>OY757313.1:110248719-111448719 GCA_963583905.1 Stenurella melanura
TAATGGAACTATAGTTATTTACCATACAATTGTTACAATATTTTTTCCTGTTTCAACTACACTGATGTCTAATAATTTTTCAGGTCAAGAAGAGAATCGTATGGTGACAATGCAGTTGCTTATGTGCAAGTACAGCGTAATGTGCCAGTTTGTGTAGTAAAAGGTAGAATTACACCAGAACACCGTGTACACAAGAAAAATTATAGTGTAATAATGAAAGTCGATGAACAGGAAGAAAAAGTACTGGAATGCAAGTGCCTTGACTGTTCAGCTTCGCAGGTGTGTTTTTGTTTTAGTTTCCAACAGTAACATTTTAATTTTTATTATTTGTCAGGTGGATGTAAACATGCTGTAGCGTTTTTGATGTGGGTTCACCGCCGTAGTGAAGAACCATCGGTAACTTCACAGGATTGCTACAGACGGAAGTCTGTCTTGTTCAAAGCAGTGAAGGAGACAAAAATAATGGACCTTCAAGCACTGGCTGGGATGAAAATTCCTGATTTGAGGCCCAAGACTGGAATTTTTCTTGGAAAAGTAAAAACACTTAACGCAAGTGGAGGTATTTTTAGTTTTGTGAAGGCACCAGAGTTTTTGAATACTTCAATGTATCAGCTCGCTTTAAACTTTAAAAATAACCATTTAGTAACTGCGGATGACTTTATAGAGTTCATGAAGCGTACTATGACAGATGTTGATTGTCAGAGGGCAGAATACTTACCAGGGGCCAGTCCAAATCAGCAGTTTGGTATGAACTGAGATTTGGTAGGATCACTGCGTCCCGATTATTTGAGGCTTCCAGATGCCAAACGACTGATGGTGCATTAATGGAAAAAATTTTGGGTGCAACAAGACCAATCGTTACAGAACCGATGAAACGAGGGACTGTTACTGGAGGACAAAGTTTAAAAAAAAGTAGAACAAATAAGGAAGTTAAAAATCCAGAAGTGCGGGCTATTATTGGATAAGGACTTCCGCTGTTTGGTGCTTCACCTGATGGACTCACAGTTGAACTTTGCATCGAAGTGAAGTGTCCAAATTCAGAAAAAACTATGAAAAATTACATAAATGACGGTATAGTGAACGAAAAATACTTAGCACAAATGCAACTGCAAATGCTATTCAGTAAAAGGACAAGGGGTTTGTTTTGTGTTGCGGCACCTAATTTTGAACAAAGCAGGGACTTACAAATTAAAGAAGTTGCATTTGATGAAAATTTTTGTTTTAATTTGATGGAAGCGGCCCAATTATTTTAGAAAGCTGCAATATGGCCTAAGTTGTAACATTGTAGCAGTATATGTATATGTAGTATAAAGTTCTGTATTTTTAGGTTTTTGTTATTGAACAAATATTTTGTAAGCATTGCATCTTTTTCTTAATTAATAGTTCAAAAAGTTTATAAGGTTTGAAGTTAAATAAGTTTATATAATTTTCTGGTTTGGTATGAATATTATGTTTCAAAATGTTATTAAAAGATTTTAAAAGTAAATATTATATTGATTAATTCTTAGTAACTGAACAAATTGATTTAAGAATAGTGGCAACCCATTGATGAGTTGTTATCAAAGTAACGTTCAAAAACTATTGTTTTCATATATTATTTTTATTATTATATTTAAATGAAATAAATTTGCCCTTACTAACAGTGTAAAATTTGATAAATTCTGAAATTGCTACCTCTTGTTATAACAATTTTTAGTCTTAAGTTCAATATAATAATTAAATATACAGAGTAGGATGAAATATGTGCTAATAAATATGTTTAATAGTAATTTAATCAGCGAAGAGAATTACTTTATTTAATATATTTTAGTAGTTACACCACCAAAGAGTAGAAAATACATATTTATGTTTGAACATATTGATTTCTTTTAATAATAATTTATAACTTAAATCGTGATTACAAAAATAGTTCATGAAAGCAAATATTGTTTATATTAAAACTATAGCACATTATTTTATCAATGGACCTTGTACATTAATAATTCCACAAGCTATTAACACCATGCGGTTTACGAGGTATAACAAATTTGTGTTCACTCTAGCGTGAATGTCCAGTGATGCAAATTTTCTTAACCTTCTTATGACACGTTCAATGTGTATACGCAAAGATGCAATCCTCTTACTTTCTTTAATTTTTTCCTTTGATAAAATTTGCCCTTCTTCAACACTCGGTGGCCTAACTAATAAGCAGTTTTTTTCGTTAACATGAAGTCTATTTGTTTGAATCCTCTATCGGCCATACTGCACATTCATTTGGCAATTCATTAAAAAATTACTTTGTGTAACTATCTCCTTATCTGAAGCTCTTCCACCAAAAGCCCCTGAGATGAAGGTGATCATGCCATTTGGGGTTGAAGATATTAAAAATTTCAACGTATTGCATTTCTTGTAATCAGACCAGGTCATTGCTTGATGAATAGGATTTAAAGGTTTTTCTATTTCTATTTCCAAACAATCAATAATTGATACAACATTTTGTATCGTACTCTAAATGGAATTGGTAATAATCTTTTTATTTCTGTAGAGCTTGGCCCAAAAAATTAGTTCTTGTAAAGCTCCTGCAATGACTGGTACTGATCTGGTAAATATATTGTGAATATAAGTAACGCTCATCTCAAAGTCATCAGCAAGCCGAGCATATACATCATCTGTTCTGATTTTCTTCAACGTAATTAAAACGTCAACGTGATGAATTTTCTCCACTTCAACAATAAACTTAACAACCTGGTAAACATTTTCCGGCAATCCTAAATAGAACCTGCTCTTCTTTTCACACAAATATTCTCTTGAATTTCTTCTTCCCATGGATGGTACCTTAAAATGTTCTTCGATACTAGATGTCGATTCAGAACTCTTGGTGTTGTCTGAGGAAGAGACAGACGACTCAGACTTCACTGGAGATCGAGGTGGAGGTATAACTTCCACAGGAATTTTAATTTTTGTTTTAGGAAGTTTCACTGGTGAACTTGCTTTGTCAGTTTGTCTAATACGAGCATTGACACCAATACTGCGAAAACGTTTTTTTTCTTTAGCTGGCATGCTGACTTGCAAAGCAACACTACTTTTTTGTGCATGTTTTGCTTCTCTAACAGGTATGTCGACTTGTACAGCAACACTTAATTTTTGTGGGGTAACATCAAAATATCCCGATGGAGAATAAGCAACAATCGTATGATTTTCTTTTGTAGGAGTAAGTTGAGTCTGCTGCTGTCTAGAAGTGGTATGTCATCATGTACACTAATTACCTGTTTTTTTGCACTTTTAATAGACGATAAATTTATTAAGGTTTCACTCTTTCTTTTTCTTGCTGATGACGTTAATTGTGATGACTGGTCTGGAGATTGAAATTGTTCAACCTTTGCTTCCAAGTTGCGATGGGGCACAGCATCTTTTTTAAGAATAAGTTTGGAACCAATGGATTTATAGTAAAACCAGTTTTCCGAATCTTCTTTTAACTGTAAAATTTAAATAATTTAGCATCAATTTATAAATACAACTGCTGTTCTTACATCAAAATGATCTTCACAACAGCAAATGTTCCTGGTTTTGGTCAACTTCTTCTCAACTTTGGCTCTTTCAAACCATGATTTTCGTCGGCTTTCATCTCGTGGAACATAAATGAATATTTTGCTTGGACAATTTATGTTGTTATTTGTACATGTTGGTACAAAGCACTCTTTAAACATTTTCCAAACACAAAAAACTCAACTAAAGAAACTGTCAAATGTCAAAATTAATATCAATGTCAACTGTAAAAAAGCAGGGAGCCAACTTTGCAATACACCGATGTGTCATGTTGAAGGTCACTATCACATAAAGCAATAAAAAAAAATCAGTGAAAAGGCCCATTGTACAATAACTATTCCCTGCGACATTGCCATAGTTGTCTTACTCATCTGAGGTCTGGCCCACTATTGCCGTCTCCATAATACACTAGAAGCGCCATTAAACATGTATACCCTAGTCAGGATTCGAACTCGGGACCTTACAGTCTCCAATCTAATACATTAGCAAAGAGCCACCGAGTCGACAATTTAGTAATTGTAATATATACTTACGGTAAGATGTTAATTACAATGTTGTGGCGTTTAATCCATCATCAGTAGGTAATGCAATGAGCTTTTTATGAAATGCCGATTTCGACAGGATCACGGTTCAAAAACATTCAAGAAATGTGCACTCGAATTGTAAGAGCTAGGTGCTCAGTGAAAATATGTAAAGTGTTAAGGCTTGCGCTATGTAGTTCACCATGTTCCATATACTTACTTCTATTTCAATTAGTTATTCAGTCTGTGCCAGAGACTTGCCGGGAACAGTTCATGCTGCTAATACCGCCTGCAAACGTGCACCTGCGCAGAACCAGCCTGCCGTTCCGTCAAGCTGTGTGCACAGTTTGTTGGAGAATTTAGTTGGTGCCGAGGAAGCGGAAGGGTGCCAAAGTGAATCCGTTCCAGTGAAGTACCGTGTGAATGATACCGATTATATTTTCTCCGAAACCGGTGCGCATCCCGACTACGCCGTTCCCCACTCTAGCAGTGCCGTGTCTATTACAGTTACAGCAAGCGAGAGCTTTAGTCTACACCGACCATCCATTGTTAGTACTTCAGCTACTAACAACAACACCGTACCTCAGAAGAGGAAGATAGCCGACAGTGAGGAACTTGGCCTTCCGCACCGCCCCCACTCGTTCACCGCATCATCGTTTTATTAACCATTAATCCGCTCGTCACCGCCTTTCTCACATTAGCTCTAACTTCGTTCATCGTAGCCAGGCTCCAGCTCTTGGTTGTCTATTTGGTAGTGTAACTTTAGGTAGTGTAGCTTTAGGTAGTGCTGTAAACAGTAGACTTTAAGATAATAAATATTACAATACAATCTGAATCTTGCTTTTACTGTAGTGTGTGTGAAGTCTAACTATTCCTAGACCCACTGGACATTACCGTTTCTTCACTGTAGCTACTGAAGCCCTGATTAACCGGCTTGGAACTGGCGCTCGAGCTTACCGGCAACCGACTGCCAAAGCTCGAGTGTCAAAGTGACGCTTCACCACCAGCCGGGTAAATTTACCGTCACAAAATCCTGTACAATAATGTTACTAAACATGCGATATTATTGGTAGGTTTTATATTGATATTTAAATAATTTATCACTTATAAAGGTACTCAAAAATATAAACTAATTCTATTACACTTTTCCCTAAACATTGGAATAAATTTCAAAAGGTGTTTATAACATGTAAGTGAACAATTAAACTTCTCATAATAAACACAAGCACTTAAATCCAAACTAGTGTTTAAACTGTGTTTAAGCGTTTAATAGAGAAATAAACGCATACATTTGTCATTCTGCGGTTTACTTGTCTACTTTATAAAAAGACAAGGCTTCGGATATTTTGTTTGGCCGCTTTCCAATTTGTATATTGCACTATCGAAACATTTAACTGCATATAGCTATTTTAAAATGCAATGCGCATAAATATTCAACTTATGGAAATTGGGTTTAATAATATTCAGCCGGAAACCGTTTGCGATACATTGTCGTTATAACAGTTCCGCCTTTTGTAAATTTTAAATTCTTTTTTGAATAACGAAACTGAATTACGAGCATCAAATAACAATTTGATGTTTAAGTGAAAATAATGGATTGCATGTTCATTTATCCCTGAGTATCTGAAGATATTTGAAACAGTAAGTAATAGTAGTTTCAACAACTTTCTATGCTAAGTGGTTCCGTTTATTTCTATTAGGTAAATAAAGAATTCGAAATCAAGATTGCCTAACTTAAAATTGTTTGATCATCAAATTTTTTAAAGTACAATTGAAATAGTAAAATGATTTTAAATGTGTTGAAATGTTCATTAATTAGAAAAATCGAAAATGTGTTGCATCTTAACTACAGAATGAGACATTACTTATATTTACTTACTATTAACTACTAACTAATTTTGAGACCTAATGGTTTCACTATAAAAATGTAGAAAAACTGTTGCCTAAGGAATCATTACTTCCACATCCAGATTTCGCATTTAAATATCTTTAAGATGACAAGAGGTCATGAAAAAATTTGAAATTAGTTTCACACAATTAAAAAAAACTGATGGTATGGAACGACAAAACAAATAAAAAAAGCTTATATAACATGGGGTCTAAAGCCCATAGTTTTGGAGAAAAATTTCCAAAATAATAATTAATAACACAGTTTGGGCACTGCTGGCATACTCTAACATTCGTGCAAATAAGAATGGTGCGCCTAAGCAATCATCGAAAAGCATGCCGACAAAGCAGTTAAATGCGACTGACAGAGGACACCGCCATATTTTTTGCTTGTTCGCGGCCAAATTATCTTATTACGCGTGCTATACCCTCCCTTGTAACATTCTCAAGTAACAATTTCAGCATGTGTCCTTACTTGGTAAATAACGTGCGCACGGCGCAACCTCGTTTCTTGGTTTTGTCTGTTGCTTTTGTTCTTTTTGAATTTTGTGCCACTTATGTTTAGATTTATTTTATTGACTTATCGTTCAAGTACTTTGGTTACGTAAGACACTACTACTTGTTCGTGCTTTTTGTGTTACTTTTAGGATTTTGGACCAAGTTTTTCCTTTTGTTTTCTTTATTGATAACGTTAATTCACAGTTTAGTGTGGTGTTTCAAAACACAGATTTTGGACATTATGGGAGATTACACTTATCCAGAACTCGCGGATATGCACTTGGTGTATGAAGAAAGTGGTGGAAATGCAGCTGGTGCTTTATCGTTTAAGGTTTAACAATCGACGTCATCCTTGTGCTCGTACATTTTTAGTATTGACCAGCGTCTTCGAGAAACAGCTCATCTCGATGGACATGGAGAAGAACGAGATCCACAACGCGAAGAAAGGGTAATTGACGCATAGGTTCAAATTTTGGAACTTGTAGAAGAGGATCCAACTTTAAGCACGTGGGATATCGCGAACCGTGTGGGAGTATCCCATTTTGTGGTATGGAGGACATTGAGAGATATGAACTTACATCCCTATCACTATCAACGTATCCAAGCACTAGAACCTCAAGATTTTGTAGAGCGAATGCAATTTTGTAGGTGGATTTTAAGAAAACATGCGGCAAATGGAGATTTTTTAAACGTTCTGTGTTTCTCCGATGAGTCGTGTTTTACCAGAAATGCAGTGTTTAATTTTAAAAATATGCACTATTGGGCAGACGAAAATCCACGTGTAATATGAAGGGCGCATTTTCGACGACGGCTCAGCGATAATTTGTGGGCAGGAATTTGCAGTAATGAAATCATTGGACCTATGCAATTATCCGCTAGATTAAATGGTGATGTATACTTAAATTTTTTGCAACAAACATTGCCAAATTTGATGGAAGATGTACCCTTGGCTACGCGCAGAAGAATTTGGTATTTGCACGATGGCGCGCCAGTCCATTTTAGTTTGGCTGTTCGAAATTTTTTGAACAGAAAGTTTCCTCGACGATGGGCATTTTAATATGCATAGAAACCATAAAAAATGATCCTAATTTACCAAATGTGTTGAACGGAGTGCGTATGTCGTTATTTTGACGTGCCGAAATATGTATACGTGGAGATGGAGGTCATTTCGACCAATGTTTGCGAAAAATTCAAAAGAATTGTTGAGTTATTGGGTGTTATCTATTGGGCATTAAAGGTATGATTACTATTATTATTATTAGTATTCGCTGTCTTGGTTTGATCTGTTTACTACTGTTTATATTGATTTTCATAGAGACCAAAGACTCGATTTTTAGTTTTCGATACCTGATTGGGAAAAATTAGATTTTTTTCTAATTAAAATACACAACTATTTTCTGTTATCGTATCTCGGACGTCTAACTGTTCGTTTTCCAATTTCATAAAATAATTACTAATTTTTTAAGCTTGTAGCACAATGTTACAAATGTTAATAAACCACTTTTAAATTTTATAATTTCTTATAAATAAACATAATATAAAAGCTACAATAACTTTGTTCCAAATTATAAAACAGATGTAAACAAATCCTATTAAAATCCGATCATGTTATACTTGCGTTGTGCCGAAAGAGAAGGAATTATTTTATTTTCATAATTAGTGGTATAAAAAGTTCGGTACAAGTAATCCCATCAAAGTGCCGCACTTCTACCAGCGGGAACACCAGTTGGGTATTACAGTTCTATTGACACACCAATAAACAAAATATGATTGAAATTGAGAAATGTCAAAATTATTATTCCAAAGGTAACTTTAATTGTATTTAATTTATAAGGTGTAAGGTTATTATACTCACTAGATATCAAACATTTTTCATTATAATCTAACCAATAACAAGGCAATTATATGAAAAATTCTTTAAATATTTTCTTCTAATATTTGTAAATTAAATACAGATTGTCCCACTTAAAGGACTAAAATGTTGAGGAGATTAAAATTATTCAATATCGCCAAATGCCAACATTTGGACTCAAATATCTCGAAAACGGATAGTTTTATGGTATTCTCTTTCGAACATAATCTGCTTAGAAATGCATTTTCTTTCACATAAACCCCATTTCAAAGTTTCTCCTCGAAATGTTTCTTTAGAGCACAGCGCCATCTATATACTGATATATTAAAAAACAATTATATTAAAAAATTAATCTCTCTTTATGCTCTACACATTGGTTTTAAAAAAATTAAAATATCTATTCGTTTAGAATATATCCGGCTTGGGAGTTTTTATTGGGACACCCTGTATATGTTCAATTCAAAATTTCTTATGACAAAGCGATTCCCGCAATTATTGCATTTTATAACTTTAGTAATATCTGTTAATCCAACAAATGCGTTACAAAAATCGTATGCATTAAATTATGTTACGTTTTCATATATCAACTGGCAGTTGTCTTAACAAACTACATATCGACTAGGGTGGACAATAACAAAAAAATATAAAAGATTTAGAGACATGAAAATCATTTATTAAAATACATCCAAAACGAACAATTTGTTTGATTTCTGTTATTCCCTCCGCGATAAATAAATCAACCAACCTTATTTTTATTTCAAAAATAGTTTATCCAATGTCGCAAAATAAAATATTTCGGAGCTTCCACGCCGTCGTTGGTAAAAGTGCATGGATTGTGCCCGTATTTACATTATCGAAATATTCCCAATAGTTACATAAAAATGGTGTCGCAAAAGTATAAAAACAACCGCAATGCAGTGTTACAGTTAGGATGTTGGTGCTTATAGATTTCACATTTCCATAACGCCTCCTGTGTATTGGTTTATTATACGTAATTTCACGCCGGTTATAACATTTTCGCCGCTCATGTTTTTTCTCATAATCCCTCTTTATGTGCGTTTAGTGGGCTTGTATGCACTGCGTTATGGCCGACACGAATTACTTATTGCCGGGTTGGATGCTGAATATATATGGCGATATATTCATTCCTCTCCATTAGTTCTACAACATTGGAGGTTGGGAATATTAATAGCTTCTACAAAAATTATTATATCAGAAATTAATTTCAATGTAGCGAATCAGTAAATAAACGAAAGGCTATTAAATTTAAAAACTGATGTAATATCGATTGGTTAAACAGAAATATACTGAAAAAGCAGACTGGAAGAACCCTATCAAAGGGAGATAGTAACGATAAAGGGGGAAATATTTCCAATAAACTTGTTACCAAAAAATAATTATAAAACATCAGCGGCCAAGAACAGTCAGTATCATATTGAATGTAACTGTTTATCGCAGGTATTTTTAACAAGTCAATGCAAATTTTAAATAGTGTGTTTGCTTTCCTATAATTTTCAGATACATTTGTTTTAATTGTTCAGTGATGTTAAGTTATTATAGGGCCCAATCAAAATAAAGAAAGCAAAACTAACTACAAATATCCGGTTCCTACCTGAATAATTTTTTTTATATAACGTAAAAGTACCTTTCGGAAATACTATTTTTTGTAATTAAATGAAATTTGCAATTTTAAAATCATTATGAAAAGTGGTTTTCATCTGACATTAGAAATCGTCTTATAACTTATACATTACCTTATAAAAGCTTTTCAAGTGTTTAGTCTTAATAAATAAATGAATTTGTCAGCATAGTGGCACAGTGCCGACGTGTTAGGTTTCCATCCCACTTCAACCCTCCTATCATCCTAAATTTTGCTCTTATTGCCGTAGGTAAACGAACAGTTTTCAAGTTAGTCCAGTTAACGTAGTGCTAATATGACCAAAATCTCTAATTTGAGTGTTAATGAATGAATTTTGATGAAGCCCTATGCAATGTGTTTGTAATGACGTTAATAAAGAAGTTGAGAAAATGATTAGAGTAGAAAATGATCGGAAGGGATAGAAAACAACCCTTTTCATGGGTTGCGTAACTTGTAGAATTAGGTCAAAAATAAAGAAAAATTAACCTTCTTTGGCCCAAAATAAGATGTTTTTACTCTTGTGATTTTTTTCGAAAAATGCATATTTTTCGAGATATTGCCACTCGAAAATTCCTAAAAGTGGGGGAGGGGAAATGTAAAAATTGAAAAAAAATCTGAAAAAATTAAGGTAAATGTGTCATCGAAATACAAGACTTTTTTATTTGCAAGTTTTCTGTAAAGTGCGTTTTCACCGAGTATTTCCTGAGAAACATGAAAACTATCCCATTCTAAACATTTTTTGTCTCTTGAAATATTTTTGTAACTTGATAATTTTCCGAGTTACAGGTAGCTTTTAATGATAAATAATATACTACATTTCCACATTAAAAAATGCATGGAAATTCGATAAATGAGCTCCATTTACATATATTACTATAATACAAGCTAACCGTTATAATCTTCGTCGATTTACTGCACTTTTTAGATAATTGTTGCACATACTCTTCGCAGTTTTTTTGTAAATAATATTAGTTTTAGACATTTTTAATTTAATTACAAAACATAAAAAAAATATGTAAATTTTTTTTGCATTTAAAAAATTTATAACTTTTTTATTAATGATTGATTTTGTTCAAGGGTTCTTCCTCTAGGTAACACTAACTTACTGTCCAAATTTCAATACAATCGGACTTAAGTTAACGTACTTACAAGAAACGTGACGGACTTACAGCATTCTGAGTTGTAAAAGTGTCCAGACAAGCTACGAAATGCCGCCAAACAGTGAATCTCTTTTACACTATCGGCATGAGAGCAATAATGCGACGTCTGTCTGTAATCTGTGTACCTCCTTTTGTTTCATTTTAATGCAGCTGTACGACGAAGATAGAGACGTATAACACTGTCGAATGTTTGGCTTGCTATTTTGGAAGAATTGTATTTCCACCATGGTTTCTTCAGAGACCATTAACATTAATAATGTACTATTTTGTTTGCACGCAAGTGTAGATGCCTGTTGTTCAATAAGATTTACCTAACAAGAAGTATTCAATAAGACTTCAGTCAGTCCAATTTAATCTGCGAGAGAATTTACTTATGTGTCCCCAATTATCTGTAGCCTTGATGGAAAAGCAAAATTCTAGTATTTTAAGTTCTTGTCGAGCAAACGAACGTCATGTCTTTATTAGATCGAGAGCTTCTCTGTTTTACGACTTAGAGTGCTATAAGTTTGGTACGGTCTATAAATGTGTTATTTTTGTAATTTTCTCTTAGTTTTCGATATTTTTGTCTAGATTCAATAATATTAAAGTTACGAACAATATTTTCAATATTTTTTATGTTCACCTTTCTAAATGTTTGTTCCATAATAACTCGAAGGAAGCTCAACTTGTTCTAATAAATTTTTGGTCATATTATGCATTGGAAGTTTGGAGTATGAAGACAGAAACCGATTTTGTTTCTTGAAAGGTTAAAACGTCTTAATTTCATTTCTATCGATAAACAATAATCTATTTATCAATAATATTTTAGTTCGTATATTTTTAGATGTGACAACACTTTGTAGCAATCAGCATGTTACGATCTAAAAATCAAGAATCGTAATCGTACCTAACGTACATGACATGAGGCCCCTAGGTATTACAAATCCTAGAGTAAAGTGAGATAGGGGTGACAATAAAAAGATCATCTAAGGAGAGAACAGTGTTTATTAATCAATAATAATAATAAAAATTAATTATATACAACACACACAACACGTACAATGTACAATAAATGGAAAATATAAGAAAATATATGGCAAATAGTATTAAATGAAAAAAAAAAGTTGGTACAATTTAATTTATTAAAACAGTATCAATAATTAAGAGAAAAGGAATTAAATGTTAAATAGCTAGATTATTACATAAATAATTTAACTACACTATCACAACTACGCTACGACTGACGTGAAATATTGTTAGGTAGATAATAACAATTCTAGCGACTATGATTCGCTAGCGATACTACAATTTTTAATAATGAGTCACTTAACTTTGTGGAGTCGATGCTACCAGGTGCTCCGAATCAGGAATAGGTCCCAAGGATGCCTCGAAGTAGATCTCCCAGGTAGTGGTATAATTTTCCAGAAAATATCTTGTTATAACAGTTAACTAAATGCCTTGTAAATTATTTTCCTCTAATCAAGATCGATGTACAATGTGGTATTTCACAAATCTAAACCATGTGGTAAACTAAAGTTTGTCCAAAAATTACTAGTACAAAATCCTATTGTTCCCAGTTAAATATGATTGTGGAAATCTATCGTCCAGTATAAAACTTTCGTCTCGTAGAAAAACTATGACCTCGTGTAAAACTGTTGCCCAGAACGAAAACTCTGGCCCAACAAAAACGTCTACGATAGAAATTATTATAAATTAGCATGGTTTATAACCTTAAAGAAATTAGAATATTACTTGAAAATGATGTAAAGTCTTAATACGTGGTAACAGGTGGTTAAATAGTATGAACTTACCCAGATGTAATCTGGACGTTGATTTAACTTATAAATCCGATTTCAATCTAATCGACTGGTTGAAATATTATTAGCATGAATATTTTCAACACACGGTGAAATAAATCATAATCCGATATTAAATTATCGATAAGCACAAGAATGGCTTCTGACTTAAAAACACCAAGTTACTTTCGCCTTAACTTTCAGGAAACCAAAAAGAACGACTTCTTTAATTCATCAACTATTTATAGCCTTGTCATTACAGAAAAACTAATTCGCTGCGTGCGGCTATCTACATTCACGTTGCCAACCTACAAACTCTTATACTGGACATGGAAATAAATTGTTCCTTTTGACCTACTAGATTTGTGAATTTGTTGTACATGGAACCTTGTATTAAAGCTTATTCAATTAAATAAATGTGTCTATTGTTGTTTACTCTTTGAAATGCACTTAATTTTTATTTAGAACTTTTAGAAAGAGATGGTTTTCATAAATTAATCAATCGGTACTATTCCATCTGTTGATAGACTAACTAACCTATTTGGTGCGTTTCCTTCTGGCCTACTCTTGATACTTTTGTACGTACAAGAGTGTAACGTGGGAATTCTACCTACCGGCTGTTTCACCCTTTTAGAGTGTAACAAGCATCATGCAGGAACCAACCAGTACCCGATCCATATTGCACAGAGGTTTCCTCCATTAACTTTTCGCAGAAGTGTAAAATACCGATTATGGAGTCAGAACATGTGATTATGCCAAAAATGATTAACCAGAGATATACATTAATACATGGGTACTTCCGTAGTATTAATTTATCATTGAATAATGAGTACCTCCTATAAAATGCAGGGAGAGAGTCTGAGGGGTTAGGATTAAAAAAAATAATTATAATAAAGTGCAATGTAACTATTCAAAGATTGGGTAGCATTTATCACTATGATGCGTGAAAGTCTAGGTACGTCAGTTGCAGAGAGCTGACCAGTGTCCACAGGGTCTGTCCTGTCCTTCAACATTGTTGAATTTGCTAGAAGGAGAAACCCGAACAAATTGGGCCTTCTAGTTTTAGTTGTTCAATATACAGATGTTGTTTACTGTGGTAAATTATAATATTGGTTATTTTAATTTACAATTTGACCTGTTATAGTACAGTTTATTATTTACTGGCATATACTGGTATGGTAATGCAGCAAGTTAGACCTGTTATATGACAAACAGACTAGGTTAGTTTCCATCATGCACTATTCCCAGCTCAGGCACTGCAAATTCTGGTGAGTAACGAATTTGTGTCCGTATTTTATCAAATATTCATTTTGTTTCCGATTAGTCTTACTTTCGGACATTAGTTTTTAATAGGTATTGTTACGCATTACATCGCCTTGGAACGGGAGGCTGATACGCCACTGGTAGAAGTACGTTTCTAGAAATTTATAGAAGATCGAGTTTCTACATTATGCCAGATTGCCACGGAAGATTTCTGGACTTTATTCTAGATGGTTCTAAAGACAATTTGTAGAGTATACACAGGGTGTCCCAGAATTGATTTCCCGGACGGGAACCTGTGATTCCTGAGTTCATATTGGGCGCGCATAACCCAACTTACCTTAGTCCAAAAATGCATCCCTGAGGAGGTACATCCTCTTAAAGTGAATCAGAGAAAAACATTCTTTTCCAATAATTTCCGTTATATTGAAGATAACATTTTCAAATTTTGGTGAGAGCTACTTCTCTATAAGTATTCTATGTAAGCTTGACAACAACCAAATATCTTTTGCTCCTCAGTTTTTTTTCATAATAATTATTATTTGATTGGCTATATTATCGTTTTTCCTCCATTTGTATTTAACATTTATTTACAATTCTACAATAAATATTGTAACAACAGAAAATTACATTACTAAAAAATACATTAATATCAAATGCTCCACATAACATCCACCTGCTTTAGTACACAAATTATTACTTATAAATTTTGTGCAATATTAACGAAAAATAAAGAATTATCATTTCTTTTCTGTAGGTCATAGGGGCTTGTGAAACAAGAAACCTGTCACGTTTGAGAAGCAAAAGATATTTAGTTGTTGTCAAGCTTACATAGACTACTTATAGAGATACAGGTCCCATGAAAACTTGAATATATTAACTTCAATACAACGGAAATTATTGTAAGAAAAATCTCACTTTAAGATAATGTACTTCCTCAGGAATGCATTTTTGGACTAAGTTAAGTTGGGTTAAACGGGTCCAATATGAACTCAGGAAGCCCACGTTTCCGTCCGGGAACTCAAATCTGGGACACCCTGTATAAGCCGAATGTAAACACGCGGAGGAAGAAGAAGTTTTGGAGTGACAAGTAAGAGGTGAGAGGTTAGAGAGAAAATACAAAGTGAAACTATCAAGTAATAAGCATGTTAAAGATTATTTTTAGTCAGTAAAACTGTATTTTAGTTGAACTAAGAGTATTGTTAACTTCCAGTAAGCGATTAAATAAATGGTATTAATGTCTATCCCATGTTAAATTATTTTGGAACCCACGGATCATGAAGGGTGGTTCAAGGGTGGGAATAGGCGACAGTATCTATGTTTATGTGTATATCTTTATAATTTAGGTAAATTGTTTATTTATGTTCGTATTTTCTGTGAAGATAGGTAATTTGTTCATTTTAAATTATTTACTTTCTATATTTCGTACAATGTGTCTATTTTTGGCAACAATTTCTGTAACTATATGTTTAAAATGAAAATTATGGCAATTATGTCCTCACTGGCCATTAGCCACAAAAATCAGTATTAGCTATTTCACTTTAATTCTTACGTGTGACAATTCAGTTATACGTTTCTTTGTCATTATTTTACATTTAGTAAGTAATCAGCCACCTAACAAAGACCGTTGTTGGAAAATTATCATATATCGTGACTACGCCATATTATAGAAAACATTTTATCGATGACAATACGATATAGTATAATGGAATAAATGTACTGAAAACCTGAGCACCTAATTTTTATAAGAAAATACAATCTAATTGAAATATGCTAGCATTTATTTATTCCAAATGTATAGTTTGCACGGTCTAAATACAATATAATATAATATAGCTAAATATGTTATGTATTCTCATAATTGTAAAAACAAACAACCCTCAAACGGAATTACCCAGGAAGGATTATTTCTCAGACAAAATATATTATTTTTCATTTTGCAAATATATAAAAGTGAAATGCTGTCTGTGAATTTGTTTGTTACTCAATTTTACACCAGTTTACAGATTTACTTGACGCTTTGTATGTAGGTAAGTAAGTAAGTAAGTAAGTAAGTAATTTATTTATAATTAATAATACAATATAGAATATACATACAATATAAAATACAAAATTAGTAATATAATATGCTTCTTATCATTAATCGCTAAATTATAAAAATGATTTCAATATAAAAATAAGTTTTACCTAATCTTATATGTATATGCATATGCTATTATTCCTCCATTTAGTGTACACCTAGACTACATATGTAGCCTGTGTGTGTACCCATGACAATACTTGTTTAATAACATCGTGTACATATATACATGAAGAATTAAGGGGCCGTATGCTTTGTAAGTTTGTTTAGCCACCTGCCAATAGTTTTATAAATCTAACTTTGTTAGTCATTAAGAATTGCGACACTTTATGAGAAAATAAACCTATATTGTTGAATTGTTTATAATGTGTTGGTAAAATATTATAAAATTTAGGGCCATAATAAGTTATAAATCTTTGGGTTGTTGTATACCTGTTTTTAGGTATTATCACATTTAGATTATGTTTTTGCCTTGTATTATGTTCATGTTGTATTGTATTTAATATGTTTTTGTGTTTAAAAGTAAATATGAGAACCGATTTGATAAATAAAAGTTGCAAATTAAATACATTGAATTGTTTGAATAATAGTTCCGAGGAGTATTGTTTATTTTTTCCTAAGATAATTTTGATTATATATTTTTGTGATATATTTAAAGGTTCTACATTTGTTGGATAGGCACTTCCCCATATCAATATTCCATATCTAAGAATTGATTCGACTAAGGCGTGATACAGTGTTTTTAAGATATTGAAAGGCATTGTATTTTTTAAATGGTAGAATTTCCAAACTAACTTATGCATTTTATTATTTAATTGTTGGATATGCTCAGTCCATTTTAAGTTTTGATCAATTACAACTCCAAGATATTTAGTGGTTTTTGTTTGGAATAACTTCATATCACATTCACAGTTGTATTTTTGTTTATTTAAGCACGTATACGAATGTAATTGCAGTGTATGTATATTTGGTATGTTCTTATCATAAATACCGAAGCACATAAATTTAGTTATTTCTAGATTAACTGTTAGAAGGTGTTCGGCTAGCCACTGTTGTAGTTTCGAAAGTTCTAGAACCGCTTTGTTCTTTACATCTTCCCAGGAGTCATCTTCAACCAGGAGAACAGTGTCATCGGCGTAAGCTATAACTTTTCCGTCCATTGGGATATGAAGTATTTCGTTTATGTAAATATTAAACAGAACTGGTCCTAGAACAGTTCCTTGTGGTATTCCATATTTTATCTTTTTTAAATTACTTTTACTTTCACCAATTTTTACACACTGTTCTCTATTTTGAAGATAACTACTGAACAATTTATTAACAATACCTTTTACACCATATTCATTAAGTTGAGCAATTAGTAAATCGTGGGACACCGTATCAAAGGCCTTAGCCAAATCTAAAAATATTGCAATTTGTTTTTTCTTACCATCCACCGAGTTATATATAGTTTTTACTACCTCATACATTCCGTCCTCCGTACACATACCTTCTTTAAAGCCATATTGATTAGGGGAAAGTATTTTATTATAGTTTAAGTGTTCTAATAACCTAGATTTGATACATTTTTCTAATATTTTCGCGATGTTATTTATTACCGAAATAGGTCTGTAATTACTTATTACCGTCCTATCACCTGCTTTGTATATGGGTGTTACAACAGAAACTTTTAACAAATTTGGAAAGCAACCCTTTTTAAAACATAAATTAAATATATAACATAGTGGTTTAGCTATAAGTGGACCCAGCAACTTTAATATATATGAGGATATCTTATCTTCTCCAGACGAGGATTTATTTTTCAAAGCGTTTAGATTCTTTATTATTTCGTCTTCGGAGGTAGGTTTGAGAAATATGTTTTTACAATTTAGGTTTCTGCGTTTTAATGTTTAGGTAGATTAATAGATCGACTCTATATAAATAGTATTATCTTTTAGAGTAGGTACTATTTAGAGCAAAATCCCCTAAATAAGAATTTCAAGTGATTTCGTTAAACATTTGAATTTTCGAGAGTTCTCCTACAATAAGACTTTCACCGAAGCGGATTTTTCGAACAAATTTTCAATTTTCAAAAAAAAATCAGAAACATCAGCCTCAAAAACCTCTTGTTGTACAATTTTACATATTACACGAATCCTTAAACTGTAATAAAAAATTGAATTTTCGTCGTGAAATTTTCTAGATTATTTCTACTTTGTAATCATCGACCATGAATACCCATATAGAGCGTTTTTCAAACTCTTTAGGTAAATAATTGAGCATCTAAAAACATCTGATGATACTTGCAGGGAAAAAATACAATCTTCCAAGCTGTCATAAGTATTTTTTAAAAATGGAACAATACAAAAATTACGCACAGAGTGATCGACAGGAAATTACTTGATGAGTATTTCAAGAAAACTCATCGTAATTTCTTATTGTTGTTGTATATGGCATCCCAATTTTCATTCAATAGTACTAATTATAGCAATATTTTTAAAATATAATACGTTACAAGAATGTATCAGAAAATAATAATATCATTACACCAAATATTATTTAATATTCTGTTGAAAACAAACGTTCTCATGAACGCTTTCAAAAAGTCTTTAGATTTTAATATAAATATTCATGGGATATCTAACAATATAAAATTTACACATGAATATTAAAATAAAATAGCCTTTATAAAGCTCAGGTTCATGCATACAGAGTATGCTGAGTAATACATTCATATAAACGTCAACAAGATAAAATTACTATACTTCCAATCCACTACGTTTGATGTGGAAGTAATTATACTGAATTTATCAGATATTCCGTCCAGTACTAGAAAATATAGGTAAGTTTATGTATCCTCTTTCCAAGTGCACTGTTTTTATCTTTTATAATTTCATTTTAGATTAATAATTCTACAGTAATATACCTAACATGAAAAACAGTGTTCACATTTTAATAATTATCATAGCAGTCATTCACATATTGTTGCATAGTGCAAGTAATTACATTCCATATAAGCTAAATCAAGAAGAAGTAGTTGAAAACTAATAGATATATCACCAATAGAAAAGTGCAGTGGAAATCAGCAATCGAAATTCTACCGAGTTTAAAAATATCTAGCACTTTGAATATTCTCGTTGTTTTAAGTTTATTAATCCTATCATGCGTTTCTGCATTTTAAATGCCCTATAAATATTCAGGCCTCGCTTGCAACGGGATATAGTAAGATAGTATTATATTCGCCAGGGAACAGTACGTTTGCAAAGAATATTTTTCTTCGTATACATTCCCCGAAATTATATAATTATGATACTATATGCAACGTTGTACATACTCCGACATGTTTATCAAAAAACATAATAGTGTTCCCGTTGCATCTGTTAGTTATTCTTTTATGTAATATATAGTTTTATAATAACATAGTCGTACGAAAAAAATAGAATCCATTCTGAATATAAAACAAAACATCAAACAGAGTATTTCTAACAAATATACCTACAGCCCAATCAATTTGTACTTCCGACCTTGCAAAAGGTCATGAAGTAAGGTAATCGTAAAAAAAATGTTTTTCTTGAAATAGGTTTAGAATGTCATGAAACGTCGAGGTATTAAATTTGAGCGAAGAAAATTCTGCCCATCTATCGGTCTGTCTATCTGTCTGTCAGTCTGTCTGTCAGTCTGTCTGTCAGTCTGTCTGTCAGTCTGTCTGTCAGTCTGTCTGTCTGTAACTTTTTTTGTTCGTAAGTTTCCTCCGAAACAGTTTAAAATATTGACTTTAAATTTTGCAAGAAGAGCTGGAACTGGATTGTTTTTTGAACATATCCGGAGAAGGGTTGGGTAGTAAATAAGGGTAAGTAGGGGAAAACGAGTAAAGCAAGCTGGTGAGAGTACAGAAACTTGAAAGTTGGTGTATGTATTAGAAGCCGAGGCCTCATTTTTTAAAAATATTTTCCATCACAACATCCACCCACCCATTATTAAAGGGGGTTGATAAAATAAAATTGAGATATTCACTTGAAATTTGGCAAACGTACGTATTGTAACGACATCTGGAACTACATTATATTTTGAGATGATTCCGTTGAAGGGAGATTAAAGAGGGGTAAATAGGGGAAAATAAATAAAGCGTGCTGGTAAGAGTACAGAAATTTTGGATATGGTGTATATACTAGAAGCGAAGGCCTCAGGTTTTTTTATAATATTTCCCATCCTCCCACCACCCCCACTCCCTTATTACAAGAGATAATTAAATTAAATTGAGACTTTCATTTGAAATTTGGTACACGTAGGTATTATAACGACATCTGAAACTAGATTATATTTTGACATGATTCCGTTGAAGGAGTGTGGGGGGTAAGTAGAGGTAAACAAGGAAAAATAAGTCAAGCAAGCTGATAAGAGTACAGAAACTTGGGATTTGGTGTATATACTAGAAACCAAGGTCTCAGATTCCTTTATAATATTTTTCAACCCCCTCCCTACCCCCATCATCCCCACTCCATTATTAAAGGGATTGATAACATAAAATAGAGACATTCACTTGAAAGTTAGTACACGTATGTATTGTAATGACATCTGATTGAGATGATTCCGTTGGAAGGGTGGGAGGTGGTAGGTTGTGTGTATAGGGAAAAATAAGTAGAGCAAGCTAGAAACTTCATTTTTAACGTATATGATAGAAGCCAACGCCTCAAATGTTTCTATAGCATCTGCCCCAAATATTATTAAAATAATATGACCCAATAATTTTCAAATACTAGAGTGCAAATATAGTCAAGATGTTTCCTTTAAAGTGACGGATGAAAAATCTGAATGTGGAAGTAGTGATTCCTTAGCGGTTTTTTTAATATGTTGTTAAGATCTATGCCAATCGTAAGAAGCCAAGTTTGCATCTTAGAAAAACCTATGCGAGCTATGCAATGCCTAAGAAACAGCGACATATTTGCACTTGTTTCGGTTTTTGCTCAATATCTCCTAAAGTATGCATTGTACAGAAAGGGATATCCCTTTTTAAAAATACATTAAATTTGCTACAATTCAAGACCAAATCGAGTTCTGTATGTTCAGAACTTTATGATACACAGCTCTTCAAAAATTGTCGATTGTCTCTAAAATGTGAAAAAATATATCTCCCCAGTCAAGAGCCACGGAGGATGTCTTCCCAATTTTGGCTATGACCTCATCTGGAGTCTGGCTCCAAGAAAACTACAGCCAGTTAAATAAGGTGGAGATTCTTCTGGAGGATGCTGGCCTACCTTGTTTTCCCTGCCAGAAAGGAACAGAGATGGTATCGTACCCGCTGAAGTCATTCAGAAAAAAGCCGGTATTGTGTGGCTCCGTGGGTGTAAGAAGAGGTTGAGAGATGGACACACCCAGCTTCACGTTTGCCAGTTTCCTGTAGGTAGTCGTTCGCTGCAGTTGAGCCCAAACCATTGAGGAGGGCCAGGAGACCTCCTGGGACCGTTATTAATAATTGTTATATATAGTAATAGTAGGTTTCTTTCAAATGCTAAGCATAGCATTAATAAATGAAAATGCACTACTATTTTTCCATTTATTTGTATAAGATAATGAAACTACCACATAGTAACGGCTACTTCAATCAACTATTTGCTAAGCATAGTATTAGTATCTCATGGCAATATATTTGGTAATTAAAACTTAAACACACCATATATAGTAGATAGTCCCCGAATCCAAGTGTCCAAAAGGGGGTTACACATTTGATACGCTGATTACATCCATTACCAATCAATATTATCAATATCGGAGTTAGTGGTCGAACCCAGTAACTAATAAAATAATGGTCATCTTCGTCATTATAACGATGTGCAATTGACTCCCATTGCCCATCTTTTTTCAAGAGGAATTGGCTTCCTTACATTCAGTATCTCTGCTATTCGAGCGACGACAGATAATGAATTCAAAAAAATTCGTTTATTTCAAAATTTCAGCTTGGCGGCGCTCTTAATCACTGCAAGGCTTGCAAACACTTCTTCAGTTTTCGTCTTACTGCTTCTATCGCAATTCACTGCATAGCATCGCATTACAACGCATATCAAGCTGTTGGAAGGCAGTTGGAACATACCCTTAGTATTTAGGTATTAATTTACTGTGGAGAAAGTTACATTTGTAATTTTAAGAAATTTTACTCTTATAGTAAAATTTGTAAATACTCGTATTAAGAAATAGATTAAATACTGTAAATTTTTTAAGTATACCTTTGTCTTAATATATGAATTTAAGTGTGACGATAAATAAAGCTCCGAATAAACGTGTGTTTTTATTCACTTGTAGAGCACATATAAAAATAGAACGTGTAATATGAAATTCAATAACAATGATAAATATTTTTGTTCCACCAGGCGTATGTTATATATGGATAACTCTTCGTGCTTCATATTTTTATAGAACACGTTTGTCACGTTCCTAGCTTCCAGAGATTATATTCTGACAAATCACATACATGTTCTGGGCTATATTTTAAATACATATTCGATTTGATTGCATTTAGTTTATATAGCATGATTTTTGTTGTTGTTTGAAAGTCACGTAATAATAGTTTTTAATACAGTACTATATTAAAATGAATCAATTGCGTGAAATGTTTAAATACAGTGGGAACCTAAAGAAACGCACAAAATTCATATCTTTGGTACATTTGTCAAAAAAATCCTCGAACAGGTCGATTTTAGTTTTGTAAATGCTACATTTAATCACTATACCAAAATTTAAGACGTCATTGGTTTTTGAGTTCTGACGTCATCATAATTTTTTTTAATGGAAGCAGACATTTTTGTTTACTATTTTTAGTGGTATATTCCTTTAGCTCTCTGGTGATATAAAAAAAATTGATATTACTTAAGCCATTATTTAAGAAAAAAAAAAATTAATTAATACCTTACATAAGTAATTGTGACAAAAAATCTTCTCCATTGCTCAAATTGCGACCCCCCAGCCATTTGGCATTGACCAAGACGGATGTAGACACTTTGCACGCTGTTCTGAATCATGTCATGGGTAATTCGTCTCAGCTCCAAGCCAATTCTGTCTTTCAATTCTTCTATGGTATCCGGTCTGTTAAAATACACCCTTGACTTTAAGTAAGCCCAAAGAAAAAAGTCTAAGGGGGGTTAAATTCTGCCACTCAATCGGGCCACCTTCCAGTAAAAGCGTCATCTAACAACTGACGCACTGCTATCCCAAAATGAGGTGGGGCCCCGTCTTGTTGAAACCAGAAGTTTTCAGCAGGAATATCTTCATCTTCATTGTTCGGAAAAAAACTGTAAATATCTTGCGGCCGTAATATTTTCTTCAATATACCACTATTCATTGATATTGTATTCATACAACCTTTTACATCAACAATTGACGTAACTATATTTTTATGTTGTGAATATTCAGTTGTACTTGCTTTTTGTTTTTCATTTTTACATTTAAACTTTATTTGTGTTTAGATTGTCTATATTTCAAGATTACACTATGTAATGACTTGCCAAAAAAAAATTTTTTTTTAACTTAGTCAAATAAACATTTCTTTCTTTCTTAATAGTATGGGCTTCTTGAGTCCAATGAGGATTTTCGCGTAACCAATACCTACAGTTATGCCGATGTACAGTCCCCTTTAAAGAAAATGTAGCTTCATCAGAAAAAACAATATTCTTTAAAACATTTGGGTTTTCATCGCACAAGGTCATCAACTGTTCACAAAACTGTAAGCACCGATCTGGATCGTCCTCATTCAATTCGTGGATTAATTGCACTTTGTATGGATGGTACTTTTCTTTTTTCAATAGACGTACAACAGAAGTTTCACTCACGTTATGATTTAAAGCCAGCTGCTTTGTCGAAATATAGTGGTTTTCCTCACTTTCTAAAAGAATATTTAATTTGGTTTCGTTGCTTGTGCTAGGGCGACCAGATCGAGGGAAGTCAGCTACACTGCCAGATTCATCATATCTAGCCACCAATAATCTACTTACAGTGGATCTAGAAATTTGCTTTTCGGGATACTTGGCATTGATAACATCACATATTTCCTGATGAGTCTCAACCTATCACCATATCCAACCACCATCAAAAGTTCTACGCGTTCTCTTTCACTTAAACGTGGCAACTAGTTTTACACTATCTCAGAAGTGTCACAAAACTGAGGTTCCACACGTGCCAGGAATAAAAAAGTTATCGATACTTTACACAAAAAGGCTTGTATCTCTCTGTTGTTAAGGTGATTGTTTTTTTATTATTTTCTTTGTTTTGTTTTTATGTCAACTGTTTTCATGCTAGTTAAAACAATAATGTAGGCAACAAGATTTATCAGTCCATAAGAAAGTGGAACATTACTCGTGAATTTGCAAAGGGTAAGCTATTTTTACATAAAATGTCTTTTTTCCAAAAGAATGGCTCAGGTAATATCATTTTTTTCTATATCACCAGAATGCTAAAGGAAATATACCGCCAAAAACAGTAAACAAAAATGTCTGTTTCCATTAAAAAATATATATGATGGCGCCATAACTGAAAAACCAATGACGTCATCAATTTTGGTATAGTAACAAAAGGTTCACACTGTATAGTATTATGGTGGTTGGAGTATCAACTAGCCGCCTAAAATTATATTTTATAGGATGCAAAGATAAATTAAGGAATAAAGAAAATCATTTCATCTTAAACTATGTAGTGGGCAGACATTTAGCGGAATCTCATAAACATGTCATAAAAAATATTTTGTTAGAACAAAATACTTTTCTGCTGCCTGCGAAATCCAATAAAAAAAAATTTCTATAAAATGTACTCTTTTATTAATTTGATGTGTGTCTTTTTAAACCCATAAAATGTCTACCAGTTAGCGCACACGCATAATAATTAATGACGTTTGTAAAGTTATTTTTAATCAGGCAAAAAGTAACTTTCGCCGATTGCATATTTTTAAATGCTACATTAACCTGTTTGAAATTACTATGATACAGTTTGCTCTTTTAAATTTAATATTTATAAAAAATGCATACTAGCCCAATAACTCTCACCTACACCATTAAAAACTAAATAGCTTCGTTTCATATTCTCGTACAAACAAAAGATTAACATAATTAAGTTCTAAATGTCGAGGGAAAATGGCATCAAATGCAAATTATTATACTCTTCACAGAGACAAATATTTTATTAAGTTTATTTGCCAGGTATTTTTCTAAAACTGTAAATATAGCTCGTAGAGCAAAATATTTATATTATTGTATAAGTCATCGAATTCTGAACAACGTTCAAGATTCATCCATCTGTCTGTGCATCTGCCAAATTTCTTGTAAACTTAATAACTCAAAAAGAGAAACGTTTGATGATCTTCAAAAATACGAATGTCTTTATAGTAGCTCCTCATGTGTAAATCCAACTGATTCTTGTAGAGCTAAAGTTAGTTTAAAATAAGTCTCTGGATTCTCGCTATATTTTTCACATGAATATTATAATTGAGACACCATACGATGGAAGCATATTCAACTCGAGATCTAAGACTAAACATAATAGCTTGGTGGTATTTATATTGTTAAATTCGCTAGTATTTCGCATAAAATATCCAAGATATCTTTCGTAGACTCAATATCTAAAATTCATTATAACGAGTAAAATACGAATAAACTACGTACCGTCATTTTAAGCCCAATATGGTGGACGCCTCAAGATGACGGATTGCCTTTTTCGTCACAATACGATCAATATTTTGTCACAGAAACCAAAGGGTTTAATAAAATATACAAAAAAACAACGTTTTAATACATGTATTAAAAATATAAAAAGAAACAACTAGTTGGGCATAAATCTGACACGTCGAGTTTGAATCACCTTGTATGTTCATGGTTAGGAATTCTTTTCAAATGTTACAAGGCATGATACGTAAGATATTTAATATTCATTTATTTGATCTAACAAACCAGAAAACAACAATGATTTAAATTTGTACCTAATTATCACGTTAATAACAACTGTAATTGAAGAAAACATCATTTTCCTCAAAATAAACACATCTTCATGAAAGTTCGTGCCACGTCTATGTGGTCGCGTCTGCTGGGGCTTTCGTGAATAATAACTAGATTCCCTTTTCCACAATAGAGACGGCTACGTGGATACATATCGAAGTTACTGAAACTTTCTGTTTGTATAAGGTGTAACGAAAACTTTACCAGTGCGAAACTAATTTTCCTCGAAATGTGAATAAAATAACCGAAAGGATTTTCTTTACAACTTTAAAAATTTCATTTCGTTTCCGTAGTTTTAAAATCGTTTTAAACGTTTGCATTTTAATTTTATGTTATTTCATGCCACGGTTTTAACAGAAACTCCAAGTTGAATATAATGGTGGCGCTGTTGTATTTAAATATACAAAGAAATTCGTTTAAACCTGGCTGATTTAATAAATTTAAAGTGAAATGGAGCATTAATTAGTTAATCCTACTGTTCTATTAGATCTGTTATCCAATTTGTTTTTGTCAATGCAAATTTGAAAGCTAATGTAATAATTGCTGGAGGTTCATTATTTATTTTTATCTACAAATAATAGCGTTTTAAATATTCAATGTCACCAATAAAGTCCGTATCATACGGAAAAAAGAATATTTATCAATTTTAGTGGATTTTGATTTTGTGGATAGTTTTTACTTAAAAAGTAATTCCAAATACGTATACTGTTTAAGCAATCACTTACATAATGTTGAATTATTGTTCAAGTGTCACACTATGCCAAAAGAATGAAAATTAATAAAATTTAATCAAAGATATAAACTTAACTAACATTTTAACACTTTTAGACTAAATCAATTACGCAATCAGAATAAATCATGTATAAGAATGTACCAACACAGCTACATAAATCTATATAAAAATATTACAATTTGAAATTTTATATTACCAATATTTGCTATATTGAATGAAGTGTTCCGGGTGTTTTCCCACGTAGTTGATAGGCTCCTGTTGGAGCCACGGTTGTCTAAACGAAGTTTCAATACAATATCATCTGCCATCATCAAGTTCTCGCTAAAACTATCACCCCACTATCACCCCAACTCCATTATTAAACGGGTTAGCAAAATAAAATTGAGATTTGGTGCGAACGAGAGCAAATGTTTTAAAAAAAGTTTTTTGGCATCAGCCACCCAGACCCCCATTAAACGTCGGTCAGTCGAAAAGTTACATCGTTTTATGGGTTCTTGGGTCAGACCATTTTAAAAACCGCTGCCTAAGGAATCACTACTTCCACATCCAGATTTTTCATCAAAGTCACTTTAAAGGAAACATCTTGACTAGATTTACACTCTAGTATGTGAAAATTATTGGTCATAGAATTTAAATAATATTTGCAGCAGATGTCATAGAAAAGTTTGAGGCGTTGGTTTCTACCAAATACGTTAAAAATTAAGTTTTTATTTACCCTACTTATTTTCCCCTATTCACAACCTACCACGACCCACCCCTTCAATGGAATCATCTCAATCAGATGTCATTACAATACATCCTATCAAGTAAATATCTCAATTTTATGTTATCAAACCCATTAAAAATGGAGCGGAGATGGTGGTGTTTGAATAATATTAGAAAGAAATCTGGGGCCTTAGTTTCTAGTATATACACCAAATACCATATTTATGTACTCTTACCAGTATGATTTACTTATTTTCCCCTATTTACTCCTATTCAACCCTCAACCCTTCAACGGAATCATCTTAAACTATAATCTAGTTCCAGATGTCGTTATGATACATACGTGTCCCAAATTTCAAGTGAATATCTCGATTTCATTTTATCAGCTCCTTTAATAATGGATAAAGGGTGGTGGGGGTTGAAAAATATTACTAAAAAATATGAGGCCTTGGTTTCTAGGACATGCGCCGAATTTCAAGTTTCTGGACATTTACCAATTTGCTTTACTTATTTTTCCCTATTTACCACCAATTACCTCCACTCTTTCAACGCAATCATGTCAAAATATAATCCAGTTTAAGATATCGGTATACGTGTGACAAATTTCAAGTGAAAATCTAATTTAATTTTATCAACTCTTTTAATAAGGGAGTGGGGGTGATGGGGGGACGGAAATATTATGGAAAAATCTGAGGCCATCGCTTCTAGTATATACACCAAATCACAAATTTCTATACTCTTGCCAACTTGCTTTACTTAGTTTCCCCTATCTACCACTATTTAACCCCCAACCCTTCAACGGAATTATCTCAAAATATAATCTAGTTCCAGATGTCGTTATAATATATACGCCTATCAAATTTCAAGTGAATATATCAATTTTATTTTATCAACCTCTTTAATAATGGAGTAGGTGTGGTGGGGATTGAAAAATAATACAAATAATCCGAGAACTTGGCTTCTAACACATAGACGGAATTTCAAGTTTTTGTACTATCACCAGCTTGCTTTACTTATTTTCCCCTATTTATCCCTATTTAACCCCCAACCCTTAAACTGAATCATCTCAAAATATAATCTAGCTCCAGATGTCGTTATAATACATACGTGTACCAAATTTCAAATGAATATATCAATTTTATTTTATCAACCCCTTTAATAATACAGTAGGTGGGGGGAGGGGTTGAAAAATATTGTAAAAATTTTGAGTCTTCGGCTTCTAGTACATACACTGAATTTCAAGTTTCTGTACTGATACCAGATTGCTTTACTTATTTTCCCTTATTTAACCCCCAACCCTTCGACGGAAGCTTTTCAAAATATAATCTAGTTCCAGATGTCGTTATAATACATACGTGTACAAAATTTCTCAATTTTATTTTAGCAACCCCTTTGATAATGAAGAAGGGGTGGTGTGGGGTTGAAAAACATTATAAAAAAATCTGAGGCCTTGGCCTGTAGTATATACATCAAATTTCAAGTTTCTGTACTCTTACCAGCTTGCTTTACATATTTCCCTATATTTACCCTCCAACCCTTCACCGGATATCTTCAAAAAACAATCGAGTTCCAGATCTCATTATAATATATACGTATACAAAATTTCAAGTCAATATCTTAAACCGTTCCGGAGAAATCGTGCGGACAAAAAAAAGTTACAGACAGACCGACAGACAGAAAAAAATTTTTCGCTCAAATTTAAAATCTCGACGTTTCATGACATTCTAAACCAATTTCAAGAAAAACAAATTTTGAAAATTTTTTTACGATTACTATACTTCCAATCCACTACGTGGATGTGGAAGTAAAACTAAATTATTAAAATTCTATGAACATCGTCTATGTAAACAAACTCTCTTTGTTTAATAAAGTCATTTATTATTATTATTAACCATATGTTAGTTGCCCTAGAGATGCTGGTACGAGTTAAAGTACCCTGTAGATATTACACATAGCATACACTTGACAAAATCATTTTATCTTCCCTACAGTCTACCTCCTATTGGAGAAAGAGAGAACGATAAATCATTGTATGACACGCAATCCATAGGCGCACTTTTTCCTTTAGAAGTGTTCTTTAAAACTTCATAAAAATAGAATTAAATATTAAAATGTATTAAAAACTTTTTTTAAGAATTGTAATGATATGTCCCTTATTCCATGCGGGTCTGTAGCGGTGCACAGTGGTCCAAAATCAGAGAAAAGTGGACAAAAATCTGATTATTGTCTGTCAGGAATGACGTATATATCACGAGAAAAATAGTGAAAAATATTAAATAAACCTGGGGTGGGTTTTAAGGGCTGGTCATTTGACAATGGCTATTCACACGTATTTTTTCATGCAAATTATTGAAAATGACTAATGACGTAGGAAAAAAATAATGAAATATCAACTAAGGGGTGGCTTTGTAGGGGGCAGTTTTTTGACAAAGTAAAAATTTATATATTTTGTTGCATGTATTTTATTTAAAATAACTCATAAAATACGAGAAAAATAATGAAAAAATATAAAACTCAGGGTGGCTTCGTACGGGTGGTTTTTGGGCAAGGTGACCATTTATATGTTTTTATGAATGCATTCCCTGAGAATAGAATACGAGAAGAGAGAATAGAGTACGAGATAAACAATGAAAAAAATATGGGGGTGGCTTTTAAGCGGGTGGTTGTTGGACAAAATGACAATTTGCATATTTTTCCTTTCCATACTTCTGACGGAATCTTTCTCGATTGGCAGTGCATTTGTCCAGTCTTGAAAAAACTTTGTTGCAAATGCAGCGTTTCTTATGCGAACGATTTCTTGCGCATCCCCGGCCTTTCTATAGTGACTAGATAATCCACCACATGAGCCTTCTGTGGTACACCCATTTACACTACTGGGGGGTAGCTTAGGGTGGGGGGCGATGCAATCGCTTCAATATGTGTTATAGATGCAAAGCTTTTAGTCTCCATAGTATAGCGTTTGACATCCTACTGACGGCAACGACACTATCTTATTTTGGTTTGAAAATAACTTGAAGCGCCCTGTATCGAAATAAAAAAACGCAATTTTTTTCTAATGGGACAACTTCGAACAAAAATGTATTTAACTGCGGCATAAAGGAATATCTAGAGTATATATTAGAATGAAAATCGCCGTGGCCTTTAGTGGCAAACTCTCTTTAGGTCTAATAGAATTTACAAAATGCCAAATAAATTACGTTTATAAAAAATAATAAAATCAGCCGCTTCAAACCAAAATTTGTGGAAATATTTTACATGTAAATAAAGTACTTGCCTTAAAGTTTCTGTTGCAAAAATTACAAACCAAAAGCACAACTGTTCACACGTTGAAATCTGCCAACAAATTGAAGTAAAATCACAGTTTAACAGTTATTCATATTTGAAGGGTCGTCGCAGGTATATTTCGCGAACATAATTTGAATTTCGTCAACACTTTATTTATTTCGGACCACAGTGCAGTGGTGCGTTGTGTTAACCATTATTAGAATGCAATTGCAAAAAATTTTTTTCGTTATTACTGTATTTATTCATTTAGGTCATGCTGAAAATAGAAAGTTTAACATAAATCAAGAGTGGAGAGTTTTGCACAAATTATATTAAATTTAAACTTAGGTCTAAATTATCAAGCCGAAACTCTCTCCACTTCACCATTAAATCTATTTCAATTTTAGTTTCATTTGATGTTTCTTAAACATACAAAAGTATGAAACTCATAAAAGAGTTAAGTCTTTTGTCATCTAAAATGCACTTTATAACTTTTTGATGCAATTTAGAGCGTCTTTAAATTTAATTTGCGGTGCTCAGCGAATATTTCAAATACTGTTATCGATGTTCAAATGTGGTGACAGGAATTAATATATTAGAGGAAAAACAAACAAGAGTTTAGCGGAGTTTCAGCCATTGGCGGAGCTAGGGTGGTGACAAGCCTGATAATATATTAATACTTCCTACACAATAATATTGCATTATGATCAAAAATAAACTTAGGTGCCCAACTATATAAAACCAGAAACTAGGATACAGGTCTTGGATTTTTTATTAACATCGTTAACTTTTAACATGAAACAATTAAATCGGTTTAACTTTATTGATGCAAATCTTTTCACAATAATAATAAAATTAACATATACATGATACATTCATTTTACTAAGAATCATATCAGAAAAACAACTAATTTTTCTACAAAATATGATATATATTTTTAAAAGTAGTAAACAAAATCGCAATTGTGTAGTATCTTACATGTTAATATCTGTACTTTCAAACATGTAATGAAAGTTGACCAAGTTACACTTTTTTATAATATTTTTTTAATTTCATTGCAAATGTGATCATCTCCGTTCTTTTGATTGAAAGAATGAAAAGTAACTATGTGATGGAGCATCTGTAAGGTCGATCCACAGGTGACTGTATGTATCGAACATGAAAAAAAAATACGAGTTATTAGAAGAAAATGAGCATCTCCGAATTATTTTTTCTTGTGTAATTTGCTTAAGCGCTGGAGCTCCTATGAATTTAATGTATCTTAGTTAAAAAAATTTATTCGACTTGGTTAAACAGCCAGCTTATGTGAATCTAATTAAGTTTTAGCAATGATGGACAAAGAACGAAGAGAAAAAATCTTCAATCACTACTCGAACATTTTTCAGAACAGTTAAGCTTAGCAACTCAAGCTGCATATTATGCAATTTGAAAATGCGTTGTTGCTTACGTAATAAGAAAAACTTTAGAAAAAGTTGTCCTCGTACAGTACAACCGATTAAGATCCACTTATGAGTAATATTTGACATTTATCAAAACGAAAAGGCGGATATTTAGCAGAAGGACTAAGATATCTACATAAACTATTTTTAAACTCATTTGGGTCCTTTTCATTTCAAAAGGAGGAAGCTATTTCGGGAGTAAATTTTCACAAAGTAACAAAATATAAGTTTACATTCAACAGGTATTATCAAATATTAAATGATAATAAAACATTTAAAACAAAAATGTATACCAATTGTTAAAAGTATAGTTCAGTATAATATTTTTCTACTAAATATTCGAAATTGACCACAATGCGACGTCCGACCGACTGTCTGGCCTATCGTGCGACCGATCGATGTCTGATTATCCGATAAACCGACCGACCAATCGTTCGTCCAACCGCCCAACAGTCCAACCGACGATCTTACTTTATAGTCGAGAACCACAACCAGGAACCGCATATACTCGAACGGCTTGGGATAAAAGTAAAGGCGACGGGAATCGCTCGCACGACATATCATCTCAAACAGTCATTGCATGGGTTTAAAAAAATGTGGTAGATAATCACATGAAGTGTGCATTATCAGAGAATTGTCGACTTCCTCCTTCTAGGAAATTCTTGTTTCACAGGCGAGCTTTGTTGTGAAGATCATATTGTAACATGAATTTTGGCCGATACGGAATATTAAAATATTTGCATAGTGATAGTGATGTAGAACAGAATGTTAACCTAGACATTAACTCCGATAATGGTTCGGAAGGCAAAATCGTTTATACTTAATAGAAATAAACAGGAAGAAAGTGGAGATAGAATGTTGCAGAACTTAGTTATTCAGTTCTCCTAGGTTCTCTTACACCCACTAAATAACAATTTTATTTTAATAATTCCCGTAATAATGGAGTTGGGGTGGACTTGGGAGTGGCAAATGTCAACAAAATTTGAAACTTTGGCTTCTGATATATACACCAAATCCCAAGTTTTTGGACTCTTACTAGCTTGTTTTACTTGTTAACCCTTTTACCTACAACTCCTCAAAGGAATAAACTCTAAATACGATCATGTTTCAAATCTCGTTATAATACATACGTGTACCATATTTTAAGTCAATATCTTAAACCGTGCCGCCCCTTGGTGCAGATTTTGTTGGCATCTGTAGGTGCCATTTCCTCCCAACGGTAGGTCACGTTACTGCGCCCTCTTCGACAGAGAAAGGCAAAAACAGAGGAGCGCTTAAATGTTGCCAAAAAATTCAGGCACATTTTTTGGTCAAATATAAGCATCTTTTGTCCTTTGGTGTTTTTTCCCAAAGCATTTCCTCCTCCCGGAATAAAATAGCAAAAATCATAGACTTTTATTAATTGGTTTAGAGTGAAGGAGGCGTTTTAGGGAAAAACTCCAAGAGCCAGAAATAGCTTATTTTTGTCGAAAGAATATGCCTACCGGTTTTCACAATTCTATAGACAAGAATAATTTCGGCCAAGAATTTCTCTAACTTTTTTAATTTCTTCAGAAAAATCCCAAAAAATTCAGGCATATTCTTTAGACAAATATAAACAACTTTTGCCTCTTAAACCTTGCCTATAAAGTGATTGCTTCTTCCGTAAAAAAAAATACAAAAAAAATAATTTTCTTTTTTGTTATTTTTTCCGGGAGAAGGAAGCAGACAAAAGATGCTTATTTTTGCCCAAAAAATGTGTCTGAATTTTTTTAGAATTCTTTGGAAATATTTAAGCGGCCCTTTGTTTTATGCCCCTCTCTCTCGAAGAAGAAGGCTCGGTCACGTGACCTGCCGTTGGAGGAAAATGGTACCTACAGATGCCTACAACATCTCCACCAAGCGGCAGCAACTGCGGTGCCAGATCCACTTTTATCGATGGGCTCCCGTAATAAAACTAATACCAACGAAACAAAATTTGATTTTCTTGCGATTGTTTTACTTCCACGTTACTACTTGGATATATAAATAATTAAGTACAAGTTTAAGTAAGCTAACTAAACGAACTCTTGACCGGTAGTAACTTAGATGTCAAGTGTTCATAGGTCCACGAAGCAAGCCACTGGTGGTTGCCATCGGTGTTGAAGATGTTAAGACTTTTTGCAGCAGTCTCTAATCATTTCCACATGTGGTGACCATATTACGAGCTGAAGACTTCTTGTAGCACCCACTGCTTATTACTGAGTGTTTTGAAAAATGATGTCAATGAACCTCAATATCAAAGAAATAAAGTATAAGCAGTAAAACACTTAGCGTCTGGTAGATTGTCGGAACAGTTTATTGGAATATTGATATCACAGCATTTTGGAGTCACATGATCCCTTTTAGGTAAAATAAAGATAGCGACATATGACACAGACATGACAATTTATGGAAAATCCAAGATGGTTAATCAGACATAAAGAGAGATGGCAACTTAAACAAAAAAACATTCCAGCTTCTAAAACGGCATTCACTATAGAAAAATAGCATTCAAGACAGATAAAAAATATATCACCAGATAACATCTTTCTCTCTAGATGAGAAAAGAGCACGTCAGCTAGTGAGAAAAGTATGTGCTGTGTGGATTAAGTTCTTAGCATACTAAAAATATCTTACGCTAGCAGCAGAGGTATCTCAGTTTTTACCGTAAGAATGAATAGCAGCTAATTTTCCCTGGTAGAGACAGTCAATACGCAACTAAGACAATTATGTTATAGTAATGGAAGGTATTTTGTTTAAAATTGTTCAACATCTCTGTCCACTTTTCTGAAATAGATGTGGAATTTTACTTCCACTGCTCAATTTCTTCTTGGGTGACATATCCGGACAGGATACAACATTCAGCGAAAAGGTCTTTATTACTAATGTAAAAGCCAGTGTGTTTTTGGGCTTTACCATATTATAATTTATCCAGGACCTGTTGCCATAAAGGAGTACTGTCCTGAATAGGAGTTATATTAATTCTAAACTGAACATCGAATTAAATTATTTCGTAGTTTTCGTACAAGTTAATTTTCATTATGAAGACACAGCTCAAAAAATACCTCTCCATACTATATATGTCATTAATACTAGGCTCTCTATTACTTAGGCTGTCTTTAAGAAACGATCACTGTTAGAAAAATATGCTTTCTTGAATACCACGCCAACGTGTCCGTGAAATGTTAGCATTTTTTGCAGCCATCGATATATTGTTAAAAATCGGTACAGGTATTTACACAGAACTTCCCTCTTTATTTGTGCATGGCGGTCACTCTAAAAAATTAATAATTATGAAATGACTTTGAAAATAATAATCGGATATAGTTATCACTATTATTACAAAAAAAACCTGATAAGTTTTGGTCAAAAAAATATACAGAGTGGTCACCCAACAGCAAAAGTTCAATACTAAATAACAGGTGCCAAATATGGGAGGCTTGCGCAAATACCTTTACAAATGTCCACCATGACTGAAATATTTCTTGGGATGACCACCCTGTACATTTTTCAATAAGAGTATAATAGGTGCATTTACCAAATATTACTGCCATATGTCACATTTTCAATTCCACATTCACGTAGTGGAGTGGGAGTATAGCGGTGGTTAAAAAATTTCATTCTTTTTTTGAAATTTTTCAAAAATGTTGGTAAAGAAATGTCCTGAAACGTGGAAAATTTAAATTTGAGCAAAAAGGAAAGTTTATTTCTATTCTATAGTAGTGGTATTTTTTTTCTTTGAAATAGGTTTAGAATGCCATGAAACGTGAACATTTTAAATTTGAGCAAAGAAAAAACATTTTTCCATCTATTTTAGTGGTAAATGTTTTCAATGTTGGTGAAAAAATTTTCAAACCTTTTTTCCGAAATAGGTTTGGAATGCCATGAAACGTGGAAATTTTAAATTTGAGCAAAAAAAAATTTTTCATCTATTCTCTAGAAAGTGATTTAAATTTTTCAAAATATTTTTAAAATTTGTTTGAATTGGTTTAGAATGCTATGGAAACGTGGAAATTTTAAATTTGAACAAAGAAAAAAAAAATCCATCTATTTTAGTGGCAAAATTTTTTCAAAAATGGTAAAAATAAATTCTATTTTTTTTTTAAATAGATTTAGAACGCTATGAAACGTGGCATTTTTTAATTTGAACAAAGGAAAAAAATTTTTTCATCTATTTTGATGGTAAACATTTTTTTTTAAATGTTGGTGAAAAAAATTTTCTATTTTTTTTTCTGAAATAGGTTTAGCGTTAAAATTTTAAATTTGAGCAAAAAAAAAATTTTGTTCATTATATTTTCCCTTTCCCTGTATATTTTCCAATGAAAATTTAACCATTTTTTCGCTGACAGTAGCGTCGACTACCTACCAAACTTGACTGCTCTCCGTCAAGTAGTGTTTTAGTTAATGCACTAACAGACAGACAGACAGACTGACGGAATCGAAAAACCTATATTTTCGTAATCTACGTGATCTGAAACCTTAAAATCCGAAAAAGTCTCGCAGGGTGATTTTTTCTCGAATACAATACTTCCCTTCGGTATGCGAGGGAAGTAAAAAATATTTAAATAAGGTTGAACCGTTTTAAAAAACTGTCACCAAAAATTACAAAATAAAACCTAAAACATACCTACTGTTTTTTAAAAATTTTCAAAACCGATTAGAAACAATTAATAATGGAGTGGTCGTATGAACAACTCCATTGGTTTTTTTTGTTAGTATATTTTGCAACTAAAAATAAAGATATTATTATTTAAATGTCTATATATCAATTACTTTCAATAGATTAATAGGCACAGTTATCAACGAATTACTCTTCCTTCCGCGCCACTGCCTCCAGTTGAATTTTGTAGGAGGAAATTATCCTTACATTTTCCTAGTCACCAGCCACACCTCGGCTTCTGAACATCTTCCATAGCCCACGTCATCCCATTCAGTAAAGATCGTGGAAACTGACGATAACAAAATTCTTTTTCATGCACTTTGCTTTGAGCTTTTCTTTAAAAGCATTTCAGAAGTACTAAAAATATTTTCTCCTCTCCAACAATCTACAAACAAAGTTTATTTAGTTTTGCACTTGACAGATTTTAATATAATTTTCCGGTAATCTTTTCTTGCATTGCCTATTCATTTAAGATAAAATATGAATGGAATTATTTGCAAGTGTTAAAATATATTATTTTAAAATAATCAGTTTAGGTAGATAAAAACTACTGTTAGAATATTCAATTGTGTTCTGTGTTGCTATTTGTGAAGTAAGTAATGAAATATACCAAGTCTAAAAGAAGTAAGCGTTGTTAATGTTAGTTTCATGAGTTATAATAATTTTTATTTTACATGCGTTTTTTTTTTAAATTTTTAACAATTGCTGCTTATGAAGAATTTTCTCTACATGTTTTTCTTTATTATTTTTTAATTGAAATTGAACAACAGTCTCTAAAATGGCACATTTCTGTGTAAATCTGGTAACCTAATAACATTGGAAAAATCATAGTAGCCATTGAATGTAATAAAACAATATCAACTGTCAGACAGACTCGTGTAGTTATAGGCAATCTTGAGCTGTCAAACATTCAATAATTGTGAGCGCAAAGAACGTTACGATTAAGTTTAGCATAGGTATGTGGAGGTAAACACAATTACATCCACAAGGACATTTGCAATAGAATGCGACATCAGTTCGGTTTTCAGAGTTTTATTTAAATGAACATAAATATCGGGCCTATAAATAAATAAAAATCAATTCCGTTTGAACAATTAAACTTAAACTAGGTAACAGTAGGTGTCTTTAAAATAATTAATATAATTAAACCATGAATTGACATTTATAGATATTGTTCAAAATGTCCACTATTTTTTTCTATACACAATTCGGCTCTGCGTACAGTTGCTTGAATGGCTCTACGCAATTCAGCCGGCGTTATTTCATTAAGAGCCCGTACAACTTTATTTTATCGTATCGTTCACCACTCCACAAAATTGAAGAAAAAATAATAATACAAATTAAAAATAATGTTATTTTTATATTGAATATTAAAAGAATTATTGGTGCAATGTTTTGTCATGTTAAAAGAATAAGACAGTTGGTTCAGTTTAGACCTTCCATTACTTCAGGGAATCAAGCATGAAAAGGAGTTGCACCTGAGAACTTGCGCTGGGAGTTTCTCTGGACAACGGCATGAGGATTATTGTGGGCCCAAATGTGTGAATTCCTAGAATTCCACACTCCGTCTCGAGGAGTGAATTGAGCCTCGACCGTGAAAAGAATTCCGGGCAAAATTCTTGGATGATGAATTATCCAACGGCAGAACGTAAGACGTGCGACTTCATCACCTGGTTCGAGACGCTGGACTTTTTGGATGCGGTAAGGGTACAGCCGTTCTCTCTTTTAATGCCCTCCATACACAGGTTTGAGGAATATCTAGCGCGTGTGTTATTCTCCTAGTGCTTGTTGAAGGATCCTGCTCTATCATCTTCACAATGTTTTTTTTCGGTCGGTCTAACTACTCGTTCTATATTTTCGTTACTTCCAGGAAATCTACCATGTTCTGGACAGCACTGGAAAACTCTGCTGAAGGTATCGCGCGACGGTACTCGTCGACCAGGAAATCTTCGCTGATGTTTCCTAACGGCAGCCCTTGTATTACCATCGCAAAACCCATACATATAAATGATATCAGCGAATTCAGCATTTGTAAACTTAGTTGGCATCTTTAAGACATGAATGAAACGAGATAAAATTAGGTAGAACATCAAATTGTCAAAATAATGATTGTTCTCATAGAGATAATGATAAATACATAGGTTACTATTCTTTTCAATTTCAAAATAAAACTATGTAGGTATCTTTCTTAATTAATAATCTTCTCTTATTTACGTCGTGACTGGGTATTGAGAAAGTCCTAATGAGTTAAATTGTTTTGTGATTTTTTTGTATAGGTGTGCCGTCAAAATTGAATCGCTAGCCTTATAGCATTTTTTCTGATATTTCCGAATCCGCTAATAGTTTTTCAGTAATGCGACAGAAAAATGTACTTATTTGTCAAAAACGAGCAGGGCAGATTCTTTCCAAGTGCGGCCCTGAATTTTTCAAAACCAATTAGGTCAATCTGACAAGTCCCAGTTGTGAAATGTTACTGGTAAATTACATTCGATGACATCCAACCGTTGCAGAGATATAACTCTTTGAATTTTGAGACCAAATGCATAAAACCCTGTATCTTCTTAACCACTGGCCAAAGGGTTTTTCTCTGTTGATTTAGACTTACCTTGAAGTTCTCTATCTACCATTAGGCTATGGCGCATTGCTAGCGAATCACCCTGTATACAAGTTATCGGAACTCAGAAAAAAAATACTTAAATACATAACATAAATTCAGTTATAAAGTAAAAGATACAAGCTTTTCAAATATTCAAAAAGAGAATTATATCATTCTACATGTTTTTCTAAATCTTCAGTAAATTTCGTGATAAGCAAAAATAACGATATTTACAGTCTCGGGAATGTAGTTCGCTAAGAAATATGATATAAATTTTGATACTTACAGAATAAGTAGACAAGATTATCATCTATACATAGAATATAGTGGAAAGGCACATTTATCTACCTGTATATATCATAGAAAGCACTGTATTCAAGTACCGGCGCGGGAGCGTCGGTTTCACTCGACTCCTGTTTTCCTGCTATTATGTTAAGTACGACTTTTTATAGATTAAATATCACTTATAGTAAGTAATTACTATTATTTTCTCTAACAGATATTGTTTAACAAAATGTCATTTTCATGACATATTCCATACCTGAGGTAATAATTTGCAAATATGTGCTATAGGGGAGACTGTTGTACCTTGGAACACTTTCTGATTTTTAATTTTTTTGGCGTAAAATTTAATTTCTCAGCATTGTATAAATCAGACACTAAATAGTACACATTTGGATAACTAATCCAATTTTGTGAGGGCTATTGGGGTAAGAATGTCAATTTCACACAACTTTGAAATTTTAAAAAGAATCGTTCCTTGGTACATTAAATTCGTGTACCTTAGAACACATCCTCATATAACTTGGAACACCCGCGTTTATCTCCATAAAACCTCACAAAATAGTGTTCCTGAATATTTAGTAATTTAGGATATATTTGGCAAATGCTATTACTTTAAAAATATAACTTTATTGATATATCAAAATTATTAAAACTTTCGAATATGAAATTTTAAAATTGTGGAGAACTTCTATTTAATATTGAAGTTGGAGAAATCAATATTAACAATAAATTGGTTTAATACTCGTGCTGAACCTTTTCTTTCTCCAGCAATGCGATTTTCTTCCATGTTTTTGTCATATTTCTATGCAAGTTCTAGAACTCCCTTTTTGCTGAGACCATATTGCATCTTTGCAACGAATGTATTTTGCTAAATCTGATACTTCCTCTTCACTAAAGACTTTATTAACTTCCATTTTTTGCTTTGTTAGTGAAATTTTGATATCCACTTGCCTTAAACGTTTTAAATACCGAGATAAAGTGACGATTCTCACATTATAATCCTTAGGAGCCTCACGCAAAGAAATTTTCCTGTCATTATCATACGACACGGCAGCTACAGCTTTGCATATATTTTCTGAATCCACTGAAGCCCTTTTAAGGCCTACTTGACTTCATGGCATTGCGAACCTGTAAAAAAAACAGCAAGTTTGTAGCGTATTTTACCTGAACAGATTGTTCCAAGGTACAAGATGTAGTTTCGTTTCATGGTACACGAGGACACACGCAACAAAACTAAACTGCCTAGATCATCTAGGTTATATCAAACTAAATTATATGACCATTTACTCACCATAAATATGTGTATCGAAGACACCAATTTGAAATTTTCTAGTTTTATTACACCAAGAATGAAAAATTACGAAACAAAGCACAAAACCGGCCGTTCTAACATACAATAATAATGAAGAAGTTGAAAAACGACACCGTTCAATGTAAATTAGTGAAAATACGTTTTATGAAGTTTCCTTACACTTCCTCACAATATACTTTCGCAATAGTTGGATACATGGCAAAATCAGTCCAAAACAGGTAATGTCCCAAGGTACACTATACTCAAGGTACAACTGTCTCCCCTACGCAGATTCGCACTTCGCTTGCTCCACTACTTCTACTTCAATAATATTTGATAGAAATCCTGTGACTTGAATAAAAATTTTATAGACATTCTTTGCTTAAAAATGTATGCTCATTATAAAAATAATTTTTATCTTCTCCAACATCGATTCATGTTCAAGATTCTGAAGAAATACCAAGGAAAGAAGCTATCGATTTCTTCTTTAATGTTGCCGGTCTAGAGATCAGTCAAATTTTAGATGATATTATTAATTACGCTTCAGAGAACTCATAAAAAAATAAATCATCTGCCTCCTGACATGTTTGAGATTTATGGATAAAATTAGCTACACCGCCTCTGCTAATATGGGACCACCACTTTACAGTTTACAAAATATTTCCACAAATAAAACAAGTAAGAAATTATTTGCAAACTACACTTGCTGGTGGTCCCATAGTAGTTTCATAACGCTACGTCCTTACCTGATACTAGGTGCGCAAAAAGAATAAAATAAATAATTTAGAATTGTTTTGAGTTTTGGCGGAGTCGCCGGTACCACACCATCATTAATCTAATACGTAATCCTAAGTAATTCTAAAAAGCGCATGCGCATTGCATATTGTAATGATATAAAACTATCGTTATCATATCTGAATCCGATAAAACCCAAAGCTATCGTTCGTGTTTTGAATAGTGATAGTCACATTTAAGAATTATGTTCTTGATTGACAGAAGGTATAGCCAAATATTTTCATTTTGTCTTGTCTCACTATTGAAAGTAAACGTCGCTTCGGAAGGTAAAAAAACTAGTGTTCGTATTAGATTTACTCTAAAAGATTTTATCTTGCTGTCAAGAGTAAGACTGCTGCTACTTTAATTGCATACAACGAAATAGAATATTCGAAAAATATCCATTTTAGCGCCGCTACCTTAGGAAAATTTGACAAAGACTCGGTGTTTAAATTTATTCGCGGAGATTTAAACATCACGTGCTGACATAGTGTTAATTGGTTTATTCTATTTACTTATACTTCATATCAAATGTCAACACATTATGAAAAAGAAGTAGATGATTTTTATTTTAAAGCACTAGACAAACTAACAAAAGAGTTACCATGAAGTGAATTTCCAGGAAGTTTTTACTTGAAAATTTAATTTTCATTCGTTACTAACGCTCTTGAAGTACATTGTTATAATACGATTACTCTGAACAAAATGAATTATATGTGGAAATAGCATAGTTAGCATTAAGTGAGGGCGTTAAACTAGAAAACAGAACTGGAAAACGCGAACTCATAAACCTTGTTTTCTTTAACTGAAAAGTGCGATTTCTCGCAAGCGTGCCTTTTCTTTCCCCGGACACTATCAATTTCAGATTTCTCTAACATATGGTTATGAAATTGTTTTCTGGCAACGCCCTTAACGATTTATACTGCCATGGTTAGCAAACCACTCAAACCTATTGAAAAAATCGTTTTAATATTATATTTCGAAAAATTATTCCAAGTTGCAATATTCTTAACTCTAACCAATAACAGCAGGTTATATATAAACGTAATAAATGGGAATACATCAGACACGTTAGAAATTAATTATGGGATTTCATAAGAATCAGTCATTGGACCCATGCTGTTTATTTTGTTTGTAGATGATTGTCCAAAGGAAGAGCAACGTTTTCCGATGATAACAGATTTGTATTTTCAAATTCAAGTATATCCCGACGCCGATGCAATGTTACAAATTCAACACTATAATGTATTAAATACATTATTAGTTCTCTATTTCAAATTGAACAAATTATATTTAAACATGCCAAAGACGATATTACTCATCACTTTATTATCGCTAAGTAACTTAATCAAAATAGAGAGAAAATCTATGAACAGGTAGCTTCAATAATAGCTACATTTAGATGGTCCAAATTGAGAACGGCAAGTAAATTGTCAATTGTCTGGCGAATTATCACCGAGTTATCAAACAGAGAAATTTCAAGAACTTGTATTTTTTTTTAAATAATAATAATAATAATCTTTATTTTCCAATCACAAATACAATTAATTAATAACCATACAAGTAATGTAGGAGTGCGTCAAAATCGAAGCTAATATGCATGAGCATAATACATTTTAAAAATATAAAATAAAATACACCTAAAATTATATAAAACAAAACAGTAACATATTAACAAAGTACATAAAAAAATATATATAAATATATAAAGACGCAATAAATAAATAGATATATAAATGATCAGACTGAGTAAAATTTATAGACATCATACAAGCATTTCTCTGTTAACAAATTCTTTATCCTCTTTTTGAAAGTAAATAGGCTCTTACAATTTTTCACATCAGTGGGTAAATGATTATAAATTTTACAGCCGTTGTAATACACACTTTTCTGATACAATGCTGTTGTGTGCTGCTGTGGAATTAACTGATCTTTAAATCTTCTTTGAAAACTGTGATGTGTTTAGCTTGTAAGAAACGCAGATTTGTTTTTAAAAACATAGCAACCGATTTTGTAAATATATAATCAAGGCAAAGTTAATATTCTTAAGGCCTTAAAGGATCCTCTGCATGAACCTCGGGGATGTAAATTGTCCTTAATTGTAATGACATGCTTTTGAAGAATAAATGCCCGACAAATATAAGTAGTACTCAATCCCCACAGCATAATTCCATAACAGATGAGAATGTATGTTAGTATAATAGAATGTTATTAGAGAATCTTTACCGCAGTGATTTTTTAAGTTACGCATACCATAACAACCTTTACTGAGCTTCACACTCACACTATCTATGTGAGCAGCCTACGTCAAATTTCGGTCGAATATAATACCCAATGTTTAAAAATGAATTATTATTTTTTTGCTTATAATTGTATTGAAACATATTCTTTATAGGATTTTGCAAACACCAGAGAAAATAACTAAAAAAAAAACTTTGTGTAAAAATATTAATGAAATCTTTGCATTCTTTCGATAACCTGAAGTCTGGTTATGCTAGAAAATTAAAATTCTAAAATGAATTTATTTAATTTCTTATTTGACAATTCTCATTCTAACGCTAGCATCCACACAGTCCCCTACGGCCATGCAGATTAAACTAGTATCTACATAACCCCCTACGATTAGGAAGATTCAGTTAAAAATGAGAACAATGGCCTAAAATAAATTTATTTATCTACCTTGTCCTAATGAAACTTTTTTTTGTACATTTCTGTGTATTTGTCCGAATACTGATAGAATCCATCGACGGTCTTAATTATTAAGACGAGTTTCTAAGAAAGTGCTAATTATAAGATATAATCATTAAAAGTGCACCGCCCGACATAAGATTTCGACAAAGAGAGCAGTCTGCAGCAATCACAGTAAGTATAATTTTGTCTATTTTTGTCTTGGGGAGTCTGACGAGTAACTTGAATCCCGTGAGTAGAATTGATAAGTGTCATAGCAGCGACACGGCTCCGGCCTAAATTATATAAAATAGCTATGGCTAAAGTTGATCATGACGTTAATACAAATAAGGCAATTCCAAAAAGAATGTCGAGATGCTGTGAAGCTAACAAATCGTGCTAAATAAATTCAGAATTATAGTATAGGTTTCATAATTAACACCAATTGTTTTGGTGCTGCTGTGAAGTTGGCACCAAGGTCATAAAATTAGGAGCAAGTTTGTTAAACTAAATAGCACCGCTTGTCTTTTACATCTTCTATGGGTGTTTAATGGTTGCCATGTTTAGTACTTAGCACCGATGGTGGTAATGCCAAGTTCACAGACTGTTTATAGCGGCTAACCTATACACCAAAGGTATTTAAATTTAGTATTTGAGAACTAGGGCTTTTCATTTTACAAGCTTTAAAATTTAAATTGTATAGCAGGAGAAATCAATATTTAAGAAAAAACATATGAAAAAACGTACTGCGGCATCATTTAAGCAATTAATACTTCACATTCAACATTGACAACTTACAGAGCAGTAGTCCGTTTTAAATTTAACGCAATTCACTAGTGAATGGCCTTTCAATAGTGTCTATTAAGCAAATAAAATTGCCAAACACTCCCTCGTTGTTTTCATTAGCGGAGCAATTGTCACGAGGCTCGCGAGCGAATAAATAAAAGGGCACTTGCAGTTAACCATTTTAAATTAAAAATATCAGATAATTAGTAGAACACCGAACCTATAAAAACCCCGTCACAAATTATGCTGGAGCGAAAGAACGGCTGAACACGCGACCTGATGCTCAGGTGTTTTTAATTAAATACGGCCCCCGGCGACATGTCGATGTATAGCCTGGGTTCTTTATACCAATGAACTTTGCCACAGTCGAATTACGTCGTTTTTATTACAGCTAAAAAATATTACAAACTTAATTAGAGGGTTCATCATGGAAACATTTATAATGTCTGTCATTAGTCCAGCGGTTTCGCTAACGATTCCAAATGGACCATTAAAGCGAGCAATTATTTTAGAGGTGCTTTAAAGTGGACCTTGCACCCATAATTTGTTAACTATTCGATTATTGATTTAAGTGTAATTACGTGCACAGATTTATCCGTGGTTTTTACGTTAATGTGCTTTTGATTTTCACAATCTATACAGAGTGCTTCAGGTGTAAGGTCATTAATTTCTAGGGGTGATTCTACATACGGGAATATGAAAAAAAGTTCATATAAGCATGAGTCCGAAAATCCATTCTAAAGCGCTGCAGGCCTGTGAAGGGGCACCCAAAATAAGTGTAATTGCACTCTTTATTCTCTTGAATAAACTAAAAAAAAGTGACAAATTATTACTAAATTCAAGGACTCACCAGGATTTAAGGATTAACAAATTAAATTAAATGTTCAAAATGGGCGCCATTCATTTCCACCCATGCTGCTAGACGACGTTTCGTTGAAGCAAAGATCCATTGAAAAGTTCCTGGTATGTTCCTGATAATTTTGCATCCCATTGCCACACTTTTATGTAGCTCTTCAAGATTTGTCGCAGGAGTTGAGTGGACAAGGCTTTTCAAATAAGTCCAAGAGATCTCCTAAATTGTTTCTTAAAAAATCTAGATAATTTAACCCATCCAATCTATTAGTCACAGCTAATGGTCCTAATAATCTGTTGCTAAGTATACCTGCCCAAACGTTAATGGAACATTTTTTGGGTGTCTGGGAATTCGAAGAAAGCATGAGGATTTTCTTCTGCCCACATGTGATTGTTGTGGAAGTTAACAACATCAACCCACATAACTCCCGCTTCGTCAGTAAACAAAGTTTTTTGAATAAATTCAGCATTTCGCACAAGCCATCGGCAGAAGGCCTCCCTTCTTGGTACATCTTCAGGTCTGGGCGCTTGCATCCTTGGCATGTGGTAGGGATACAGTAATTGTTCATCTTACACCCTCTAAACAGACGATGCTGACATATCTTCCTGTTTGAGGATCGCACTTACATATGTGTAAGAAAATTGGGAAAAAAATGTGGTGTGCAAAATAAAGCAATTGCTAAATAGATAAAACGAATAATCTAAACAAAACGGGCTCTCTTGGGGCTCTTGATTCTTTCGGCCCTCATCTTAGGAGATGTGGGGCCCAGACCCTTCAGGCAGTTTTAGTGATCTCCGCCCTGAAGTTGTATAGTATAAAGTGGCACCTCTTCCTTCCTCGCAGTGTACATCGGTAAGATCGTTCAAATCGTAATGTGTTCCACTTTTATATGTGTCTTATTGCTGTTTCTGTTGATTGTTTGTAACCTCTCGTAAACCAGTGTTTTTTAATAAAACCATGTAAAACCTCAAAGTTGCCCTTCTTAACACACCGCTCCAGAAAACCCAAAATCACGTTGGCGCAGGGTCTGTTGTTTGAGCCCTCGCCTAATCTAACCTGACATGTGGTGGAGGCGCTGGGCATTGTTAAATCTTTGTTTTTGAAACTTTATTGTACGAAGATGAGGTTGAGTTCCCGTTTATGAACCTTCTTCCACGTCGTCCTTGTCCTGATATAATTTAATCGCAGACTACAAGCAATTTACCCCCTTATATACCCCAATAATAATTATTTACAAATATCTCCTTTGGGGTTGTATATCTTTATTTGCAACACTGGTACATGTACCGTATTTGACAAGGCCGACGTTCAGTTCATTTTGAACCTTCTACCACGTGACCCTCGTCTTAAAACCATTTGCCCGTAACATCATAGGCAAGACAATCCCTTATACATCTCAATAAAATTATCATCAAATATTTATATGCACCTTGCACATCTTTGTGTGCGAAAACTTTAATACGTACATTTCATTTGACAAGGCTGACGTTTAGTTCCTTTGAAACGATTATATCAACGTCGTCTCCGACTTGCAACCTCTAGTTTCGTAATCAAAAACATCATAGTGTACCATCATTATACAGAAAAATATATATTGTCCCTAAATATTCTGATTAACTTTCCTAACTTCCTACGAAAATTTGTGATACAGAGTTCCAACAGAAAATTAAAAAATGAATCTGGGTACCCTTGTTTGCTAATTAATAAAAAAGACATTTTGGTCATTCTACATTAAAAACTTTAAACTCTGGCCTAGAAGTATTATTTGAATAAAGAAATTACTTGTCCCTCAAGACATTTATTTTAAAAATGTCCCCATTTTACATATTGTGCGCCCCTTTTAACAGCATGCAACAACCAAGAAATCGGCAGGTTGCAAGTATTGCAAAATAAAGCAATGAGAATTGTACTAAATTGTAGTATTTGTACTTCCGTAAAGCTTATGTTAAGCGTTCTTAATTGGTTTTCTGTGGAGCAGAGTATAAAAAGGGCGAACTTAGTTCTAATATATGAAATAATTAATGGCAAAGTTCCATTTACTTAAAAATATTAGAGAAACGCCTAGATATACATAGTTATAATATAATATCAAAAAATAATTGTGACATTAGATTACTGTGACTCTTTAAGTTATTTTTGCAAGGTTCCATATATCAGGAAGGACTTCGTTTCTTCAATGCTTTGCCCAATGATATAATAGGGGCTCCAAATGTGAATGTTCTTGTTAAAAATATTTGTACATATTTGACATGTAATCATTCAGCTATCTAATGTATTAACTATGTTCTTACTTTTATCTTTTATATTTAAATAGCTAAATAAATAAATGCTATACTACACTATTATTTAATTTTGCGTCTTCTGTATCTAGGGTCCTATCATAATGATCTGGGTCAGAATTTTCCTTGCCTGGATAGAACTTTTCCTTCTCCCTCGCAACCAACGATCTAGACTTACTGAAAATCTTTCGCAAGGTACTCTTCTATTTCTTCTTCTTCTTTTTCGTACAATATTCTTGCTTCAGCAGCATTACCTCAGATTCGGCCGTATAATAAATGAATATAGGCCTGTTCTTTAAAAGTGTAACTCATTATAAATGAAAATTGAAATTCCTTTATTAAAGGCTACATAATGAGAACCTTAAATTTTGTCATTAATTATAATTCAATATTGGAAACCACCAACGACCAATTAAGTAATAAAAAAACAAGTAAGTTGATTACCGTGAAAAGAGCAGATCGAAAAATGACCTTCTGTCCATGGCTCTTTCGAAAATGTGAAGAAAATTATGAATTCATTGAAAAAATTCTGTTTATGCAAGAAGATTGGAAAAATTTCTTTAGGTTCGGTTGGTACTACGGCGTTACAACACAATAACCTTTTTTGTGTATTTATAGACAAGGAACCATATTTCGATGTGACAGTCACAGAAAATTCACATTAAAAAATTTGTGAGGAGAAGTAATTCCTCCCTTTCCCATTTTGTGCACTCCTGACTGAATTTACCCTTGGTGGACAACATCAGGCAATAACCTATACTGATATCGAATCATGTGCAAGAACTGGTCACTGTAGCTCAAAGAGTGACATAGTAAACGTCTTCTGATAGCCGAAAAGTTTCGATTCTGAATTAAAATAATATGATACAGTCATATGGTGGAGATTTTAGATGAGTGAAAAAAATTGCGAACCTTCTTGACAGCTTATAATTATTAAACAGTAGAAAAATAAGTAGAGTATTTTATACATAAGTTAATGTGATTTTATACTTATTTTTTAATAAATTTTAACTTTGAAAAATAACAAATGTTTTCATAACAAAATTATCCTCTAGCTAGGGATAGAAATACTACTATATTTGAATATTCATATGAGAATTATTGATATAACACAAAAGAGATTTTTAAAAAATAATGCTGAATAAAATACCAACGTATCCGACTGATTTACTTTTTACACAATCCAGACTCTTTGATGTTAGGCAAATATATTTTTTTCAGATTATCGCTAGCCAATATTAAAATAAAAATAATTTGGAGTTACTTATATAAGTACATGTATTTGTTAGTATGTGCTTATAATTTTCTGTTTATTGTATATTTTTTACAATCTTGTTCGTATTATATACTTTTATTCTTATAGTATTCCATTGTATTCCATATTGTACTCCATACCTTTAAATCAACTTTTTACTTTGTAATTCTCTTCTTTTTAACTTGACAAAACCGATATTGTTTATGTAACAAGACTTATGGCGAATGCATTTATTCCATTCTATTCTAAATATACAACAAGAGGTAAAATTTTGCAAGCAAAAATTCCCCCCTCTGCTAAAACTATAGGTCAAATGATATCTTCCTGTCGCCTTACCTTATAATATTTTGCCAACTGTTATAAAACAATCTAAAATCTAATTCATTAAAACATTTTAAATATAAATTCAGAATATATATTCTAACCTCGGACAGAGATTTTAGTCATTCCCTGATCAACATAAAAAAAATTAATGGTTATGTTTAGATACATTCGCATTTAGATATATTTTCAGAAATATTTTGAACAATTAGGCTACATGTCTTGATCTTATATATAACAAGAAAACACAAAAATTCATTATCTATGAATAGGTGAATCCAGGTACAAAAATTAATTTTTGGTGGGTTTTTTTCTATTTATTTATAAATATTACTTTACTATAATGTTTCTTCTGAATTATTATACGTTAGTTATAATAAGTATCGTTCTGTATTTATGTATCTATATATCTATTTATTCAAATTTTTATGTCAGAAATATGTACTTACTTATACTTATTTCATAAATAAACATATTATTATTATGGTGGAGATGGTGATATGCTTTAAAAATGTTAGGGATATTCCACACCTTGCCTTGCAGACAAAATGCGGAAGATGGCTCCTAAATCAAAGATAGTTGTTTCTTACTATGCAGGGTGTCCCACCGGGAACTGGATCGATCGATTTCGGAAAAAGTATATAACAAAAAATTTTGAACATTTTAGTGTTAATAAAGTCAGTGTGACCAATCCAGTAAGAAACTATCAGCATGAAACATGTACCTGCAAAACCTATAAAAATCATTTCGAGTTTCAATTATCTAGTAAAGTTTCCAATAAAAAGTCTCAGACTACCTTAGTTGTCTGCCATGCTTTAGGGCAAAGGATTAATAATATCTCTAAAAGATGTTTCAGGTAATTGAACGCAGTTCTCATACTAGTCTTAAAAGCACTTCGATGAAATAAAGTGTGAGATGAGGATAATGATTACCTGATACCTGATGGCATGACACCAAAATATGTGCAAACAACTAATTAATTACGAAATTTTCGTATTTTCCATATCATCATATTTATTATATTCGTTATGATAACCCTGTATACATTTTAAAAATTGATGCTTTGGCTCATCATCGAAAAATGATAAAATTCACGACTCACATTTTTATACAGTTATACAGTGTTATGAATGTGATCTAGCATTTATATGTTTAAATCAGATATGATGTTTAAATGTTTAAATTATATGTATTACAGCCATTAAAGTTTTATGGGGATACAAAATGCATCGCACTTCTTTTTCCCAATTATGTCATAAAGGGAGTAATAAATATTCAGTGAAATAAAGTTTATTATCAAATTTTTCTCTAGGGCTTGGCGAATAATATCAACGAGTAGAATTGCACTACACATGGTTTTGCTGAAAATAATTTATACACCGCAAAAAGTAATGAAAACACATTGAAAGGAACAATTCCGATTGTCGCGACATCCGGGACGAATAACATAGACGCCAGACGCAAGTTTATGACTTACCTTCTCTTTTGATAGCCTTTTCATAACAATATTAGTTTGACCTCGCTAATAGTATGCTGCTTTTGGGTATAAAAGCAGTTCGTAAGTTTGATTTGTGTTTTATTGAAACTGGGATCTTATTAAGAAAACAAAGTAATTAGATACAGGGTGAGGCAATAAACAGTGCCTCGGAGCTCGATAGTTCGAATTCTAAGATAGGAATTTTAAAAAACACAACTAAACTGAATAAAAGTCTATGGTCGGAAATGACTTTCGAATATACAGGCCAAGCCAAGACAATATTACATGATCAAGTGCATTTTTGGAATGCCACATAACATCAGTATATTTTTTGAAGTCTCTTTCTAGACTCCTTTCATTCCTGTATTCTTATTGACTATATCTCAACCACTTGGATCTAATGAATTTTTTTGTTGACATAATGCCATTCGCAGATGCATATTGAAAAAATCACTAGTCATAATTATGAGATTATAAAAAAGGAATATGTGACTACTAGTTCGAAGACATATAATTAAAAGTCTAATATCTCAACCACTTGGATGTAATGAATTTTTTTGTTGAAGTAATGCCAATCACACATGCATATTGAAAAAATCAGTAGTCACAATTATGAAATTATAAGGTATATGTGACTACTAGTTAGGAGACATATAATAATGTTTTTGAATCATTTCCAGTTCCTAAAAATATACTGGCCAAAAATAATTTTCCAATTTAGAGTTTTTGAATTGAATTCTCTAAATTTTGTCGAATGGAACACCCTGCATATTTTTCGACGATGTGAACATTTTATGTATGTACATCCCTATTTGTAATCATTTTCAATTTATTGAGCAATAAATACAAAATTGAAGAATAAACTTAAAACATACAGGTTGCTTGATATAATTCATCAAAAAGAATTGTAGTAAGCACTCCACATGCTGCCCATGTCGATTGACATACTTTTGAAAAGAGTGAAACGACGCATTGGCTACTGAAATATTCAAGCAGTTATTGCAGAGTCACAACTCTTCTTAATACGAAACTGCGACATTAAGGACTTTGCATGACCTGACACAACTATCCAGACTGAATACTGCTTTAGACAAATATACTTATCTAAAACTTGATTTTGCAATTAGTTAATCGTAAGATAGGGAGATCTAGAAAGACTGAATACCCTAAAGTTTTTTTGTGTGCCATTTACACATTTTGTGAGACTCTCAACATTTGCATGTTGGCGACAGTGACTTAGTGATTTATATAGATCGTGTGCGTGCGACGTATCCAATTTATACATTTGTGTCAGATTTTAGGGACAACAAACCCAAATTCTCAAGATGTTAAATGGAAACTGATCTGAACTTTGCATTATATTAGTACTTTTGTGGACATTGTATCATACAAAATGTCAAGTTTTGGCTGTGTTATTAATTGTGTAAGGGTAGCAATAAGAAATGTCGCCAGTGTTTATTAAATTACAGTGATTTTTCTACTAAGAAAAGTTAAGGTTGGAACACGCCAACTTCGTAAGCTTCGACTTTTTAAATATCTTGGACTTATTCTTTTAATTATGCACTCCTTTCAAAAATCATATAATTACAATAAATGTATGAGTAACATTCGGAAATACATCGGCATCTGTACCAGTCTTCTTTATTTAACATATAGAGATTTAAACTGATAGCATCAACTTTTTTCCATACACGTATACTGTACATCATAGGACAATTTCGTAAAATATAAGCTCGTCTCCATCTTAACAAACAGAATTCACCACATTAATTGATTAAGGATAATTGTGGATGTTAAATAATCCAAAATTAAGTTTTAAAACATCACGAAATCCATAAAACATACGCTTAAAACAACGCGTTCGATGAACCGCTCACAAAGTGAGAGTAGTAACATAGAAAACTAGTTTTAATAATGAACGTAGAGTAGAACTCAATTATGATAATTTTGGTGACTTCTCTCTGTCACGTGACTTTCACTCTTTCTCGATCGCACTGTATTAACAGGTTTGATAATATAATATAACTCTATCTGACGATTATGCTGATTTAAAATTTTTCCGAGTTAATGTTGTTCTATTCGTACTAAATAAAACATTTTAAAAGATCCACTAATTATATAACATAAACAATTTTAAGGAGATTTAAAAAAATATTAGAAACAAGCAAGAAATTGATTATTTTTCCTCCTTTTCAACGATATGTCACACGACACATTTGTTCATTAGAACTAAGCAACTACTAAAAATTAATTTAAAAAAATGTTTTTATAATTGCTTTCTTAGTGCCAATGAGTAAATATGGCATGTGATGTATCGTTGAAATGGAAGGAGACTACTCTACATAAAGCCGCTATTTTTCGTCCCTTTCGTGCATATTTTTTAACACCCTTAAGAGTAATCCCAAAATACAGTTGTTGTCAAAATAATAGACAATACCTCGGTATAAGACTATTTTACAGTAAAATTTGATCTAAAAAAGTTTTCTCGTAGCCCTTCAAATAACGAATATATCTGGATTAGACATATTTCGCATTTTGGAGATTTTCTATCATAGGCCCTAGATTTTAATTTCTTTGAACCATTTTGTAGGTCCGAAAAAAAATGTTTGTATAACAATTTTTTCGAGGGCTCTGATAAAACGGACAGCCTGTATATAAAAATGTTCCCGACTGTTTTCCGCGAAATAAATATTGTTTTATATTACTTGGGGCCCAAAACAGCTACTGATTCACTTTTTTTTAACACTGTTCTTTGAATTTTATCCCTGCGCATTCGCCAAATTCTCCACTGAAATTTCTGATTTTCCTGATCTTATACTAGACATAGCTTTATGAAACTAGAAAAACCGCTCCATACTTCAGCCATACTATACCGGGTGAGTCACGAATTGCGCTCGCCCCGATATTTCCTAAAATATTTTTAATAGAAAAGTGAAATTTGGAGGCCTTACTACACGACTAAAATGCCATCTTTTTAATAAAAAATCAAGTTTGGTGCACATCCGGTTTGACCGGAAATGCCTACAACTTTCGATTTTTAAATGGAACACCCTATATATTTTTACATTTTTGGAATCTAGAGGAAATTTTGAATACAATACATCCGTTTTGGTCACTTTTTGATAAACATTAAAAGTTTTATTAAAAAATCTATTTCTGAATCCAGAGTGCTGTGGTGCCCAAAATATATTTTAGCTTGTGTGCTACGTTACTATAAAAATAAAAAGAACAATATGATTGCATTACTTAATTATCTAGAGGCGTTTAAAATTTTTAAATGTGATTTTTACCCACTAACTCGGTTTTTTTAAATGGGAATTTCATACGAATCTAATGATACCAAAATTTTGAAAATCCGCTCAGAAATATTTGAGATTTCAGCCAAAATACAATGGAACCAAGCTTTTAGAAACATGCGGCTAATAGATAATAGATTAGTGGGCTTTGGACACTAAAATGGCACATTTCTGTGTAAATTTGGTAACCTAATAACATTGGAAAAATCATAGTAGCCATTGAATGTAATAAAACAATATCAGCTGTCAGACATATACAAAATAAAGCGTTGCGGAAATCTCTTTGAGTAAAAATTAAAGAAAATGAATAATTTTAGTAGAAATGAAAAGGTCGATATATTACTGATATATGGAGAGCGTCTCAAAAATTCAACTGCAGCTGCAGAACTGTATCAGCAACGATATCCCAACAGACGTCATCCAAGCAGACACTTGTTTGCCAGAGTGGAACAAGTATTAAGAAACGAACCCAATCAACAAGATGATCATCAAACATTTATTGTGAGGACAAAAAAATTAATATATTAGGATTTGTGATGGTACACCCAACAACATCAACAAGGGAATTGTCAATGGAATGCGACATTAGTCAGTCTTCGGTTTGCAGAATTTTAAAGAGACATAAGTTTCGGTCTTATAAATACCAAATACACCAACATCTTTATGGAGATGATAACGACAGGAGGCTAGTATATTGCAACTGGTTCTTAAAATCAGTACAACAAAACCCAGGTTTTCCTTTTCATATTTTATATTCAGATCAAAGTAGATTTACGAACCAAGGTATGTTTAACAGAAATAATACTAGGTACTGGGCTCAAGAAAATCCGAGGTTGGTAGGGCGGGGGAATATTCAGGAAAGATTTGGGATTAACTGTTGGCTTGGAGTACTTGGAGATCGAATAATTGGACCCATATTTTTTGATGGAACACTTACTGGCGAACGATATTTATTCTTTTTACAAAACTAGACAGCAGAAATTCTTGACTTACTTCCTCTTGCCTATTTACAAAATCTGTTTTTCCAACAAGATGGTGCTCCCCCACATAATTCCAGAAGAGTGATGGAATAGTTAAACAACTTGCATGGTGAACGCCTTATCGCAAATGAAGGTAATATCAGGTGGCCTCCTAGGTCACCTGAATTAACACCCCTCGACTATTATGTATGGGGCACTCTCAAAAATAAAGTTTATAAAACTTCTTCAAATACCCGTGAAGAGCTGCAAAATAAAGTTGTACGGGCTCTTAATGAAATAACGCCGGCTGAATTGCGTAGAGCCATTCAAGCAACTGTACGCAGAGCCGAATTGTGTATAGAAAAAAATGGTGGACATTTTGAACAATATCTATAAATGTCAATTTATGGTTTAATTATATTAATTATTTTAAAGATACCTACTGTTATCTAGTTTAAGGTTAATTGATCAAACAGAATTGATTTTTATTTATTTATAGGCCCGATATTTATGTTCATTTAAATAAAACCCTGACAACCGAACTGATGTCGCATTCTATTGCAAATGTCCTTGTGGATGTAATTGTGTTTACCTCCACATACCTATGCTAAACTTAATTGTAACGTTCTTTGCGCTCACAATTATTAAATGTTTGATAGCTCAAGATTGCCTATAACTACACGAGTCTGTCTGACAGCTGATATTGTTTTATTACAATCAATGGTTACTATGATTTTTCCAATGTTATTAGGTTACCAGATTTACACAGAAATGTGCCATTTTAGTTTCCAAAGCCCACTAATCTATTATCTATTAGCCGCATGTTTCTAAAAGCTTGGTTGCATTGTATTTTGGCTGAAATCTCAAATACTTCTGACCGGATTTTCAAAATTTTGGTATCATTAGATTCGTATGAAAATGAGGTATTTGAAAATGTTGGTGAACGATTAAATTCCCATTTAAAAAAACCGAGTTAGTGGGTAAAAATCACATTTAAAAATTTTAAACGCCTCTAGAGAATTAAGTAATGCAATCATATTGCTCTTTTTATTTTTATAGGAACGTAGCACGAACTAAAATATATTTTGGGCACCACAGCACTCTGGATTCAGAAATAGATTTTTTAATAAAATTTTTAATGTTTATCAAAAAGTGACCAAAATGGATGTATTGTATTCAAAATTTCCTCTAGATTCCAAAAATGTAAAAATATATAGTTAAAAAAATCGAAAGTTGTGGGCATTTCCGGTCAAACCGGATGTGTACCAAACTTGATTTTTTATTGAAAAGATGGCATTTTAGTCGTGTGATAAGGCCTCCAAATTTCAATTTTCTATTCCAAATATTTTAGGAAATATCGGGGCGAGCGCAATTCGTGACTCACCCGGTATACAGCTTGCCAAATATATGATAGAAAAAAATCGCTAAAGTCATTTCAGAGTAATGATTTATCAAAAGAAACATATACACAAAATAGTGAGATGAGCATGGCATATTCTTTGGTTTTTCGAAAAAACTACCCCTATGCGAGAGCTGAACCGACTTGAGGCTTGAATATCTTCATAGTCCCTTGTAGAAATACAGAGACCGCAAAAGGATTGCGAACGCAGCAAAAACATGTCCTCGTTTTCGAAGACGATGGTGACAATATGTTTTACCCCTATCTCATCAACCACCTCTAACTGCAAAAAATCAGCCCCCTTTCCGGTGTCTCGGAGCGGCGCGTGCAAGAAGTCCCCGTATGCCTAGGCCCGCATAAGAAAATCGTGCCGGGTGGTTCTTGCGTTTGGGGGTAGGTAGGGAGAGGTGGATGAGAAAATACTGCCACCACCATATTTTTCGTCCTCGCAAATGATGGTATAATCATTTCTGTTCGATTTTAAACGATTTGAAGGTATTTGAGTTGTGAAGGTGGTTTCAACCCTTAGGATTGGTGCCTTATAGTCAATATTCCGATCCCACAAGCCCTCGTACGTGCAGTCCCGAAACACCGGAAAAGGAAGTGTTTGCATTTAGTGGTGGTTGGTGAAGTTGGGGTAAATATTGTTACCATCGTCTTCGTCATCTTCGAAAACGGAAGAGGAGAGGTCGCAATCCTTTTGGGGTCTTTGTATTTCCACAAGGTACTATGATATATCACTTCGCGACTAGCATGAGTGATTTTGAAATGTAACTCCGCTGGCAATGAAGTATCCAAAAACAAGCAGTTTTTTCAGTCACTGTTTTTGAAATCGGTAAAGAAAGAGCAATTCTGTTAATATTTGAAGTTAATTTTTATTACTAAACATAAATATTTATTTTGTAAACGCATAGCGAAAAAAGCAATGGTTACTCCTACGGTCTGAACAAATAGAAAATGTTTCTTCATAATTTTGTTTCAATGAAGATGAAAAGATGATCACATCACTTTTGTCGTTTACTAACCTCTTTAAGGTATATCCTTTTCACTTGCACTTTCTATTTTTCGTCTTCTTAACAACTGTAATTTTATTTACTATAAATTTTAATTAAAAATTCCGCCATCTTATGTAGACCATGAGTTGGTAGCTCTCGGATGTAAATAATAAATATTTTCCATGATATAAATAAGCGGAATATTTATTTATTTACATTAGCTTATATGAATGAATGATAGATGTCCGTTTTCTTGCTGAATACCTTACTTTAGTAAACAATCAGTAATGTGTCAGATAACATAAGACATTTAACAAATTCCTTCTTTTGGCTTCGTGACAAATCCAGTCTGTTTTGTTTTGCTGAAGCAGAAATGCATTTAACGTTTAACTGGAACTGAAAAACGTTTCATAAAATATTACATTAATTTTACTGGCAGGCAAAGAAAGAACTCACCATTATAAGACCGATATCTCAGGTAGCCAACTTAATAAACCATCACGAGTAAGTAATAACGACCTAAGGAATTGTGCCAAGTTTTAAATTTCTACTCAGATTTAATCGCAACCAGAAATGGATAAAAGTACCTGATGTTTTATTTTGTATACGTATTCATGAAAGCTCGCAATTTCTTAAAAGCATTCAGTAAAAAGGAATTATTTTTTTAAATGTTATTTGTTCTCTCATACTTCAAGAAACCGGTTTTATAATTACCTTAGATATAATGGCCTTTCTGCAAAAAGTACGGTAAATTTTCCGGTAATTTAAATTATTGCTGATCCGCGATTTTTTTGGCTCGTAATATTTTAAAGTATATTTAGATAATTTTTTTCTATAAAACACGATTTCCGAATAACAAAATCGTTGCTTGACTAATTTCCGCAGTAAATATCTAAATGAACTAAAGTAATCACTACAGTCTTCACGGATTTGTTGAACTTATTACATAATTGCTCTACGTTCTATAGGATACTATTCGTAGTTCTTTCCTATAAATAATAATTTTAGATATTTTTATTTTTATGATGCACCAGTTCTTGAAACTCTCGTCAGTATAAAAAAAAGTAAAAATAATGCAAGTATATTCAACCCATTTGTGTTTCAAACTCACATCATTAACTGTTAAAAGTCTAGACCAGAAAATCCAAGGGTCGCGATTCCAATACACCAATATGTTGGATATAGTTGCTTCTTTTACTTTATTTTATTCTGATGAGTATTTCACCACCTAAGCTGGCATCATAAAAGCATTTTCTTACCTGAATTTTAACCACTAGACCACCACCCAGTATTTTTACAGGTGTTAAAATGTGTTTAGGTAAAAATCATATTTCGACTGTTGGATATTATATCATTATGAAATGTGTAATAGTAGAATATTTAAGTAAATGATGAAAGGACTTAACATACTTGATATCTCCAACTCTGGGACCCACAGGGATTCCTGTTCGTTCTGTGGCCTCTTTAATAGAGCAGTAACACCGTAATACGACTAACTTAACCACAAATTTTACGCATTTGTAAGTTTATTCTCATTTTAAATGTTTTTATTCGCATTTCTAGATTCAAACGTGTGTAACATCAATAAACCCTCTTATATAGAATACCTATAATTTTGTTATATCGTTATGATTGAATATTAGAAACACACGGCTAATTATAGGTTAGATTCTCAACCTGTAAATATCAGTACATTTTTTAAAATCAGTATATTAAAAAATAATACGTAATCTATATTAGTCGCGGCACAATCTGTTTGGACCTAGACATTTTAGGTACCGAGCTGAATTTTTCAGAATATGTAGCCTATGATACGTACAATAACATATTGAAAGTCCCGAAGAATCTGAATTGAGCGCTAGCCGCCATGTTGAAAAAAGGGCACGCGCGCGTGGAGGGAGAAAACATTTTTTCCTTGCCTTATTTATTATCCGTCTTTAATATTCTAAACAGATAGTTATAGCCAAAAAATGCGGCTTTAACATATATTTTACACATTTTACTCAACTTTGTCCCTGTAGTAAAAAACTGACTTAAACTGAAACTTAAAATTTTGGCAAATTCTATTTATATGATTAAAAAGAAAATTGTAGGGTTTATGAAAATATGTTTTAAGTAAAAGTTGTAGGCCATCGATAAACGAACAGAACGTTTTTTAAATCCCCTTTATAACTTTTAAAATAACGGAGATAGAACATTTTAATCATTATAAAACCGTATATGTTAAAATAGCAAAATCAAAATTGAAAAGTTAAAATGTGCACTTTTCGTCACGGCAGAATTAACCTCGAACAGAAATGATTACTAAGCTTAGTTTTTAGAATTGGATGGTTTATAATAATAATAATGATAATAAATAATAATAAGGAGGTAAAAGGAAAAAATTAATAATTAATTTTGGTCTTCAGTATCGCTATCGGTTATAATTAGAGTGTTTGAATTAACACAATTTATGCCACGACAATTACTGCACATGTCAGAGCACTTTGTGTAATTGCAAGGACAATTTTTATTGCAGTTATTTTTACAGTTGCAATATAGAAGTTTTAATATATTGTCGGGTACAATTGACAAAGATGTTGGTACGGGTTTGGTGATATCGTTTTTCAATTCCCAGCCCTAGTCAGATGAATTAATTTCCTTATTAAGCCATATTTGCACCTGAAAGTATACCCTATAAACATGCTGTTCAATAGCTTTGGAAGTAGGTGGTAAAACTGCTAAATCAAAATTTTTATTTAAATTTTGTCTACTTATAATTTTTTTAAATAGGAAGAATCTCTCGATATCTATATCATCTGACTTGTATCCATATATACGAAGGAGAAACTTAATTCCCAATTTAACTAAATCCTGCTTATTAGCGTTTTCGTTATTAAACAAAATTAATTGTTTGTTTAGATCAACATTTTTCCTCAGACAATTAAATATTGTATTTTTGCCCTTCCTGTAAGGGTACGTTGTGTCACAACTGTGAAATCATTTTTACTAGTAGAGGCGGTTGTTTTGGTTTTATTACGAGTGTAATTTTGTCTACATTTTTTTGTGAACTGTTCTTCAGAAATAATGTTTTTATGAATGTCATCATTAAGTTGTATACTTTTTGAAATTATCGTGTCTAATCCTCTTTTCACGACTACCGTTTCTTCCGCGGATAATGGAATTTGACAAAAAATACAAATAACTTCCATAATAACGGGTAAAATGTGAAAATAAAATGGCTTGATTAACCTTAAACAATAAACCTAAACCTAAACCTAAACAATAATAAAAGTAAAACAATCCTTGTACAAAACAAAATACTAATTAAAAAAATCAAACAATTCGTAAAAGAATAACGAAATCAAAAAGAAAACAAATTCGATATGAAAATAAAATAAAACAATATCTTGGAAAAAACCTATGAGACTACTAAATATATTTAAAAATTTTAATATTCTAAACTCGATTTGAGATAATCCAACTAAGCAACTTATTTATATTAATAACAATGCAGCGCAAATGTACGTGTAGAGTGTTAGAAATATAATATCTAATACATATAAAGAGGGTGTGGTAGTCGATAGGTATATGAACATTTCTGTAAACATATTAACGGCTTTCACTCTCTCTCTTTCCGCGTGTCCCTAAATATTACAAATTTCATATCCCCGCTATTTTTTAAGCTAGAGAAAAAATTTTAACGGCCTACAACATTTATTTAAAAAATATTTTTATAGGATGAGCGAGTATTTTTTTAAATGAAAAAATACAAATCTTCAAAAAGTAATTTTTGCTAGTATCTAATTGTTACACTACTAATAAACATTTTTTTATAGTTTCTTAAATTCGTATCAAACTCACATTCTTTGGCTTTAATTTGTTTGTTAAAATATTAAAATCGATTAATAGATAAGGCAAGAAAACATTTTTTTCTTTAGCGCCGCGAGCAAGCCATATTTTTAATATGGTGGCTAACGCTCAACTCGGATTCTTCGGGACTTTTAGTATGTTATTATACGTATCAAGAACTACATATTCTGAAAAATTCAGCTCGGTACCTAAAATGTCTAGGTTAGGCCCATTGTTTACTAATTCTAAATTCTAAGTAATAATCACATACCTTTAAAAGCTTAAATTGGCATTCGGTGAGACTTCGACAACCAAATGCCATAAAATATGTCGTAAACTGATAACAGAATAATTAACAGCATTTAAATCTTAAATAATCTAAATAGGCTCCATATATAATAATAAGATCAATCCCATACATTGTTTAAATACGAAGAAAATAACTAAAAACACATAGGTAAACAATGCACATCTCGCCAAATCAAAGGAAATATTATTGTACAAAACACGTAATTGTCTATATATAATGAAAACTAAACTTTAAAATGTTTATTTCAATAGCTGATATCACAAGAAAGTTAAAAAAGCAAACGAAAACAGCGAATTTCACGTTAATTAATTTGGGACATTGAGGTTATATGCCCTCCACTCTCGTTAGCTGTCAGATTTTGCACGCACCCTATTACTCGAACAATATAACCTCACTTGTGTGAAATCTCCGACCATTTTGAGTCACGTAATTTTATACATACAAAACAGCTTTTTATTTTCTCCACGATTCTTTAAAATACCAGGAATTCTAAAGGAACGAACGTTGTCTCTTTTTCCTCTACTACCATAATTTAGTACTGAAAAAAAAACAGATATATATCGTAAGACATATATCGTAATTTTTGCAAATGGAAACAGCGGCTATTATAACATTCACACTTCAATAACACAGAAATACAAATGAAAACAATGAGTTATCTGTCCTCCACGCAAAGTGACGTCGACGACAGCGTGACGTCAACCGAAAAAATTTGATCACCAGGCTCCATCTAGTGTTCTCTAGACTATCGTACTATCGTACTCGGGGCTTCCATTCGTGTATCCAGCCCGGGAATTTTTACTTTATAAGTATCTAGAGCCATCCAGTGCCGTCATTCCAGACTTGTACCGTGGACCTCATGATTCGTATTCTGACGCTTACAACAGTACGTCACTTGAAAAGTGGTTGATGAAATTCTGACTGTAACAAAAGCGTACTCTGATATAGCTTCATTTATTTGCTAAATTGTGACATACAAAAAGTAATGAAATTCCCACAAAAACAGATTCTCTGTAAAAAATAACGCCAAGTACACTCTGTTCAAAAGAATATCTTTCTCTCTTCAAAAAAATGGGATGATAAAATGTGATCTCCCCAAAACTGTTTGAAATCAAGTAAAATCGCCAAGTCTGATACCTTTTTATATAAAAAAATTAAGAAATAATTTTTTTTCGAATACAGAAAACTTGGCGAGTTTCACTAAGAGGCAAAAGGCTGTTTGGATTCGCCAGTGCCACTCAGTTAGTCTTATGCAAATGTCCCCGTCGGGTTGACAAAACCTCCGACTGCAGTATTATATTTTACTTCCGATTATCAACATGTGCTGAATATGCGGAAACATGGAAAGTAAAACACGCCAAGTTTTTTTGCATACGAAAAAAAATTCACCATATTTTTACTTCCCTCGCATACCGAAGGGAAGTATTGTATTCGAGAAAAAATCACCCTCCGAGATTTTTTCGGATTCTGACGTTTCAGAACACGTAGATTCCGAAAATATAGGTTTTTCAATTCCGTCAGTCTGTCTGTCTGTCTGTGTCTGTCTGTCTGTCTGTTGGTGAATTAACTAAAAAACTACTTGACGGAGAGCAGTCAAATTTGGTAGGTAGTTAACCCTACTGTCAGCGAAGAACTGGTAGAATTTTCACTGAAAAATATACAGGGTGGACCGTCTAAACGGAATAAATAGTGAAAAAAATTTTTTTTTGCTCAAATTTAAAATTTCCACGTTTCATGACGCGCTAAACCCATTTCAGAAAAAAAAAAATTGAAAATTTTTTCAATCATTTTTGAAAAAATTTTTACCACTAAAAAAAAATTTGTTCTTTGTTCAAATTTAAAATTTCCACGTCTCATGGCATTCTAAACCTTTTTAAAAGAAAAAAAAATTTTGAAAATTTTTTACCAACATTTTTGAAAAAAATTTTACCACCAAAATAGATGAATTATTTTTTTCTTAAAATTTAAAATTTCCGCATTTCATGGCATTCTAAACCTTTTTAAAAGAAAAAAAAAATTTGAAAATTTTTTACCAACATTTTTGAAAAAAATTTTACCACCAAAATAGATGGAATTTTTTTTTCCGATTTAAAATTTCCACGTTTCCATGGCATTCCAAATTTATTAAAACAAATTTAAAAATGTTTTAGAAAAATAAAAAAAAAATGGAAACATGTTTTAGTAATCTATTTATCACCATTATAGAATAGGCGAAATATTTTTTTGCTCAAATTTAAAATTTCCACGTTTCATAACATTCTAAACCTATTTAGGAAAAAAAAATTGCAACATGTTTTCACCAATTTGGAAAAACATTTAACACTAGAATAGACAGAAAACATTTTTGAAAATTTGTTCTATATTTTAACCACCACTATACTTCCACTCCATTACGTGAATGTGGGATTGAAAATGTGAGAGATGGCAATAATATTTGGCATATCCTATTATATACTTTTATTGAATAATGGCATCCCAAGAAATAATTGAGTCATGGTGGACATTTATAAAGGTATTTGCGCAAGCCTTCCATATTTGGCACCTGTTATTTAGTATATTGAACTTTTGCTGTTGGATGAACACTCTGTAATTTTTTTGACCAAAAGTTATCAGGTTTTCTTTGTAATAATACCAATAATTATATTCCGATTATTATTTCCAATGTCATTTCGTAATTAATAATTTTTTTGAGTGACTGTCATGCACACATAACGAGGGAAGTTCTGTGTAAATAACTTTACCGATTTTTTTTTATAAATAGATATCGGAGTTGGCGATTTTACTTCATTTCAAACATTTTTTGAGAGATTACATTTTATCACCTCGTGTTTTTGTAGAAAATATATTCTCTTGAACAGAGTGTACTTGGCGCTATTTTTTTTATAGAGAATCCGTTTTTATGGCCATAGTATATTACGAAATGTGTTAAGAAGAATATTACGCAGGAGTGGAAAAGTTACGTATTTCTAGGAGCGCGTAATTGCTATCAAACTCGATTATAATTATTAATAAAAAGACAACTTTGCATATTCTACAAATCAACAATATTATTCAGAAAATACTATATCAGTTTTGATATTTGCATTTGTTTTCTTAAATTACGTCAGAATCAGTATGTATTGAAATGATATATACCTCATGCGCGTGAATTCTTTCTTTCGCCGCTACCCCACTGCACATCTTAGTTAAAGTTTGTTTGAAACGCAATAACGGTTTTGTTAATTATCGTCGAAGAAGGTACACAAAAATTTATCAAACGACCAGATCTTTCTGAACACACGACCAGAAGGGTTTACTATATCGTTGTCGATAGATTAAAATTGGCATTTTCACCACATCGTAAATTGCAGGGGCGGGATCGTAAATTCATGACGGCTCAGAGGTGCAGTGCAGAGGTGTTTTACTTGCGACTATGCAGTCCCGGGTTCATATCCTGGCCAGGGTACTTTACCGCATTTAAAACGACTATAATGCTCTGTGTTATATGCCATTTGTTTACAGTGCGTTTGTGTTTACAATGTGCAAAATTCAACTTGCATAGATGGCAGGTAGTGTGCCCTTTACTATTTAAAGTAGAGATCGCAGGTGAATTACACTACGAACACTATATATTTTTGTTCTCATACAATATATTTGAAAATACTCGATAAATTAGAATAAACTAGAATATAATTAGCTATTAAAATGAAGAGACAGATAACACTCGGCATAATTTTAGCTTTCATCTCATGAAGATGTAATGCGAAATTTGGCAACGTGGCCACATCCTGGCGCCACAACGCGCGGAACATTTGCATGTTAATTACCTGTGCTTGTCGAGTTGAAAGCGCAGTTGTCTCATCCCTCTTATCGGGTTTACATTTGACATATAAAAATCTAATTAATACCACTCATGGTCGCCTGTGTCAGACGTAAATAGCATGGCTGTGTTTAAACAACTCATGCCCGTGTGATAATAAACGCACTTATACGTGACAAAACAGAACATCGACTACCTTAAATAAATACACTGTATATTTTTTGTGAAAATAAATACTTAGTGCAAAATACGATGGACAATATTTTAAAAACCGTAAACAGACATGTTTACGGTTTTTACTTTTAACGTCGCAAGAGTAAATGTTGCAATGCATTAAATCGAGGTTCATGGCTGCAAAGAGCAATACGTGACAGTGGGAATAAATTGATGAATTTGAGGAACGTCCGCAAATAATTGAACATAATGTTAGCATTTATCATATCTCTTATTATCAAAACTTTCACTCAGAAGTATGACGATTTTAGTTAAATGTGGCATTTTATTAATATTTCAAAAGTGATTTCTGATCTTGATCTACACCGTCTTTGAACTTAAATCCTAAAGAGGCTGATTTATACGGGGTGATTTACCATAACATGCGGAAAATAAAATGGTGTACTGCAACATTTTAGAGTGATCCTAAATAATTTAGTACATTTTTGCATTAATACTCGTGATGATACGCTACTGAACCATGGAATTTAGCTACCCTTAATCCTTCAATTGTTTACGCGTATTTACGTGTGCGCCGCTTCGTGTCTTTCAAGCGATCAGAAGTTGTTTACGTATGGTCAGTTTCTTTCCGGCTTCTGTTTGGATTTTTACGTTTTAAAAATTGAATTCGTAGATCGATATCGGTCAATATGCGTCTACATCGCATATAATTTTAACTAATAGTGCAGTGAATGAAAATCTTGCAGCCGCTGTACGAGAATATGAGAGAAAATTTCCCTGCAGGTGTGTGCCAAATGAAAGAACAGGGAGCCCAGATATCACCCCTATGAATTTTTTTATGTGGAGTTACATCAAGAGTTTGGTGTACGCTAAGTCGATAGACTCCCTAGAACAGTTACAACAAGCCATTGACAATGCCTCGAACCTAAAATTCGTGATCAAAGAAACAAATGTGATTGCATACACGAAAATATTATCTGAGCTTAGAACAGTGCATTGAGTGTCAATAGTCGAACATTCGAACATTTTCTTTGACTTTTCTTTACTTAAAACTTTTCTGGTGTGCTGTGTTCTACAAAAACTATTTTAATTTTTTCTATTCCTGTTGTGTGATTAAATCCAAAAAGTCACTTCAAACCCCACCAGCTTCGCTGTCAGTCCCAGGTCTGATAAAGGGGGAGGGAAAGTGATATGGTTGCACCTCTTCAATCCAAAAATGAAGTTTCTGGACACTTATTAGGGTGCGTAGCTTATATTCCCCAATTTACATTCCCCACCCCTTCAGCGGAATCATCTGAATCAGATGTCTTTACAATACATTCGTGTAGCAAATTTCAAATGAATATGTCAATTTTATTTTATCAAGCCATTTAATAACGAAGTGAAAGTGGTGGGGTATAGAAAATACTATAAAAACATTTGTGGCCTTGGCTTCTAGTATATACACCAAACCTAAGTTTCTGTACTCTTACCAGCTTGTTTTGCTTACGTTCCCCTATTTACTATAACCCCCCCCCCACTTCTTCAACGGAATCATCTCGAAATATAATCTAGTTCCATATGTCGTTATAGTACATATGTGTACCAAATTTCAAGTAAATATCTTAATTTAATTTCATCAGGCACTTTAATAATGGTGTGGGGGTGGTGGAGGAGTTGAAAAATGTGATAAAAAATTTGAGGCTTTCGCTTCTAGTATATACAACAAATCCCAAGTTTCTGTACTCTTATCAGCCCGCTTTACTTATTTTTCCCTATTTACCTCCCAACCCTTCGCCGGATATGTTCAAATCCAGTTTCGGCTCTCATTATAACACATACGTGTACAAAATTAAAGTCAATATCTTAAACCGTTCCAAAGACAACGTGCGCAAAAGAAAAGGCAAAAACAGACAGGCAGAAATTTTAATTTGAAATTTAAAATCTCGACGTTTCATGACATTTTAAACCTAATTCAGCGAAACAAATTTTGAAATTTTATTTTACGATTACTATAATAGTTCCAATCCACTACGCGGATGTGGAAGTAATTAGACTCGCGGTGCTTTCTCCTGAATCATGCATATTCAAACGTATATAGGGTGATTCATCAAAACATGCGGAAAACGTATAAGTAAGTTGTCCCCATCGAAAGGAGTTAAATTTTTTTTTAAAATATGACAAAAAAAATTACCTTATTTTTTTGTATAAATGAGCTGCCTCTTAAAATAATTTTTGTAGAACACAGCACACCAGAAAACTTAAAAATAACGAAAAGTTAAAGAAAATGTTCGAATTTTTGACCATTACACTCATTGCGCCACACCATATTCTGTGTTACCCCCAACCTATGACTAATAAATAACACGGGTGCTTAGTGTTGGATCTTGTTCCAATAGTTCTAGAACTTCTTCATCAACTGCAACAGGACGTTTTAGTGCATGTTCGCTTTGGCCAGATAAACAAGACCCGATTTTCTCGAAGCTGTTACACCACACCCAAAATTGTTCTTTCATTTGGCACACATCCGCCGGGAAATTTTCTCTCATATTTTCGTACACCGGCTGAAATATTTTTATTCACTGCACCACAAGTTAAAATCATATCACAGTACACATGCGATGTAAACGCTGGCATATTGACCAGTATCGATCTACGAATACAATTTTCAAAACACAATCCAAACAGAAGCCGGAAAGAAACTAACCATACGTAAATTACTTCTGATGGCTTGAAAAAGACTTGAAAATTTTGCAGGGGTTTTCCCACATAGAAAACTAGTACGCCATTTTATTTTCCGCATGTTGTGGTAAACCACCAAGTATAAGCGCTCTAAAAATGAACCATTCACGGGTGTAGACTACCAAAAATTTCGGATTGTGGTACATTTCCAAATGAGGAGCTGAACATATGGTGCTAGAAAATCAGGTGGCAAGAAATTGAAGTCCTCTGAAGCGCACATATAGAAGCTATTCTCACAGAAGGTGTAAGTTCCATATCCACTTCGTGAAGTGGAAGTATAATATTTCCAATGATATTTAATTTTCTTTGCTGTTGGAGCTTTTAAATTTGAGCGACAAATTCTCTGTTGGTCTATCGATCTATCTGCCTGCTACTTTTTTTTCACGCACAGTAACACTCGAACGGTTTAGGATATTGATTTGAAATTTGGTCGTATGTATTATAATGTGATCTGTAACTAGACGATATTTTGAGCTTATTCTATTGAAGGGTTGGGAAGTAAATAGGGGTAAATAAGTGAAACGAGTTAGTAAGAATACAAAAACTGAGGATTTGGTGTATATACTAGAAGCCAGTTTTATTTTTTATGATATCTGCTACCCCCACTTTATTATTAAATGGATTTCCAAAATAAAATTGAAATAGGTAATGACTTATGTCGCATAACGGGATCTGGAACTAGATGATATTTTGAGCTTATTCCGTTGTAGGGTTGGCAGTAAATATGGATATATCGAAGAATAAATAACGCAAGCTAAGATAAGTCCAGAAACTTTTAATTTGGTGTATTTGGTGCATTAGAAGCCAAGTTCTCAATTTTTTATGATATCTGTCACCGCCATTACCACCCCCACTCTATATCTGCGCTTGAATAATTTTCAAATATAGTTGTCATTTTGTCTTATTAAACACAAACCGTTTAATAATTGTCCAAATCACCATTTATCTTAAGACGTTCCGAGGATATTTAAAAAAACCATTTTCAGGATTTTAACACTGGCAATCTGTATCTCGAAAACTGAACGCTCCCTGACACATATTTATAGCAACTCTCTTGTTAGAAAATTTAATCCGTTGATGGAGTTTGACCTATGCAATTCGAGATACCCCGGGACACCATGTAAAAAACTGTTTAATAAATTAGTGATCTAGAGAATAAAAGCATCACATGAGTATCATGTTAAGTAAGTTGTAAACTTCTATTGTAATTATCTGACTCAACGTTGTTCCGAGATACCAAAATGTCTGACAGAAATTTATAGCCATAAAACTGTAGGAGATCCCCACAAATATTTAACGAATTGTTATAATATTTTAACACGAATGGTTCAATTTGTATTCTCGTGTTGTAGAATCATACACAATTCATATTATCAATAAATAACAGCGTGCAAAAACTGAAATTGATTCAGAAAGGGCCACAGCCGGTCGACATTCTCGATATTTTACAATTTTATTATAAGTCGGCTAGCCAATACAAATGACCATCTACAGATTCTTACAAAATCTTATACAAATACAATATTCGACGGATAGTACATCCCTTTCTAGGCAACATGTACATTTGTAAATTTTACTACTATGACAAATTAGACATTTCAGAGAAATATGGCAACTAAGATACATATTAGAAAACTACTTCAATTTTACAGGATGTGTCGAAATTACCGAGTCTGAGACAAAAACATACAATACAATGCTGAGGCTCCAACCGTTTTCGCGCTGGAGCTATTAAAGTTTTGCAAAGAAAGTTCCCCTGTGTAAGGCTAACGATTTAGTAAACTCGGCAAGGTCGAAATACGAGTTAAAAATAAAATTTTGATGACCAAAATTCAAGGAAGAGATTAATATATTCAGTAAGATTCGGAATATGTTGATCAGCTTTTAATGAACGCAATTGCATTATAACCATGAATAATGTCTCTCAATTCGTACCTCTAAAAAATTTTTATCCAACACAGGAATAGAATATGGCTGTTATAATTTACCTCAGAATTATTGTCCGTATAAAAAACGTCGGGGTCTTTGATCACTACTGCAAAACCGAAACCTTTTATGCCGCCTAGATGAATGAGAAGTATAATATTATGGTAATTTTAGATATAGAATTGTGTATTTACCCCTGAATAAAATTTCATCTATATTTGCAAGCTTTACGTACTATCCAGTATAATTCTAGTTACATAAAGCCTGCCAGACAATGACATTATGAATTCGTATAACTTTTAAACAGAAAACTAAAAGATAACAAAATATAATTTTAGGTCAATGTAAAAGGCACATCATCTCCATCCTGCCATTCAAATTTGACCTATTAGTTAAATGGCTGGGAATTGTGTATTAAACAAGTAAACACCGTATCAACGACCTTTTCTGCGAAATTTTCAATGGCCAAAACGCTGACTATAACAGTTAAGTGTTCAACGAAGCGATCCGTTGACATATCGGTATAGCGTCAGGCCTGGCTTTTCCTACAAAGACTCTCTCAACCTTTTAATCCATTTAAGCAGTTTTGCTTCTGAGGGTAAGACTGGATAAAACTAAACACTGTATTAAGGATTAATGGACTATCCCATGCTACTGAGAATATTAACATGATGCAAATAATCTTAAAAAAACATGAGTAGCAGCGCCGACGTGTATGAATTACATGTAATAAAACTCTAAGAATATCTGTAAATGGATATGCTGAAATTTATTAAATTAGTTGTATAAAGGTAAATTACAAATACATGCGTGCTCAGTGCTACAAAAAATAAAATTTAAATATTTTAGAAAACCCCCACCAAACACCTATAAATGCAACATTTAAAAATAACAAAATATCTAGTAAGCGATTATAACAGGATAAGCATGTGTATGTAAGCCATCCCCGTACAGGTCTTGGAAAATTTTTGAGCATAAGTTAATAGTGGTATGAGATAAAACTCGCCAGAATATTATAGTCAAAAAATAATATTTAAGCGAGTTATGGGGGTAAGAAGAAAACGACAATTTTCCTCGCAAACGAATTAACCGATAGTGGTGAAAGAAATTATAGTTTTCATTGCACAAACCTAGAAAAAAATCAAGTTCATTAATCGACAATCAGAAATCAAAAAATTATTTTAAATTTAAAAAATATATTATAGGATGAGCTCGAGGCACCATTTTCACTGTTATCCTCTTAAAACATCTCCAATTTCCAGATCAATAGTAAGGGTATATTAAAAAATCTCAAAATATCGAGAGTACCGCGTGTGACGGGGTTCAATGCTATATCTCGCCACGGCCACTCTCTGCTAGTATACCTCTAACGTTCCAATTGGTAAAACCAATGAAGTACACGTGTTTTATAAGTCTTTGACATCTGTTATCGAGTCGCACAATTTCTGCATCGAAAATGTAAGCATTTTTAATTTAAGGCGTCTGTAGTCAGCCAGAGATGTAGTATCCACCAACATCGGAACTTTTCAACGCAACTCTCGAATACCAACACTCGACGCGCGTTTCGTCAACTACATTGGCATCATCGAGATATGATTAAAACTAAAGTACAGCAATGAAAATGCCTTTCCCTTAATAGTATCTATTTAAAAAAGTGTTTTTGAATAACTTTTTCGAATCACACGAATCTTGATAAAAACCTTCATTCTAAGGTCATTGCGTGATCCATTTTCTAGAGAACTCTATGTACAATGAGACGGAACTGAATACTGCTTTAGGTAAACATGTTTTATCTAAGGCGTGACCATACGATTTTTAAAATCTCGACGTTTCATGACATTCTAAACCAAATTAAATACAATTTTTTTTAATTTTTTTACGATAATCTATTACACTTCGACCCTACTACGTGGAAGTGGAAGTAGAAGTAGTTATAGATAAAATCGCATAAAAACAGTGGATCGATCGATCTAAGCCCAATAATCTTTATTAGAGATAGCTACAATTTTAAAACATTGGTAAAACTAGTTTTACAAAACTTCCCTTTTTAATATGAACCTTCTGTTTAATAACTGCTTGCTTTGTTGGATGACCCTATATATTTTTTCCACCTACAAGTATAGATTTTCTCCCTGGTAACAGTGTCAACTACGTTCCCAGTTTTATTGTATACCCAAAGTATAACTATTATTTTTGCTGATCACTCTGTATATGTTTTCCGGGATGACCAGCATGTATTCTAAATATTATTTTCTGTTAGTAAGTTAGTGGAGTAGCTACTGAGTAGTTAGTTCATTCTTAAACAAAAAAGCGAATACATAGAGCGTATCTCTTCTTTCATAGTAATTGTATCGTGGTTCTATCTACCATAGTTTTGGAGAGAAACCGTTGAACAATCCATTGATTGGCCTACTTAGAAACAAGATATGACAAATAGAGCAAATATGAGTCTCGAGACTTAAATAAATTATACACTTCTTTATTATTCCTCGTATATCTCTTCTGAATAAAAGAGACACAGTCTAATCATACACTGTATATAGGAACATCGTGCTCGAAAAAAAGAAAAAATTAGGAGGAAGGAAAGAAACCATTCGCTGCATTTGCCAATAACTGTGATAGCTCTAATTTACCCATTCCATAGAGACCAGCGCACAACATTGAAGCAATTCAACTTTAAATAGTCTGAATTAGTTTTGTCGAGTAGCAGAACAATGCGCCGATCAACATTTTATACGATCCATCGCTCGGCAACAAAAGGACGAGGGAAAGTTGTACTGGCAGCATCATCTGCGAGAACAGACAACTGCAAAACCTTCCATTGTAACCCTAATGAAGACAGATGATCATAAGATGTGATGACACGTTCAAGGCTCAGTTCTGCTTACAACTGAAAACAGATTAGGGGCCCTACCTGAAGTATTTTTTGTTTGGAATACTTATGATAATGAATCATAGGGATGATTTGAATTTTAATTTGCCCATACCATGCAACTGTGAGTAGAATTGGATAAATATTTCGGAATATTTTCTTAATTATTGAAAATAATAGTACAATACCTAGAGGTGAAAATGTAGTAAAACTTAGAAATTTGTAGTGAGAACTGTTGATGGGTGATATTTGTAGAAAAGGCATCTTCTTCAGTTTCTATCTAGTTCCAACACTTGCTCCCACCCTCTAACGGATGGAAATCATACCCAAATCCAGAAATTATATACTTAATTGAAAAGCAATGCCGATTTATTTTTGAAACACAATATATTAATGTTTTGGAAATCGTTCATTACGAATGTGTACTCAAAATTAGAAAATTTAAAATGGCGGCTAATAACGACTAAAAGAACAATTGCAAAGTCGACAATATAATCATAGATAGTTTAGGAGCATCAAGATTTTAATTTCAGATTATAGTTTCTTTATGTTCTTTCCTGTGCTATGAACAAAAATAAATTAAAACAATTCTATTAAATTTTTATAATTCGTTTAAAAGTGCATTTTACTCATCCATGCTCTGCTCCAAAATAAAAACTATTGGTATATTAAGAGCACAGATAAAATTAATAGTTTAAAAAAGTAGTTTTATATACATCAATTGGGATCCGAGATATATTTCTTAAGCTATGGGCATTTATAAACAAAACTAATATTCTAGGAGCTAGTTCTTGATTATTCAACGGTACTTAATCCCAAAAAACGCTGATACTACCCCTATAAGGGGTGAAACTGAGAATCTTCATTGCAAACTGATTGATTTTAATCAAAATATCATTCGTCCTGTAGATTAGTTTATGATTACATGTTTTTGAAGACACGATGATGCAACGGATATTTATCCCTTTCTTCTACACAGATTTCAATAAAAGTCTATTTCAGATAAAACCGCAAAAATTTCTGCAGTGATGGGAACGATTATGTATAAGTAGTAGCAAAAAAATGTATTTGATTCTATAAACTTTACAGGAATCGCAATTTTCATAGTAAATAGAGTATCTAACAAAAATTGTCAAAATTACTAAACATTAAATTATATAAACAGACCATAACGAATAACAAAGTATATAAAATTACAAAAAATTGATCTATGCATAGAAGAAAAAATAATACAATTAATTTAACTCTAATTCACATTATTACTTTTTCAATTATTATTACTTTTAGAAATATTACTGTTACATTATGTATTTTTAACATATCTCGTCAGCACTTACATAAAAAATAAATATCTGATAACACCAACAAAAAAAAAAACATTCGCAATTATACAATACAAAAACGATCGAACACAATATGAAAACGAAGTAATAAATATTATGCTGAATTCACAAGAAACTATCTTTATCAGTGTCGAATTATCATGGTTAGGAACAAAAATTGCATGGCTATCGTAGCGATATCACGCATTTCTCCTCGTCTTTTCTCTATACCGTCAATCTCCAATTGTTCCACATTTTTTTGCTATGATATCTTCAGATGATCTACGCAAAGAAAGTATTTTTTTAGCAAACGAAGAGATATCCCTCTTCAATGACCAGCAATAATCGTGATATAGCTATGATAGCTTTTCGCCTGAAAATTTACTTTACGAAATTTAACTTTACAGCCATCTGATGATCGTTTTTGATAAAAGAATTGCTGATTTAATGAACTTTTGATGAATACCCGTTATAATTCGTATCGCACAGCTAGCTTATTCAACATCTAATTTGGATAAAAAGATAAAATCTAAGACCGAATTCAGGTCAAAATACATAAAGATACTTGGTAGGTCTACTTTCTGGGTCTGAAATTTTTCTTTGTGTGGCTGTGAAATTATTTATCGCTTAGTAGATACAAAAATATGATCGGCATACATCCTGTTTAGTGGAGGTCCAGAGACAGGCATATCTTACAGTTAGTGTAGGCGCAAAGGCAAACATTTTGAACCTGCAAGGAGTTTACTTGTAAGCAATGACTAGTAAATATCAACAAGGCTATTTTCAAACAATTGGGTTCATTTTTTGGGCTGCCATGCTCTAAGGAACAAAATTAATCATGATTCTAGCTAACACTGCATGCTGGCTCCTGTACGATTAGCTCTTAAATTACTTTCATCAAATTGATTTAATTGCCTAATTCTAACTAATCAAAATCATGCACGATCTTTAAGATTAACTACTTTTCTGCGTGATAAATCCCATGCTCTTCTTAACAAATCTCTTCTTAGCCCTAATGGGCTACGGGATGTGACCATTTCTTCCTTCTCTATTAGTTCCAACGGCTCGTGGCATCCGTAGTTGTTTCAAAATTTATTTAACTCTAGACGTGTTTCGGCCTCTTAGGCTATTGACAAAAGTAGGCCTAAAAAACCGAAACATGTGTACAGTTAAATACATTACAATTCTTTTAGAAACCAAGCTTCCTGATGTATTTAGAATATTTACACAACATTCACTAATTTTACTAACTAGTATCCAAATGAATATAAACACAGTTATTTAATGTTAAAAAACAGATAATAATAAATTGAATTTTGAACACATTTTAAACTTTACACCCTATTTCATTTCCTCGAGTGCACTAGTGGCTTATTTAATAAACCTTAAGTAATAAAAGCTCTACCACCAAAACAATGAAATAAATTCTTAATAAAAGGAAAACGCTCGAGATAAATTTAATTTGTCGATGTAATTTTATGAGCGAAGTACCAGGTTTATTATCAGTATAAGATTTAATAGCTTTAACTCATTAGTCTTTTTAACAATGTAAATAAATTAAAGAAATGCTTTCAACAAACACATTTCTATAACATGTTAGTTGCCGTGTTTTTAAAATGTGTATTTATTAGTGGAATAAAACTAAGGGTCTATATTAATTTTTTGCAACTTGTAAACACTGTAGTAAAAAGTTTTGGGGTTAAATCGTGTGGTGGAAAGATAGCGTTTAATCAAAGCTGCGTTTCTTCGCAGTTATCCTTAAATATCTCTGGATATACAATTCGTATCACAATGAGAAAAAAAAATGTTCAAAAAATTGTTGTAAAAAGCATTTCAATTCCTACAATTATAACGATTAAGAAAAAATAGAAAATTAAATTTCAGTTTGAAATTTTCACAGTATTGTTGAAACAAACAGTTTCTTAAAACTTGGCAGTAAAATTAAGGTCTACAAGAAAAAACAATTATTTAAAAAGGAAAAAAATATCGAGTTGGAGGGAGACGAAGCAGGTTTTAATTACACCATGAAAATGCTAAAGTGTGCTAAACCACAGAACTAGGGTCGTGCACGCCATTACAGTGCATTATCGAGCAACTCTAACTCGATAACATTCTAATGATTTATGAGATAAAAAAATTGTAATATATTGAGCCGAGTGTTGAACAAGGAATTTCAAAGATTGGAAAATGTTCAGTGCAATTTTCAGATCATTATGCTACTCAGATTGCTTATAAGCCATTTATAACCCAAAAAATGTTAATATCTTTCAAATTGGTGTAGAAAGGGCTGAAAAGCAGCTTTATGGTTAATTATTAGTTTTTTTATGTAATTTTGATACAGGTTTATAATAAAGTTTCCTTACTACTATATAAAATTTAATATAGTGTCAAACAATCTTGACTGACACATCAAAGTCACAAGATATGTTACTCATATATGATCGACATGCCTGTCAGTAATCTAAGGCTGGCATAGCGATCAATGCGTAATTATTTTTATTTTTGATCAAAGTATTGATTAGTAATGCATTTGTTCAACAAAAAAAAAATAAAAAAATAATAAAAATGGTTTTTAAATTCATTTTTGTTATTATCATCGAAAAGTATATGATAAAACCATAAGAAACTTAAAGAAATATTATTGTACGACTTGATGCACCAAAACAATCGAAGATTCAATTTTCGACTTTGCAATTGTTTTTTAGGTGTTATAAGCACTTGAAATTTGACGATGTTTTAACTGTACAAGAGACATTCTCCAGAGTTTCGTTAAAATATGTAAATTATTATTGTACTTACATTGTAAATTATAATCAATTTAAAAAAATGGCCAATCAAATGTCTTTATGATTTGCAACATGATAAATTGACAAAGAAGGTTAAAAATCTAGTTTTCTTCTCAATTTCGTTGTGAACAATTTGTTTTTCCCTCATTGTGATACAAATTATATATCCAGAAGATGAGAGAATGGGAGCTGCAAAAAGACATAATATTGAACACTCCTTTGTTTAAATCAAAGTTTTTCGCCTCTCGGATCTAATTCAAATATATTTACTACACTTTGTAATGTGTACAAATCCTACTGAAAAAGTGCTTTGCTAACACAGCTCCCTAGAAACTTTAATTTTACTCCACTATTATCTCAGAAGTACAAAAATGGGGTTTTCACAATGTAAAAATATTACAAAAACATAAAAGAAACTATATTATCTAGTTTAAGGCACAACATTTCTCCCTTCAAAAGTAGTCACATGGGGTACCGGATAATTGTTAAAAGTTATCAAACTTGCACACAAATAAGTCATTGATTACAATTAGAGAGCAGTAAGCAATCTATCTAAGGGTGCACAATGCTATTATGGAACGGTTTTCTGCTATTAGCCTTCATAAGCATGAAATAGTGTCATGTGACTTTTGAAAGTAGGAAAACTATGCTTGAGAGAAACTAAGATATGTGGTTTTGTGGTTTTATATCCAATTAACACATACCTAAATTGAAATTAAAATTTACGGTACTTTCTGAGATATTAAAAAATAACGATTAAAATCAACACCCTGTAGCAAAAAATTTAATCCGTAGAGGACATATGCTCATATGAACTTTTCTTCATAAAATGACCTAAGCAATCACATTAGCAGGTCATTAAGGAACACTCTGTATATCATGTATAACATTGTAATAAATTTAAATATTGTTTTATTCGTTAATTGATTTTTACGCAGTTGACTGCCGGCCGGCCGCATATAAATATTAATAGTTACAAGTATGTTACACCCATTGGGCAATTTTTTAATTTCTGTAAGTTAAATGAGTACATATGAAGAATATTTTACAGAAAAATTATGATGTCCTCTGACAATAAAGACAAGTAAGGACAAACAGAAAAGAAGAAGAGGGACTGAAAAGACTTGCAAAACAATTAGGACAGGTTGCCAAAAAAAGAAGCGTAAAATAGATAGAATTGAGCGTAGAGGAAAGTGAGGTTATAGAGGCTGCCGAAAAATTGGCAACCTCTGGTATAGCGCAGTGTGTTTAATTCGAAAAGGGACACAATTCCATCTAATTTGGTTTCTATTGCGTATTAACAGACTATTGCCCAGTTTGAAAGAACAGAATTTTTGAAAAATTTCTTAGTAGCAATCCGTCATTGATAATGAATAATAATGAACCTATCATTATAAGTCGAAAGCTTTATTCACTAAATCCATTCTTGTTATTACTTGGAATTATCTGAGTCCGCATAATATAACGTTAGAATAAAAGTCGTATTTCCACGGATATTATATTATGGAATATATTAAATTAGTAAAAGATATCAATAGATAATGATAGAAGATAACATTTCGCCAGATTTCTATTCGATTACAAAACATAAAAACTGTAAAAAGTAATTTTTAAGATTTAAATTATTAATAACTTTTTTAATCACAGGTCGATTTTGTTCAAAATCCATATTCACTCTCTAGCTAATACTAATTTACTCCCCATATTTCAATTTAAACGATTTTTTATTTCTTAAGTATCGTGGTTACAAAGAACGGGACGCGGACGGACAGGCTACAGTGGTGCTTTTTCTGAGAACAGGCGACAAAAGTCGGTAACCTAGCCAATTTTCGATAAACATTTACGAAACTTGGTAGAGTTAAGTATTTGGATATGCCAAATTCAGTGTTGCTGCAGAATTTTTTTTTCAGTATGGCGGCTTCAAAATTAGGGTCAGAAGAAGCAAATAAGATAGAAAATCCAATTAATTGAACTGAGCCTTAAATAGAATAAGTATTAAAAACACTTGGTATTACTGTTTCACAATTTTTTATTCAGATTTCTCTGATATGTATTTCGGCCTTTCGATCATTATCAAAGAGTTATAACAACTAACTTAAAAGTGACCATTATAATGGTCGAAGTCAGAGAAATCTGAATAAAAAATTGTGAAACAGTAATACCAAGTGTTTTTAATACTTATTCTACTGAAAATTCCAGTAAAATCATCGAACCACAAAGAATGGCTCGATCCTGGAACTTGACCCGAGTAATACAATGTATGTTTCGTCGCTAAATTTGAATTCGACCTCAGAAAGCCCAAGCATCCTCAAAATTTTGAGCCAGAGCGAGAAAACCACCCTTAGAATGCCTACTCCTAATGTACAATCCTAGTTTCTTGAGTTTGCTGATTTCAACTTTTAAAATTCCAAGAGCCAAAAATTGATTGTAAGTGAAATCGGGATTAGAAATCTGACGAAAAGTGTGATTTTCATTCTAATAGTTTATATGTAGGGGTTTTTGAGGTTGCTGATTGGAAATTTCAATATGGTAAGAGCCAAGAATTGATTATTATGGTGAGAATCGAGTAAAATAGGGGTTGATAAGGGTGTAAAAATGAAAATTTGGCAAAATGCGTGATTTACATTCTAATAGTTTATTTCTGCAGATTTTTGAGGTTGCTGGTTTTGAATTTCAACATGCTAAAAGTAAAAAATTGATTATTAGGGTGAAAATCAAGTAAAATAGGGGTTGAAAGGGGTATAAAAATGAAAATTTGACTAAATACGTAATTTTCATTCCACAACAGCTCTTTTAATGTAATTCAAGCAGTTAATAGTGTTGTCAAGTTTCAAGTAACAAAACAACTTTTCTAAATCTTTGATTATCAGTCATTTTTTTGACGAAATAATCTTTGAATCTATAACTATTTACTTTAAGTACAGTATAAATAATTATATCAGTATTTTCAGCATATTGCAAAAGTCATTATGATATAGATTTAGTGGTTTTAGTGACATAGCATTAAGCTCTTTGGTGTACCCTACAGTTCACTATCAGAAGAGGCCCAAGAGGCTAATAACAAGATATATAAAAAAGCTCGAGGATCGTTCCCTTTGCCGTAAAGATATTATTCATTACATGCTTATTTCCTCAGATCCACTAATAAGCTCCCTCAGAGTTCTAAGGGATAAAAAAATTTAAAAATGGTAGACGATGCTATTAAAAGATTATGATTGTGAAGATGAAACAGATGGAGAAAATGAATCTGGCAACTCATGCAAAAGAAAAACTTTTAAACAAATTAAAAACGAAATTAATAATAAACAAACAGAAATTCTCTAGAAATATAAGTTTAGAATGAAAGTTTTTTCAGCCCTTTCAACTCTTATTTTACTCGATTCTCACCCTAAGAATCAATTTTTAGCTTTTTTTAAAATTTGAATTTTTTTACCACTGGAATAAACAAGAAAAATTTTTTTAGCTCAAATTTAAAACTTCCACATTTCATGTCATTCTAAACCAAAAAAATTCAAAAACAAATTTTTCAAAAATGTTTTTAATATTTTTTCCACAACTAGAGATGGAAAAAAAATGTTTTCTCAAATTTAAAATTTTCACGTTTCATGACATTCTAAACCTATTTCGGAAAAACAAAATTTCAAAATATTTTGAAATTTTTTTTACCACTGGAATAAAATTAATGGAAAAAAATCGGTAAGGGTATTTACACAGAACTTCCCTCGTTATTTGTGCATGGCGGTCACTCTAAAAAATTATTAATTACGAAATGATATTGAGAATAATAATCGGAATTTAGTTATTGTCATTATTACAAAGAAAACCTGATAACTTTTGGTCAAAAAAATATGCAGAGTGCTCATCCAAGAACAAGAGTTCAATACTAAATAACAGGTGCCAAATATGGAAGGCTTGCGCAAATGCCTTTACAAATGTCCACCATGACTAAATTATTTCTTGGGATGACCACCCTGTACATTTTTCAATAAACGTATAATAGGTGTATATGCCAAATATTATTGCCATCTATCACATTTTCAATCCCACATTCACGTAATGGAGTGGAAGTATAGTGGTTGTTAAAAAATTTCATTTTTTTTTTAATTTTTCAAAAATGTTGGTAAAAAATTTTCAATTTTCTTAAATCTGAAATAGGTTTAGAATGTCATGAAACGTAGAAATTTTAAATTTGAGCAAAAGGGAAAGTTTCTTTCTATTCTATAGTAGTGGTAAAAAAAGTTTGCAAATTTAAAAATTACGTATTTTTTAAAATGGGTTTAGAATGCCATGAATCGTGAAAATTTGAAATTTGAGCAAAAAAAATTTTTCCATCTATTCAACGGTTAAATTTTTTTCCAAAATGGTAAAAAATGTTGCATTTTTTTTTCGAAATAAGTTTGGAATGTCATGAAACGTGGAAATTTTAAATTTGAGCAAAAAAAAATTTTCTTCTATTCTAAAGTAGTGGATAAATAGATTAAAAATTTTTCAAATGCATTTTTAAATTTGTTTGAATAGTTTGAGAATGCCACGGAAACGTGGAAATTTCCTGAATCTGAACAAAGAAAAAAATATTTCCATCTATTTTAGTGGAATATTTTTTTCAAAAATGGCGAAAAAAATTTCAATTTTTTTTTTAATAGATTTAGAACGTGGAAATTTTAAATTCGAAGAAAGAAATAAAATCCATCTATTTTAGGGGTAAAAATTTCTCAAAAAATTAAAAAAAAAAAATTGAAATAGGTTTAGAATGCCATGAAACGTGGAAATTTTAAATTTGAATTTTCGTAATCTACGTGATCTGAAACGTCAGAATCCGAAAAAATCTCGGAGGGTGATTTTTTCTCGAATACAATACTTCCCTTCGGTATGCGAGGGAAGTAAAAATATATTTTGGCTCAAATTTAAAATTTTCGTCACTTTCTAAACCTATTTCAAAACAATTTTTTTGTAAATTCGTTAAAAAAATGTTTTTTCAAATTTTATTTTCATTACTACAGAACAGACGGATTTTAAAATTTCCACGTTTCATGACATTGTAAACCCATTTCAGAAAAGAATGTAATTGAAAATAAAAAGAAAATGTTTTCGAATCATTTCTTTACCACTAGTATACCTACTTACAATAAATAGAAAAAAAACTTTTTTGTTAAAATTTTGAATTTACACCTTTTATAGCATTTTAAATCTAGGTGAAAAAAATTTTTGACAATTTTCCAAAAGAATTTTTTTAAATTTTCCTACCACACTATAGAATAGATAATGGATTAATTCTAAACATATTTAATAAAATAAAATAAAATGTTTTTAACCACTTCCACTCCACTACGTGGATACGGATTTAAAAATGTGATAGATGGCAATAATATTTCGCATATAGTTAACACACTTGGCAAATAAGATATCTATTGTAACTTTATTGAAGAATATAATGGTGGTTATCCTAAGAAATAATTCAACCATGATGGAAATTTGTAAAGGTATTTTCGCAAGCCTTCCATATGTTGCACCTTTTATTTATTAAATATGAATTTCTCATATCGGATGACCACTCTGTATATTTTCTTGACCAAAAATTATCATATTTTCTTTGCAGTAATAGTGATAATTACATTTCGAATATTATTCTTATATGTGGTTTCGTAATTAATATTTAGAGTGATCACTCTGTATAAATAAAGTGGGAGATTCTGTGTAAATACCTTTACCGATTTCTTTTTGATGGCTGTGTCATATTATTGGATTTTTCATCCTTTTTGCTTTGACCCTAATGTTGAAGTCGCCACATTGAAAAATAAATGTTTGCAACAACACTGAATTTAGCATATCCAAATACTTAACTCTACCAAGTTTCGTGAATTATTATCGAAAACTGGATGGATTACCGGCTTTTGTCGCCAGTTTTCAGAAAAAGCACCACGGTGGCAGACAGACAGGCGAATGGGCAGACGGTCGGACAGACAGACGGACATTTTGAAACTTGTTCAGAATTCGACCACTAACACAACGATACGAATTTTTTTCTTTTGTGCGGATTACATGCAGTATACTATTCCTTTTCGTATTTGCGAAGATTATAACAACGAACGAAAATCATACTAATCCTGCTATCGATTATTTTATGGAACAGAGAAAACTTCTATTTTGCTTGCATGGCTGCACCCTGTTTCTTAACGAAATCCTTAGAGATGCCGCTGATGGCAGCATCGCAAAGACACGGTGTGACAGGTTCTGGATGGGGTCGATGAAAGCGCGTGACAAGACGTGCTACGAATCCAACACCACATATTAAGTCTGAACGACACAATCGGTAATAGAGGACGTCTGTAAGATCAGGGTCGGCGCGGCCTTAAAACTCTCATATTTTAAGGTAACTTCAGAAGAGGTGAAGCCTTGTGCACAACTTAACGACCCTTTTATCATTCATTATAGTTTTATCTCTATATTTATGGGCTACTTTACCGACTGCATATTTTATCATATTTAAATTTACCACCGCTATTTTTATCTGCCCATAACCATAGATTATTCTGAAGTGGTGCTTTTCGGTTACATTGGACTTAAGCTTAGAACATTTTTACTGCTACCAGTTGTCTAAATTAAAACTATTGATAACCAAATATCTACCTTAGATATAAACTTTGACTATACTGCCCATGATAAATCATTGAACTAAGAATTGATATCACACTTCATTTAAAAGAAACTAAGTTACAGTCAATTCATCGGTATAAATTAACTATTTGCTACTAGCATTGAACACAAATCTAGTAGGTGGTTCAAATTGGCCCATATTAAATAAACAACATTTGGTAAATGCAATAGTTTATTTACAATTATAATAGCGATCGGTAATCCCTTTTCCTTTCTGCTTACTTGTCTTATAAGCAAAGTGTAATGGCCAATAGGTAATTCCTTAACAACAGAATTTTACCAATATTTTATATTCCGTACCATTAGCACAATATTATAATAGCAATAATATTCGTCTATACTTCACAACAATATACACATTTAAATAGATACCTTTAAATGCATATATGGAAGAGACGGAATCACTATTTTGGATTTGTCTTCTACTCAACTTAAAAGATGCATCATAAATATAAAAGTAAGTAAATGCGTATCTTAGCTAAATGTAAACTTCACAGACAATTTCTGAGTACAACGCAAGCAAATAAATAAATAATAATGACACGAAAATCCATTTTCCCAAAGAGATTTGTCAATTATTTACATCAAGAAAGTACTATCATAAAACAATAGCCTTTGAGCTTTCTTGAAAATATATTAGAAACAAGTAGTTTGAGGTTAGCTAAAATCCCAATATAAAGTTCTGCGAAACTTTACGTGAAAGAAAGGAGTTCTGTGCTGAGGAGAGGTTAGGACGTAAATCTCCGCAGAACTTTATAATAGGGTTTTAGCTAATCTCAAATTACTTATTTCTAATATATTTTCAAGAAAGTTCAAAGGCTCTCGTTTCATGATAGTACTTTCTTGATGTAAATAATTCACAAATCTCTTTCTTGGGGCAAATGGATCTTCGTTCATTTTTATTTATGTACTTGCTTGCATTGTACTTAGAAATTGTCTGCGAAGTTTAAATTTAGTTAAGATACTCACTTACTTCCCTTTATAGTTATAGAATAATAATATTATGGATAATGTTTCTAAATCTTAATTTATTTGATACTTAGATTTATTTGTTATGATGATATTATCAACATGTAGCAGTGTAGGGTAGGCTAGGTGGAAGGATTTTCTTACTTTTTTATTGGGTATTTTGCCACTGAAAAATATTAAAAAATTTGAATGAAAAAACCTCTGCGCCAAACGGATCAGACAGAGGTTGGTTCTTGAATACCCAATAAAAAGTAAGAAAATCTTAATATGCCACAAATAAACAATTACAAACAATAGGTGGAAGGATGTTATATGAGATTTTTCTTAAAATTTTTGTTTGGAAGTTGCTAAATGAATAAAAACTACAAAATTTTTTCAACTAAAATAAAAATGGTGTTATGCTGCACACGTCTCATAACCACTCAAGATGAAAATGTGACTTGTGCAACGTGAAGTCATTTATATTTTCAGTTAATATTTTTTTTGTAGGAGTGTCTTATTATGTAGCAAATTTTGCCTCCCCAGCCCAGCACAACAACGAAGAAAAGAAATGTTTTTGTTGGAAAAATATTTTAAATTTTAAACATAAAATACACTCTTATGAATAGGTATTTAAATAAATAATATAACATTTTTTATTGCGTTCTATATTCAAATTTTGTATTGAAGGTTGGCATCGTGGCTCGAGACTTAAGAGTTGGGCTAATAAAACCGTTTCTGGAGTCCTCTCCACACACTGCACCCACATGGAAAACGAGAAAAGATTTGGAGCGGTGGTACTTCTTTTACGATGATTTATGTCTTTTATTTGAAATGTCACCGCGAGTCAGTTACCTCTACCGTTTGCATTGCAATGAGGTCAATATGACCGGATGCTTCAAAGTTCAGGAATAACGAGGGATCTTATCTCATTTTTCTTGGTTGATCTTGCTTTTAAGAACCGTCTATATGCTAACGATCGAATTACAGAGCGATCATCAGAAAGCATTTTCAACAAAATGTTTTCAAGATGGCCAAAAACTCAACTTCTTTGGATATCAATACAATAAAATGCAATGGCAAAAAGAATGTGCAACTAGCAAGAAGACTACATGACACTGACAAACAAAGCTGCACAGCCAGGTCAACACTTTAATATATCGGATACTCCTTGTAAGGACGAGAATATCACATTATTCACCAGAACAGTTAAATTACATTCGTGTCAGTCCATAAGCGGAGATGAAATAACGAAACCCCCTTCATCTGTTAACTCAAAGCTATTTTCCAAAAATGAAATATTTGTGCAACGTTTTTGATAATCCATAAATAATAATGTAGATGTTATTACATTTAAAACGAATGATCTGAAATACTTTGGTTGGTACTTGTAAAATCGATAAAATTAAGACTTTTGATTTCTTTTTTGTGAATTTTCCATCGGCTGGCATGGCAAAAGATACCCTTGTGCTTAAATGTAATGTAAAAGAAAATTTTGGAAAAAAACTTACGACTTCATGTTGCACAATAGCTATTTTAAAGTGTGACGTCATTCGTCTGGTGCTACATGAGGCCATTAATATTTTTGTCTGATTTTTTTTTACGTCAGTTTTATCCCAAGAGACAACTTTTGACACCCCAGCCGATTCCGTAAAGAAAAAAGCCAGATTGTTTCACCCTAAGTGTAGAGTCCGCCTTCTCTCAGTGTTCACCATCCAGTCTCGCTTATCTTAGCCCAAATATAGTCTACAAATAAGACGAATCATATAAGAATTTTGAATTAACGGTAGGCGTCTTGCATCCACTTTAAGTAGACATGGCCCATACACTACATTTGTATAATTGAGATGCGAACACTGATTCGGAGAGAATGATATTTGTCTTTTTGTTTAGAAAAAGTAGTCAGTATATATCAAATTCTACTTTAAAGTCAAAATGAGCTAAATATATTTCTGAAAAATTGACGATAATATAATCATTTTGAAAGTCCTTAAAATGGTGGTGCTATTAACCCTTATAACAAAAAATGGGGTTGTATGCCACAATGTGGCACATGTAACATTTTTATAGGAAAAACTTGAAGCGAATGCAGAAGATTTCATGCAATTGTTAGTAAAATTTAAGAGCTCTTGCCCCTTTGTGCATTGCTTTGTTGGTATAATTCTACCTTAAAATCAATATAAAATAAATATATTTTTGAAAAATACATAGTATGTTCATTTTCAAATCTCTCAAAATCACGAAAAATTAATAGGACTGTTCAACTTTATCTTTATCAAGTTTACACGAAACTAAACAGTGATCTGAAATTTCAGATGTATCTATAAATTGAAGACATTGGAAGGTCAAAAATTATATAACGAATTGTACTCCTTGTAACAAAACAGAAAATATTTAAAAGTGAATTATTATTTGTTTGCTTTTATGCTTTTAACTGTATTGAAACATATTCTTCCTAGGATTTTGCAAACAGGAGAAAGAATAACTATCTATGAGAACCAAAAGAAGAACTATGTGTAAAAATATTAATGAAATCTTTGCATTCATTCGATAACCTGGATTCTGGTTATGCTAGCAAATTAAAATGCTAAAATGAATTTGCATAATTCTCATTCAATAATTAGCATCCACACAGTCCCCACGGCCACGCAGATTAAACTAGATTCAGTTAAAAATGAGAACAAAGGCCTAAAATGAATTTATTTACCTAGCTTATTTAAAAAAAAAATAATTTTAATTGACTACATTTCCATGAAATCTATCATTCTGTTTTGGAAATGCTTAGCCTTTGAAACGTTTTTCACCCTTATTCTGGAGCTCATCTGAAAGACACAAAGCCACTCATAAGATGTTTCATGCAAAAGTAAGAATTCAGGTTATCGAAGGAATGTAATGATTTCATTAATATTTTTACCCATAGTTTTTCTTTTTGTTTTCATAGATAGCTATCGTTTCTGCTGTTTGAAAAATCCTATAACGAATATGTTTCAATAAAACAGAAAATCTTCCCGATAAGAATCTTAAAATAAGTAATATATTTGTTAGAAGTCTCAGTTAATGACAACTATTCTAAAGAAACTTAATTAAACTTTAAAAAAATATAATAAAGCAATTCTTTATTTTGTTACAAGATATGCAGGAATGTCTTTGTTCTATTAATAAAATCCGTTTAATAATAAATAATTAATACAGCCCACACATAACATTGATATGTATAATACATGCTAGTATTATAAAGTACCCGTCAAAACAAAACGGGAGAACTAACTATGTGCTTTTTGTATTTCCTCCACTTAATATTATCCCACATTGACTAAAAAATATCATAAACATAATACAATACAATGTGAGTACATCAGAAAATATTATTGGAATTAGGATATTTACATATCAAAAATTTGATGTTGGCAATATTTTGTGCATCATATTTAATGTTCAAAATATACGAACATTTGTAATTCTACACAAAAAAATGAAGCAAAAGTTGCACATTTAACGTCATTTAGATATGTGGGTTACGAAATGGACTAATTTCTCATGTTTTTTATTCCGATTACATATCATGCATATCTCCTGCACTACGAAAAAGTGAACGCATGGATTAATAGGTTAGTACAGGCAAATTAACAATTTAGGGTAATAAAAATTAGTAAAAGGATTATCTCTGGGATTTAAGTAAGTAATAACCTGGAGAATAAGATGACGCATTCTTTGCAGTTCCAAGTTCCGGGAAAATTCAAAAAAATTTGGAAAAACTTTTTGATTTTCGGTTTTCTTACTCTAGCGGCCAAAATAATGAAAATAGAGAAAGGAGTTCCCAACAAAAGTTGTAGCTCGTCTTTTTCTCTACAAAAAAGGTCATTGCAAATTTTTGTCTTACTTAAACCGTTTAGAAGATAAATCGAGTTTTCCACTTATAGTTTTAAGCCGCTTCGAAATGCACGAAAAATGAAAATTCTCCAGGAGTTTCGTACCATAATTCTTAGTATTCACAGCCCCTAAAAAAAATGAAAATAACATAAAATGTATAGGAAAGTCTCAGCTTTAATGTGGAACTAATCACAAAATTCAAAAAAAATTTATCAAAAAGAGAAAGTGTCAGAAGATGGCTTAGTGAACTTTGTACAGTTGATCCACAGATTTATTCATGTCTTTGCCGGGAGTCGTTAGAATCATAATTCATTTTGTTCATATATTCTTATATAATGATATATTAATCCAATCGACATTTTATTGCAATTACTTTAGTTGGAAAAATATCCCTTGCGATCAAAGTAGAGGGTATATTTCTCAACGATCAATCACCTTCAAATTTTGTAGTTCAATTCGCTATATCTTAAGTAATAATAATAAGTCTTTATTTTTGGATTATAAGGACAATAAAATATATTCTTTCAAACGACTTTACAGTTTTTTATTAAATGCGCGCAATACTTTTTGAATTTGTCTACATTATTCATACACGTTCAGAAAATGCACAATTATACAGTAAAACATATACAACTTATTTGTTTCTTAACATTCTTCAATAAAATATTCAAGAAATATAGATTAAAGAGCGTGGAATCGAATCCATACAGTGAAAAAGCATCCATTGTTACGGGAGAAATAGGCAGGATGCATAAAACTCAAAGATGTGAATAAATCAACTGTATAAAGTTTACTAAGCCACCTTCTAACACTTTTTTCTCTATGATAAAAATTTGTATGAATTTTGTGATTAGTTCCACATTAGAGCTGAGACTTTTCTCTACATTTTACGTCGTTTTCATTTTTTTAGCGGCTCTGAATAGTAATCATTATCGATCGATATATCCGGTCGTACGAAACTCCCAGAGAATTCTCATTTTCCGCGCATTTCGGAGCGGCTCAAAGCTATAAGTGAAAAACTGGATTTATCTCCTAAACGGCTTAAGTGAGACAAAAATTTGTAAAGACATGTTTTGTAGAGAAAGAGACAAGCTACAAATTTTGTTGAAAACTTTTTTCTGTATTTTCATTATTTTAGCCGTTAGAGCAAATAAACGAAAATCAAATTTTTCCAAATTTTTTTGAATATTCCCGAAACTTGGAAGTGCAAAGAATGCATCATTTCATTCTACAAGTTATTAACTACTTAAATTCCAGAGATGATTCTTTTATTAATTTTTGCGAGGTTTTTACAACATTTTGCCTACATTGCCTGTACTAGGTAGGTACACTTCATAAAAACTGTAAACAGTAAATGTCTGTAAACATTAAAATGTTGTAGCTGATTATGTATTATTGATGAAGCCAATGATTCTTTTTATGTCACTGCTACTTTACTACTGTTCATAGCCTTGCCATCTAAATCCTTCGTATGATCATTATACACATTTACTTTACATTGATGAAGGCAATAATGAGAAATCGGTTTGTAAATGGTGTGGTGTACTGGTTACACAAGAGATTTCATTTGTTTAAAACATACACACTTGATAATATGTTTTTAATCTGTAAGACAATGGAAAAAATAAAAGTACTTACAGTAGACACTGTTAGATATGTTCACTTACCTGAAAAAGAAAAAGTCTGTTAATTAATTTAAAAATAAGAACACAGACACAGTAAGACAGCAATATATCAGAAAGAAAAATGTGTGACTAGACAAGACTAACCGCATGCAAATACATTTAGTTTAATTACTCATCAGCAGATCCTGACTCTGATATGGTTATTTCAGTGATCGACTTTTAAGGTATAATATAGGTAATAAAATTCAGTTGTCCTCGACTATTAAATAATGTAGGAACTCATTATGTATGTGTTTCCTCAACGATAATGATATCCATTATTCCCTTAAGCTTCACCCTCGTGAATAATAGCCATCATTATATGCGTGTTTAATAATATATTATAATTTTCACTTACAGATAAAAATGTCTTTTGAATCAGGAATCTTTATTTAATATGCAAATAAATAAATTATTGATACAAGTTTGTTGTATATGGTATTAACACACAACTTTTCGCTCTTATTTATTATTTTTAGTAGATACTTTTTACAGTTTTGAAACTAAAATGTAGATCAGATTTCTACTCTTGGACTCGCATCAAATATATTTGAAATATTATTTTCCTGCACCGTTAGCTCATAATTTTTTTAGAGTGGCCACCCTGCATATTTTTCAATAAAAATAGAAATAGGTTTCCTTCTCGGCAATTGTTACAGCTGTAACTTGCTACATGCTTAATATTTTCTTTCGTCGAATTGTGAGAAATATATGTTGAATCTTGTGAAAAGTGGAAATATAATAATAATAATAATAATAATAATAATAATAAAAATGAGACAACCGAAACTCTCGCGAAACAAGAGATTGAAAGCTTCTGGAAGTCAATATGGGAAAATCAGACAGAACATAAGAGCAACTCATCATGGATAGCTCAAGAACAAAGGATACAGAGAAACCTTAGACCAATGGATGAGATTAACATCACGGTCAACGATGTTAAAGAAGTCATCTCTAAAACAGCTAATTGGAAGGCACCAGGACGCGATAAGCTACAAAACTTTTGGTACAAAAGACTGCCCTCAACCCATACATTCCTAGCCCAGAAGTTCAACGACATCATTCGACAACCGGAAAGAACACCTACTTTCTTAACGGAAGGGATCACCTACCTAATTCCAAAGGGAGACAAAACACAAGATCCTGGGCAATACAGGCCCATAACCTGTCTGCCCACTCTATACAAGATATTATCTTCAATCATCTGCACAAAGATATCCGACTACTTGGAACACAGAGGAATTCTGACCGAGGAGCAAAAAGGGAGCAGACGCAAGGTTATGGGTTGTAAAGAACAGGTTACGATAGATGCAGTAATCTTAGAACAAGCACGATCTGCACAACGGAATATTCACTTAGCTTATGTCGACTATCGGAAGGCCTTTGATTCGATTCCCCACAGCTGGCTGCTACAGGTGCTCGAAATATATAAAGTTGACCCTACCTTAATACAATTCTTCAAGATAACTATGAAACATTGGTCAACGAAACTATCTCTGTGAACTAACAGTGAAATACTTGAAACCAGCAAGATCAATATAAGAACAGGAATCTTCCAAGGCGACTCATTCAGTTCCTTATGGTTCTGCCTTGCCCTAAATCCAATTTCGAATGCTCTGAACAACTCTGAAATGGGATATCAATTAAAGACAGCACATGGGATCAAAAAAATCAGCCATCTATTTTTCATGAATGATCTCAAAATCTATTCATCCACGCGTATGCAACTCCAGAGTCTTTTAAGGTTGGTCAAGAACATGAGTACTGATATTGGCATGTCGTTCGGTATAGATAAGTGCAAGACAGTTACTATGAGTAAAGGAATGTTGTCTGTGACTCCAATGATGCAACTAGATGAGAACGTATCTATCGAATCCATGATCGATGACCCATATAAGTATCTTGGTATACTACAGACGAACAAGATCGAGCACCAAAAGATAAAAACCATACTAATCGAGATATTTAAAGACAAATTGAGGAAAATTGTGGGAACAGAACTCAGGTCAGGATATCTATGTACAGCCATCAACACATATGTAATTCCCACTTTAAGTTTCTCTTTTGGCATCGTAAAATGGTCCCAAACAGATCTAGAGAATATTAGTCGGAACATTAGAAGGGTACTTACCCAACACCGCAAACACCACCCAAGGGCAAGTGTCGAACGGACAACGCTACCTAGAAGTCTTGGAGGAAGAGGAATTATTGATGTAGTAGAGGCGTGCCACCAGCAAATACAGAACCTCCGAGAGTACTTCCAAAGTCGACAATCTGAGCTGCATCAAGCCGTGGTCCTAGCTGATAAAAAATTTACCCCACTCAATCTCAGCTGTGCTAACTATCTGTCTAATCTCTCTTCCATATCACAGCAACAGAAAATAACAAACTGGGCCTCAAAAGAGTTGCACGGGAGATTCCATAAGGATCTGCATTCTGATGGAGTTGATAAGGATGCATCGTTAACTTGGCTAAAGAACGGACAACTATTCCCTGAGACCGAAGGATTTATGTTAGGTATTCAAGATCAGGTCATTAACACAAGAAACTATGAAAAGTACGTGATAAAAGCAAACGTGGAAAATGACAAATGTAGAAAATGTAACACCTACGGTGAAACTGTGGACCACGTTCTGTCGGGTTGTCCCACTTTAGCCAAGTCAAAATATATAGATAGGCACAACAAGGTCGCTGCGATAATTTACATCGGACTAACTGAGATGCTAGGGTTGAACAATTTAGATCGTACACCGTACTATAATTTCGAACCGCCACCTGTAATTGAAGACGAGAACTATAAGATCTACTGGGACAAAACAATTCTAACAGACCGAACAGTAAACCACAATAGACCCGATATTACTCTAGTCAATAAGAGACATACAAACTCTACTAATTGACGTATCAATTCCGAGTAACCACAATATGATAGAGAAATACCACGAGAAGATCCAGAAATACACAGAACTCAAAATGGAGGTCCAAAAGCTGTGGCATATGGAGCAGGTCCAGATTGTTCCTTTGATCGTGTCAGCGATGGGGCTAATTCCCATTACTTTGAAAGAAGAATGAAATAAATTACGTTTGCCAAAAAACATGTATGAGAAAATGCAAAAGTCAGTAGTTCTGGATGCTGTACACATTATGCGATCTCTCTGCAGCAGTTGATGACAACAGTAGTGGTCTTGACATAAGTCGTGTCCGACCACTGCCAGGCACTTTTCCCATTAAGGAGCTTTATTAAAAAAAAAAAAAAAAAAGAAAAATAAAGGACTTTATTAACCAAATAAATAATCAATTTAGAGTGACGATTTTACTGGGCGAGGTTCAGTAAAGCATAAAGGCATCCTGTTCTTCCACCTAACCCAAGGACAAACAATATAGCCTAAATACCAACATCGAATTTTCCTAACTTGTGTTAACAAAAAGTAAATAAATAAAAAGCCTAAATTCTGGAATAAGGGCACTAAATATGGGAAACAACAAAAAAATACGACAAATTTTTGTGTGAAATCACTGCCTGCTAATAATTAACTCGATCACATGTTTTTTAAAACCAGATATTCTTTAGTTTTTAATTCTTGGGGTAATTCATTAATACACTTTGTAATATTGTACGAATATAACCTCTTAAAAAAATGGGTATGATGAACGGGAGGAGTAAGGGTACCCTTAAGTCTAATATTTAAATTGTGGACATCGGTCCGAAAACGTATTTTAGAATACAAGTATGGCGGGATTTTGTTAATCAGTATATTAAAATACTGGCAAACATAGTGGAAATATCGTCTACTTTTCATGTTAAGCCAGTTATGTATGTTTAGTGTGTGACTAATATGATTAAACTTCCTTATACCACAAATTAACCGCAAACAGAAGTTCTGAAGTTTTTGAATTCGATTACTATCAGTAGCATTTAAACAAGGTCCATATAGTGTGTCACAGTAATTCAACTGTGACAATACTAGAAAATCACAGAGTACAGGTTTAGAGGTTTTGGTCAATACAAATCTATTTTGATATATTAGTTTTAAATTTAAGTATGCCTTTTATAGACATTTGAGTAAATCTCAATTCTTGGTCCACAATGGGTCCCAAATTGTTCACAGCATTTTGAAATAAAATAGGCTCATTTTTGATTTAGATACTGTTCTTAAACTCTAAAGCAAATTTATATCTTTCCGATTTTCTGCTGAACACAATCATAGCTGAGTTGCTAAAGTTAAGTTGAAGACACATTTTATTTGAAAAGTCAAATAAAGAGCTAAGAGCATAGTTCATGGCAGCAATTGCCTGCTTACTTTCACTCGCATCAAAAGACAAATACAACTGTGTGTCATCTGCATAATAGTTATTTACATGAGAGAAAAACGGATGAAAATTTAGATGAGTAGAATATAGAAAGTAGAGGACCCAAAATAGACGCCTGGGGCACACCTGTGCTAACGGTTACCATATCAGACGATTCACCTTCGTACATTACCAGTTGCACCTTCAGTGAAGCCGATGAAATGCAAAATGGATATCAACATCTTATAATTGATTGATAAGCGAAGTAATAAAAAATATTTGACCAAAAAACGACGGATAAAAAGGCCCTAGCTGTACTTTCACGGTGGAACTGTCCCGATAGGAACCTATTTTGTTGTCTATGCTATAATGTAGAGGGGGTTACTAGTAACTGATGGACATAGGTATTTCCCCTCCATATTGCTGTGTCAAGGGGATAATGAGAGAGAGCCGTCTGAGGATCACATATTTTCAAATCGATATATTTACTACATTACTAGAGGTAGGGAAACAAAACTAAATGATGGTGTTAAGGTACATCCATATAATTTATATCGGTATAGTTTCCACATTCTAAGCTTCAATAAAAATATTAAATTGCATATAATATTTTTAGTGACTGATTTCTACTGGTTTCTATTAAATGACCATTTTGAAAAAATTACTGATTGCTCGTCCACATGTCATCTATGTATGTCTTAATTAGTATGAATAGTGACAAAGAACTCATTCAACAATACAATTTTTACAACAAAATTTGCTTATTTTGTATAGGTGTTCCAATTTTTTTAAATATATATTTGGTTAAATGCTTGTTTTAAAATAAGTATTCTTTCTACTGCAATTATCATATTATAATTATATAATGTACCAGATACGTCATACATATTTTATAATATATTATAATCAAATATAATAAAGTCCTCAATTGGTAATTCTTAGTTGAAAATAGATTTATAATATTGCATCCACACTATAAAGACCAAACACATAAAAGCATTAACTGCTCCACACAAAATAAATAACTCACTTTATCAACCGTAATAAAAATTGTTTTACTGAGCTGACAACATCTGTAGGTTCGCCTTGGATGCTTTGAGCATTTTTAGCGCTTTTCATTTTTCTATAGAAATCTCAGCTAACATGGGACTTCTTTAATTAAGATCTCCAGCTTCCACCGAATTCTGTGTAAAAATAAACACGTTTAAAACTAAAGCACGTTCAATTAAATTTTCAACCTTTTTTAAGCAAATAAAATAATACAAAGTAAATCGTATTCAGCAAATGTAATATGTTTATTTCCATCTCTATCGTGGTTTATATAAAGTATAAAATTCGAGAAAAAATATAAACATGAGTGGGAATAATTTAGTCAAAATGGGTTTGAAGTAATTTTTGATATGATTTTATTTCCATCCGTACAGCTTGAAAAATAACGATGTTATGTGCAAAACAATGGTAGTTGAAAGGCGTTCTATGTCTCAAATTAATCAAAAAGAATGATATTTTGTTGTCATAATGGAGTGAATCGGAAATCCGACCTGGCACCGTAGTATGAAAGTTGGGTTCTCTGTGATAAAGTGAAAAACATCTATGTTCCAAATAATTTGTAACTGAACATGTACATGGAATAAAAGCCTGTTCTAGAAATCTATGGAAAGTGAGACCAAATTGTACAGGGAAAATCGGAAATTCGGCTCTGCAGGGGCGAGATAAATGTGACAAATTTGAAAGTATTAAAACGTACCTAAAAATTTCTCAGACATGAAATCTTAAAACACTCATATTTTAATTAATACTTAATTCAGAGGCTCGATCTTAGTCTCTATTTGAAATGGAGATTGGCATTTCATCTACGTAGTGTGTGCACTGTGTGAAATAAAGATGGACATTTTCGTAAAATTTGAAAAATTCATGACGAAAATATATGTGACGTTTCCCGGTTCCGCGTTGCAACATGGAAGTTTCTGTGTTCTGTCAAAAAAATTCTCATTAAAGAGATAGCTCACTTTTGTTAGTGAATTATAAGAAAACCCTCGAGTAATTATGGCCCCCGCATATACAGTCCAACGACAGCCATCCTCCCGCGTCGATCGGTACCTCTTGTACGTCCATCAAGCTGTTGAAGCAAATGTCGCAACGGTAGTTCATTGGCGTGCAGTAAACAAGAGAACCATTGCAAAGGTCTCTGAAGTTTCGTTTCCAGTAATTTTATTACACCTCCTTTATACCCGGTATTAACCAAAGTCCCATCACAGCCAACAGCAACTATATCATCAGTCGACACACTTGATTTGTTTAAATAAGTAAGTATACTTTGAGAGATATAATTTGCTATGCCAGAGTTAGGGGTAATGTGACCCAAGTAAGATGAACCTGGTTCTTGCACCAACGAAATGTGCTCCTCTATAATTGTCTTCTGATGGAGCTTAGTTCCTATTCTCTCTTGCACAAGGGTTTTGTCCTTACGTCCATCAAAGTAAAGACCAACCAAATGTGCACTGTTTGACTGTTGTTGGAGTTAATGTCCAAGTTTACTCCTTTCTCTTCTCAGTTTATTCTTGTCAATTACTTGGGACACATTATCTGAAGTAATAATGCCAAGATTTTCTAAAACGGAACTGGCAATTGCAGCAGCAACTCTGTCTGACACACGGTAACGGTCTGATGTTCTGGCTAACGATGGTAAAGCAACTCTCATTTGTGTCGCCGGTATAGATTCTTTATTAATAGAATTATCTCGTGAGTTATATTGTTAAGAAGTACCCTGCTCAGGTTCTATTATAGGAATGATTGCTTTGTTTTCCGGTAAATATTCGGCAATAATACTGCCAGATAAACGTGCATTTATTACAGATTTTCGTTCCATACGCTGCATAAGTTTCTTGGTAAAAGGTACATCAACAGACCCTATGACCATATTTCTGTCACTTCTTTGGTCGGATAGGAAAGATTGCTCTTGTAATGGCACTTTTTGACTTTTGACGCAAGCACACGTGTTAAAATTACATTTACATGCAGCTACATCAAACACTTTTTTTACTATCCCCCTCAAATTTGACGAACTGCATTTTGTAGCTAGGTACATTTTTCCTTTGCTTATAGAGTTTTATTAATTTTTGATACTTGTCATTAACTTAGAATTTTTTGCTCAATTCTAGTTTTGGTTACTGGTTTTTGGAAACACATTGTTAAGGACCCAATATAACTTTTGAATCCTATTAAATATCAATTATGAAAAAAAAAATTATAATAAAACATTTTAAATTTCTAAGTGCCCTGTGGAACCTCTAGGCCTAAATTAATTTTAGTGAAATTTTGCAGTAATACTGCTGAGCACCAAATGAAAGTGTTCCGCACTGTTCATTTTCGATTTGAAAAATTTCGATTTTTTCGGCCCGCCCTAGTGTGTAGTGCTTTTCTTTACAACCATAACTTCCTGGAAAGGTTATTTTGTTCTTAAGGAAGCACATATTTACCTTAAAAAAGAATGAACTTGTGATGAGAGTTACGGTTCAGGGACAGAGGAGCAGAACTTTAAAAAAATTTGTCTTAACATAAAAAATCTCGTAGAAAACAAAATTAAAATTATATGTTAAATTTTATCGCATTTATATAAATACCTATCAAGATGAGATCGAAAGTCATTACCGATAATTAGTTAACATGAGATTTTAACATTTCAAGTTTCCGTCGAATTAATTTCACCCTCATCAACTGCTATTAACTTTACTTTTATAATAATTAGGAAGTTAAAAGTTTACCAAAATGGATTTACTTGATAAGATTCCAATTGTGCAAAAGACTTTACTTTCGGACTTTCCAACAGTTCCTTTCTCATCTTTTTACTGTAAATGATCTACAAAGAAAATCACGTGGTTTAAGTATTGATGTGGTAACCCACTTTCCAGCAGAGTCTGTGAATTAAAATTTTATCAGCCAAAACAATTTATGATGTGACACTCGAATGAAAGCGACGATAAAAAAATCCGTTGGGACATTATTTCAGCAGATGTGATTCAATCACACCGAATCAAATTTTTATACATGTTCCCATGTACACAACGCGAACTTAAGATAAAAATATAAACTTCACTTATATTTACCTTACTATCATTTTGCAAATAAAGTTATTTGTTAAAAGAAAATTGGAAAGCCTTAAGAAAGCATGTTCTCAGAAATACTTTCTACGTTTTTTCAGATTTCGCAAACTAGTGCATTGCAATTAGTCATTAAAAATGAAAAATGACGGAACAAAGCTATAGTGAATGGATTTTCATGAAACTTTTATTTTCTAAGACTGAGTACAAAAAAATCTACCCTTTAAAAAGCACCGCTCTTTACTTGGGGGGTGGTTCCCATCCTCTCTAGAAGGGTGGGCAAAAAGTAAAATATTAACCACCGAATCTGATATAGAGCCATATTGTAAGAGAAAAAGGAGATGTGCAATTTTTCATGAAAATTTGTGTTTTCAAGTATTAACGATTTGAAGTACGATTTTAGCTTTAAAAAAATTGTAAGTACCTTGAGATTGTTTTTCGTAAATAACTCAAAAGTTTTACAATTATGGAAAAAGTGGTGCAGTACAAAAAATAAGATTATGGAATTACAAGTATTCTGTACGATGAATAGTTCCAAAGATATGATAGTTTAAAAATGGCGCTAGAACGGCTACAAGTCGAGGTATAATCTGAAATATGTCAGAAACAATGAGTATGAAAAATTATCATAGGGCTCAAAAACGACCGCTCGCGTCGATGTCTTGCCAAGTTTTAACAAGCTTTATTTTATTAAAATATAAGCCAACGGGATTACCAAGTGCCTTGTTGGCATTTCTGAAAATAGATTTTTCTCCAGTAATCCACAATTCAAGATAGCGACTAGGCGGATTTTTCAAAAAATCATATCTTTGGTAATATGTAACCTATGTTTAATTTCAAAAAAAATAAAATGCTTTCGAAAAAATATAATTTACGAAAAGAAAAATACTGCAGTTAAAAATATTTAATACCTATTGGAATATTCCCAAAAGAACTAAATTTTTTATTCTTTAATTTTATTTATCATTTTTATCTTGAAAACAACAGGCCATCTGGAATATAATTTCAAATAAAAAATGTGCAGAATTTTATGCTGAATCCAGCGATGTACAAATTTATAGGTATTGGTTGAAAAATAATCCTATAAATGTACAAGAATATGACGTGTTCCATTGAGTCGACCCATTTCAATTGGTATAGGCATATACGTTTTTTCTTGAATAATGCGTGTTACGATCTGTTATTATTTACACTGCACTTTTTATATAATTGTCTATAGAATACTCTTCACATCTTATTACAAAATATTAAAAATAAGTATTTTAGAATTTAAACAATTAATAACTTTTTCATTTAATGATCGATTTTGTTCAAAAATTGTGTTCTTCCTTTAGCTAACACTAACTTCCTGTCCAATTTTTAATAGAATCGGACCTTTCGTTCTTAAGTTATTGTGCTTACAAAAAACGCACGCAAGGATGAACATTTTGAAAGTTGTTCAGAATTCGATCACCAACAGTGATATGAAATTTTTTTCTCTACGAGCGATATTATCGGTTTTAGAAATGTACCGATCAAATGCAATATACTCTTTGTTTTGCATTTGCGAAGAGTATAATATTGGAACTTAATTCTAGTACATGCTTTGTGCGTCAAAACCCCGTTGTAAAAAGTCATGCAAGGACATGCTAGCAACTAAAGACTGGTTGTCTAAGATTTAATCTTAGACCACGAGTCTTTAGTTGCTAGCAGGTTATCATGCAAGGACATGCTAAAGACTGGTTGTCTAAGATTTAATTTTAGACCACGAGTCTTTTGTTGCTAACATGTAGGACAGGAAAGGAGACTCACTGAAAAACGGCACAAAGACAAAAAGATGTCAACAATACTTTGGCGCATTTCATCATGTCTCAAATGGATCATTAATAAAAAATATTTTTATCGAACATAAAAACCAAAAAGAAGCTCACTGAATACCTCGCCAAGAAATTTCGGAATTGAGAAAGATTTAAGTATGTTGTAACTTCATATATCCCGCTGATAAACATAGAAGACCATAATCATGAAGAAGCTGATGCTATTCTAATACTTCGTGTAACTCAACAATATGGAAAAGGAATACAAATTTCTGTGCACAGTCCGTATACAGATGTGTTTGTGGTTCTGGTTAGTTTTTATGAGCAATTACCAAAGAAAGTCGTAACCAGTCGAGGAAAAACTGAAAAAGAAATAGATATTGGAAAAGTCGTCAAATCATTAAGTATCGGACACATGCATCATAATTTTTTTCCATGCCTTTGCTGGGACAAATATAATCGTCAGATTCTCAAGAATTAGTAGAGAATTTTGCACTAAAGCATTATTGAATCTGTAGGAATCATTAGCAATACTGAAATCGCTTGAATTGCTGGGAACTCTGAACACAATTACCTTCGTTAATAAATTAAACACTGCTTTTAGATGAATCAATCAATATATTATAAATACTCTACATATGTTTCGGCTTACTAGGCCTTTATCAAGAGTATTACATAGTGAATACTGAGTATTCACTATGTAATACTCTTGATAAAGGCCTAGTAAGCCGAAACATATGTAGAGTATTTATAATATATTGATTGATTCATCTAAAAGCAGTGTTTAATTTATTAACGATTATTTTCAAGATGTTTCACAAGGAACCTACCACAAGTTCAGTTCAGTGTACAATTACCTTATAACTAGAAGACAATTTGCACGAATTAGTACATTTGCTCTATAAAAATGAATTAATAAAGAAGGTAACTGACTTGTGTTTTCCACCAAGAACCAATAAGGAGATAACCTACCACCCACAGTTGATGGGTTTGGGGTTGATTGTTATTTTATTTTAGGGTCCATTATATTGCAACAGTATGAAGTCCAAATGAAAATATTCAAAATTTGCCGGGTGCTAGTCTCTGAGTGGAGAAAAAGTCACAAATATTTCAAACCAGTCTCCATACTTAACCTGTACACCTCAAGAGCTATAAAACTAAGCTTGCCAAATCGAGCTGCAAAAAGGCATGATATGTTCCTAAAAAAAAAAAAATGAATAATTTGCACAGAAGCCTGTCAGTGTTCTGCAGGAAACTTCTTTTTTGCAAATACCCCAGATTCAGTAACTCCATCGATCATAAAAGAATATGAATATAAATCAGACAAATTGTAGGGCGCCATGATTTTTTAATTTTGGAGCATTATTGTTTAACCAACACTCACTAAACTATATATCATTGCATTCAGCATAAAATTCTACACATTCCTTGTTTAAACTATTTTTCCATATAACTTATTGTTTTTCAAATAAAAAATATTTAAAGAAGTTAGAAAACCAACATTTTATTTTCTTGCAACATATTTAGTTAGATATTAAATATTCTTAGATCTTGTATTTTTTATACTAAAACATATAGTTTTTGAAGTATTTTCTTTTTTAGAAATAAAAGATCGGACAACTGCGACTGGAGATACGATTTTTTTTCAAATAGCCCTATCCGCCATCTTGATTTATTTATTACTGGAGAAAAATCCATTTTCAGAAATGCCAACATGTCATTCGGTGATCCAGTAGACCTAAATAATCAGAAAAGAAAGAGTTTTCAAACTTGGCAGGACATCGACACGAGCGAACTCTATGATACTAGGCTAAATTCATATAATAGAAATTAACGCGCTAGAGGTACTCTCTTTGTAATTTTATTTTAAGAAAAAAAATAGGATTTTCCTGCTCCCATTGGCCATAAAATGGAAATTCAAAATTGTCTATCAGTTTTTATTAAAAGCATTACAAACATGACCTAATTTTTTGGCATTTTTAAAGTAGCCTTTTCAAAAATTATCAAGTCAAAATATAATCTAGTTTCAGATATAGTTATAATACGTACATGTACCAAATTTCAAGTGAAAATCTAAATTTAATTTTATCAACTTTTTAATAAGGGAGTGGGGGTGGTGGGGGGATGAAAAATGCTTTTAAAAAAACCTGAGACCTTCGCTTCTAGTATATACACCAAATCCCAAATTTCTGTACTTTTACCAGCTTGCTTTACTTGTTTTCCCTTATATACCCTATTTAACCCCTAACCCTTCAACGGAATCATCTCAAAATATTATCTTGTTCCAGATGTCGTTATAATACATATGCGCACCAAATTTCATGTGAATACCTCAATTTTATTTTATCAAGCCTTTTAATAATGAAGTATGGGGTGGTAGAGGTTATTATAAAAAAATTTGACGCTTTGGCTTCTAGTACATACACCGAATTTCAAATTTCTATACTCTTACCAACTTGTTTTACTTATATTCCCCTATTTACCCCTAATAACCCCCAACCCTTCAACGGAATAATCTCAAAATATAATCTAATTCCAGACGTCGTTTTTACACATACGTGTACGAAATCTCAAATTGATATCTCAATTTTATTTTATCAACCCCTTTAATAATGGGGTAGGGGTCGTGGGGGGTGGAAAAATATTATAAAAAAATCTGAGGCCTTAACTTCTAGTACATACACCAAATTTCAAATTTCTGTACTCTTTACAGACTGCTTTACTTATTTCCCCTTATTTACCCTTATTTAACCCCCAACCCTTTACCGGATATCCTCAAAAAACAATCCGGTTCCAGATCTCGTTATAATATATACGTATACAAAATTTCAATATCTTAAACCGTTCCGGAGGAAACGTGCGGACAAAAAAAAAAAAAAGAGGTCACAGACAGACAGACAGACAGACAGACCGACAGACAGACATACAGACATAATTTTTTTTTATCTCGTTCAAATTTAAAATCTTGACGTTTCATGACATTCTAAACCTATTTCAAGAAAAAAAATTTTGAAAATTTTTTTGCCGTTACTATACTACTAAAGGAAAATCCTTACTTCAAGAATAATGTGTAAAAGTTCCAGGTTTTTATCTTAAAAATTGTAGAAATGGTAGAGCTTTTACCGATTTCCTCGCAAATCTTCTTATGTTTCGACTTCATATATGTACTCTTCCTGCGTACATTTATTTTTATATTTGAAAATTGGATAATCCAATAGCTACACATTTCTTCTTTCATTTAAGCTTGTTGAGCTCAATTTCATTAATTAGTTAAAAAGTTATATAACAAATTTAGTGTAGCGCGTCCAAGATCGCGCATGCGTCGCGTTAAAGATAAAGATCTGGAGGCTACATTTTTGATCGTACAATAAGACTTCATACCGAGTGGCCACGAGTCAATGTACGCCCATAATATTTTGGTCGTTTTTGTATTTAAAAAATTTGGTTTTTGGTACTAATAAATTGGACAATAATAGGCTACGTTTAGACTAACAGGAATGAAAATATCACTTCCGGTTGAACCGGAAGTGACATCAACTTTTTTTTCTTAAATGGAATTACTATATTTTTTTGATGGTTTCTCATTAAGCATAAATTTCTAAGTACAACAGTTTTTTCGGATGTAAAAGATTCCAAAAAATAAGTGTGATACGAACAATTTTTTAATTTTTTCAAAATGGCCGCGTCAGTTGAATGCGATGTAAGAAAATTACTAAGTAGGCTATGGAAATTATTAGTAAGGTTGTAGACTTGTTTGTAAAGCAGAAAATAGTTGTTTGAACAACTGATAGGTACCAGTTTTTTTAGTTAAAAAAAAAAAAATGGAATTTCATTTTCATTTCCGTAGGGATCCTATGGAATTTTTTTTAATGGAACTGTGCTATTTCTTTTATTAATTAGAAATAATGATTCTATAATGTTTTCGCCCTTAATCATTTCTTAACGATATCCTTCGTAATAATAGAAGTATTTTTAAAAAGTAAACACAAATTAAACAAGAAATAATTTTAATAGGTATAACGTTACAACCATGAATAAATTACCAAGAATAACAAAACTACTTAAAACCTAAATTATAATAAACCATTATAAAAATTGTTCAAACTGTTCACCGTTATGATTAATACACAGAGTAGCGCGACTTATCGTTGCACGTCTAACATTCTGTAATTGTTGAGGTGTTATTTGTGAAATTTCGTGTCGAACTCTTTCTTCCAGATCTTGCCTTGTGGTTGGAGCACTCATGTAGACTCTATTTTTCAAATGCGCGCAAATAAAAAAATCGAGTGGGGTTAAGTCAGGCGACCTTGCAGACCATCTAACTGGACCATGGATCCCAATCCAACGATCTGGAAATAACTGATTTAAGTAATCCCTAACGACAATAGCATTGTGTGGTCCAGCCCCGTCTTGTTGGAAGTAAACCTCGTCAATATTGGTATTAGGAATTTAATTAATCTGTGGAACTATTATATTTTGGAGAAATTCTAGATGTCTTCGTCCAGTTAGAGTTTCGTTAAAAATTATTATTGGACCTATGATATGGTCGCCCAGTACGCCTAACCAAACATTGAAGCCAAACTGCTCCTGATACCGCCCCTGTCTCATAATGTGAGGATTATCAATTGCCCAATATCTAGTGTTGTTTCGATTAAATAACCCAAGGTTTGTAAATCTCGATTCATCAGTGAACAAAATGTTTTTGATAAAATTCTCATTTCTTAATTGGCGTAACTGTAACCAATTAGAAAAGATTATTCGTCGTTGATAATCATTCTCATACAAAAATTGATGCTATTGATATTTATAAGAACGATAGCCGTGTTTCTTTAAAATTTTTCTGGCTGATTCTTTGGAAACTGGTAATTCATGTTCAATTTGTCTTATCGAAACGGTTGGGTCAACATGCACTAAAGCTAATACATTAATTTCCGTTTCTTCATCCACAATAAATCTTTCTTCAATTTCTACATTAGGTTCAGTTCTAAATTGTTGCTCCAACTTGACGAAATAGTTTCTCGGAGGTTGTCTTCTTTCTGGATATCTCCTCTCCGTCCATACAGACTTTGTGCTCTAGTTGCATTACGTCGAGTCTCTCCATAAATAATTATCATGTCAACTTTTTCATCTCTTGAATAATTTTCAGCCATTTTATATTAATTTTCTTGTTTATAACAACTTTAATACACTTGCTTCAGAAAATTAGTGAGTAAGTCAAGACTAATTCAGTTGTTGCGAATGTCTGTCATTTTCATGGTTATCTGCAATTTTGGATTTAAATGTAGATAGGTACCTTATTAAAATGATTTGTTGGCGCTTACTTTTTAAAAATACTTCTATTATTACGAAGGATATCGTTAAGAAGTGATTACTGGCGAAAAAAATATAGTTTATGAATCATTATTTCTGATTATTAAAAGTAATAGCACAGTTCCATTGAAAAAAAATTCGATAGGACCCCTACGGAAATTGAAATGAAAATGAAATTCCATTTTTTTAGAAAAAAAATAAAAATACTGGTACCTATCAGTAATTCAAACAACTATTTTCTTCTTTACAGACAAGTCTACAACCTTACTAATAATTTCCATGGCCTACTTAGTAATTTTCTTACATCGCATTCATCTGACGCGGCCATTTTGAAAAAAATAAAAAATTGTTCGTATCTCACTTATTTTTTGGAATGTTTTACATCTGAAAAAAGTGTTGCACTTAGAAATTTATGCTTAACGAGAAACCATAAAAAAAAATATAGTCATTCTATTTAAGAAAAAAAAGTTGATGTCACTTCCGGTTCAACCGGAACTGATATCTTCATTCCTGTTAGTCTAAAAGTAGCATATTATTGTCTAGTTTATGTGTACCAAAAACCAAATTTTTAAATACAAAAACAACCAAAATATTGGGGGCGTACATTGACTCGTGGCCACCCGGTATACGTGCTTGATGTGAAATTTCTCATGCTTTCGATTGGCGTAAGCAGTTTTTTTCGATAAAATCAAATTTTAACCGTTATTCGCGAAGAACCGTAATATTACACCTATTTTGTTTAATAACTTTTACAGCAGCACTTTTTAGGAAGAAGACCTTATCATATACTATGGACACAATTTAGAACAGAATGGAAAAAATTCGCGATACCTGTTACAAAGAATTCCGAAGTTAAGCCTGCTTTTCGTCTTATCTTACTGCACTTATTAACAATACTTTTAAGTTAAAATGTACGTAAAAAAAATATGCATGCTTTATTCACAAAGGTATTCAACTACGTGTTGAGGGTTGCATAAAAACTTCTTAACATATATGTTAAAGGTACATAAAATAAAATTCTTATTTTATAAATTGGCTTCAGCTACTATACTCGCGTTCCTGATAAACTTCGCGTGGGATTTGAATTTTTATACCAGGTCTTATAAATATTCGAGCTGGGGGGATTCAATCAGTGAATGTGTTTGCATGGTAAAACAAAATATACATATAAATTTATTTTCGCATATATCCACATTGATGCGAGGGTTTTCCGATAGGCTGCCAGCAAAGCGGACCTCAAGCTCGACTCGAATCGCTACAACAACCTTTGGGCGGAGATGCGTGATAGCTTCTCCCAAAGGGCGAGCACCAGGGGATCAGTGGAGCAGTCAAAGGAGGCTTTAAGGTTTCAATCGACTAATGACTATAAACAATCAAATACAGTCGTAATTATTTCGAAAGCTACCAGGATAACGTACGATCAGAAGACAAGTAACAGCAGTTAATACAGGAGCATGTAATAGTTAAAGGAAAAATTTCAACGTTCTCGATATTCTTATATATTTTAATTCAAGACGTACTTACATTAAACAGAGAACTAATTAAAATGAAAATAATTTCATAGCACTTGTTTATACCAGGAGAGAAAAATAATTGATTGTAAAATATATCAATACAAACTAACTACTTACTCTAAGAACACAGTCTAATTCACAAGTTCAAAAAGGTATCGATTCTTGTAATAGCTCCTAAAAATATAAGTGATAGCTCATTAAATTCGGAATATCGTCTAGAAAAATTAATTAAAATGTTTTATTAACACATAAATAAGTGCAAAATTTATAAACAAATTGAGATGAAGAAAAAATGGCAATTTCGCTTATAACTCAAAAACTATAAACGATAACGGAAATCGGAAAAAAGATTCTTAAAGAAGAGGAAATTTCTAATAAAAAAGTAATAACTCCCGGAACACTATCTCCATTACTTATAATTTTAATTTAACGCTGAAAATAGGACTCCGCGCGACTGCTGCAGGATGCACCCGCCGCCTTACCTGAGAGTACATCACATAAACTAACTTTTTTATACTATTAAATATCAATTAAAAAATTTGAAAAAATTATTTTGTATTTTTAACACTTTGAAGAAAAAGGTCCCGTTGGAAAAAAATGTTAGTTTATTTTTCAACAAGTTAGGCCATTGTTAACTTACGAAATTTTATGGGACCTACATTGTCATTGGAGACAAAACATTTCTTTTAAATAATTGGACTGTACATTTTTCGCTTTTTAGAGCCCTTCTTATACATATACTTAACAAGATCAAGTTATAAAAGTTTTTAAAAATTCTTTATTTTGTTTATTATAAAACATTTTTTTTTCATATTCGTTATCATATTACTGTTTTTGCATTGACGAAAGGCATTCATTAACGTAAAAAAAAATTCCTTACGTCATTTGTTTATAAATTGTTTATAAACAAATTGACTAGTTTTACATTTAATTTTTTTTTTACAATTTTGTTTTGAGAATATTATGATGATAGAAAAAAAAATCTTAAATACATTATCTTATTTCTAAAAGTGAATTATTTATTATTTGTTTGCTTATAGTAATGAAACATATTCTTTATAGGATTTTGCAAACAGCGAAAAAAAACTATCTATAAGAACTAAAAGATAAACTATATGTAAAAAATATTAATGAAATCTTTGCATTCTTTCGATAACCTAACTTCTGGTTATGCTAGCAAATCAAAATCCTAAAATAAATTTGTCCAATTTCTTATTTGACATTCTCATTATAACACTAGCATCCAACATAGTCCCCTACGGCTAACCAGATTGGATATTGCCTTGGTCTTGCACGAAACATCATTATGAGTGGCTTTGTGTCTTTCTGATGAGCTCAGAATAATGGCGAAAAACGTTTCAAAAGCTAAGCATTTCCAAGAAACTGAACGAGAGATTTTATGAAAATGTAATCCATTAGATTGAAAACATTTTTTAACACAAGGCAGATAAATAAATCCATTTTAGGTCTTTGTTCTCATTTTTAACTGAATATTCATACCATAGAGGGTCATGTAGATACTAGTTTAATCTGCTTAGCCGTAGGAGACTATGTTGGATGCTAGTGTTATAATGAGAGTGGCAAATAAGAAATTGGACAAATTTATTTTAGGATTTTGATTTGCTAGCATAACCAGAAGTCAGGCTATCGAAAGATTGCAAAGATTTCATTAATATTTTTTACCTGTAATTTTTCTTTTAGTTCTCATAGATAGTTTTTTTTCGCCCTTTGCAAAATCCTATAAAGAATATGTTTCATCATCTTATTGTTTATAACCGGTTTTTTTAATTATCCATCATTTAAATAATTAGTTAAGAAAAATATTTTTTTAAAAATCGTAATTGGCAATCCTCAATAAAGTAACAAAAACATTTTTTTTATCAACATTTTCATTGTTTATTAACTTAACAATTTGTTATAAACAAATTCTGACAATCCTAATATTTTTTCTAAACCTTAAAAAAATTATAAAAACAGCCATATGCAACTACATATTGAAATTTTATTTTTTTTATTTTTTATAGCGTTTTTCATTATTAGTCGATACAGAAGTTGAAACGGCCACTTGATTTGTCAACTAAAAAACTGATATAACTTTTAAACTATTAGTGATATTACCATAGACATCCAGGTCGTTTTTACAGAGGATTAAAAACGTTTAAATGAGTTGACTTCCAAGTTTGTAACTATTATTAATCAGTTATTATACGCATTTGTTTATAAAAATTAAATATGTATACTATTTATTTTTAAATAAACAATGGCAACTTTCAGATATGTTATCACTTAATAAAATTGCCTTAAAGGTCCATTACCGTATCTGCATTATTTGATAAGCTAGAAGTCATAAAAAATTCAAAAAAGCCGAAAACACGTTTAATTTTTATAAACAAATGCGCATAATAACTGAATAATAATAGTTACAACTTTGGAAGTCAACTCATTTAAAGATTAATTAATCCTCTATAAAAACGACCTGAATGTCTATTGTGATATCTCTAATAGTTTAAAAGTTGTATCAGTTTTTTAGTTGACAAATCAAGTGGCCGTTTCAACTTCAGTATCGTATAGTATTGAAATACGCTATAAAAAATACAATTTTTTTTTTTTCAATATGTTATTGCATATGGCTGTTTTTATATTTTTTTAAGATTTAGAAAAAAGAATATTAGGATTCTCAGAATTTACATATAACAAATTGTTAAGTTAATAAACAATGAAATTGTTGATAAAAAAACATCTGTTGTTACTTTATTGAGACTTGCCAATTATGATTTTTAAGAAAAAATTAATTTCTTAACTAATTATTCAAATGATGGATAATAATATATTTTTTTTAAATACTAGTCAATTTGTTTATAAACAATGTATAAATAAGTGGCGCAAAAAGATTTTTTTAACGTTAATGAATGCCTTTCTTCATTGCAAAAACAGTAACATGATAACGAATATGGAAAAATTTTTTTTTACTACTTTATTTTGGTTTTTAATTTTTTGCTTATTTAAAAAAATTATAATAAATAAAATAAACAATTTTAAAAAACTTTTATAACGTGATCTTGTTGAGTAAGGGCTCCAAGAAGCGAAAATTTTATAGTACAATTATTAAAAAAAAAAAATTGTCTCCGACGACCACGGAGGTCCCATAAAATTGCGTTAGTTAACAATGACCTAACTTGTTGAAAAATAAACTTCAACATTTTTTTCCAACAGGACCTTATTCTTTGAAGTGTTAAGAATACACCATATTTTTTTCAAATTTTTTTATTTAATAGTATAAAAAAATTATTTTGAGGCCACGCGCGGATCCTGCAGCGATCGGGGGGTTCTATTTTCAGCGTTAAATTAAAATTATAAATAATGGAGATAGAGTTCCGGGAGTTGAGACTTTTTTATTGGAAATTTTTTCCTGTTTAATAATCCTTTTTCCGATTTCCGTTATCGCTTATAGTTGTTGAGTTATAAGCGAAAAACTAAATGCCATTTTCTTTTCATCTTAATTTTTTTATAACTTTTGCAATTTTTTATGTACTAATAAAGCATTTTAACGCATTGTTTTAAATGCCTTTCCGAATCCAATGAGCTATCTCTCATATTTATTTTTAGGAGCTATTTCAAGAATTAACACCTTTTTTTTGAATTAGACTAAAAAATTAATAAAGCATAACGATATTGCACTTACAAAAAGACGTAGAAAAATGCCTATCTTTAAGGTTTTAAGAAGTGGAAGGACATTTGATTTGGAAAACAACATTTTCGCAAAATGAATTAAAATTTCACTTGAAAAATTAATGTTTTGATACAGTAATGATATCTAACTGAAAAATATCATATAACTTACATACTCTATGAAAACAATTACTAGTCTTTTGTCCTGTCAAATTATACAATCGCGGATAAGATAGACAAAGCTAGCCACAATCGACTAAAAATTCTAATTGTATATATTGCCATTCATCCCAATGAAACATTTACAAACATATTCTTCATGCAAGTTCGAGTCCTTTTATGTTAGTGAATCGCTACATTTATCGTACAAAATTGAGATTAAATATTCTCTGGACATGTTCCACTTATCATGGGCGATGTGCAGATCGAATTGTTTTATAAGACAGATTTTGATTATTTTTAAGTTATACTAATTGATATATAATAATAGTAACTGAATTTCAAAAATTATCACTGAAATACGTTTTAAGTTTAATATTCATATGGATTGATTTTTAAGGAATTTTATACAGTCACTGATGATTGTACAGGACCTCGTTTACAACACAAACTAATGAGGTCATCTTTAACAGTACCTAAGATTATTAGTTTTAAAACAAATATTAGAAGTGCATAGATGGTAACACAAATACAACGATTTACAGAAAAGTAACAATTGATGGTGACAGTCGCCATTAAACAAATTTAAGACTCGGTTTCTAGGATGTACACCAAATATCAAGTTTCTGGACTTTCACTAGCTTACTTTACTTATTCACCCTTATTTCTCCAACCCTTCAACACAATAAGCTCAAAGTATGCAGTTTCTAGATTGTTACTAGCTTCCTTCACTTATTTACGCCTATGAATATGCTCAAAATATAATTTAGTTAGAGATCTCGTTACAATATATGTGTACCAAATTTGAAGTCATTATTCTCTTTTTGTTGTGTTAACCCCTTTAATAATGGAGTGGAGGTGGTGGAAGGTCATGAACGAAAATTTTAGACATTTGATTTTAGTACATACACCAAATTTCAAGTTTCTGAACTCTTCACCCATTAACGGACATCTCGCTATAACACATGTAGCTATGTGTAGCAATTGGACCCAAATTCGACTTGAAAGCGGCAACAAGACAACAAGAACTGTCTTTTCCCAAAGTTACAAAATATTTCACCGAGATCCATTTTCCCATGTATTTGGTGCGGGATATTTTCAAATCAGTATCTTTATTTTACTTTGTTAACCCCTTTAATAACAGAGTAGTGGACTGGAGTTGGAGGTGCAAGAATGTCATAATTTGAGACCTTTGCTTTCAGTATACATACCAAATCCTACGTTTATGGACATTTACTAGCTTGCTTTACTTAGTTACCTCTATTTACTCTTACCCCTATTTCACCCACTACCCTTGAACGGAACCATCTCAAAATTTAATCTAGTTCCATACAGATTTAAAAAATGTTGCTTTTGGTATTGCACTAGTCTCAACAATTGAACAGACCACCCATAATAAAGGTGTCTACCACTGACAGAGCTGCCCACGCACATGTGGTGCAGAAAGAAGATGGCTCAATGTACGATGTGTTATATGATAGAAGAGAATAGCCTAGTGTTTCGCTCCCGTTTGCTTTTATTGCCAAACCATACCGAACACGTTCCGAATCTTTATATCGTTATAATATATACGTGTACCTTTCAAGCAAGTGTTTCAATTTTATTTTATTAATCCCTTTTATAATGAAGTGGTAGTGAAATGGGAAAAACGTTTTAAAAAAATGAGTTTCTTGTAAATACACCAAATACCAAGTTTTTGGACTCTTATCAGCGACCACTAATTATTTTCTTCTATTTATCTCTATTCACCCCTCAACCTTTCACCGAGTAAGCTCAAAATATAACCTAGTTCCAGATTTCGTTATTATACATAAATTTTAAATCATATTTTAAACCGTTCCAGAGAAAACGTGGATGGGGAAATAAAATTAACTTGTCTCCACGTCTTCTTCTACACATTATGACCACCTTATTGAAAAACATGCCTGCCAAAAAGAGTTTTTAGAATTAATGCTTTGACAGAGACAAATATTCTAAAATTATTCAATATGCGTTTTACAGTGTATGGTGATGGTTTCTGTTCTTGTGAGTATCGAGTAGCAAATCTGTTACATGCTCTTGATGTTACTTTAAGGCAATCATGGCTAAGACGATTGCAATTTTTACTAAAAATTCTTGAACGTTTAGGAAAATCGCCACTATTTTAAAAAGTTGTAACTTTTCCCTGCAATGCCTATACCATAAAAAGAGGAATCCAATTTTAGATAACTTAATGTAAAAACATATGGGGTGTTTTATTTGAAGTAAAAAAGTTTTTGAGGTTGGAATTTGACAAAAATAACGTGAAAAATAGAGCACTTGCTTTATGGAATTTATTTTTATTGTAGAGAGCACCTCATCTTGTGTTCTTTCTACGTGCTAAAGAGCAAATGAGGTAGGAGATCCTCACGAAGAAGTTATAATGGTCCTTGCAAACTGTTGCGCGTTGTTATAAAACGTTAAATAAAAAATTACAAAAATTTCGGCCATTTAGGAAGAGTCCTTGGGCCCAATAACAACAACAATCTAATCTCTTGTTTCCATCGATTTCCATCAAAGTAGGAATTTTAGCTTAAAGTCTTTATATTATGAGGAATAATACATTTTCTGATCGGGACATTTGAAAGATTCAGTCGTAATGAAAAATTCTTTAAACTGGCTTTTGAATTTTCACGTTATTCAGCCAAAACCTGGAGGATTTGATACTTCTGAGGATAAACACATAGAAATTCCAGCCAAAACATATTCGCCTCGGGGGTTGTATCAATTTCTGCGTGGTCGGTATCCCGGAATATTTTTACCATATAACCGCTAGGGTTAAACAATGGATTTGCGGTGACTACCATTTCATCTTGATCAGAAGGCCGAGGCAGATAGCATGTGTAAAATTCTTGGACAACGTCTCCACTAGTTTTATTACGTCAATTTTTGCATGTAATGTCAAAAAACCAAAAGTGTGAATCTAATCTCGCACTGAAAGTCGGTACATAGGCTAAGAGTTTGATATTGATCGACTTCTTTAAATAACTTTTTTCGATATCTTCAGCGCGAAGCGAATTATCTTGATTTCGTGTTCTACGAATGGTCGTCATAGTATGCCCCGTTTAGACATATTTAGCTGAATACCTCAAAAGATGAAAATTATGAAGCTCTATTATTTTACCAGAAATTTTTTCGCCTTTAAAAATAACGATATTCATGTTAAAATCTACACAATATATTTAACATATCTTCCAATAAAAATTATAATATGCATTATTGGCACTTTTTAAAACGATGTCAGAATTGTACCGATACTATTCCGCATCATCGATTCAAATTTTACTTTTTTCACACCCAAACCCAACTTATCTGCGGCACTGGATTGGCTTCATGCCAAATTTACAGCAACGGGAAGACCTATCAAGATATTGATATTTGTCACATATCTCTCTATAACATCTAAATGTATTCCCATTATATTATACCGTGTTTTCATTTCAAAGCTAGCCACCTAGAATAACTCGGAAGTAGGTATCATTTTGAGAGAAAAGACATTGATATATTTTTCGTGGGAGTTCGAAACTATTCTTAATTGAATCTTTTGTGCCAGCGCTTTAACCCTAGCCACCTCAACTATTTAATTTCAAGTGGCACTCCTCTTGTGATACATCATTTTAAAGAATATGACATTTTTTACACTTCTACAGAAAACTTGGAAACTGACTCGTTTGCTCCTGAAGTAGAGCCTGAAAAGTGTCAATAATAATGTCACCTAGAAAATATTATTTTAACAAATGCTTAAAATAAGTCACTTCTTGGATGGAAAATATAGATATCTATTGATTCACAAAACTATTGGCAAAAATTAATCCGCCTTCAAAAAATGATCACTAAAAACTATGAAATAAGATTCCTCCGCTGCATCGACAGGTTAATTGGATCTTGGATATAGTTGTTTCCAAATGTTTACTGCACATAAAAAACCTCAAACCTGTGCACTTACGTATAGAGAGCGGGTCATGATATTTATTCGCAGAAAATGGCAAATCATAAATATAATGTATTACTTAATACATAGAACAACACTGCTCTCAGGTAAAGTATGTTGTGGCATGATTAAAACAAGCTAACCATTACACTCTTCGCCGATTTACTACACTTGTCATATAATTGTTGCACATTCTATAGGTTATTCTTCGCAGTATTTTTTGTAAATGATATTAGTTTCAAACATTTTTTGTTTAATTACAAAACAAAACATTTTTTTTATTTCAAAAATTAATAACTTTTTTATTTATTGATCGATTTTGTTAAAAAACAATACGGTTCTTCCTCTTGCCAACACTAACCTACTGCCCAAATTTCAATACTATCAGACTTTTCGTTCTTAAGTTATCGTGTTTACAAGAAACGGACAGGGGCGGACAGAGAGACAGGCAGACGGACGGACGGACGGACGGACATACCGACGGACGGACATTTTGAAAGTTTCGATCACCAACACAGTGATATGAAAAATTTCTCTCTACGAGCAATATTACCGGTTTTAGAAATGTGTCGATCGAATGCAATATACTCTTCGTCTTGTATTTGCGAAGAGTATAATAAGAATTTAACGGAAACACACCTGTTCCAATTATAATTTCAAATTATTTTCATATAGTTACCCGACTTGCTCCTACCGAAAATACTGTAATGGTTTATAGCAGGTATGTACTCCTATCCGCGACAGGGTTGAACTTAATATTGTGGTGTATCACGAAATATCGAATTTAATAGAGGGTCCACGCATTCAAAGGCCGTCAAAATCGCCAAGTAACCATTCCAGCAAGATAAATAATTTTTGAGTTCACATATCGAAAGAGGGTCCTAATGGACATCGGAAATGGCTTGTTGGACTTTTGTTGCGGTTGCACAACTTCTACACAAGAAAAAAAGATGGCGGAATGTTATTTCAAGAATTCGTGCTTATAAACGTATACGTCTCACTAGAAAATTAACTACGTGCGATGTTGATGTGATTTTTTATATTTATATACTATCTATCTGTGCTGATAGAATATCAAAATCACTTGCTGGTTTTTTCTAAATAAACCCTAAATCACAAAAACGAAATTTGTGTGTTTGAAATTTCGACGTGCGGGCAACTATAGTTGCAACTATAGTTTCATTCCCCGAAGAATTAGTGGAGCATGTGTATAACCCTGATATTTGGCCTGATGGGGCCGCTGTACGTAGATTTACGTTCCAGAGTCAAAATTTTCAGAGGAGAAGCCTGCTACATCCCCGGTACCGTTAACGAACAAATCAGTGGGGGATAACTTCTCAATATTTCACATTAACATTCAGTCTATAAACAATAAAAGAAATGAAATTGAAATCTACTTACTAGATCTGTATAACTGTTTTCAAACTAGTTACGATGTTTTATGTTTTAGCGAGCATTGGCTCTCTATTAACGAAATTTTATGTTTTAGCGAGCATTGGCTCTCTATTAACGAAATTGAATTTTTTAAAATTCAAGGATATGTCCTAGCATCTTCATTCAGCAGAATACAAAGGGCGCACGGAGGTGTTATGATTCTAGTAAAAAATAATATTGATTTTCAGCCTCTTGATGAGGTGGTACAACTTTCCCATGAAATGATATGCGAACTTTCGGCCATAAAGATTATCCAATACAATATTATTATAATAACTTTGTACAGGTCACCTGATGGGGACTTTAATCGTTTTTTAGACACATTGCAAAAACTTTTCGAACTAATCAGGGTCTTAGATAAGAAAGTGATAATTACTGGTGACTTTAACGTACACTTTAATTCAGACACTTTGAAACATTTAAAATTTTCCGATTTTACAAATTCATTTGGTTTTAATTGTTTAATTAATGAACCAACAAGGAGAAACAACTGTTTAGATAATTTTCTCATTAATTTTCATTCTTTTCATAACACGTCCTATGCAGTTGAGACAAACTTGTCAGATCATAAGGCCATTGTTCTAGAGTTAGATATTGTTAAAGAACCACCAAAGCAGAACAAGATAAGGTATAGGCCTGTAACACAGGTAGGATTAAACACTCTGTATAATAACTTAAATAAAATCGATTGGAATTTCGTTAATGACAAAAAAATGAATACTGACGAAAAATTTCAAATTTTTTTGAATACCCTTGTTGAACAAATTGATGTCGCTATTCCAATTAAAACAAAAAGTATAAATTCTGATAAATCAAAAATAGTATGGTATAACGACGAACTACGAGAAATGCGCGAAAACTTAAATTTTCTTTACTATTTAAAAAAGCAATATCCAAATTTGACAGGCTTAAATGCTAAAGTAAAAGAATACAGATGGTCTTATAGGAGGAAAATTGAATACTTCAAAAAAAATGCCAATGAGTCTTACATCTCTCGTAGCACAAACATGGCAAAAGCATCTTGGGATATAGTTAATTCAAAACGTATAAACAAAAAGAGTACAGTTAAGGAATGTAATTTAAATTCAAATGCCTTTAATAATTTTTTTGCAAATACTGCTTTAGAGACAACAAAAAATATATCTAGTACTATTGATCCTGTTAGTCTAGTCAAAACAAAAAGTGGAAACGAAAACTCTTTTAGTTTTTCAGAGATTTCTTTTATCGAAATGCGTGATATTTTAAAAAATATTAAAAATAATCCTAGCAAAGATGTTTATGACATAAATATTAACATTATAAAATACATACAAGATATTATTATTATTCCTCTTACAAAATTAATTAATTCATGTATAAGTAGTGGAACATTTCCCCAGTGCTTAAAAACCTCAAAAGTAATTCCCCTTTTTAAGAAGGGCGATGTAAATGAAATGGACAATTATCGACCTATATCAATTATACCTACGCTGGGAAAAATAATAGAGAAAGTTTTGTTTCAGCAAGTTGTTACTTTTTTTGAATCGAATAACATTCTGTCAAATTGTCAATTTGGTTTTCGCTCCGGGAAATCTACCACTGATGCAATAAATAAAATGGTGGAAAGTATAATAATGGCATTTGAAAATAAAAGCTTTGCTGGAAGTATCTTCTGCGATCTGTCGAAAGCATTCGACTGCGTGCAGCATGATATCCTGATTAACAAACTTAAAAAATATGGCTTAAACACCACATCTATAAATTTCATAAAATCATATCTTACAGACAGAGACCAGATTACAGTATATAATGGAGTATCGTCGTCATCAGCAAATGTAAAATTTGGAGTACCTCAAGGCTCCGTACTCGGCCCATTATTATTTTTAATTTATGTTAACGATCTACCAAATTATGTAAATGGCTCTTCACTAGTACTTTTTGCTGATGACACAACCATGATAAATTTAAATAATGATGCAAATAATTTATTGCAGGATATGCAGCTCTCGCAGTTGAGAGCTTCCGACTGGTTCAGTGCAAATAAATTACTTCTCAATGAGTCTAAGACACAGACTATGTTTTTTTCAACCAGATGCTTAGATCAGTTTGACAATCCCGAGAGTGTAAAATCCTTAGGTGTAATCATTGATCCTCATCTACGCTGGGATCAACATGTTGATTATTTAAGTAACAAATTAGCTAAAGTTGCATATTTAATTAGAAACTTAATGGCAGAATTACCCCAAAATATTATAAAAACTGTATATTTCTCTTTATTTCAAAGTGTATTCTCTTATGCCATACTTACCTGGGGACATTCCTCTCACTTAGGCAGAATATTCTCACTGCAGAGACGTGTTATGAGAATAATGACACGATTGCCGTTCAGACAGAATGTAAAGGACAAATTTATAGAACTGAATATTCTAACGGTTCCTTGTTACTATATTCTTACAGCAATCACTTATGTTAAAAAAAATATAAACAAATATGTCTCGCATAGTGACTTTCATGAATATAATACCAGACACAGGGATCTAGTATGTCTAGACTACACCAGATTAGGCAAAAGTCAGAATGCTATAAATTATTATGGTCCGAAATTTTTCAATAAGTTACCATCAGAGACTAAGCAGCTACCGGAGAAAAAATTTATTTTAACGGTAAAACAAATTTTGCTGAATGGAGCATACTATTCATTTAATGAGTTTTTATTTGACATTTTATAATTAAAATAATTGTTCTCGCACATTATGTGTTTTTTATTGTTAGTTTGACGTAATATATGTAATGTGACTTATGTAAACCCACTGGGTATTTGGCACCAATAAATTTATTTATTTATTTATTTATTTATTTTATATTAAATGTTCAATTTTTTTATATATTACGTGCGAATGAAATATAGCTTAAAGATCAACAAAATGTTTGCAAACAAAGTTAACTCGATAGTTTTTAAGTATAGACTTTTTAACCCTTAACCACGCACGTGCCGTCTGATAGACAGCGCGATAAATATATTAAGTCATATTTCTGTAATTCGGTCGTCCATAAATCGGCCGCTTCATCTAAGCGTTATTCTATGGTTGCCTCCCTCCACTACTCTTTACCTACGTCTCCATTATTACTCGTAAAGATTTTATTGGAATATTTCTAAGTCAGTCGGCTACGGTCTGTCAAAGCGGCACGTGGGTGTTTGTGTAAAAAGTATTATTTTGACGTGAAATGGCGGGTCCGTCGAAAAAAATTTGTATTCGGAGGAGATAAGTATGAGGAAACTGCTTTGAAGTGGTTTGAGGAAATCGACGATGATGCGAGTGACATAGGGAGTGCGTCAGAGAACGAAAATATAGAATCAGAACATGACACTGCTTCCGCATTTTCGGAGGAAGACTCGGCGGATTATAGTGATGTTGATGAAAATATGACAGAACAAACTGAATATTCTACAAGCAAAATTTATTTTTATGGAAAAGACGGGTACAAATGGCGTACTACTGAGGTTGTGTCTTCATCGCGGGTGAGAAAACACAACATTATAATAAAGGTTCCCATTCTGAAAGGAAATGCTCGTGATCTTGTCCAAACGGCAGATCCACTTTCTATATGGAATTTACTTTTATCAGAAGATATTCTACTTTAGCTTGTTGAGTGGACAAATAATAAATTATTTTAAATGCGATCAAAATACACAAAAAAATCATCTAGGTGATGTAGACATGATCGAATTGAAGCCCTTTCTAGGACTCTTGATTTATACCTCAATATTCAATTCCAATCATGAAAACTTGAATACAATTTTCGCTGCTGACGGGACAGGCAGAGATATATTTAGAACGGTGATGAGCAAAAATCGCTTTTAAGTTCTACTATCTGCCATTAGATTTGATGACCCTAAGACAAGAATCGAGCGTAAAAAAAGAAGAGCAATTTCTCAAGTTTTTTACAAGTTTATTGAAAGCTGCCAAAACATCTATGGAATAGGAGATTCGGTAACAATCGACGAGATCCTTGTAAGTTTTAGAGGGCGAACACAATTCAAGATGTACATTCCAAATAAGTCGTGTAAATACGGCATAAAAATTAAGTGTCTAAATGATTACAGAACCAGCTATTTGTACATTGCCTCCTACATTTATAGCGGAAAGGGTTTCGATGGACTTACGCTACGTGAAGAAGAACGTAAATTCTCTAAACCATCACAGGCAGTAATTCGTCTCGCGAAACTCCTCTTTGGTAGTAATTGAAATATTACTGCCGACAATTGGTTTACTTCTATAGAACTCGTAGATATTTTGCTAAAAAACAAAATAACATACACTGGCACTGTAAAAAAAAAGCGAGAAATACCAAGGGACTTTTTGCCAAACGAATAAAGCGCGAAAGTATCATCATTGTATGGATTTAGAAAACAGAAAACCATGGTATCTTACGTGGGAAAAAAAGGAAAAGCCCACCATCCTTGTTTCTTCTATGCATAATGGTGCATCTACCGATACAGACCCCCAGAAGCCAGAAATTATTGCGTACTATAACCGTAACAAAGGAGGAGTGGATACATTCGATGAAAAGTGCGCATAAGCACGAGCACGAGTTTTTCCTTTAGTTCTCATAGATAGCTTTTCTTTCCACTGTTTGCAAAATCCTATAATGAAAATGTTTCATTACTATAAGCAAACAAATAATAAATAATTCACTTTTAAACATGCATAGAGTATATAGGCTCCAATACTAGTTAGCTAATAGATAGGTGAAGATCTGTTGTTTTTTATCAGTCAATGTCAATTATAATTATTTTATACCATTCATGGAAAATGTCTTAGTTTTGCATGGAACATCGTTATGAGTGGCTTTAGGCCTTTCTGATGAGTCCACAATAAGGACGAAAAATGTTTCAAAGGCTAAGCATTTCCAAGAAACTGAATGAGATTTTATGAAAATGTAATTCATTTGAATGAAAAAATTTTTTAAAGACGAGGTACGTAAATAAATTAATTTCAGTCAGGCCTTTGTTCTCATTTTTAACTGAATTTACATATCGTAGGGGATCATGTAGATACTAGTTTAGCCTGCTTAGCCGTAGAGGACTAGGTTGGATGCTAGTGTTAAAATGAGAATGGCAAATCAGAATTTTACTTGTTAGCATAACAAGAAGTCAGGTTATCGAAAGAATGCAAAGATTTCATTAATATTTTTATATATAGTTTTTCCTTTAGTTCTCATGGATAGCTTTTCTTTCCACTGTTTGCAAAATCCTATAAAGAAAATGTTTCATTACTATAAGCAAACAAATAATAAATAATTCACTTTTAAATATACCTTACGTTATATTTTCTTATAAACATTATTAAAATATAACCGATAAATTTACTGAATTTAATTATTATACACATAAAGCGCAACAACCTCTGGTCTCCAGCAATTTTTACAATTTATAATATTCAACGATTGAAACAAATGTTTCTACAAAACTAATGTTGATCTGGAAAATACACGGCCCTATATACCTCCAAGTACAACTTACTTTGCAAGCAGCCTCGAATATTTTGAAGCAACAAAGATATTCAACATTGTGAATTGACATGAGATTAATGCTAATTTTGAATTAATGACAGAAATTAATTTTGTTCTTGTAGATGCTGATATGAAACTATGGTAGCTTCTTAAATGATTGATACTAACGATTTCTTACTTTCGATTAATCAAAGTATATTTTTGCAATATACATTCACCTATTTTACCTCTGCATAAAATTACAGTTCACAACACGATTAAAAACCAATTTCTCATATTGATAAATGACGTGAAATATTTCCACCAAAATATAAAACTGAAATACATTTCCAGCAAATGCGAGAGCAGGTTTGAAAGGTCACGTCACCTCAAAATGTGATGCACTTGAAAGCGCAATGAACCTATTATACTTAGTACTGTGTTTCAGTGTTTTTATTTCATTTCCACTCACTATTGAGTAATTATAATTATTACACAAGGAAAATGCAACATATCAAATAAATAAAAGCAAATAGCTTCTGACATTTTGTAACTATGGGGTTGTAGGATCAAAGGAACGTTGTGTTTACATTATTCGAGCATACTAGCTGGAATGCATTTTATATTTGCTTTGATCTTGCAACAAAAATTTAAAAACGCATTACCACCAATCGAGTAAGCATAATCGCTGAAAAATCAATTTTATATGGCAATGATTACTATTTGCAGCAAGGGGATTAATTTTATACAGTTGAAAGATAATAGGCAATTATTATTCGCGGTAAATTGAGTTATGCAGGTTATTGGTGATTTATTGCGTAAATATGTCTCTTCACGACTATTAAATAATGTACTCATAATGTATGTGTTTCCTCAAGGATAATGCTATCTATTATTCTTTGCAGTGAATAATGATTTAATTTTTCACTAGTGAATAATGAGGACAGTGTTGTTTATAAGAATTCAAGTTAGTGACTTTTCCCTAAAAATTCAATATGTCAAAATTGCAGCAACCAAAAGACAAGTGTTGTCTCTCTAAGTTTTCTAAGAAGCACTCAAATGGTACGTGCCTAAGAGGTACTTTAATAATCATTCTTTTACTACATTAGTAAGTTTCTTTCAAAGCATCATCTATTAGCAACACACAACAACGTTGCTCTTGAAACCATTTACCTACAAACTGCATTATTTTATTAGTAAGTCACGACAATGCCAGAAGGCAAAATTTCGTTATTGATTCGAAACCTCAAAACTTGTGCGATTTAAACGTCAACGTAATTTACAATAATTTTACATATTCCACAAAAGAGTAAAATAATTAAATAAATGGATACTGACAGTGAAAACGGCATTTCTTTGATGCCGCCAGAAATAACGGAAGCTGCAGAAATCGTCTCGTTAAACTTGTTGCCCGAAAATGAAATGAAAATGAATTAAACAAATATTAAATATTTAATAGTCGTGAACATAGTCTAGTACTGTTATGAATTACACCCCCTTGGAACTGGAGATTGATACGCCTATGCCTAATAGTGAGTGACTGGAAACTTGTAGAAAGAGAATGGACTTTTCTAGAATATGGTGAGAGAAAATTCTTGATTGTTTCTGGATGAATCTAGATGTAATTTCAGAGTATATAAGGCGCGATTATCGGCGCAGAAGAAGAAGTTTATTAAGGAGAAGTTTATAAAAGTGAAAGGTAGCGAAAAAGTGAGGTTAAATATCAAGTAAACAAAGTGTAAAGGCTATTTTGAAGTATTGTATAGTCAGTAAATTATTAAATAAAATGTTAGTGGTTTACCCCTTATTAAAATTATTTAGAACCCACGAAATTATACAGAGTGTTTCCTAAAGAGGTGGAAATACGTAACAGTACTTTACTCGCATATAAAGGCTACTATTCACTCTGGCCTGCGGCTCGTATCTTAAACTCCACCCTAGTGATTAATAGCCAATTTTCTCTCATTCATTTTTTATCACTTTCTTCTTTTCTATATGTTCCTTTTTATTATTTTTCTAAAGTGTTCTTCCTAATCATGAAATTTCAATAAAGTCAAAAATTTTAATAAATCCCATCTTATTAATCTCAACTTTAAGCAACCAGTATCGAGGCTTACGTTCTTGTGAATTATTGTAATTTTCTTCTTATTACTGCCACGTCACATTATTTTCAGTTAATTAGTTTTAATATTCCTTCTGGAAGCGTTTATACTTAGTTTTCACGGCGCTGCACAGTGGGCCAGACAGCAATAATTTTAGGAAATAATAAATCACAAAACCAGTATTAGTCCAATAATTATAAAGATTTCCATAACAAAAAATGTTATCTGAGACTTTCCTTCAGTAACTGTTAGTGGAGGGATTATACATCACAGGACCACAAAAATCAGTTCTGGGTGTACCGCGCGACCCCCCCAAAAAACGCCCCTTCGGTGGAGAAAGCCTTATTTTATTGATAACTCGTTAATCGTTAAAAATATAAAAAAATTGCTCATTATAAAAAAAGAAATTTAACTAATTGCCTAAAAAGAAGTCCTCTTGTAATTTTCTTCTATATGCCATGATTTTCGAGAAAATCGATATTGAAAAATTGTATTTTTAATGCGCACGAATTTTCGTTTATTTGAATTTTCTCTGCGCTGCCTATAGAAAAAATTGAATTGCTTGAAAACCAAACATGCTAGGAAGAAAAATGAAAATGGGTTTTGAAGCGGATATAAAGTACTATCTTGTGTTTCCATTTTTGGTGGCTATTGATATTTATTAGTATATAAAAATAACAATATAATATAGTTGCCTCTTGATATTTTGCACTTTTAACTATTCACAGGCCCATAAAAAATAACTGACTTTAATATAGTTAAGTCTTTTAGTTCAAGGTAGTACTTTAATGCAGAAAAAATTAGGAATAAGAATATTCACATTTACAAATCTACCAGCATGTTGAAGTTAGCCAAATTTTGGCGAATTTTTTATTATTTCCTAAAAATAAAAAAGACCCAAGCATCTAAAATTTAGCCCAATTTTTTTTTTTAGTTTGTATACCATATAACTATTATTTCTAATCACTTGATCATTTGATAGCTAAGACTTGTATTATAAAAATATGATAAAAAAACTGAATATGCAGCCTTTTTTGGATTGTTTTTTGGCCAACTTTAACATGCTGCTAAATTTGTAAATTTGAATATTTTTATTCCTAACTTTTTCTGCATTGAGGTACTACCTTGAACTAAAAGAAAATGCATTCATAATGTATATTATATTCAGTTATTCTTTATGGCCCTGTGAATAATTAAATGCACAAAATATCAAGAGATAACTATATTATATTGTTATTTTTATATATTAATAAATATCAATAGCCATCAAAAATGGCAACACAAGAGAGTATTTTATATCACCATTAAAACCCATTATGATTTTTCTTCCTAGCTTGTTTGGTTTTCGAGAAATTCAATTTTTTCTATAGGCCGCGCGTAAAAAATTTCAAATAAACGAAAATTCGTACGCATTAAAAATACAAATTTTGCAATTTTTGTAAATATCGATTTTCTCGAAAACGATGGCATATACAAGAAAATTACAAGAGGGCTTTTTTTAGGCAATTAGTCAAGCTGTCTTTTTTGTGATGAGCGATTCTGTTATATCTTCAACGGTTAACGAGTTATCAGTAAAATAAGGCTTTTTTCACGGAAGAGGTGGATTTTTGGGACGGTTGCGCGGTACGCCCGGAACTGATTTTTGTGATTTTGTGATGTCTAATCCTCGCACTAACAGTTAAGGAAGGAAAATCTCAGGCAACAATTTTTGCGAGCTTCTGGTGTATTTTTTAATTTAGCGACTGGACTATATTCTCAAAATCGTACACATTCTACTTAATTTATGTCTCAGTTAGTTGTTTTTTATGGCTTTGGGTCATAGACCATACAGCCATTAGATAGTTGTTAATCTTCTAGGTATCAATATCGAATACCCTCTGAAACTTATAATAAAAGAGGACATAATCTGCCTGCTTCCATCAGTGCTTTCTTATGTGTTTCACTGCAAGTATCGCTGTGCTTTTGTTTATTACCTATTCATTAAACTATTTTAGTGAATAATTGTAAAGGTAAATCAACATTTTAACGCATTTCATTTTAATAATGTTGCTGTAAACTCTAAGTAACATCGTTTAATTATCATTATAGACATATTACACCAACTAATAATATTTTATGAAAGATTTGAAGAGATTTGTTCTGTTAATTTTTTTCCAACTATTGTAATTCATCATAATTTGTTTGCATATTATCTTAGCTGCAAAGGTCTGCAAACAATCAATACAGTTCATTTTTTTCCCAAGCCATGTCCATGTCACGAAGAGAACTTTTTGATATTTGGCGTCAACAACATGACATAACAAACATAAATGCCACAGTTTTGGCTTAAGTTCTGCACTTTAAATTAATGGAACATGAGGAGAACACAACCAAAATAATAATAAAAAATATAAACAATAACTTTGCCGACAAGCGGAAATGTAGTCGATCTCTCTAAGTATTTCTCGCGTGACAGTATGAATGACTGAATGACGTTGTGGTTGTGATCTCTACTGAAAACCTAAAAGGACGAACAAAAGTTCGATCATCAAAGGAATTTGTTGAGGCGAGTGATCAGTCCAAAATGCAAAAAGTTTTACCTTTACTCGAAACGTATACTACAGATTAGTTATCATTTGCGACTAGCACCAGTTTAAAAATGTCTGGTAAAAGAGATGCTGCGCTAATAGTACAATCTGACACAGCAAACTGTCAAAAGCGACTGGCTAGGATTAAGAAAGCTCCACAGTTCTCCAAATTGGGTGGCTACGAAATATACACCAGAAGAAGCCTTGGCTCTGTATGTTGACGGTCGAAGCCGTTCTTTCCACAGGAATATGTCAGAGCAGGAAGCTTTAGAATCTTGAAGCAAAAATGTTAGGAAATTCAGTGAATTACATACGCAGAAAACGTCCAGAGAAAAAACTATGGAAGAACTATTTCACGCTTTACTGTATTCTTCAGATCATATAATCTTCAAATTATCAAAAAGCACGTCAACAATCCGGAGGGAAGAAAATGTACTGCCAAAGGATGTCCTTAAGTTATTAGCACATCCAGCACTTCAGATATTATCGATTCTGACTCCGATTGTGATGCTAACGAAGATTTTGACATTTTTTAAGACTCCGATACAGATTAGAATCAAAATAAATGTTGCAATATATGAAAATGTTCGCTTAAAAGTATGCATTTTAATTTTGATTGAATAAAACATTGTGTATGAAATAAACTAATTGACTTTCTTCCCAAAATATGCAACTAAACAATTTATTTTACATATTATATACAGGGTGGTCCACGAAGTTTTGGCCAGTCGATACCTCGAAAACTATTTGAACTACAATTTTGAAATTTGGTGATTTTAAACAGTGGAATGCGGTGTCCAATTTTGGTATAAAAGGACTTTGTTGCAACATCGCATTTCCGATCCCGTGACATCAACTTCAAATTTTTAAATGGGACACCCTGTATATTACTTCATTTTTGTTAAGGCCTTTCTAACACAAATTCAACGATCGCTAACACTTTTTTTTGGAAATCGATCCCCTTTTTCCGTCTTAGAATCAGACGCCTCTGACTAAAATCAAATGTGATTACGTCTACGATTAACATTATAGCTATACATTACCCAACAAAATTTCAAAATATTCAGATATCAGATGAGCGAGATATATGACGGTGTCTTCATCTTAAGTGAGTCACACTGTACAGTTGTACACCATATTCAAAAGAATATATTAAATTTAGAATAATGTAAACGGAAATGGATATTGTTCTGAGTGGAAGTAAAAGATTAAATCTTTATTTTATTGGTTGGTGGTAGTTTTCTCCATATGATCGCAGTTTGGCACGATACAATATTTTAGGTTCGTTTTAACATTGAATTTATCTTGATTAAATATCACATAATAATTAGTTCTTACATACTCTATTCCTAGACTATTGAAACTTGACATTTTGGCTGTTTACCATAGCAATTTATTACTGTTTATAAGAATATGATAAAGAATACAGTATCACATGTTTGTTTTGGTTTATTTAGAAACTTTTTCAAATAATTTTTTTTTTTTTTCGTTTTCCGATACCAAAAAAATGTTGGTTCTTATTTTTTTAATATTTTATCACAATTATGTGTATATAGTGAGACTAACATAAGAAAATTGTTTTTTACACAATATAATGTGTTAGAAAATCACATATTATTTCTCCTAATTTTTGGTAGATCTAAATTATGTAATTATCTACCTGACCGAAAATTTCTCGAGGAGGCGGCATAACTAGATATAATTTCTAGATATGCCACTAGCCATTTATTTCTTTTAAGGGGGATAATTTTGCAATAATGCGATATAAAGTAAGACTGTTATGAAGCTCAATACGTTAAAAAAAACGCTGCCTAAGGAATCACTACTTCCACATCCAGATTTTCCATCCAAGTCTCTCATCTTAACTTATATTTGCACTCTAGTATGTGGAAATAATTGGTTATATAATTTTAATATTTCAGGCAGATGTAAATAAATTTTGAGGCGTTGGTATCTAGCATATACGTCAATAATGAAGTTTCTGTACTCTCGTTAGCTTGCTCTGCTTATTTTTCCCAATTTACACCCTCCCACCCCTTCAACGGAATCATATCAATCAGATATCATTACAGTACATACGTGCACCAAATTTGATCCTTATAGCTTTTATAGTTTTTCAGATATCATCAGTTATATTCGAAAAATTTTAAATATCGTGTATCGCCGAAGAGAGATGTAAAATTAACATAGGAAATTAACACACGCCTATATCGTAAATCGCCCTCCGGAAATGGATTCGGAAGACGATTTTACATAATACAGACCTAATCTTAAAAGTTTGTCTAGAAGTTGCATGGCAATGGAGACATAAGCGGGATTTCGATTACTGGACCCTGACTAGTACTCACACTACTCACAACGAAAGTTTTAACGGACGCTGTAGCAAACGTACTTTTAAAAAAATTTGAAATAACTGTTTTTGGAAAACAAGCTTTATCAAGGTTAAAGAGCTCTTAATTCGTAGGTATACAGGGTGTCCCAATAAATACTCCCCGGCCGGATATATTCTAAACGAATAGAGATATTTTAATTATGTAAAAGCCAATTTGTAGAGCATAAAGAGAGCTTTATTTTGAGTATAAATCTTTTTTTAATATATCAGTATATAGTTGGCGTTGTGCTCTAAAGAAATTATTCGATGGGAGAAACTTTGAAATGGGGTTTATGTGACAGAAAATGCATTTCTAAGTAGATTATGTTCTAAAAAAAAATACCATAAAACTAACCGCTTTCGAGATATTTGAGTCCAAATGTTGGCATTTTCCAATATTGAATAATTGTAATCTCTTCAACATTTCAGTTCTTTCAGTGGGACAATCTGTATTTAATTTACAAATTTTAGAAGAAAATATTTAAAGAATTTTTTCATATCTCATGAATTAAATATATTTGAAGTAACCCTTGGAAAAAAAATAAAATAAAAATATTATTTATCATATAATTCTAATTTTAAGCAATAAAAAAAATCGTTCAAATTTAGAATTTCGACGTTTCATGACATTCTAAACCCATTTCAAGAAAAAAATAATTTGAAAATATTTTTGCGATTACTATACTTCCAATCCACTACGTGGATGTGGAAGTAACAGTTACGAACATAAAACAATTTTTACGAACTAATGAAATTAAAATAACTATTTTAGTAGGTGTTCAAAATTATTGCCATTTTCATTAACACAAATCGTAACCTATTAATTAGTTCAGATTTACAAACTTTTAATAATGCATGCCGATTAATGGCGGCAACACTAGAATACATTTTATTGTAAAGATCTACCATGTCTTCTATTGGTTCTTTGTATACATCACTTTTTGAAAATCCCCATAAATAAAAGTCTAATTGAGTAATGTCAGTAGATCGAGCGGGCCATCTAAGTACTCCATTGATACCAATCTATCTTCCAGGATATGTTTGATTTAAATAATTAACAATGTTGTGATGATTATGTGGGCCTGCTCCATCCTGAAACCGCATATTATCCAACTGAGCGGGCCAATTCCTTAATAGTACTTGTAAATCACTTTAAATTTTAAATATCTTCCACCTGTTAAATTCTCATGGCAGAGGCATGGGCCAACAATGTAACCATTAACGATACCACACCGAACATTTACTCCAAAACGATTCTGGGATCTGGTATGTCTCTTCTACCTAGGATTCTCTTGAGACCAGTAACGACAATTATGTGTGGTGATTACTACATTGTTGTGGAATCGACATTCTAAGAAAATTGAAAATTGCGCTAAAAAATCTAATCTCTGCTCATTGTCCCCTGGAATCAAATGATGAACTAAATGAATTTCATATGGGAAAAATTTGTTTGTTTTAAGAATTCTGTGGCAGGTGCAACGTGCAATATTTGTTTCCTCCGTCAACTTGCGGACTGACATCTTTGGGTTATTCTCTACTTGATGTAATACCAATGCAATATTTTCATCAGTTGCAGTTCTTTTTCTTTTTGCTGTTTTTGGTTTCATAAAACCTCCATAATTTTTCAAATTAGAACACAAACTTACAAAAGTTTTCCGATCTGGTAAAGGTCTGTCAGGAAAACGTATTTCATATAAACTTACAGCTCTTGAAGCATTTTTACGACATTCTCCATAAATTAAAACCATGTTTAATGTATCTTCATTTGTATGAGAAACCATATTTAATAATGAATATTCACAAAGAGAACAATAATTAGGCGCAATTATACAGTTCTATTGACACACCAATAAACAAAATGTGATTGAAATTGAGAAATGTCAAAATTATTATTCCAAAGGTAACTTTAATTGTATTTAATTTATAAGGTATAAGGGTTAGGGTATTATATTCACTAAATATCAAATATTGTTAATTATAATCTAACCTAATAACAAAGCAATTATATGAAAAATTCGTTAAATATTTTTTACCAAAAATTGTAAATTAAATACAGATTGTCCCACTTAAAGGAATGACATGTTGAAGAGATTATAATTATTCAATATTGACAGATGTCAACATTTGGACTCAATTATCTTGAAAACGGTTAGTTTTATGGTATTTTTTTTTCAAAACATGATCTGCTTAGAAATGCATTTTCTTTCACATAAACCCCATTTTAAAGTTTCCGCCATCGAAATATTTCTTTAGAGCACAGCGCCATCTATATACTGATATTTATTTAAAAAACAATTATATTAAAAAATGAAGCTCTCTTTATGATCTACAAATTGACTTTTACATAATTAAGATATCTCTATTCGTTTAGAATATATACGGCCTGGGAGTTTTTATTGGCACACTGTATCCATACTATTGAAACGAATACTAGTGGCAACGGAACTCATCATATGCATGCCCAACATGCTCTTGGTCAGATTTTTAATTATTATACTCTTCGCAAATACAAAATGAAGAGTATATTGCATTCGATCGGCACATTTCCAAAGCTGGTAACATTGCTCGTAAAGAAAAAAATTTCATATCACTGTGTTGGTGGCAGAATTCTGAAAAACTTTCAAACTGTCCGTCCATCCGTTCGTCTCTCCGTTTATGTGTCCGTCTGTCTGTCTGTCCGTCCATCACATTATTTTTTTTATAAGCACGATAACTTAAGAACGAACAGTCCGATTGCATTGAACTATGGACAGTAAGTTAGTGTTAGTTAGGAACCGTATTGTTTTTGAACAAAATTGAATAAAGAGTTATTAATTTTTCCCTTAAAAAAATGTGTTTTGCAATCAAACTAATAGTGCCTAAAACTAATATTATTTACAGAAAAAACTGCGAAGAGTATTCTAAGCATAATGGTTAGCTTGTTTATTTGTCGTAAATTTTTGAAGCACCTTGTACGTGGTCGACAAAATTCGAAGCGGTTCACTACAACTGTTCACAAAATTTAAAAAAATTCCTCCTATACGTTTGCTCGCAGCTATAAGATAAAATATTACGAATTGTAATAAAAGTGATAGAAGAGAATATACGACCACCGTAATTTAACTTCAAGCAAGCCATTGTTATCATGCAAACAATTCCATTACCTATTCGTATACATTTTATGCTGGTTGCAGATATCCCGAGTGGCAAATAAGCCTGTTAGAGACCACCATGGGGAGCGGCTAAGACAACAAACCTGCTGTCCCTATTTGATTAGAGAGTTGCCCACCCGATCCCCAATCCCTCACGTCGTTAGGTTTGCACCCAGTCGTCCCTTCGGACTAGGATAAGCTCTTCTCAAGCTCTAATACTTTTGGCTACGGGCCCGACGTTAGCCCTCAAGGCACCAAAGTCCACCATTATATAGGGAAAACAAGGGTGGCATTGAACTCTGTCAATATTACTTCTGTATAATACTTATACGGGGTGGATATTTTATCATTCTACAGCGGATAAGTTTTAAGCTATAAACAACAGACAACTTCTGTAAGACATAACCGGAGACTCTATACTCGTATTGTCATTATTCTGAGAAAGTAAAGAGGTAATAATAATATTAATATAACTAATAATTAGGGTTAAGGCATAGTCATCAAAATTAATGTTAAATGGGGCAGTTTTTTATTTTCATTTTCTTCAACCTCTATTGCATCTTGGCCCACGTCACACAAATGTGCAGGCATATAGTCAACTGATAAACAGTATTTGAAAATTGATATTTCTTATTCGAATATTCGTTACAAAATTTTAAAAGATTGATATATTTTCATCTACATATTAACAACTTTAGATGGCTGTTGGGATGTATTTTTCTTATCATTTAGTTTATTTTAAAAAACTAAGACCAAGAAATATCGATATTTATATTTTCAATATTTATGAAAGTTATGTCAACAAAGACTTCAAAATATTGGTTGTTTATAGAAACCTCTCTGATAACATACTTTTCATTGTCTAATATTTCTGTTACAAATGATATTGGCCCTATCATATAAACACTCTGTAACACCCCTTTTAACATGCATAGCCAATTTGAGTTAAGATATAAACATGCTGGTATTTGTTGATTCCTTATAACCGTTTCTTTCACTTGTATCATTGACTCTTTTATTAAAACATCTAGAAACGATACTTCATTTTTACTCTCTATTTCTGATGTAAATTATATAGAGGAATCTTTACTATTCATATCTTCTAAAAAATTATCCAAGTAAAGTCAAAGGAAAAATACGCAACTTTTATGTTTATTCGTATTCATATCATTCGTCAAACAAAACATCCTCTAACTATTCCTTTGACAGAAAAATCACAGGGAGGTAATATACAGCAGTATATTGAACAATTGTATTATTTTATAAATTCAACGGACAATATAATGTAATATGCATTACACCTCCTTGGAAGTGGAGAATGATACGCCCATGCCTAATAGTGACTACTGTAGAAATTTGTAGAAAGAGATCAAATTTTCTGGAGTGTGGTGGGAGAAGATGCATTTTTAGAGTATATATGCCGAATGTAAACACGCCGTAAAAGAAGTTGAAAAGTGACAAGTGAGGGTTAGATATCCGAAGTAAACACAAAGTAATAGGCATTATTAAAGATTATTCTTAGTCAGTAAAAAGTGTAAGTATTTTAGTTAAAGAAAAAGTATTGTGAAATTCCCAGAAATTATTAAACAAATTGTTAGCGTTTATCCCTTGTTTACAATTATTACGAACCTATGGATTCAGTGCGTTTCCTGAAGGGTGTGTGACAATACTTTCAGAAAATACAAAAATAATTATAATTAGTCAAAGAGTTTGTCCTTATTTGTTGTTCATTAAAATATGGAAAACATCCTATACACAGGGCGTTCCAGATTTAAACGAGCATACTCTAGTAGAAGGTAGAGCACACTCAGCTGAGTTCAAAACACCCTTATACTTACCATTGAGGTGAACTGTTTTTGAGATACGGGTTGTTTTATTGTTTTTGACCAGAACTTCAGGCCGCCATATTTTTGATACGACTGCACATATTTAGATAAAATTTGGTGTTTATATTATACTCTTATAGGTTAATGAATAGGTTAAATGATTTTGGAAAAATTCCAGGACCGACCTGAATTTTTTTAAAATGGCTCTTAGGGTCGTTAACATCACACTGTATATTATTTTTTGGTAAATTTTAGTAAACTTTTAGAAAGCCTATGGAACAGTTTATAAAATAATACCCCGTAGAAGAGGTTGTTATTTGTTTTTGTTTTAACATTCATGCAGTGTTTCCAAGCTTTTATTAGTTTAAATTTCATTCAAAATAATACACATTCCATTTCTTTCAAGAAAGAAAAATAATGTTAGTGAAGAGGTTTTAATTAACAAGCACAATTTTAAAAAACCGATTACTAAGGAATCACTACTTCCACATCCAGATTTTTCATCAAGGTCACTTTAAAGGAAACATCTTGATTAGATTTGCACTCTAGTATGTGAAAATTATTGGTCATAGAATTTTAATAATATTTGGAAGAGATGTCAGAAAAGTTTGAGGCGTTGGTTTCTACCATATACGTTAAAAATCAAGTTTTCAGTTTGCCCTGTTCACAACCTACCACGACCCACCCGTTCAATGGGATCATCTCAATCAGATGTCATTACAATACATCCGTGTACTAACTTTCAAGTAAATATCTCAATTTTATGTTATCAAACCCATTAATAATGGAGCGGAGATGGTGATGTTTGAAAAATATTAGAAAGAAATCTGGGGTCTTGGTTTCTAGTATATACACCAAATCCCATATTTATGTACTCTTACCAGCTTGATTTACTTACTTTCCCCTATTTACTCTTATTCAACCCTCAAACCTTCAACGGAATCATCATAAAATATAATCTAGTTCCAGATGTCGTTATAATACATACGTGTCAGAAATTTCAAGTGAATATCTCGATTTCATTTTATCAACCCATTTAATAATGGATTAAGGGTGGTGGAGGTTGAAAAATAATACGAAAAAATATGAGGCCTTGACTTCTAGGACATACTACATCCAATTTCAAGTTTCTGTACCCTTACCAGCTTGCTTTACTTATTTCTCCCTATTTACCACCAATTACCCCCACTCGTTCAACGCAATCATATCAAGATATAATCTAGTTTAAGATATCGTTACACGTGTAACAAATGTCAAGTGAAAATCTAAATTTAATTTTATCAATTCTTTTAATAAGGGAGTGGGGGTGATGGGGGGGTGGAAGATATTATAGAAAAATCTGAGACCATTTCCTCTAGTATATACACCAAGTCCCAAATTTCTATACTATTACCACCTTGCTTTACTTAGTTTCCCCTATCTACCACTATTTATCCCCCAACCCTTCAACGGAATCATTTTAAAATATAATCTAGTTCCAGATGTCGTTATAGTACATACGCGTACCAAATTTCCAGTGAATATTTCAATTTTATTTTATCACACCCTTTAATAATACAGTAGGGGTGGTGGGGGTTGAAAAATAATATTAATAATCCGAGACCTTGGCTTCTAGTACATACACCGAATTTCAAGTTTTTTTTCTCTTACCGGCTTGCTTTACTTATTTTTCCCGATTTACCCCTATTTAACCCCCAACCCTTCAACGGAATCATCTCAAAATATAATCTAGTTCCAGACGTCGTCATAACACATAAGTGTACCAAATATCAAATGAATATCACAATTTTATTTTATCAACCCCTTTAATAATGAAAAAGGGGTGGTGGGGGGGTTGAAAAATATTATAAAAAATCTGAGGCGCTCGCTTGCAGTACATACATCATATTTCAAGTTTCTGTACTCTTGCCAGCTTGCTTTAGATATTTCCCCATATTTACCTCTATTTACCCCCCAACCCTTCACCGGATATCTTCAAAAAACAATTCAGTTCCAGATCTCATTATAATATATAAATGTACAAAATTTCAAGTCAATATCTTAAACCGTTCCGGAGAAAGCGTGCGGACAAAAAAAGTTACAGACAAACAGACCGACAGAAAATTTTTTTTTTCGCTCAAATTTAAAATGTCAACGTTTCATGACATTCTAAACCGATTTCAAGAAAAAAAAAAATTGGAAATTATTTTTACGATTACTTACTATACTATACTACGTGGATGTGGAAGTAAAATATTAAACACCTTTAGAGAATAACTTAAAAATATTAAATACAAAAGTAAAGTGCAATTTTATTTTGTTAAAATAAATTTATTTAGAACTTTAAAAGAGACTTTAAATTAAAAACGGTGCAAATAATTAAAACTATAAAAGGTGTTCAAAATGAATGCCCCCAGCAGCGTCAATACATTTTCGAGAACGTTTTAATATCACTGACCTATCAATCACTTCCGGGTTATTTCTAATGTTATCATATACAGTAATATTTTTTTCTAAAAGCTGTTCTCTTCATTGTACACCTCTGACTTGAGATGACCCCATAAAATAGAATCTGGAGGTGTAAGATCAGGAGACCTCGGTGGCCTGTTTTCCGGACCTCCGCGACCAATTCATCTGATGATGTAATGCTGGTTCAGATGATCCCGGACCGGTACAGGAATATGGGGTCCATCATCATCGTGCTGAAACCACATCCCTAGTATTGATGCCTTCTAATAAATCTGGCAAGATATCTCTTAGAAAGTTTAAATAAACTTCGCCAGTTGACGTTTCTTCAAAAATGTGGGGTCCTATTAGATGATTATTGTAAATACCACACCACACATTAATATTAAATCTGTATTGGGAATGTTTCTGAATAATTGCTTGTGGATTTTCTGTTACCCAAACATGCTGATTTCGACAGTTGTTAATTCCGTTACGTGTCAATTGGGCTTCATCCGTGAATAGAACTCTGGATATTGTTCTTCTATGACCCAAAATTCACCTACAATATGTTAAGTGGGGAGCGCCTTCGCCGTCTTCTAGTCGTTGAACTGTTTGAACATGAAATAGATACAAATTTTCTCTCTTTAATGTTCGCCATACTCTTGTCTTAGGTACTGCTAACTAATTACTTGTTTTTCTAACACTTAACGGTGATTATTTTACACGACTTGTAATATTTGTTCTTCTTGTGGAAAAGCTCTGGGAACATGTTCATGCTTTGTCATTGATGATTGTCCATGTTCCCTACTAAATTGGTATACCGCTGAATATGTTTTATGATCTGGTACACGGAAAACATCTTTGACACTCTCTTTCTGCAGCTCCCCCATTTCTGTCGTAAAAGCCATACACAAAAATAATATCCGCACAATCTTCATTACTAAACTGAAGCGGCATCTTAAATTTGTAGTTTTAATGACTGGTTTTTCATCACTTATTCTAATAATTACTAAGAGCGACCGGCAATTATTATTTGTAAAATTACACATTTGACGTGTGCCTACTTGGGATAAATGGAATGTTTTATTTTGGACGGAAAAAACACTGAATGTTAAAGCAAACACAAATAACAACCTCTTCTATGGGGTATTTAGCTAAAATTAATAAAATAATGATGTTAGCATCTGGATTGTGTTATTTGTGGAATATCAAATTTTGTCTTTCAATACTTTTGAAAATTTATTGAAGAATAACCATAAACGTGCTATCAAATATTATGACATTATTTTATAAACTGTTCCATAGGCTTTTTAAAACTTTACTAACATTTACCAAAAAATAATATACAGTGCGATAGTAACGACCTTAAGAGCCATATCAAAAAAATGGAGGTCGGTCCTGGAATTTTTCCAAAATCACTTAACATATTTATTAACCAATATGAGCATAATATGTATACCAAATTTTATCTAAATATGTGCAGTCATTTCAAAAATATGGCAGACTGAAATTCTGGTCAAAAACCATAAAATCACAAAAACAGTTCACATTCAACGGTAAGTATGCGGGTGTTTGAATTCAGCTGAGTATGCTCTACCTTCCACCAGAGTATGTCCATTTAAATCTGGGCCACCCTGTATATAAAAATATCTAATCGAACATGTTTCAATCACTCTTTAAAGCGCATACAAACGAATAATTTTAAAATATTTTTAATAACATATTACCAACTGCGTATGAGCTGGGTGATTTAATGAAGCAACAACATTTGGGCTTAACAATAATTTACGAACATTTATAAAATGTTGTTACAACATACTTCTTGAAAATTACACAATTAACACCAAGCTGCATTACTATAATAGTAATCAGAAAACAGTTAAGTAAAAATGCTTGAACAGAGAACAGCTATTCATCTAAATACTAAAAGAAAAATGTAAAGAAAATCAACACAAGCTGAAAAAACATGCAAACCCTAAACACTGGTTTTTAATGATACAATTCTACATTATCAACACCAGGTTAACTTCTCTGGTTGAAAGTCAACATCCTACGACTCTGAAATACAATAAAATAGTGTATACGTTGTCAGTGCAGATTACAGCCGATTACATAGGAAACATAACAGTTATTGATCTAATGCCAGTACGTTAATATTCAATTAATATTCAATTGGGGGTAATTAATCTTGTATCCAGAAATATAATTTAGGTTTTGGCAAGAAATGTTTTTCATAGTAAAGTATTTTAAATTAAAAAAATATTAATTGTTGAACTTCCTTCAACTAGTAAGCCAGTCTACGAAGGCCGGAATTGACCAAATAAAAATAACAAATAGTTTTGAAATTCGACACAATCGTCATTTGGTGCTAACTGATGATTATATAAAAAGTTCTGATGGATCAGAAGCGAGCTGTAGTCGACATTTTGGAAAATAATTACCTCTTTTTGATTTCTTACAAATATCTTATAAACTATTGGTCTTAACATGAAAACAATTTTGTGCAAAATTAAAGAACGTATAATTTTCCACAAAAAAGTGCCATCCGTCTTTATTTAATATATCAACAATTTAAAAATAATTGGACATGGACATTACGGCAATCAACTGATTGCAACTTCAATGATGTTCTTTTACTTCGGTTTGTGCTTGGATCTCGTGAATTTTCAGACGTATGGTGAAAGTATTTTTACACGATATTAGAACGATATTGGGTATCACTTGATAACATTGCAATACGGAGCCAAATTGGAGTGTATGCTAGTAATTATTTATTTTCGTGTACGTGTGGAAAGTGGTTTTTACCGTATATAACGAAAATCAATGAAATTCTGTCGAACACGGTCCATTAATTTTATAATTTTCGAAAAGATATCAAAAATAAACAAATACATGCGTCTGAAACGTTGATATATTCAAACTACACAATACGTGTAATATAAAAAAGTAATGAAGATCGTACCACGATTTGCGTAAATTTTTCAGCATCAATGAACGGTGAAGTGGGTACAAGTCGTGTGGCAGATAGCAGCCAGTAGTCGAATGTAATTAGCAAAAAGTCCTCATATTCATTCCCATAATCACCTTCATCAGCAATTGTGGTGATGCAATTTAAATAGCCTCATGGCAGTTGTTTTAAACTGCTGCGTATTTCATAGATACATTTGTGTGCCCACACTTAGTACCACAGCCAGTGATACACCCACAATAAATGAGGTTTCCAAATTCCTTATGTGCAACAGCATTCTTGTTATGTACGAGGTAATTCTGCTTGTCCTCTTGGGTTAATTTCTTTACCAGCCGTTGATGTACCTTACAACGAAACGAATGCTGTTTGGCTGCTTCTTCTCTTATTGAAAATGAAGGTGTATCAGGTTTAATATTGGTCACAAACCTTGTGAGGGAATTATATCGGTGGATATTTAAAGAGGTTTCTGTAGAGGGTGAACCATACAAGTTGAGAAAAAAATGATTTTCTGTTTCTGCAATTGCTACCTGCGGAGAGTTGGGAATATTAAAGACACGAACAAGACATCAAGTACATTTTGATGTAGCTGAAGCAGTTCATAAAGCTCAATTTTGCCTTTTTTAAATGTTGCTGATGAAAAGTGTACGTGTACTTTTTGAATTCTGATCCTTTTAGCTGCTGCGATGAAGAAATATTTGCTTCAATATTTCCATGTTCTGGCGTAACTAAAAATATATCTCTCTTTTTAATGGAGCTAGTGCGATTAGCAGAATCAGAAGATCAACATTATCAACTGCAACCCAGTCACAAATTCTTTACCGTCGTCCTAACGGTGAGGATATTTATATCTCTACAACTTCCCCGAAATTCAGTATCATTATTTCTGAGCTCAGCTGATAGCAAACAAATTAATCTGGATTTGTTTTCTCATTTGCCAGGAAATAATTTCGGTTAACGACAACCACAGTGTTCTCACCCAAATGCATGACCATATTATATCTCTTTACATCGCATTTTCGTTTTTGCACAGTTTTATTTGCAGTATTATCTGTTATTATTATTAGTTGAAGGGTAAGATATATGGACCACTTCACCCTGACGTTTTGGCTTTGCTCCTCACCGAACGGTCTCCGTCCATGCATATACTACGCCTGAAACGTTGCAGTCTTTGTTTAATAGATATTTTAGGCGCTTTAGAATTTTCTATAACTGCTATAACCGCTATAACCGTACATATACTAGTTCAGAAGATACAAGCACAATACGTACAAGAGAACATATTAATGGTAATGATCAGATGACCATCATATTCATAACGTTGACATCCAATTGTCTCCTAAACTATTATAGTTACAAAATAAAATGGTACCTTTTTATACGAAATTGTACGATGTTTAATTTTGTACATAACTACTTTCACACTAGGATCGATAGTTTACGTTATTTTTGCAAATAATCGACATAAGACATTTAAAAAAAGATGGTGGCCTTCCGTCTGAAATGCATCAGGACACTTGATGTAGTTACCAGTAAGCGTTAATGCACTACTGTTCCTAATTTCAAAACTTTCGAATTTGTTATTTTTATATTTGATTCGTGGGCTTCAGAATAAAGATTATACAGGGTGTCCCAGAATTGTGTTCCTAGACGGTAACCTGTAATTCCTGAGATCATTTTGGGCCCAAGTGAAGCAACTTACCTTAGTCCAAAAATTCATCCCTGCTGAGGAAGTACATTCTCTTAAAGTGAGACAGAAGAAACATTTTTTTCCAATAATTTCCGTTATATTGAAGACAGATTTTTTCAATTTTCATGGTGTTCTTCAGTTTGGGTACATTTGCCTGTATCTTCGCTCAGAGGCTTGAGATTTATACATATTTCTCCATAAATCAAATGCATCAGCATATTCTAAATTTATTCATAATACAAAATTACAACCTAAGTCGTTGCTGGTAGATTATTGAAATTAAACACATACTTGCTATTTTTTACGTTACTAATGAATTAATTTTTGTATTGTCATGACAACGCGACAGGTTTTCTGTTTAACAAGCACCTGTTACCTATAGGGAAAAAACGATAATTCTTGAGTTTTTGTTGATATTACACACAATTTTAAAATTATTAATTTGTGTACTGAAACACTTGGACATTATATGGACCGTTTATTATGAATGTAACTTTTGTTAAATAAACCACTTTTCTGTTACAAAATTTTATTCTGGAAATAAATATCAAATAGAAATAGAGGAAAAAACGATAATTTCTTGTATTTTGGTTAATATTACAAAACATTTTTAGGGTACCTTTTTTGCAGCTCTATCAATGTTCTGCAAAAATGACTAAATATTCTGTAATTTTACAGGGTGATTAAAAAATATAGCCGGTCAAACATTAATTATTATGAAAAAAAAAAGAGAAACATAAGCTATTTGGGTGTTATCTAGTGTATATAGATTACTTATAGAGATACAGCTCCCATCAAAATTTGAACATTTTATCCTCAATAGCTCGTCTCCTGGCGTCGGTGATTGGCCTTGGTAGCGGAAATAGGCCGACGTTAAATAAGTGATTAAAAAAAAAAAAAAAATCCTCAATATAACGGAAATTACTAGAAAAATATTTTTTTTTGTTACTCACTTTAGGAGGCTTTAATTTCTTGATGATGCATTTTTGGACTAAGGTAAGTTGGGTTATGTGGGCTCAATATGATCCCGGAGACCGCAGGTTTCCGTCCGTTTTTCTGGAACACCATACCCTGTATATTGTCCATTTCTCTGGGACAAATGAAATTTAACAAATAAGAACAAATACGAGCTATAACTAATTGTTCAAAGTAAACTAATACCATTATCACATGGTGTGACGGCTCCCAATCAATAAAACAATTAAAACTAGTCAGATAAACATTGTATCCTATAGTTAGAGTTTCCTATAACTCCAAAGCTGTAGCCTGCACTATGGTTGTCGTCGGCAAGAATTGAAATTGTTCACATATAATAGCAGTAATAACAACAGTGCTGTGATGCAGACAACATTTAGGGTGACAACATCAACGTGACCAGTGAAGAACATCAACAGTGACTAGTAAACATTAAGAAATAAAACACAGTGAGTTGCGGAGTGGCTCTCGGCCAACGTACCACAAAACCACCATTTGTGAAGCGAACAGGACCGTCCCGAGTCGCCAGCGAGATGGCGCTGCGGTCAGTCCCTGCAACAGACAAAACCAGTCAGTCGTTGATTGTCGCCTGCAAGACAGGAAAGTTTTTAATAAGTACATGTAAATATTATCAGTTGGGTTTTATCACACAATTTTACATAAAATATTAACTTCATAAAAAATACAAGAATAAACTATATTTAACCAAGCAAAATATATTCGTTAATATTTTTCTATGGGTAATGTGTAAAATCAGAAATGTTGAGGTCCACTTATCGTATTTGCGCACTCGGCATTTTTAGATACGCATATATTTCTACTATTTCACTTTGTTCATATACCTACTTGATGCATTTGGATTATTTTCATCAATTCAACTAGGTATAGTTTGTTAGGAAAGTAGGCGGTGCCCAACTCACAGTTCGTGTTATTCACTATACTCCGTTCGCCCAAGAGATTCAGCTAAGCCACTCCCCACAAATGTGCGCTAAATTTGAATATAATATTTCTATTGGTTCAATTTTTAAAACCCATATTACAACCAACTATGTCGAAACCGCTAATATATGAGGTATTTGTTCCCCGAGACAAATCATTTTCCGCCTCAAATCTAATGTATGGTTTTTAGAAATAACTGTTGTTATTTGCTATTATTCCTATTCATCTAATAAAATAGTGTTTTTCAATACTGTAGTGCATATTTGTGTATATCAAGATACGCAATAAAAACGATTTATAATATTGATTAAATGTAAGAACCACTTTTTCTATTTCAGGTTAAAAATTCATTCTTGTCAAATTAATTATGAATCAAGCTCAAGCCCTTTCTCCGCCGAAAAAACGGAAAAGCAAACATTTTTCGCTTAAAGAGAAGGAAAATATTGTGAACATCTTTAAATCTTCTGCTGCAGAGAACCCTGACAACCTTAAAACCCAAAACGTCGAGTTTACTGCAAAGGCAGCAGGTAATTTTCTTTTTTGTATTATACAGGCATGCTCAAAGTACTTTCTCTCGAGGCATTCTTAGTTTAACAATGTATATTTATTATAGTTTATATTTGAGTTTATTATTATTATCTACATTAATTATACATAATTTAGGTGTGAATGACCGGAGCATTTTCCAAATTCTTCATGAATATCAGGAAACACATGCACTTCAGGAGCCAAAACCGTATCACCGACAACGAGCAATTTTAGACAACATCGATGAAAAAACCAAAAGTGATGTTCAAAAAGATCACGCAATAGTGTCCTTAGAGAGACGAATGAGATCATCGCCTGGAGAAGGCGTTTTCTGCGAGATCCGAAATTACCGCGAAGAAGGCAAGAAATTGTACATCTTAGATGAGACTTTGGTAAACGCCGGCCATACTGTAAGTAAAGTACGGAAGGATACAACAATCCTCAATCCGAGGCAGGCTAGGTTCCGAGGACGGTTTCGTTGAGGATGGTTTGCTATGCTTCCAATCAAAGAAAACAGGGGACTATCATGAAGAAATGAACGCTGATGTTTTCAAAAACTGGTTTTCACAAATTCTGGAGCGCTTGGCCAGAGATTCTGTGATTGTGATGGGGAACGCTTCTTATCACAGTAGAAAAACGGAGAAGATTCCGAATTCTGGCATGAAAAAAGCAGATACAAGCCTGGTTGACAAGTAAGTCGATTTGTTACAACGCAGATATGGTAAAAGCCGAACTCCTACATCTTGTCAAGCAGTCTCTTGTTATGCCAAAATATGTGGTTGATGAAATGGCAAAAGAACAAGGTCATACGGCTTTGCAACTGCCTCCATATCATTATGAATTCAATCCGAATGAATTAATATGGGGCCAAATAAAAGGAGAAGTAGCGAGGAACAATACTATGTTTAAAATGAAAGACCTTCACCAATTATTTTAGCAAACCGTTGGAAACGTTTCTGTCGAAAATTGGAAGAATGCCATTCGCCATGCGCAAAGTGAAGAGAAAAAAATGTGGCAAGTTGACATCGCAATAGGGGGTGACACTTCATCGTCTGAACCGGAAATGGATTAAAAGCCGTATGACACAGAATAAAATTCAGGAGCTGATGAACAACCTACGCCGCTCCCTCTACTGCGCATGCGCCTACACAGTGTCCTTTGCCCGTGTACTTCATAGCTACCGGAACCACAAACAACTTCAGCGGCCAAGCTGCCATGTCTCCAGGATCGACAAGGTCCCTACGTTCAACGGACTCTCACGGAGGGGCAGAACGACCCGATGCCGACGGTCCCGGCCGGGAATATCGCTGCTGCCCCCTCCAGAGCCAATCCAGTGCTGACAAACTAACAAAGTGTGGCGTAAACATCAAAATCAGTTATTTCTTTTTGTGTTTGATTTTATTTATTACTTAGAATACAATTATTAAATTTTCCATTCCATTAAATAAGTTTCACTTGTAAATACGTAACTTTTAAGTTTATTAATTAATAACAGTGTATGTATAAAATGTATATTTATTTTTATACATTGTTGTTACCACTTAGTTTTCGTAGATATTTATAAAGATAGGTACCTCTCCTAAGTTTCTTCTTGGTTCTTCTTACGAGTAGTAATCGAACCTTGTGATTACAAAAAGTATATGTAGTAGGTAATATTTTGTTTTATTTATTTATACTTTATTTACACAATCTATATTGTTAAAAAGTGTATTTGTTGAATAACAACTGCTCCTCGCTGGTTCTCACTTGTAATAATATAAAACAATATATACAATCCATTATATCATTCAATAATTTTGCCGCTTTTATAAATTTGTAGCGTGTGAAGCTGGTTGTTGCCCTCAATGGTCTAAGCAAAATGGGGAGTGCCTTTACTGCATCTCTTGGGCGAACGGAGTATAGTTGAGCTTTTCCTTCGTCAATTTAACTGAATGCTTGGAATTGGAGGAGCAGAAAAAATTAAAAAAATTATGTGTTCATTTTGAGCTTATTCTCAATCAATCACTGAAATTTGAATAATGTACGTTGATCACTTTTGAAGTTCTGCTAAGTTGTATCATATTAGTTTTAAATTCAATATACCTTGGAAAATATGCTTACTATGAAAATATTATTTTAGACACCGATAATGCACGGCATTTTTTGTTCTTTATTCAGCAGTTATTTTCAAAAACGTGACGTCATGTTTATTAGGTTATTTATCAATGTATTTAATAAACATTGTTAAAATAGTCAATTATATAAAATATAAGCATTTTCAGAAAAAATATTGGTATACCTATATCAAATATTAATTTAGATATCAAGCGTAATAGATAATATTCTTGCAAACTTGCAATGATATTATACTTTACGCTTGATAACTAAATTAATATATGATATATACCAATTATTTTTTCTGAAAATTTTTATATTTTATATAAGTAAGTATTTTAACAAAACATTTTTAAATATATTGATAAATAACCCAATAAACATGACGTCACGTGTTTGAGAATAACTGCGAAATTTTAAAATAAGAAATTGTGAAATAATTTCCTCGTACAAAAAATGCCGTGCTTTATCGGTGTCTAAAATATTATTCACATAGTAGGCATATTTTCCAAGATTTAATGGATTTAAAACTGGTATGGTCAAGACTTCCTTAAAAAGTAGGACATTGTTTAATATAATTTAGCAGAACTTCAAAAGTGTCCAATGTACATTATTCAAAGTTCAGTAATTGATTTAGAATAGACTTATAATAAACGCATAATTTTTTCAATTTTTTCTACTCCTCCGCTTGTGAGATATTCGCGGCTAAAGTGAGGGGTCAATACATTGGTATCGTATATATTAGTTAAGTAATTTAAGTTTTCATGAATCTGTGACAAAAATTTTACATATTTCTACTATTTTCTGTTCGATTTACACTCATACTGAGTACAATTCAAAGTACACAGAGCAGGGCAGTTCAGCAGATTTCAAAAAACCTTGTTGGGGTAGCAGCGATAGGTTGGAGTGTACGTATGAAACCTTTAACTGACCGTGAGTTGTGTGCTGCACACTGTTCTAATAAACCATAACTTTAGCAGCAAATCAAATCATTTATTGGCGACTTAAGTATATCAATAAGTCAATACAAATTATTGATCTTAGTGGTGCATATATTAATGATGCAGAAATTATTTTCCATATCCTCAAAACTGAGTACTATTATTATAAAAATAGGAATACATCAATTACCTACTGCTGGTGGTTTTTAAGAGCACATTTAAATAATGATACATTTTTACAATTATTTGCACTCATTTTTATTTTGAATTTCAGAAACGCTGGAATAAAAATATGAACAGGTCAAAGACTCAATGCCTAAGCAAACGAAAAAAGACATAGATTATAATAACTTTTTTAGAATAGCATTATTAACCTTTTTCTGCACATAGAAAATTTTAAGCTCATTAATAAAGCCATCCCAAAGGACAAGGCAAATAATGAGAAGTAGGTTTTAAATCGCCAGCACCTAAATATATTTTCAAATCACGAATCAATACAAAGATTCTTAAGAGTGTTTGTTTGAGTTGTATACATATCTGGATTAAGAAATTAACTAAATCAGTTCCAATTTTAAATTGTGTAGAAACAAGTGATAAGGCGAAATTTCTAGGAACAATTCTAGAGTCAACACTTGGTTTCTCTAGTCATATAGATGTGTTCGAAACTGATATACGATTCAAATATATTGACTCCTTTAACTGCGAATATCTCAGAAACGGAGGAGTTGAAAAAACCTAAAAAATTATGTGTTCATTATGTCTCTATTCTAAATCATTCAAATTTCAGTGAATGATTAGGAATAGTCATATAATGAATACATAATTTTTTCAATTTTTTCCGTTCTTCCGTTTCTGAGTTATTCTCGATTAAAGTTTGAATCGTATATTAGCTCTGGGTACATACGCGTTAATATATCTTAAACAGAACTAAGTGAACGTTATTTAATCACAACTTATTACTCCTTAGTCTACTCAAGACTTAGCTATAACATTATTACCTGGGGTCAGTCACAGGAAATCAATATACAGAGTGGTCATTCGACAGAAAATATAAATAATAGGCGCCAAATATGGAAGGCTTGCGGAAATACCTTTACTTTCCACCATAGTTGAATTGTTTCTTAGAATGTCCACCCTGTACACTTTTTAATTAAACTGTAATAGATATCTTCCTAGCCTACTGTATTAACTATACCGGGTGAGTCACGAATTGCGCTCGCCCCTATATTTCCTAAAATATTTGGAATAGACAATTGAAATTTGGAGGCCTTATTACACGACTAAAATGCCATCTTTTCAACAAAAAATCAAGTTTGGTGCACATCCGGTTTGACCGGAAATGCCCACAACTTTCGATTTTTAAATGGAACACCCTATATATTTTTACATTTTTGGAATCTAGAGGAAATTTTGAATACAATACATCCATTTTGGTCACTTTTCGATAAACATTGAAAATTTTATTAAAAAATCTATTTCTGAATCCAGAGTGTTGTGGTGCCCAAAATATATTTTAGTTTGTGTGCTACGTTACTATAAAAATAAAAAGAGCAATATGATTGCATTACTTAATTCTCTAGAGGCGTTTAAAATTTTTATATGTGATTTTTACCTACTAACTCGGTTTTTTTAAATGGGAATTTAATCGTTCACCAACATTTTTAAATACCTCATTTTCATACGAATCTAATGATACCAAAATTTTGAGAATCTGCTCAGAAATATTTGAGATTTTAGCCAAAATACAATGCAACCAAGCTTTTAGAAACATGCGGCTAATAGATAAAGATTAGTGGGCTTTGGAAACTAAAATGGCACATTTCTGTGTAAATCTGGTAACATTGGAAAAATCATAGTAGCCATTGAATGTAATAAAACAATATCAGCTGTCAGACAGATACAAAATAAAGCATTGCGGAAATCTCTTTGAGTAAAAATTAAAGAAAATGAATAATTTTGGTAGAAATGAAAAGGTCGATAAGTTTCTGATATATGGAGAGCGTCTCAAAAATTCAACTGCAGCTGCAGAACTGTATCAACAACGATATCCCAACAGACGTCATCCAAGCAGACACTTGTTTGACAGAGTGGAACAAGAAATAAGATGACCATCAAACATTTATTGTAAGTGAGAACAAAGAAATTGATGTATTAGGATTTGTGATGGTACACCCAACAACATCAACAAGAGAATTGTCAATGGAATGCGACATTAGTCAGTCTTCGGTTTGCAGAATTTTAAAGAAACATAAGTTTCGGTCTTATAAATACCAAATACACCAACATCTTTATGGAGATGATAACGACAGGAGGCTAGTATATTGCAACTGGTTCTTAAATGCAGTACAACAAAACCCAGGTTTTCCTTTTCACATTTTATATTCAGATGAAAGTAGATTTACGAACAAAGGTATGTTTAACAGCAATAATACTAGGTACTGGGCTCAAGAAAATCCGAGGTTGGTAGGGCGGGGGAATATTCAGAAAAGATTTGGGTTTAACTGTTGGCTTGGAGTACTTGGAGATCGAATAATTGGACCCATATTTTTTTATGGAATACTTACTGGCGAACGATATTTATTCTTTTTACAAAACCAGACAGCAGAATTTCTTGACTTACTACCTCTTACCTATTTACAAAACCTGTTTTTCCAACAAGATGGTGCTCCCCCACATAATTCCAGAAGAGAGAAGGAATATTTAAATAACTTGCAAGGTGAACGCCTTATCGCAAATCAAGGTCATATCAGGTGGCCTCCTAGGTCTCCTGACTTAACACCCCTCGACTATTATGTATGGGGCACTCTCAAAAATAAAGTTTATAAAACTTCTTCAAATACCCGTGAAGAGCTGCAAAATAAAGTTGTATGGGCTCTTAATGAAATAACGCCGGCTGAATTGCGTAGAGCCATTCAAGCAACTGTACGCAGAGCCGAATTGTGTATAGAAAAAAATGGTGGACATTTTGAACAATATCTAAAAATGTCAATTTATGGTTTAATTATAATAATTATTTTAAAGATACCTACTGTTATCTAGTTTAAGTTTAATGGTTCAAACGGAATTGATTTTTATTTATTTACAGGCCCGATATTTATGTTCATTTAAATAAAACTCTGAAAACCGAACTGATGTCGCATTCTATTGCAAATGTCCTTGTGGATGTAATTGTGTTTACCTTCACATACCTATGCTAAACTTAATTGTAACGTTCTTTGCGCTCACAATTATTAAATGTTTGATAGCTCAAGATTGCCTATAACTACACGAGTCTGTCTGACAGCTGATATTGTTTTATTACATTCAATGGCTACTATGATTTTTCCAATGTTATTAGGTTACCAGATTTATACAGAAATGTGCCATTTTAGTTTCCAAAGCCCACTAATCTATTATCTATTAGCCGCATGTTTCTAAAAGCTTGGTTGCATTGTATTTTGGCTGAAATCTCAAATATTTCTGAGCGGATTTTCAAAATTTTGGTATCATTAGATTCGTATGAAAATGAGGTATTTAAAAATGTTGGTGAACGATTAAATTCCCATTAAAAAAAATCGAGTTAGTGGGTAATAATCACATTTAAAAATTTTAAACGCCTTTAGAGAATTAAGTAATGCAATCATATTGCTCTTTTTATTTTTATAGTAACGTAGCACACAAACTAAAATATATTTTGGGCACCACAGCACTCTCGATTCAGAAATAGATTTTCTTAAATTTTTAATGTTTATCAAAAAGTGACGTGTTGTGTAGTGAAGTATTGTATTCAAAATTTCCTCTAGATTCCAAACATGTAAAAATATATAGGGTGTTCCATTTAAAAATCGAAAGTTGTGGGCATTTCCGGTCAAGTGCACCAAACTTGATTTTTCATTGAAAAGATGGCATTTTAGTTATGTAATAAGGCCACCAAATTTCAATTTTCTATTCCAAATATTTTAGGGAATATCGGGGCGAGCGCAATTCGTGACTCACCCGGTATGCCTAATAATATTGCAATCTGTCATATTCTGAATTTCACATCCACATAGTGGAGTCGAAGTATAGTAATCGTAAGAAAAAAGTATTTTTTTAAATAGGTTTAAATGTCATGAACCGGGGAGATGTTTAATTTGAGCGAAAAAGATTTGTTCATTATCTATTCCCTTTAGACGATCCACCCTGTATATTTTTCAGTGAAAGTCTACCCATTTTCTCGCTAGTAGTAGCGTCAACTACCTACCAAATTTGACTGTTCTATGTCAAGTAGTTTTTTACTTAATGCGTCAACAGACATACAGACCGATAAACAGACTGATGGAATTGAAAAACCTTAATTTTCGTAATCTACACGGTCCGAAACGTAGAAATCCCAAGATGTCTCGGAGGGTGATTTTTACTAGAATACATTTCCCTTCGGTATGCGAGGGAAGTAAAAATAAAAAAATTGCAACTTTCCATTAAGCTGGAAGTAGTAAAAAACGCGTGGCGTGTCAAAAGTATACGTTAATAAACATACTCAAACATCCTATTCTAAAATAAAAAGTTACAAGGCGTTAGAAAATACGATAAAGATTACAAAGTACAAAATTATCGTCTGTGACCCAGACAACTTCCAGAAACTTTAGAAAATTGAAATATATTGGTAATATCAACGCAGGAAATATCTAATACCATTAAAAAAAACAACACCAAACTCAGACGTCGAAGCACTATGCTTGTCGTCCTAGCGCTCTTCTGTCAAAACAATGAAATGAATTGTAATAGGCTGTATCTATTAGATAGAGATACTTGCAAGATTATTCTCTACACGGCAACGAGGACCAAGGACTCTTAAACTGGAAGTATATAACATGGTAGAACAGTAGGGATTATGGCATGGAATATCCTGAGAAGCTCAGATCCATCCTGCCAGTAAGTAATTGACTACGAAACCGCACGAATGGGCATGGAATTGTTCCAGGCAGCAACAAGAGCAGCAGATGAAGTCAGTTAAGAAGGCTGGAGGGGACCTGAAGCAAAATGTATCAACTGTAGCTAAATTTTCTAAACGCTGAAGTTGCCGATGAGAAATATATTTATTTATACACCATGTCCATAAGTTCAATACTCAGTACATTATATAAAGACATCTGATGTGCACTAAGACCACAGAATAATGGCACACAAAAATTACAACAAGAAATATAGGTATGTAAAATCTTTTGATCGATTGATTAATTTCAAATTGTATCCGATACATTCCTATTATCGTATTTTCTATATTTGCATACTTTTATTCAATTTATCAATGTGTTAACTTTTGTAAGCATATATTTAATTTAATCAATTATTTGGCTTTTCCAGCCTCGCATTACTGATCAAACGTATCCATTGTCCTTTAGTTGACCCAAGACCAATATAGATTATCATTATTGCTAGTATTATATCGAGCTGGTTCTGAATTATTGAAACTATAATCGCACCTGTAATTTACCTTGGAGCTCTAGACGTGGACTGAACGCCAGCAAAGTGTGAGTAATTAATTTAATTCTAACCCAGGTAGTAACTAATTTTAATTTAAATTAACTTGTCTTGTTTAATGTTATTATTGTAGCTACCGAGTAATTTATGAGGAACATAAATGTTTCTCCATTACGGCTGTAAGAAATTACTGTTTCTAGTATACGGAATAAAGCTATAATTTCTAGGAAGGAAAAGTTAAGATTGAAGTATGGAAATACAATAAATAGACATACAAAGATAAGAAAATTATTATTTACTTTTTCTAATTTATAGGGATAGTCAGAGATGTCAAATACTAAATTTAAGTATGGTAAAAAGAAACACGATGTGGAAAATCTAGTTTTTAAAGTTTACCAGACGTTACTAAAGTTGTATTTGGAATTCCTAGAGTGCAGATTGTGGATTGTTTAAGCATCCTTTAGCTCTCAGTCTTTTTTCACTTCAGCCTAAAAGATCTTTTGTGAATTATCTTACAATTAGTAATTGCCAAGGCTTTCCAAGTTGTCTACAAAACTATGAAGCTAATTTTTAGTTTATGTAAAACTGAAAATAAGGCTAGTACGATTGACATTTTTATTGTTGCTAAAGAGTGATAAACAATTATTATTACAATTATTTAATATTAGGTGAATGTATCATCGAAATACAAGACTTTTCTTCATTTGCAACTTTTCAGTAAAGTGCGTTTTCATCGAGTTTTTCCGGAAAAACATGAAAACTACTCCTTTCTTTGAAATTGTGGAACTTTTACAATTTGTAATTTCAAAGTTTGAAAACATTCAGAAGTATGCATTGCGGTCTTCTAAACATTTTTCGTCACTTCGAATTTTGTAAACTTGTAGCGGAGTAGACCTGGCAGAAGAAAGGGGGTGAAAAACAAATGTCTTAAAAAAAATACCATCTTATAGAGGACGACTTCCCCCACTTCCCTGACATTTTCACATCTGAGATCAAGGTGGTGCGGGGGGAGAGGGGGCTGTTAAACATATGGAAAATCGGAGACGTACAAAAAATATAGATATGGCCATTTGAAGGGATTGAATTTCAGGGTAGGAAAAGGGATCGGAGAGGGTGTTTAAGAGATAAGGGATGGGGTTACGATTGCATTTTTTTGTTCTGTTGTGGGTGGTTATATGAAGAGGTCGAGGCCGCGGGGGAGCTCTCTAGGGCAATTCGGGAAGGAGAGGGAGGGGAGAACGTACAAAAGGGAAAAACACCATATCTCCAGTTCTAATAGGGCGATTTTTAAAAATCAAAATGGGATTTCTTCCTTTTTTGAGCTGCTATAATGTTGGATAGGTAGGAAATAACTTGCGCCGAAAATGTAAAAATGGGGGGCAAAAGAAAAAATGCATTTTTTTTTCAAAACGATTTTGTATGAAGGGGCTGAGTGGGGGGACAACATGCTCCTCAAAAGACGGGTATTTTCATCCCCTTTAAAACAAAAAAGAATTTTTCAAATTCCGTCATTACGACAGACAGGACGACAACTTTAGTTTAAGCCCTGCAGAAGGGCAAAGGAAAGTTCTACGCCATTCTACCAGGGTTCATTTTAAACAGAACAAATCTCTCTTTTTATCAAAAAAATAAATAAATTCGATCGGACAGTAACTTGCGCTACGCGCGCGAGTTACACTTCCTTTCAATCAGCAGCTGCAGCGGCGGGAGAGCAGGCGTGGCCTCTACCCTCTCTACTCTCTCGCCGCCCTCACTCACACAAAGAGAAATTCTTAATGTCTGTGTGGGCCGTCGCGCGAGGCGTTTTCAAATTTATCGGTGAAAATTATTTCCTACCTATCCAACATTATAGCTTATCAAAAAATGAAGAAATCCCATTTTGATTTTTTAAAATCGCCCTATTAGAACCGGAGATATGGTCATTTTGCATTTTTGCACGTTCCCCCACCCTCTCCTTCCCTAATTGCCCTAGAGAGCTCCCCCCACGGCCTCGACCTCTTCCTATAACCACCCAGAAAATTACCATCCTAATCCCATCCCTTATCTCTTAGACAGCCCTCATACCTCCTATCCGATCCCTTTTCCTACCCTGAAACTCAATCCTTCAAACGGCCATATCTCCGGCCCTAATTAGTCGATTTTAAAAAACCAAAAACCAACTTGCGCGCCTCGGGGAGACCTTTTCTTATCCGAAACATTTTTTGTCCGTCTCCCCGATCGCGCGCAAACTGAAAAGAACCGATTTTTCAAATGTTTAACAGCCCCCCCCCCTCTTCCTCCCACCACCTATATGTCGGATGTGAAAGTGTAAGGGAAGTGGGGGAAGTAGTACTCTATAGGATGGGAAAAAAATTTTTTTGAAAAAGGCACTTGTTTTTCAAATTCCAGATCCACTCCACTATTGCTAATTTACCAAGTTACGATACATAAATGTACTATATTTTTTGAAAATTTTCAATTTAATGTATTGTATATATTTTTATAAAAAATATGAAACCTAATATAGTTATATCATTTTTAAAGGTTCAATATAATTTTTAAATTGAAAATGTGCAAAAAATGTTACAAACGCTACAATTTCAAAGAAAGGGGTAGTTTTTCATGTTCATCCCGAAAAACTCGATGAAAACGCACCTTACAGAAAAGTTGCAAAAAAGTCTTATATTTCGATCATACATTCACCAGAATTTTTTCAGATTTTTTCTTCAACTTTTACATTTCCCTTTCTCGCTTTTTAAGAATTTTTGAATGGAAATATCTCAAAAAATAAGTATTTCTCAAAAAAAAATCACCAGAAGAAAAACAACAAATTAGTCATCGCGTCTCGTCAGTGTTCCTGTTTTTCTAGTCAACCCAGTGCGGGTGGCTGGTGGAGGGAAAACTGAACATGTATCGCGGGTGACTGTCATCGCAGCACGTCGGTTTCTCATGTCATTGAATAATTGTGGTGATGAATTATCCAGGAAAAATATCAGTAACTGACGGGATGTGATAAATAAATTCCTTACATTTTCCTTATGAAAGTGAATTTTTCCGCCTTCAGCATCGTCCCAGGAGTATTGAGTCACATAATGTTTGGGACGAATCTCAAAGTTTTCCGCAAAATTACCCTGGTGGGATGATAGGAAATTTTGGCCATGGGCTCTCGGACTAAATCTATATATTTGCAATTTACTGCCTTGTCTCTTTGAAGATGATATCTTAAGGAGCAGTGTCCTATTAGAAGATTTGTCATCTGATTAAAATTAGACTTTATTAGGTCTAGAATCCTTGTGTCATCGTTTGTCAAATAATTAAGTTATGGACCTTTTCGCTGACCTGTAGTGTTCCTCTAGTAGAACGTCCTCTGTTGGTCTCTCATTTGAAGATGTGTCCCCCCTTGGCTAGGACACAAAATGGTGCCATTTTAGTACCATTTTCTGTACGGTTATGGCTAATTCATTCCCTCGTGCCATGGTATTCACACGAAGGCAACCTTGTTGTTTTTGGCCAGTTACTTTAAGGATTGTCTGCATTCCCAGATAATTTTAGATATGAGATTCCTTAATGCTTTCTGGTTAACTGAAAGTATATTATAGGTCTCTATGCTTCGGTTGTCTTTGTTGATACATTTCTGGTCTGGAAGATGGTTAGGGTGCTGCCTAGGGCACTAGCTAGCATCAAGTTTTGTGCCTCTATGCTCACACCTTCCCGTTCAGCCATCTGAGATCCATCAATCTACCTTTTCTCCAATCACAGTACTTGGATCCTGCTTGTTTGACATCTCTCAATCGGCACATCAAAGAGACAATGTAATAATGTTACAGGACTATTCAAAGTCAGAGGTCTATATCAGCAGATTTCAACATTTTGGTAGTTTAAAAGATAAAATGCGTAAAATGGGCCAGAAGTCTTTCAACCCATATAAAAACAATTTGCAAAAAACTTGCGTGCACTTGGCAGACGACATTCGTGCGGCGGTGCCAACTCTACTCTATTTTCCAAATAATACAACTGGTTCTTAGGAACATTAGACAGTAATTTATTAAAAATATCTAAAGTAAAACATAAAAAACAAACAAAAACAGAAATAGTAGAATTCAATATCTAGTCATGGTCCCGTTATTATTTATTACTTCTTGCATTCTTCTGGGCATTGAATCGATCAAATTTGTGGTAAGGTTATGACTTTCCGCCAGACTTTCCAGGTTTCCTCAATGAGAGACCATAAATAATTCTTATTAAGGAGATAACATTTTGCTTCTGCATTTTCGTAACCAATATTCCCCAAATCTTTTCCAACGGATTCATGTCGGGACTTTTGGCAGCCCAAAATTGTCATCAGGGAAACGTTGTCTAACTGAAGGCAACATTACATTAATCAAAATTTCCAAACATTTTCTAGAATTTAGCCTTCCATCAATATTCCAGCAAACTCCTAAATCTTCCATTGAAATCCGCGCTCAAACGTTAACTGAAAACCTTCCAGATCGGATGCAATACAATTTTCATTAAACCTAAAGCGTGGTGGCCTATACACCAGAATACCACCTTGTGAGATTGAAATATTTTTTCATCAGAAAAAATTACATATCTCCAAAAATCAGCATTATTTAATAAATGATTGAGAGCAAATATTATACGGTCTTGCTTTTTCTCTTCTGTTAATTGATATTTTTTTGCGGCAGCACAATTTTTAAGATCAGATTTTTTCACTCTTCTTAAAGCCGTCCTACGGAGGCGGGGAAACTTGTTTCAAATTTAGCCTTACTTGGATTATCGAAAGGATGATTTTGTAAATAATTTACTAATGTAGCGTCCTGCTCTTCCGAGGTTTTTCTTGGTCTACTTGTTCCTACCTTTCTCTCAACAGTTCCGTCATTTTCCCATTTTCTTTTAATTTTCAAAATAGTATTCTTGTTGACATTAAATTCTTCCGCAAGAAGTCTTATCAACCGTCCTCAATTTTCGAAACAATTCGCAATTTTTGAATGATGCTTAATTGTTGTGGCATCGTGGAAATTAAAAATAATAATTCAAATCAACAATTGTCAAGACTGAATTGTCAAAGACTATGTCACAAAACTAAACTAAAGTGTCCTAGTTTTATTTGGCGGGAAGTGTACTATCAAAAAATGAGAACTGTATTTCGAACACTTAATTTAATAATTTTCTTTGCTAAGCGTCATTGGATACTCTTAAACAAACTATGGTAGAGAATTGTATTTGATATATAGATTTGTATTTTTATGAAATGAAAGCGACTTTGCCAAGTATCTTTACTCGAAAACAAACGATGATAGAGAATTGTATTTGATATAAGAATTTGTATTTTTATTAACTGAAAGCGACTTGTCTGACGAATTCCAAAAAGAAGTTCGATTTTAATAAATTTGTTACGTGTGTTAGCCGCTCACTGTATTTTAAATTGATGTTCTCGCTGGGCGGTTATATTCCAATGTAAAAGTGCCTGAAAATTGATAAATATATATTTATGCCTTATGGACACATGATGCAGCATGTAATGAACAGTGATACTATTGCTATGCCTGCATGTTTGTGATCATAATTAGAGGTTGATTTATGTGCAGGGCGCTACATTACTCACAATTACCATAACGAACCACACCTCTTATTTGTACGTGACCTATTGCGACCAATGGTTAGCTATCAGAGCCTTATTTATTAGTATTGGTTGCTGTTACAGTATTATTGTACCCTTTGTATCTGTTTTTAAATAATTAATTTTAACGGAATGTACGACTTTAACAGCGCTACATTAATTATTTTGATATTTCGGAAAGTGTCCAGCGCTAATGAGTCACTGTTGTTTAATAATTAGTTTGCTCTTGTGAACAAGTAATCAGAAGTAATCGCGGATAATTTATTTATCTTGAAGCGTATGTGTGGTGTACGAGTAGACGCACATGATCAAATTTCCATGACTTTTCTGACTGGATAACACTAAATAGTTAATTTAACGTATTCAGACAATATTCTAAATAAAACATGTAACGGAATTTTTTTCAAAAAAATCGGTAAAGGTGTTTACACAGAACATCTCTCTTTATTTGTGCATGAAGGTCACTCTAAAAAATTAATAATTACGAAATGACACTGAAAACAATAATCGGAATATAGTTATCGCTATTATTACAAAGAAAACCTGATAAGTTTTGGTCAAAAAAATATACAGAGTGCTCATCCAACATCAAAAGTTCAATACTAAATGACAGGTGCAAAATATGGAAGGGTTGCGCAAATACCTTTACAAATGTCCACCATGACTGAATTATTTCTTGGGATGACCACCCTGTACATTTTTCAATAAAAGTATAATAGGTGCATATGCCAAATATTATTGCCATCTGTCACATTTTCAATTCCTCATTCACGTGAAGTGGATGTATAGTGGTGGTTAAAAAATTTCAGTTTCCAAAATGTTGGGAAAAAAATTTTCATATTTTTTTTCTACTGAAATATGTTTAGAATGTCATGAAACGTAGAAATTTTAAATTTGTGCAAAAATATTTTTTTTCCATCTATTCTAGTGGTAAAATATTTTTCCAAGATGGTAAAAAAATGTTGCAATTTTTTTCCGAAATAGGTCTGGAATGTAATGAAACGTGGAAATTTTAATTTTGAGCAAAAACAAATTTTTCATCTATTCTATAGTAGTGATAAATAGATTAAAACTTTTTTCAAAAATATTTTTAAATATGTTTTTGTTGAAATAGGTTTAGAATGCCATGAAAACGTAGAAATTTTAAATTTGCTTAAAGAAAAAAAAAATACATCTGTTTTATTGGTAAAATTATTTCAAAAATTGTAGAATTTTCTAATTTTTTTTTTTTTCTTAAACAGGTTTAGAACGCTATGAAACGTGAAAATTTTAAATATTTTTTTTTCCATTTTAGTGGCAAAAAATATTTCAAAAACGTTGGTAAAAAAATTTCAATTTTTTTTCAAATAGGTTTAGCGCGTCATGAATCGTGGAAATTTTAAATTTGAGGAAAAAAAAATTTTTTATTTCCTTTAGACAGGGTGGACCCTGTATATTTTAAAGTGAAATTTTAACCATTTCTTCGCTGACAGTACCTACCAAATTTGACTGCTCTCCGTCAAGTAGTTTTTTAGTTAATGCACCAACAGACAGACAGACAGACACAGTAACTCTTACTTGTTTCGTAGTATTTATAAAGAAACTTTTTTAAAAGTGAATTATTATTTGTTTGCTTATAATAGTAATGAAACATATTCTTTATAGGATTCTGCAAACAGCAGAACAAACTATCTAAAACAATAAATATCTGAAAAAATGTTAATGAAATCTTTGTATGATTTCGACAACCTGAATTCTGGTTATGTTTATAATAATATCCTAAAACTAATTTGTCTCTTTTTCTTTGACAATTCTCATTGTAACTCTAGTATTCACATAATCCACTGCGGCTATACGGATTAAACTAGTTTCTACATAACCCATGCAAATTTCATATTTGTAGAAGTTGTCTTAGTTTTTGCATGAAACACGTTTCAAAGGCTTAAGCATTTCCCAGGAACAGGGTGATAAATTTCATGAAAATGTAATCCAATCATTTTTAACTCAATCTGCATGACCGTAAGGGGTTATGTAGATACTAGAGTTACAATAAGAATTGTCAAATAGGAAATAGACAAATTCATTTTATTATTTTAATTGCTAGCATAACCAGAATTCCGGTTATCGAGGGAATGCAAAGATTTTATTCATATTTCTTCAGATAGCTTTTGTTTTCAGTTCTCATAGATAGATTTTTCTGCTGTTTGCAAAATCCTATAAAGAATATGTTTCATTATAAAGATACCTTTTAACAGTAGTACAGTTAAACTGATATATGGCCTAAATACATAAAGTTCTTTTGAATCTGAGAGACAATGTAGTCTAGATAAATCCCAATATAAAATATAGAATATTCCTAACCTTTAGATAGAGGTAGATATTTTCTTTATTAAAAGTGATTTCAAATATTTATATAAAATTTGAAAGTAGAAGAAATTTTAGAATTTCTTATTTAAATTTTACAGGTTACTTGCAATTATTATATCGATTTTTAGATCGATCTAATGGATCTTGGTATAATTTATTTCTCGTTATCGTTCATTTGAACGTTGCGGACTTTAGCTACTTTAAATATCTTGAATATCTTCACAGTATTGTGTGCATAATCAAAAGCCTGTGTAAGCATTTGCTTTAAAATTATAATCAGCCATGTTCACAGGAAGTATTCCAGTATTTTATACATTGTCATATTTTAATACCTAAATACTAAAACACGTTACATCGGTGCGAACGGCAGCTGATTTTTGTTGGAGAGCATAGGGCCGTGGGTTAAGATTGTGTGGACACTCAAAGGGCGCCAACGGCTGTATGTTATGTAATATGAATTAAATACTTTTGAAAGCCAAAACAAAATTAAATTACTAGCAACCAATGGAATTTTCAAAATATGTCTATAGTATCATAACTCTTACTTTACTCTATGAAATTTCAAAATTTAAACAAATATCAGGTGTACCAGTGCAAATAATAAGAACATGTAGACATTCGACATTTATTACAACACACGTGAGATGTACAACAGTAAAAAGTATAAATAAAAAACTTCATACTTTACCTAATCGTGGTTCATACGTATTAAAGAAATTCTATACAGTTGATCAAAAAACTTCATTTGAATTCTAACTTAGATCTCTGACTGAGATTCTCTTGCAACTACGAGTTATTCAATATGCAACTATGAGTTTTAACTTACAACAACGAATTAAGGATTTACTATGAATTAAATGTATGACTCATTGCCAAAGTTTTGGCTAATGGGCGTACTTTCATGAGCTGACAATTGCAATATTTGCTGCTTACCCCTAGAGGTCAATGACTGTTCCAAAATGGAATGGATTGCTTTACAGTAAAAATCTTAAATATTTCATCACTCCATGCACAAACTTACTGCTTAATTTATAGTTGCAAGATTGTAGGGTGATTTACTTTAATATAACATGAACAAAAATCACTGAATTACACTATAATAATTTCTTTAAAATTATAACTATAATGAACTAAAAAACCTGATCAGAACCTTGGCATTTTCTGTGAAGACTGCAACGTGACTTGTCACCACTTTCCCCAGATGTTCTCGACTACGACTACGACTACGACTCTGCGTCACTCCTAAATTTCTGTCTAAATCTCTTGGAGACTGCTACGAACAACTCTCCAACCAAAATTTTTATAAATGTCAGCAAGACCCATATAAAACCAAATATCTGAGTGATAGACTTCCTCCTATTACTCCCCTAAATACTGGGCCCCCTTACATAATCAAAGTGAAAGCACCAAACATATGCTCATCCCAATTATAAGCCTCTCCAAAAATATATGCCCCTCCAAAACACTCTGTAATAATTACAATAAATAAGAACTAAATAAAATTCCAAACTAAGTAAAATGAAAGCTCACCTCACATAGAGAGTATTGCCACGAAACACGTGGCGACAAAATTATGGCAACCAACAGAATTCCTTACTGAAAATTCACAAAATCTTCACAGCAAGGCGGTGAAGATTATTGGGTACATCAATCAAATCCCTTTTCAGTGTAAGCGATGTAAAACCCAAAAACGGAACCACCGCTGTTCACTCGTGGCTGTCGAGAAACCAATCCCCCGCCGGAAATCTGCTTAACAGTTCTCAGTGTTGCCAACTTGAGCATCTAGAGAATACTTTCTCTAGCCAATGAAAATGCGCCAACAAAGGACTTTGCGATTAAAAGACTGAATTACACAATTGTGTAATATCCCAACAACAAGAATATGTGAGTAACACCTCTAATTTAAAATTATACTTAAAAGAAAACACGCTTTCTTTCCGGATGTTGAGAATTGCAGATATGCGACCTGCTATGCCCCTTTGAAGTACGAGTGGTTGCCTACCTCTCTGCTTGAATAAGCGAACTGGCAAGAATCAACTTACCCCCAATCTATTGGAATTAATCATGTAGCCTTTTCAAATGCTACAACATGTTCCAAATATGAAATCAAAATTGTAAATCTAACAGAAGATACCGTGGTTGAGATTTTTGTACAAACTTGTTTCTTTCTACGATGATTATCAAAAATATTTTCCTCTATATTCCCAATTTTTATTGCACTATTGATATGATATTGAATTCGAATGCAAATTTTTCAATTATTCTCTAAGAAAATTACATAAAAAATATGTTGTCGAACTAACAAAAGCCATAACATTTTATGAAAAAATATCTTGAATTAGGATTATTATCTAACACAAAAGAATACAATTAAGTTATGTAACCGTTAAGTTGTTTAAGTTAATATCATTTCTATTGAAAACGTGCAACACCCTGTTTGAAACTTTGCATTAAGTTATCAAGTTAATCAAAGCTGAAATAGTGATTAATTGCAAATTCTATTGTGTACCTATCAAGCTGAAAACCTAAAAATGAACAACATGGCACTACTATTAATTATTTGAGTGTGGCGATTGTTGTTAATATGACGTATTATCCGTTACAAGATACATTTGCATGAGACTGTAATTAATACTCAGAGATTGTCCTTGCGTTTAACACACATCTGCAAATGCAGTTAATCAAACATTAGTCATAAGTAACGACTGTCGTAGATGTAGTGTGTGTATATGACGTTTACACGCTTTATGCCTGAAACCGAGGAAAATTTACATTGCCATTGTTAAGTTATAATGCTATTGGTTATCTTAAGTTATTATATGTCAGTTTTCGAATCTACATTTACAAAAAGAGATTATACACCAGGACAATTAGCAACTTCAAGTCTGGTGGATTTTAGACAGGATGGAACCTATACTACTCGTAGGCTGTATCGTAGATATTATTATTATCAGATTCAGTTATTTAGTTGTTAGAGGTAATTGGAACACAAAAAAAGTAAATGGTAGTACACCTGTCTAGATAAACATTCAAGTATGATATTCAGTTGAAATTTACCAATTCGGGTATACATGCAAAGAATAGAAAGATATGATAAGCCAAAATACAATAGTTAAGCTCTTTTAGTAATAAATATGAAATTGTTTAATTGGAATCACTTATTATGAAGAAATGAAGGTTTCAGTGATGAATTTTAAATTGCAAATAATAATCATCCACTACGTGGATGTGGAAGTAAACTGAATCAATAAGTCACGTTTACGCAAGTATCTCGTTTTCGGCGCGAGTTATTTTATTGCCAATGTAGGGCATAAGATTCCCTACATTTTCTGCACAGAACTCTTTTTCTACAACGAGTAGTTTCCAAGATACAAGGGGGTATAGGGGTATATATTTTTCTAATTGGTCCAAATATTTCATCACTCTATGGGCATTTTAGTTAATTATATTATACATAGCTCGTTTCCTACTCATTTCTACACCGTGGAAGTAGAATTTTCATGTAGTTTTTTCCACACTAGGCCACGCGACAAAAAAAAATGATAAGGCTAACTTTGTAGCGATGGAGGCCGTGAAAGACACTGGTAGGTACATTAATCACCAGCATGGCGATCAGTATGTCCTCTTCATATGATGCTGTTCTCGTTTCAGAAGGTATAAATTTTCCTGCTATTTACCATTTCACTAGCTCCGTGGTAAAAAGCAAATTTAATTTAGCGTGTTCACCAGTACTGTGTCTTAAAATTAATATTGTATTGTTAGACAAACAAATCACACTAAATTATTTTTAAGTCTTTTTTTAACGTCACAATTAAAGACCATTAAGATTAATAACTGAATAATTGTAACTGTTTACGACGAGAGTCCTGAGGTAGGTAGTATTGTATATTTCTCCACCGTCGACATCTAAAATATTTACTTGTTACTTAGTCCTGATGAATTAATGAAAGGACTTTTTTCAGTTAAAAGCTATAATTCCCCGCTGCCCGTTAATCTAAGGCCGGAAGAACATTTCACTACAAGACGAGTAGGCTCTCTCCATTTGCTAGTAAAGTTTCGCACCACAGGGAATTACCCAACCATCAAGTCTTTAAAATATTCACATTAAGAAATTTTACTTGCGGGCCTTCTAAATAATAACTCGTTCCCTATCAAGGCATGAAGACCAAAGAAATCTTTTCAGAAGGCACATTTCACGACATGGGACGTCTTCTCATATTAAAGTCTTATTAGTGTCACGTTTAATAACTACTTTATTGGACTCGTATCAAATATTCTTTTATGTTGCCAGATTAAAGGTTAAGATATTATTATTTTCTAGTTACACAAATTAATTATAGTTATGTTTAATAAAAGGATTTATCAATGCTTGTCCAAATTGTGATAAATTTGTAATACTAAGTCTAGCCTGAGATGTGTAGGATGAGGAGTACTATCTACAGGACCACATTGATCACATCAACGAAATATAATTTTCATCAAGAAACTATTGCTGAAATTACATAATTTATGAAAACGAGTTTGAAGTCGAGATATGTACCCACATCTATGGGGGAACAGATATGTGTTGAGCTAGCATATCTTACTGAGTTCTCGATAATTATTTGTCACATTTTCCCATTGAAAGATATTTCCTTACGTTTAGTTATATGGATGTAGTTTTTGTAAGTGACGAATTTATTCCTGCAAGAATATATTATAAGCATTGCAATTCATTAATGATGCTGCAATATTAAGCACGAAAAGTCAGAAATTAAAAAATAGAGAGTAAACATTATACTCTTCGCCAATTTACTGCACTTTTTATATAATTGTTGCACATTCTATAGGATGCTCTTTCCAGTTTTTTTCTTGTAAATAACATTAGTTTTAGACATTCCTTTTACAATTACTAAACATAAAAAAATGTTTTTTTCAAATTTAAAAAATTAATAACTTTTTTATTTATGGATCGATTTTGTTTAAAGACAATACCCTAGTAGCACAAAATATTGGACCAATATATAATCCATACATGGATTATATATTGGTGCAATATTGGTGCTACTAGGGTAGGGTTCGTCCTCTAGCTAACACTAACTTACTGTCCAAGTTTCAATACAATCGGTCTTTTCCTTCTTAAGTTATCGTGCCTAAAAAGAAGAAGTGACAGATGGACAGACAGACAGACCGACATTTTGAAAGTTGTTCAGAATTCGTTCACCAACACAGTAATATGAATTTTTTTTCTCTACGAGTAATATTACCGATTTCGAAATATGCCGATCGAATGCAATATACTCTTTGTTTTGTATTTGCGAAGAGTATAATAACATGGTAATCTGAGAAAAATTCACGAACATCACTAAAGAAGACTAATAATTTGGGAGGTACGTGAACTTTTAGAAACTTATATTTACATGAACTTTGTGTGAACATAAATCATGACAAAACAGCCTTCTAGCATGTCTGCCCGTCAGTTTGATCATAGTTCAAGATATACGATTTTTTTTGCATAAAATCGTACATTTTCTTATTTTCAAATGTATGTAGAAATTATTTTGACGAAAATTTAGCTTTGAGCTCCATATTTTTGTATTCAAGAAACTTATAACGTTATTAAAAATAAAAGTGGCCATTTAATAATAATACAATATGTCTGAGATGCAGTAGAACTCAACTTAGCGGAAAATGTTAAATTCCAATTAATGGTGTATAAGATTTTCGTTTACAACCATAACTTTATAGGAAGATTTTTTTGTTGTTAAGAAATCATATATACTGGGTGTCCCAGCTCTATTTAGACATATATTATCTGGAAAACGGTGAGACATAGAAAGAAATGTCAAATGAAAGAGTTACTCTGTTTAAAAAAATGTATTTAATAATGTATTTTCAAATGTACAAGGCGCATTTATTAACCATGTCCTATACCAATCATTAACGACATATCAACGGTTTAATCTTGAATTTGCCATAATGCGAACATTGTAACACGCTTCCTGACTGAGAAATTTGTGGGGAACTGGATTGGTAATCAGGGACCTCTTAAGTGGCCTGCGCGGTCACCTGATATTGTGACGTACTTTCTTCGAGTTGTCTAGGGCATAGACAAGTGGAAGTCAATTTATGCGCTGAGCTTGATTTCGGTTAAATTCGGTTATCTAGAGTGCCACCTTTACAATTTATTTTCGTGGATTAAAGGTCCCACACTAACCTCCTAACGCAGCCTGTTGCAGTAGGGCTGGGATAACTACAGTGGAGAAAGGGTTATGTCCAGGGGTCCAGACGGCAAATCAGACTTTCACTCACATTCAACAGTAAAAGGCACATGTCGGTAAATAATGAAGTTTACTACAAATTTAATAAAATTTACGAACAATAAAAAACGGTTAGATACCAAAAATACGGAATCCTTTATACATAACAAAAAAACTTAAGATATTACATGCAAAGCTATGAGAACGAGGAACCGGTAGTGAGAAGCTAGTTAACTATTAGTTACTCATATTAATTCGGAAGCTAGTGGTGGTAAGCAAGCATAGGTGAGAGCGATAAAAAAGATATAAGAGATAAGAAACTGTAATCGGAAAAAACAACAACAGTAACTAGTAAAAGAACAGGCGGTGTGCAAGTACCAGGCAAAACCAAGCGGTTAACTACAGCAATAATCATGCCTAAATGAACGGTCAGAGTGTAAGTGTGAAGAACTTGGCAAAACTAAATCAAACTGATACCAAATAAATAGAATGGTTATCGTATTCGGTGCGGTGTGTAACCTAAGTTACACCCGGATTGGAAAAAATAAAACGATCATTTTGTCTAGACGGACAGAGAGAAATAATCAGAACTGTGGTATTTCGGTTCGGTTCAGAAATGTTAAAATTACATTAACACACATTTTTCCGCCCTACAAAGAATATGTTTCATTACTACAAGCAAACAGATAATGAATAATTCACTTATGAACACGTTTCGTGTTTGCCAAGTGCCTCATACCCCACAGCTAATCTTGTCGGAGTTGATGCGGAAAATTTGTATGTATCAGAATATAGTTAAAGACAGTTAATTTAATTGTGGTAGCCTAGATTTTGTTCTCAATTCTCGGACTATAACAAATTTCTAAAAAAAATTTTTCAAAGTAATGGGTTTTGTCTCAATTCGTATCAGTACGAAATATTGGAAACAAAATGAACGGTAAATTACAATTTCTACCCACTTGGTAGAACAACAGAACTATAACAAATTAAACAAAAATTATTTTACAACAGGTTTTGTTTTAATTCTTATCAGTACGAAATAGTTAAAATAAAATATGGATAATTACAATTTTTACCAACTTGGTAGAATAACAGATATTATTTTAACTCAATGCAATGACAAACGGTCTAAGTGGAAAATAATATAAACGGTAAACGGTATTCTGTTTTTTTCTCGAAATATCTTCTATGTTCATTTTCCTTCGGAAAATTCTTTGAAACTATAGCTATTTAGATCAAATCGCGAGAATGTAACATGTCCTAAATCGGACATACCTGCATTGATAATAATTTAACTTTAAATTGAAATTTACTTGGCTAAGTCGGAAAATATTTTACATTCTGATACATTTTATCGGAAATTGTTTAAAAATTATTGCTTTAATACACACATTTCTGTGGAATAGCTTTATCGGCGTTAATATAAAAACATCAAGAAGAACCACTGGCGGTGTTAAGAAAATGTGTGCTTATATGCGTCGAAGACCGGGATATAATAGTCAACTTGACTATTCAACGAAGTGGGCAAAAGTGATATTTGGTACTCATTCTCATTGTAAACACTAGTATTCTCATAGCCCCCTACGACTATGAGGAGTAAGGTTCGGGACAAATAAGAACGACTTCGTTTGAAGAAACGTAGGAAATGCAACCAGTGGGGTCCAATCACTAATGAAACTCGTTTTGCGTTGACCGACTGACCTGTCAAATTTTATAACCATCGCGAGTAGTCCTCTCACGGCCAGGTTTATCACATTTCCAATATAAAGTAGAAATCTGTTTCACGGTTTCAACTAGCTAAATTAAGAGAAATCTATAACAATTATTTTAACATATGTTCGAACGTAAACGGGGCAAATAGCGAAGTATATTATTAATTTAAATTGCATTTTTGGCAACGGAAATATTACCTCGTTACAATATGTCGCCCCTCGATTTTCTTTTATGGGATCATTTAAAGCAAATTGTATACGCTGAGAAACAAAATATTCTTAATGACTTGAAGAATGGGATAACTCATGCTTGCTCTCAAAACTCCACAAGTTTTAAGAAATTCTTGTACACGAGAACTTTTGCGGAGGTATGAGTTGTGTCAAATGGAATATGGGCGATAATTTCAGTATGTTTTTTAATAATCATAATAGTTACTGTTTTTTGTATTGTATTATTCCTTTAGATTTTTTTTTTATTTAACTGCTAATATTTCAACAATGGTTCATGATAGGTATAGGACATGGTTAATCAAATTTGTTCGGAAGTAAAAAGAGAATCCAAAAATATTAAAATATATAGGGAGTTCCGTTTGAAAAGGTTCAGGTGCATAACCTGCCGCCTTTTAAGACGCCTTTTACATTTGTAAATAAAATGATTAAATGCGTCTTTTTAAACAGACTTTTCCATTTCTTTCTAGTCTCACTAATTTGCAGATAATGTAAAATGTACCTACAATGTACACTCTGTATACGCTTTAAAAAGAAAAAGAACTTATAACAATGAATTTCGAGTTCTGAGATAAAATATACAATAGAATCTGAGCTCTGTCTTGTTATGATCATTTTCTATCTAGCTAATTAACTGACAGAATATTTTGTTGTGTTCAAAATGTCTAAATAAATAAAGTTAATCTTGCTCTTAACTCTGTTTTTTGCATCTTAAGCCACCCAGCTCCTGTACTATAAATTTAAGTATTGGAATATTATTATTTAGCCCGAGTTCAACACCTAACACAGACACCCAATCATCTATGTAATGTATGCAATACTTGATTTATATCGAATCAATAAATATTCAAAATAAGAAATACACGTTACGTAAACGCCCTAAACTCTTTTTTTGTATCTGAAACCTTTTCCATTAACTTTCGTTAAATATTCAATACAGCAACCGTTCATTTCGACCCTCTATTGTTTAACTTTTACAAACTTGCATTCCAGTTTGCAGTTCAGTTCCTGAAAATGTGGCATGAAAACATTATTAGTTTTCAGAATTTCATAGTGGAGCAATATGTAACATAACTTAACACAATAGTGCAGGCACAATGGTTGGAAAAATGTAATGCATCCTTTCCCCTAACAATGGATCGTTACCTTTGTGTAAACTTTTGGTATTTTCCTAAATTTTATAGCTTGTATACTAGATATTTTATATTTTACAAGGAATATTTTTAGAGGGTAATAATGACAGTAAAACGGAATATTTTTTGTTCATTATTACATGTTCTTTATTAATTGACTAATTACTTGAGGCAGATTACCAATTCTGAATATACTCGTTTCTACTATTATTTACTAGAATAGCAATAAAATTGAAACATATTCTTTATAGAATTTTGCAAACAGGCAAAAAAAAAACTATCTATGAGAACTAAAAGAAAAACTATATGTAAAAATATTAATGAAATCTTCGCATTCTTTCGATAACCTGACTTCTGGTTATGCTAGCAAGTTTAAATCCTAAAATAGATTTGTCCAATTTCTTATTTGACATTCTCATTATTACACTAGCATCCAACATAGTCCCCTACGGCTAAGCAACTTAAACCAGTATCTACATGGCCCCGACCAAGCATGGTCGCCATACAACACATTGCAATCCAATTCACTACTATACCGGTAAATTAACTATTTCTTCATTAGGAAAAAAATTCCTTCTCAAAATTGAATCTAATTGAAAGGTGTCAGGTAGTGACATGCTGCTAGCTCTGCGTGGAAATAATATAATCCCAAAATAGTTAGTAACCAATCTTATGCAGACACAAATTAAAAATGGCATTTACTCAAGCAAAACTTGTTTTTTACCCATTCTCACTGTTTTTGTCTAACACTGTGTCCACCTACATCAAATAAGTATAATGGATATAGAAATAAATTACTATTATTTACTTATTAACTTACATTAGAAAAGGTATTTCATATAATTTATTTATAAAGTATTTTACCACATTAAATTAAAAATGTAGATAAATTACATAAAATTGTATTGTATTTTCAAAACTGTTACTTGGCAACATAATTCTGCGGAGAATGTCCTAAGCCGAGCTTCTTCTCTGCAGTGCACTTCCTGTTTACCACAATTAATAAGCATAATGTATGTTATGTATAATTACAAACTTCAGACGCTGTTACTTATCAATTTATCATGTCCAAGAGTTGTTTCATTCTAGTATAGCTTTTCTTAAATATGAGAATATCGTAAATAATAAACTTAAAGTTAGTTTTTCAGGAATAAATGTAATGGGAGTTTGTGAGAAAAAGCTTTGTTGTATAAATTAACAACAAAGTGAAAATTATTTACAGTATGTAAGTCGTCTCAGGTACCTCGCGGTGGTAATTAAACATCATTATATCTCATTAACTTGATTAAACATACATATTACAACTGAACAGAAATTTTGACTAATCACCAAAACAATATTCTGTTTTACATTACCATGAACTAAAAGTGTCTGTGTGTGGCTGTATTTACTTCTCTGAGTACATGTATCTACAATGTATGTTAGCACGTTTTAACTAATTCAAAGCATTACGTGCTAATATATTCATTCACAAAGTCTTAACAGACTTTTCGTGATCCATAAAATTTTCTAGTTGGCCTCCATTTGGCGTATGGCACGTTCGACAGCAGCACGTTATCTGCTGTCGTTGCTTCACAGCCTCACCATAGATCTTTCTGATCTGCTAAGCATTTTCGAACATTAGTGAAATCACCAATTAAACAAATTTTATTAAAAAAATTAAAAATTCGACAAATGTATCTCACAAGCTTCTAATCTTTCACTAATATATAACAGTGCAGAGTGGACCATCTACGGAGCTAACTTATTTATAGGTTACTTTTGATATATTTCAGAAATTTTAAAATTTTCCAAGGAATTTAAATCAGTAAACATAGTCTAAAGGTTGTGTTAAAAAGCAAGCTCCTTGGCCCCTTATCAAGGAGATGTCACAAGCTCTTCCTTTTTCTTGCAAAGAAGAAGAATATGAACGGTAATGAGTTACAAAGTCGTCAGAAGACCCAAAGAAAATGGCAATGGTTGTAAAAAACTTAATTAAAAGTTTGCAATCAGTATGTACAATAAAAAATTAAGGCAATATTTTTCCATGGCACATATTTAATTGTCTTAATCAAGAACAGTGCGTCTGACGAGAAAAGCATAAGAGATCATTTTCATGTAGAATTGATTTGGCTAATTAGGAAAAATATCCACCTGGAAAATGTCAGTGGCGTACCACTTTTTTGGTGAAATATATCAGAGGACATGTATGCAGGGACGCCACTGGTGGAGCTATAAAATAACTTCTAACTAAAATATGTGGCTTTATATCCTATTAGCACATACCAAAATTAAAAATAATATCTAAATTACTTTCTGATATATAAAAAAATAACGAATAAAAAAAAAGATAATTTCAACACACTGTAGCAAAGAATATAAGCCGTTGCGGACATATGTTCGTATGAACTTTTCTTCATAAAATTACCTCACACCCTGAAATATTAGCACGTCATTAAGGAACGCCCTGTATATTAACATAAAAAATACTCTTATTTATATGAGTAATTAGTGAAGTTATTACGTGCAGTTACCCACGGAATACCCTGTAAGAGACTAATGAAGTGTCTTATTAAAACCGGTATAAAAATGTCCACTAAATTCATAGAGTAATCGTGCTATTTACATTATTATCTATTAAAGCAGACTGCTGGCATTAAAATATGCAAATTATCCTTTTAAAGGAAATTACAAAAATGCAAATTTCAGAAGAATATTTTTGTGTCTGCTATCTGACAAACAGTTATTTCTCCATTGATTAATGTTCGTGGTTATAAAATAAACTTCAGACGGAATAAATGTACAAATTATGGGCCGTGTTGGTGTTAATCTGATTAAACCAACGAATTTTAGACGGTGGTAATGTTGCTCGCCTTTATTCGCGACTTGATAGATTGAGATGGAATCAAGCAATGCGTGTCTACAAATTTATTTCCGTTTGGCATATATCTTCGAAATCAAGAATAACGAACAACGTTTAGAAGTCAGACAGACTTAATGCACTTTGGATTTTAGCACATTGTACTTTGATTGTATACTTTTTGGTCGTGCTGCCTCGAACACAGTGTCACTCGTTTGGTGACAAGTTTCTCACGTTCTAGTAAATAACTTCATACACCGAGCTCCCATAATAAAATAGGTACCCCATCCAACACCTCAAATTTAAAAGGTGAAAATGGTTGCAAAACATGTAAAAGTCGTGTTACTCCAGTCAGACTAGTAATAATTTGTTAATTGTTATTTTTTATGAATTTTTGAATTTAGCTTAAGAGAAAATGATTCTACTTCTCAAAATACCCGCAAGATATTTTCGCAAGTCTAGGTAAATAATGAACTATTTTTGAAAAAATGTATCTGTCTGACAATAGATTTTGTTAATATATTTCTGACAGACCTTTTTTTAAGTACGAATTATTTTTTTTTATGAAAGTGCACTTCATAACACCATAATTTTTTATTTAAAATGAAGTTTAAGATCTCTCCTATCACAACTTGTCTGGCTGACAATTTTTGTTAATTAATTTGTCACACAATGGCCGCATCAAAACACCACTGTTTTGTATTTCTGTATGCATAAAAATTGAACTGTCAACGAAGAAATGTGTTTCACTACGACAGACTTCATTTTTTAAGTGCCGCGACCACATTTTTTAATGTCTGACATAGATAGTCAGAGCTCTACTTCTGGAAAATGGAAAGGTTATGTACCTGAAGTTTTGAACGTTCACTTGAACGCATTTCATTAGGAAATTTTTCGTTTTCATATGAAATCTTTCAAGGGAACGTTCACAATTTTACATATATAACCTTCAAACAAGAATGTGTACCTGAAATTTCGAACGGTCACTTGAAGGAATTTCGTATGTAAAGGAAAACTAATTAATGAATTAGTTTCAAATGAACGTTCGAAACTTCCGGTATATGAAAAGTTAGAGAAATGAAAAGCTCGTGTCGATGTCAGCTGATTTTGTCCACAACGGGATGGTAGCCCTGAGTTGATAACACTAACCCGCAAGATTGTTTTTCTTAACCCAAATAAGTGATTTCAAAGGTGTTGTGCTGAACACGATACCATTGGCCATTTCACGCCATTACTTCACAATTTTGAGTAAACCTAACCTTAAAGTGCTAAAAAGCTATTTCTGCCCATATTCGTGCCCTAATAACAGTACAAAGGTACGAGATTGAGTAATACGGACCAGACCATCTTATTCAGCTGTTCAAAGTTTTGTATAAATAATAAATAGTAACAATAAAAAAAAACATAACTATGGAAGACCATAAACGAGCAAAAAGGAATACAATTCAAGCTCTTTACCCATCATAACCTAATTGGTCTAGCTCTAAACGAGTAGAAAGGAATGTTTAATATAATCCCCTTTAGCATCACCCAGAGCCAATAGCGCGAACGTAGGAGGACAAGAAAATAAAAAAAAAAATAAACAGTAAATATAAAAACCAAGAAGAGAACCAGAACGATGCAGCTACCTAACCTGACCACATAGAGCAAAGCGGATAACGGCATTATGTATTCATTCCTATGGAATTCGCTATTTAGGCCCGATTTACTTGTGTATATGCTCAACGATAAAAATTGTAGTATTTCTTGGTAAACTCTGAAATAAAATGCGTTATGTTTTTTTTATTGTTACTATTGTTTTGGTCAGCTGAATAAGACGGTCTTGTTCGTTTTACTCAATCTCGTATCGTTGTTTACTTACTAGGGCACGAGTGAGTATAGGCACTTATTAGCACTTTTAGGTTAGATGTTCTTAAAATTGTAACTGCCAACGGCATTGTGTTCTGTACGTCAAAACCTTCGAGATCTTCTAATTCGGTTAAAAAAAAATCAAAAGAGTGTTTTTTTGCTGGTCTGTGGACTCCTATCCACCTTAGGACTCCTTATCCAGACATGGTACTAATAGACTACGAATCTGTTGATAAGGGGCCCCTTGGTACAGCTATCAGCCCTTGTCGTTCTCTCGCCAAGTGATCTCAGTCCAGTCAGGCTTTTACAGCTCACCATATGGGCTGAGGTCTCCAACGAGAACTTCGGTTACCCATCCATGCGCCGGACCCCATAGACGCTGCTTAACTTCGCCCATCGAATGCCGGCACCTAGTTTAGCGACCGCACAAGGAGCTGTTAAATTAATAGTAGGGTTAAGCTTTTATTTTGTAGGTTAGTTGTTAGTTCACAGTGCATTTTATTGTGAGGTTCTATGGTTAGTACTAATAGTGGATGTTTATTAGTTTCTTGGCCCTTTTGTGCGAATGCTTGTATGGCTCTTTTAAGATTTCAGTAACTTAATTGTCATTGCGGTGGTACTTAATTGGGTAGTGAATATATTATGTAGTATTTTTTGTTTCTTTTTGTATTTTTCTGTTACATTTTTCTCTATTTTTTTTTTATATATTCTATAGCTATACAGTATGTCCTCGGATGGGGTTTACAATAGGTGTAATGACTAAAATTTTTAAATTTTCGAGAAAATGTTATTCTTTATAAAAGTTTTTGCTTGCCTGAAAAATAGTAATGACGTTGACAAAAATTAATTTTTTTATATGGGGCGATAAAAAATTACAAAAACTTAAAATTCCGTAATAGTAAACTGGTTCTGTTCTTTATTTTGGAACAAAATGTGAAATAAAATACTTAGCTGTTTCAAATTATATGGTCTGTCCAAATTTAAAATTTTATTTGAATGTTGCATTTTTTCCAAAATTTGTAGTAAAATGCGGGTTTTGTCAAATTTTTATTTATTTATTTTTATTTTTATTTTCACAAATACTGCACGCTGTAGAAATTTGGATTCCCATTTTAGGAACTTCCTGTATAATTCCTGTAATGTTATATCTGATTGTTGGGTGTGTTGTTACCCTAGTTACGACTATATATAACATATCTACATTAAAAAATAATTTTTAAAATGTTAACTGTCGAGCAAAGAATTCTTTTGGTACAGTGTTATGAGACCGTAAAAGTTCAGAGCGTTAGATTATTCAAAAATTCAGTGAGAGATTTCCCAATGTGTATATTTCGAGAATGGTAGTTCATAAATTGGTAAAAAAAAAATTAAAAATTGGTTCAGTGCTTGACGTAAAGGAAAAGAAAAAAATAGGACCAAAATGACACCGCCACATTATTAGTGTGGGCATCTGTTGCCGAAAGTCCCAAACTATCGTTGAGAAACATCAGGTGATTAAAAAAAGTTGCATTCAAAAATGTTTGAAAGAAAATAAAGTATTTCCATACAAACCGCATTTTAACCATACTTTAGAAGAAGGTGATGAGTAAAAACGATTAGATTTCTGTTTATGGGTAGGAAATGAAATTTTAAGTGACAACACGAATTTTTATAAATTTGTTATGTTCTCCGACGAGTCAACTTTTTTAACAAATGGGACTGTAGCTTTATAAGTAAGGTATTAGAGTGAGTCCAACCCCGACTTTACAATTTCTACCGGAAGGCAATATTTAAAAAAGTAAATGCCTGGTGCGTTATTTCGTATCATGGCACAATAGGGCTATACTTTTTTGAAAACACGTGCAATAGTAACTCTTATTTACACATGCTTAATACATACTTTTCTGATCAGTTAGAAGCCTTGCCGTAGGAATATTGCAATAGAGTTGAATATTGCAGTTTACTCTTACTGAATTTTAAGTTTTTGTAATTTTTGATCACCCCGTATAAAAAATATAATTTTTGTCAACCTCATTACTATTTTTTAGGCAAGCAAAAACTTTTATAAAGAATAAGCATTTTCTCGAATAGTTAAAAATGTTTGCCTTTACACCTATTGTAAGCCCCATCCGTGGACATACTGTATACATTTTTTTATTTATTTCTTGGCGTGTCTTGTTTATTGTGTATGTTGTTTTGTAGTTTTCTGTAATTTTTTATATACCTACCATATAATGATTTTCCAAAGTTTCAAATGTATATGGCCATAACAAGGTCAATTTTCACTATTATCATCAACATGCGAGGCCTAGTAACATCTTATTTTGATAATATACCCCAGAGGCAAACAATGGGAAGTCTAAAAGCCCAATTTAAAATCAAAGGGTTAGGAGGGCCCGTTAAAGCTTCCCTTAGCTCACAATTATTGATTTCTGATTACGTACAATATTTTAATGGTTATATTTATTGATGTGAAAAATTCAGTTAATTTGATTAATTTTCTGGAAAACCTGGATTTGTCACAGCTTCTATTTAGAGAAAAAATAAATCAATTTATGGATTTAGTATCGAGTTTAACTCTATGAACAAAGCAAATGTTTCAAGGCAGAATATGCCTTGTGTCATTGTTTTTTCATTAATAAAATATTTGCAACGATTTATTGTTCGTTTTTGACGAAAATATACAAGGCAAGTCGGACCGCCATTCTAGCAGTCTTCAAATTTATTATCAGCTTTACTTTTGAACAACTGTATCATGCCTAACTTGCAAGTGACCAATTGTTTACACAACAGTTTTATGCTCTAAAGTGTTACAAATGTATTAAAATATTTAAACATATTCTTTATAGGATTTTGCAAACTGCAGAAAAAATAAGTATCTATGGGAACTAAAAGAAAAACTATGTATAAAAATATTAATGAAATCTTTGCGTTCTTTCGATAACCTAAATTCTGGTTATGCCAGCAAATTAATTCTAAAATTATTAAAATATATTGCGTTATACAGGCATTTTTCTACATTTATATATTTTTTCTTTTTTCTATACATCAAAAAATAAGCGAGGATTTTAAAAAAGTACCTACTGATTTTTATGTTTTTTAGCAGTAAAACGTTAATAACTATTTAAGGAAGCATTTTCTCGAAAAATTGCAAAGAATACAGCGTTATTTTTGCCCTTTTCAGCTAAAATTAAACTGTTGATAAGAACTTTTTGCTAGTTAACAAATAAATTGTTTATAACAATTAACGGACTCCCCCCCTCCAACTTGCATAGACTAATCGTTGGACGTGAACAATAAATTATAAAAGGCTTTACGCGGATAAAATATTGCACAAAAATTGGTCACCCAATGAACGCAAGGGGATAAACAGCAGGTCTATTATTCGAGTAGGTACATTGCAAACGATTTCATTTTAATCCGTCATATTCAAAATTATTTCCCTAAAAAATGCACGTCTAACGATTAATAACAAGGCTAATAATCTGAGTATTGCCTAAAAGTTAATTAAGATTATTTTATTTTCCATTCCAGAATTTTGGTAGAGAATAAATAATCTACGTATAGCACTTTCAAGGTATTAATAAGTTTAAATTTTAACAGTGTAGCCAAGGTAAGGGCAAAGGCTTTATCAATATTATTATCATATAATCGAAAATCATAATTATTATAACCAGGTAATTAGTTGATTTACTAAAGTTTTAATCTAAACATTACTCTATTTATTACGTTTAATAAAGAGCAATACTATCATCTGCAAAGAAAAGTATTAAATCACAACCATTAGTTAATTGTCGCTCTACTACAGACTACAACAAATGCTGCTAACAAATATTTATATTGAAATATACAATCTTTAATTTTGTAAGGGAAGAATAGACGTTATCAAGGTAAGGTTGGAATCAAACGCTTGCTTTGTGTGTAGCAAAATTGAATTCACTTACCAGTGTAACGGCATTATTTCAAACAAATTCTAGAGAATCCGATCAGGCACAATAATTCACTAAATTACACACAAAACTATTCCTACATTATTAAATATTAACGAATATTATAAATGCACTACACCACACGCCCGCCATCACTAACTAGTTCAATACGCAGACTACTACTCATTTGTTTTGAAATTCATGCGAATATTATTGTCTAGCTAGCCTGCCTACTATGTTTTTGTTCTCAGTCCATCGGGGCGATCTTATTTTCGTTAAATGAAAACATGGTATTACTTTAAAATATTTGTTGTCTCTTTTTTGTTGTGTTCTCTATTTAATGTAATAGAAGAGATGTGTTGCAATGACGTATTAATATTTGAATTATGTCCGAATCGCACTGATTATACCTATTTTATTTAATCAAATGGGTATATTAACCGGTTTTTAATAAGCGCAAAAAAAAATCGAACGAAAATCCTTCTTATGACAGGTTAACTCAAATTTCAAATGAAAAAATGTGTGTGTCTGTGTGTTTGTGTATAATGATAAAACTAGGCTGACTGAAGTCAAATCGGGGGAGCATGGACTTGATAGTGTTTTATCAATATTTTTTCAATTATGGCGATTTTGGATTTGAATTTGTGTCCCACCGCTTTTTATAGTGTTTTGTGGATATTTTTGAAATTATGGTAAATTCCGCTATCGGTAGATGAAAACAGGGGATGGAGTCAAATCGAGCGAGAGCGTGTTCAATCGATTATTTAATATGGCGAATTCAATATGGCAATAGGTCATGAAATGTCGAGATTTTAAATTTGAGCGAACAAAACAAATTTATGTCTGTCTGTCGGTTTGCCTGTCTGCAACTTTTTTTTTTTGTATGCACGTCTTCTCCAGAATGGTTTAAGATATTGTACACGTACATCGATCATGCCCGTTCTATGTAAAATATCTTCAGTCTTCCAACTATACAGGGTGTGCCAAAAATTGGTACCAACTTTCTTATTTTAAATGGAAATCTATATTTTTCTTTACATGGTTCGATTGGTCTTCTAATTCTGAGTTTAGAGAAAATAAGTTATGTTAACTTATCTATTACAATTTTTGACATATGTCCAATTTTTTGAAAAAAATTGCCGCTGTAGTAGTTTACGAAGGAATTTGTATCTCGCAAACCTTTCAAAATTATGAAACCAAATTTGTGAAGCAGTTAGCTGGAAGTCCAGGCTAACTCTTGATGTCCCATCGGTGGTCCCATTTTGTACCATATGGGCGCAGTCGATTTTCAAATAAAAAATTATCAAAAAGTCCATTTTTTCAAATGGCACCTACTATTTTTTTTCGCACCACTCGAAAGAAAGTTGAATTTTAGGGTGAGTTACTTAAGCATTCCTTATACCTAACTTCACCCTATATCGAGTTATTCAATAAAAATCAAGAAATACCTTATCTTGCCGAGAGATTCTTTACTTCATCAAGTATGCCATGGAAACAAAAGACAGTTGTAATAATTTTTAAAGAAAATTATGGATTCTTATTTAATTACATACAACACCAACAAATTATTATTAACTAACAGGGACAATGTTGACGAAATTCTGACGTAAATGTTCAATGTGACCACCATATTTTTGTTCAAATATTCTATTATTCTACTTTCAACAGATTGCGTAGCACATCTTTGCGCCTACTATTTCTGACGCCAGAAATCAATGCAAAATTGAATTTTAGGGCCACTTTTATTAACATTGTGTATGTCTACAGCCGTTTTTGAGTTATTTGCATTTTTTGAAAAAAAATTTTTTTTTTCTCAAGGGTAGTTAAGCTCTGGAAACAATCATTTCATTTTAATTTTTATTCAAAAATCGCATTACAATAATAAATAATAACAAGAAAATAACAACAAATAAACAGATTAACAAAATAATTATTTCAATACAAATGCTCAATGTGTGCACCGTTTTCACTGACAAAATTTCGTCAACATTGTTCTTGTTCGTTAATAATAATTTGTTGGTGTTGTGCGTAATTAAACAAGAATCCATATTTTTCTTCAAAAATTATTACAACTGTCTTTTGTTTCCATGGCATACTTGATGAAGTAAGGAATCTCTCGGCAAGATAAGATATTTCTTGACTTTTTTGAATAACTCGATATGGGGTGAAGTTAGGTATAGGGAATGCTTAAGTAACTCAGCCTAAAATTCAATTTTCTTTCGAATGGTATGAAAAAGAATAATAGGTGCCATTTGAAAATATTGACTTTTTGACAATTTTTGATTGCGACATTTGAAAATCGACTGCGCCTATATGGTACAAAATGGGACCACCGATGGGACATCAAAAGTTAGCCTGGACTTCCAGCTAACTGCTTCACAAATTTGGTTTCATAATTTTGAAAGATTTGCGAGAAACTAATTTGTTTGTAAACTACTACAGCGGCAATTTTTTTCAAAAAATTGGACATGTCAAAAATTGTAATAGGTAAGTTAACATAACTTAGGTTCTCTAAACTCAGAATTAGAAGACCAATCGAACCATGTAAAGAAAATTATAGGTTTCCATTTAAAATAAGAAAGTTGGTACCAATTTTTGGCACATCCTGTATAGTTGGAGGACTGAAAATATTTTAGATAGAACGGGCATGATCGATTATGGCTGCATACTAAATTTCAAGTTTCTAATCCAACTGCAAGTTGAAAAACTTCTAATGAATGGCCTACGTGAATCACCCTGTATATCATAACGAGATCTTGAAATCGATTGGTTTTTGAACATATCCAGTGAAGGGTTGGGGGGTAAATAAAAGGAAATAAGTAAAGTAAGCTGGTAAGAGTACAGAAACTTGAGATTTGGTGTATTTACTAGAAACCAAGGCCTCAGATTTCTTTCTAATATGTTTCAACCCCCAACCCCCCCCACCCGCCCTTCCCTAGCACCGTCACTCCATTATTAAAGGAATTGATAACAAAAAATTGAGATATTCACTTAAAAGCTAGTACACGTATGTATTGTAATAACATCTGATTGAGATGATTCCGTTGAAGGGGTGGTAGGTTGTGAATAGGAGAAAATAAGTAGGGCATGCTAGAAACTTCATTTTTAACGTACACACCTCAAATTTTTCTGTGACATTTGCCCCAAATAATTTTCCAAAATTTTTGTGCGGGTTCCTTTGGCATGTATATAAAACGGCATGTTAGAATACTCTCTATTGAAACTGGGCTAGATCCGTCCCACAGGGCGATCGCCAAAGACGTGTAAACAGAATTGTGTTTTATATGAACTGCTTATAATTTTTAGAGCAAAATGTTACTTTTTTTTTATTAAACACACGAAGATATGAACATTACTATACATCAAAATTGTATAATGCACATAGTACCTATGTCTCATAGGTTCAAAAGAATTTTATGCAGATTAAAAAATATATCAATTTTACTTTAAAATGTTATTAAGGTAGTTTTAACAAGACTATTACGAAACAAATAAAAGCTGAAATCGGACGCTACCGAATGCAAACACCCATTAAACAGTTCTGTTAGTAATTTTTTTAAATTTAGAACATTTGTAATATAGCATAATAGAATACTTCTTATAGAAATTGGATCATGTTTATCATGAGAGCGACCGCCAAAGACGTATAAACTGCGATGTTTATATAAAATATATTTTATTATAATTTTAGAGCAAAGTGTTACTAAGCATTTTGATTAAGCACACAGAAATTTGAAGATGTACAAGATAGCGAAACTGTAATATACAGTATACCTCTCACTAACTTTACACTAATTACGAGATACCTCGATATAAGTTTAAAATGTTGTGATTAATAAGATTCCTACAAAATGAATGAAAGTTGTAGTTGAAAATGCATATTAAACACGACAAATATGTTAGATATAAAATTCTTATTTCAAAGTAATACATGCAGAATGGAATGGTAGAATCTTCTTAGAATAAACTGTGACTCGGCAAAAATTTTAACAAAAGAGGCATATAGCAAAAAAAGAAAAATTAAAGAATCCGCGATAATTTTATTGAATGAGGATAGGTGCGTGTCTAATTGTTCCGTAAATGTACAACTTGGTTACCAATGTTAAAATAAGAACTTCACAAACTTAATATTGTATAAAAACTAAGAAAACTGTTTACTGTATCAACAGTTTTATGTAAATAAATAGTAAGTATCTATGGATATTGAATATAACAAACATTCTTAGAGCTGTGTAGTTATCATACACAGCAAAAAAGATTTTTCAAAAAAAGCCTTGAAAATGGAAACAGATTAGATTTCCGAAACGTCGGCAAAATATTTAATTTCAAGTTTTTATACTTATTTGTGTTATTTATTTAAAAAAGCAACCTCTAACTGATCCGTTGATGTAAAAGTCACAGGCCTAGAGGTTATTTACCAGTAACGTACTGGTTAATTGTGATATTTTGTAGATTCCCCGAGCACCGCATAAAAAGAAAACATACATGTGGCAGGAAGTTCCAAAGAATTGAAGAAGGAAAATAAATTAGAATCTTCTCTACCAAAGTAGAGAATATTCTACCAATTTTTGTTTTTTTTTTCATAAATTTTCCACGACAGTATTATAGCCAGAAGTCTGACGATTATTTAAAAAAATATATATTGCGATTGGACAAAAATTAAAGGTTGTAGAAAATTTTTAATGGTAAATTTTTTCAGCCTCACTGTACGTTGGGGAGACAGACAGGTTTTAAAAATATGGATGTGGAGACGTTTGTCACAAATTCCCTATGCGGCTCATCGTACCAGCAGCTTGACTCTAAAAGAAACACGTTCACCGCAGTGACTTGTCGGCATCGTATTCTTTCCAATATTCTAATATCTTGGACGTCAACCCCAGATAGTATGATGTATAATGGTTGACAAATAAGGAAAAACCAGATTAAAACAGGCGAAAAGATCTCCCTTCAAAATGTATTGCACATATCGTTCAAAAGCTAATGGTAATGAGCTTTGATGGGACCGTGCGCCTACAGGCAACCACGGCAGATGACGAGTTGCTGTCCAACGTACTACATAGCAAAGGAAAGACAGTTTTAATAACGAAACCTCCACTAAGACGTTGTAACCAGTTTTTTTAATTGAAAAATAATGCGGCCATATTATATATTTAATAAAGGTCTCTTTGGTGAACTTTAGAACAAATGACTCGTTGAATCAAGTGGCAAATGAACGACGGCAATAAATATGACAAAAGGTAATAAGCTAACTCTTAAAAATTTTCTTTGAAAGATAATTCTAATATTGTCTTAAGAAAATTTGTTATTCATGAATATTGTGCGAGTAAAAATTAATTAATCAAAGAAAGCAATTCAACTGTTCACGAAAAGAATTAAAAATTAATTTTCCGAAGTGACAGAGAAAGTTAATATACTAATTTTTTAATGGGAAATCGATATTCCATCCGCCTGAAAATGAGATGGTTTGTTTTACTTCAAAATGGAGTGAAAGTTTGCAACTTAATTTATAGGGCTTTCATAATAGAACTGATTAGTTCCTATTTGAAGAAATATATTCACAGTAAACAGATGACGAATAAATACATATATATGCATAACATTAATGAAAACTATCTGTCTGAAAAACTTGATGTAATCGTGTAAAAACAACAGTACTTATTCATAAATATTTTCCACAATATGGCTTATTTAATTTTCAAGTTCATGTATCGCCTATGACTTATTCTCGTATGCTCTCTATTTAAGATTATCCCATCGAAAGTAGTCACACGGATATGGATCAAGATCAGGTAAGTATGGTGGCCAAGACGACCCATTTCTTCCATTTAAACATCTTTATTTTATTTAACTGTGAATAACATTGCAGGCTTAAGCTACGGTACAATTATAATCACAAATGAGATGATCGCCGATTTGTTCGTGCCGTGTGTTTGTGGTGTGGTGTCATGTGCGGGCGTTGGTTATTGTCACCGTCTTTCAATAAAGACGGGAAGTCGCTGGTGAATAAGTCTGTGTTTATGCGTCGGATTATTGCGTCTAATTATTGTCATGTCGTTTCTCCAGGTCCGACAGCTGAATTTTTAATGAAAAGAATTGTGATATTTCATCGATGTATTCTCGAATCATCGGTAAATTCGTGGCCCGATGCAATTCAGCTATCGGTGTGTATCTGTCTGCGTTTGTTGGTAATCATATCAGTTTGTTTCTCTGTTATTTGTATCCTCTTGCACTGGGTGGCGGAGATATTATTCCATGCGGGGCATGCATACGTTAGCAGAGGCCTGAATATCACTTTATGGATTTAGTTTTTGTGTTATTTATGGAAATTTTCCATTTTTTGAAAAGTTCTTGAAGTTTCTGCAGATGGTACCACACTTTTTGTGTGGCAGTTTGAGCATTGAATGATTGTGCGTATAGTGTGGTATCATCTGCATATAACAAAATGGTGAAGTTAGGGTACGGGGGGATATCGAAGGTGTATAAATTATATAGGATGGGTGACAGGATTGCCCCCTGTGGAACACCCGCAGATAATAATTTTTTAGTTGAATGTCATTAACAGGTACAGTAATATACCTGTCTCTAATAAACGATTTAGGTAAAGTTACTAAATATGGAGGAATTTTCAATGTGTTCTAATTTGTAGATAAGGCCATTATGCCATACCGTGTCATATGCTTTTTCAATATCTAGAAGCAACATCACAGTGCACTGTTTTTTGTTGTAAAGATACCCAGTTAGATACTGGACATACCTCTCCCAACTGGAGAGCAGTGTATGCCAGGTGCGCCCCAAAAAAGTTAGGAAAGACTAAGTTAATTATAAATAAATAACATTTCTCTATAATATATACAAAATCCATCAAGTATAGTTGAGTTGTATACGACATACTACCAATTAATTCAATTAAAAACCATTTTAAATAACTGACTTGGTCTGCGATCGATCTGATGCATTCTATCATAGTTTCCGTTAAATTTACAAATGAAATTTTAGCAGTCTTCTCCCGTCGACTTTTATATTGTGGGGTAACAAAATTACCTAGTGCAAAAAATAAATTGGTACCAAAATATACATAAAAATAATAACTTGATTATAAGTAAATGATGAAAAGGCGAGGATTTATTATGTGCACGTACTAGAAACATAACGTTCAGCGAATGGCAAAATACAGTACTTAAAGGTAATAAATATTTAAAGCAAGGAGAAATAATAACTAGTATAAAGCTCACTCATTATAAATAATTTTAAAGAATTAAAAAACACTCTTTTAAAAACAAACTGAAGCTTTGTCAAAATGCAGTAAAATGAAGAAAATAAAGTTAATAACTTCTTTTTGGTGCATTTCAGTTTATTTTCATAAGCGTGTTTCATTAAATTTTTTTAAATTATTTATTTTTCTTGTTCTTAGTTTTATTTCATTTAGAATAGTGTGTTGTTCGATAAAATTCCTGCTGTATAAATTAAAAAAACCTGTTCCCCAGATACCGATTTTCATAACGAATCGGTCCATAAATTACAAAAGGCATCCACCATTTTGACGCCGCCATTTTGAATTGTTAAATTCGGACCAGACAATTGTAAGCTGTAACCTCGATAACACTCAGTTACCAATTTTCAGTTGAATCAGACGAAAAATGATAAAACGTATCAGAGATATTGACGCAGTTATTTTGAATTTTTTATTTTTTATAAGATATTTGTAATTTGCAACCTCAACACTCCAATGTAGGCGAGTCTGCCTGGGATTTTTCCCAAAAATTTTCTATAGCATTTGAGTTAGCCACGGATTCTTATAGGAAAAATTCAGCTGAACAAGATTTTCTTATGAAAAAAATTTGTAAACCGCGAGCTTCATGGTCAAACAATTGTTTAAACTATTTTTTTTTTCGTTTTTATTTAATAAAATGAAAACGGGTTAAAGGATCCGAAAATATCTTGATTCAATCGAAAGATATTTTCAATACGTGTCGTTTGGCGCCGAGCACAACTCTATTTGTCAATTCGTCCATTTGTTATAGCCAAAATAAATTTCATAATTAACAAATTGATTAAGCCGAAAGTAATGAGGTCAGGATATGGTTTTTTTTTCAAAATATATGCCTTCTATACCAAATAATATACCGTATTTTTTTTGGCCCGATATCTTCAATACTGTTTAATTGTTTAAACAATTGGCATAATTTGTTAATTAGCAAATACCTTTTTTTTCAATAGTTTGATCGACTTCAAACCAAGTTTAAACGATAAATATTGATGTCGAGCATAACCCCCATAGAAATCTGTACGATTGCAACTTTTTGCTTTTGTTTATTAAAAGTTTAAATTAATTTTGCAAATTACCAAATGGAATATCTCGGCTCTGGGTAAGCGTATCGAAATGAGGTTTTGTGCATATGAAAGTGTTTGCAGAAAGGAAAATTTTGAGAGCAGAAAGACCTTGATCGGATAACCGGAACCGGAAATAAAAGTGACATTGCGTGAGAGACTCTAATTTGTTTATTTACAACTTTCTGGACAGGTGGTAAGTTTTTCCATCAACCACAAAAAGTTCTACAGAAAGTATTCAATCCTTGAGAGTTATACGCGTTTTTGACACTTAACAACCGCAACGTGAAAATAGTAAGATTTGACGCGCAATGCGGTGGCGGGTTCGATCCTCGATGTGGGCAAATTTTTTTTTCTTCAAATTTGCTTTTTTTTCATGTAACCAAGTATTTTTTATGATAATAAATGTCTTTACCCTCTGACAAATTTTTAAAAACGTAATTTTTTTTTTTGCAATTTTCATTAAATAAATGGCTATCTTGCAACAAACATATGATTATTCTTGTCCAACGAGCATTTGTCGGTAGTTTTTGTTCTTTTTATTACTTGTTGTGAAAGAGAAGGATTGTTTTACTTTATTTGAGGAGGGCGCCTGTCGAAATAAGACCAAAAATAAAAAAGAAACAATTTTTCTTCCACTTTTTTCTTATAATGAAAAAAAATTCACGTCTCATGAAAAAAACACACATTTTATTATTTTATTGTTTTGATTACAAATATTTACAATTAATAACTATTAACGCTAATAACATTAGAGTATTCCACCGTTCCATGATTTCGACTATAAGAAACGTAGAGCATACAAAGCAGGTGCACAGCATCAGCTCGAGAGTTACGGATTTAATGAAGTTTTCAAGAATAAACAAGCTAACCATTATACTCTTCGCCGATTTACTACACTTGTTATATAATTGTTGCACATTCTATAGGATACTTTTCGCAGTTTTTTTTGTAAATGCTATTACTTTCAAAGATTTTTTTTTCTAATTACAAAACATGTTTTTTTTAATTTAAAAAATTTATAACTTTTTTATTTATAGATCGATATTGTTAAAAGACAGTAGTGTTCTTTCTCTAGCTAACACTAACGTGCTGTCCAAATTTCAAACTGTCGATCATTTCGTTCTTAGTTAGTTATCGTGCTTACAAGAAACGTGATCACCAGGCAGACAGACGGACGGACAGACAGACAGACAAACGGACAGACGAACGGACATTTTGAAAGTCTTTCAGAATTGGATCACCAACACAGTGATATAATTTTTTTTTCTCTACGAGCAATATTACCGGTTTTAGAAATGTGCCGATCGAATGCAATGTACTTGCAAAGAGTATAATAATTATTTATAGCGTTTTTTACAATTCAAAAATTATTCTATTATAGGAAATATTTTATTGCACAAAAAAAAAGTGAATTTGACAACAAAAAAATATGCGAACACCGAGGATCGAACCCACCACCCCATTGCGCGTCAAAACTTACGGAAGAGACTTTTTAGGGATCAAAAACGCGTATAACTCTTCAGGGATTGAATATTTTTTGCAGAACTTTTTGCGGTTGGTGGAAAAACTTGTTAGCTTTCATTTGCACCGAACCTCCTGTCCAAAAAGTTGTTAATAAACAAATTAGAGCCACTCACGCAATGTCACTTTTATTTCCGGTTCCGTTAATCCGATTAAGGTCTTTCTGGTCTCAAAATGTTCCTTTTTGCAAGCACTTTCATATGCACAAAATCCCATTTCGATGGGCTTACCTAGAGCCGAGAAATTCCATTTGGTACGCCTAATATGAGGTAGTTTTCACCACTAAGAATAATTTGCGCATATCGGCATAGGGTAGGGAATGAAGTGGAGGGTAAGTAAAGCTTAATTCCAAAATTTCATGAAAATCCATGCTTCTTGATAGGATTCGGAGATAATACCATATTTTTACCATCGTACACTGGACTATACAATAGTATATAACGATGCAAGATGAGATACGATAAAATCGAAAAATACATAAGCTCTTAGTATACAAGTTGAGCCGCTCAAAAGTCATTCGAACTACACTGTATAATTTCATATTCCAACTTTGCCCTAATAATTTGTTAACGTCCAAAACCAAACTCCAAACAAAATTTGTATTCCAACTTGTCTAGCAGAATGGAATTTGAATACATTTAAAATAGTTGCCGAAGTATAAAGCACAAAATATAAATATCACTGTCCCATGAACGTTCGCACGTAGATGTATAAAATAGCTCGCATACATTTTAAATTTTGCAACACTCCAAACAGTTACATGCCGGAAATATACAAGCCATTGTAACGAGCCATAACGTCATAAGTAATTGCAATAACTGTTTTACATAGCTTGTAAAGCAGCTTAACCGCCGTATTTAAATATTATATGGCTAAGAACCGTACGGAATGCTAACTAATGAAAGCTAGCGATCATCCCCTCTAACGCCACAATTTACGTCATGTAAATCTATTTATTTGAGGTAGCAAGTGGCAATGGCCGTCAATGGCATAATTGCCTAAATTCTGGATAATTTCAAATTAAGACCAATGAGCTGTAAAGGCCGGTACTGCATGGAAATTATTAAGACATTGAGCGAGATGAGTATTCTGGAACGAAATTTTCAGCATTGGGTGCTTATTTAAAGAGATTTTCTTTATCGAAATAAAAAGATCGGACTTAGACCATCTTGTGGAGAAATTTTAAAAAATATTACATTTTAAGTTGTTGAAATTTTTCATTTCGTGGTAACCATAGTTAAAAAATCACGATTATTTTTACGCCCTATCGAGATTCGACGGAGTGGAGATGTGTGAAAATTCTAACTACAATGAAATATATCGTCTTAGTTCCACTAACAAACCTTATTAACCTGTGCATTAGAGATAATATCTTTCCAAACATATTGAAAGTTTCATAAGTTATATTAATCCATAAAAAGGATTCTAGGAATCATCCTTCAAATTATCGGCCAATTGTCGTCATTTCTTTTTTCGCAAGAATTCTGGAAATAATATTAAAGAACCTAATCACTACCAATTTTGAGACAAATAATTTATTCAATTCGCATCAACTCGGCTTGGGAGTAAAGCATATCATAACTTTAGTTATTCATTCTTTAATTGAAACAATTAACGATGGCTTTGAAGAGGGCTTGCTTACATTTTCACAATTCTTCAATCTCACAAAAGCCTTTGACTGTGTCTCACATAAAATACTAGTTGATAAATTAAGCTTTTACGGTTTTAGCAACAATAGCGCCCACTTAGTAAGTTCCTATCTAACTAATCGTTTTCAAAATGTATCATCGCAACACACAAACTCAAATCTTCTTCCAACAAAATAGGGTGTACCTCAGGGATCTGTGTTAGGGCCGACACTATCCTTGATTTATATAAATGATCTGCCAGGCATTGCCCTGGATGAAAGCTTTGTTCTATTCGCGGACAATACAACAGTAACAAAATCATTTAAAAATGTTAAAGACTTAATATCTGAAAGAAGTTCGAAACAGAATCCAGTGTGAGATTGGTGCATAGCTAATTGGTTGACGCAAAACGATTCCAAAGCTGAAAAAATGGCTTTTGCTCTAAAAAAAAACTGTAATTCCAGGAATAAATATAAATAATATTAGTAATGGTACTATTTATATAAATTTTCGTTAAACTATAAAGGGATTATACATCACAAAACCACAAAAATCAGTTCTGGGGGTACCGCGCAACCCTCCCAAAAGATCACCCCTTCGGTGATAAAATCCTTATTTTACTGATAACTCGTTAAACGTTGAAGATGTAAAAAAGTGGCTCACCATAAAAAAAAGCTTGACTAATTGCCTAAAAAAGTCCTTGTAATTTTAGATTATAATTATAGAAACCATTGAATTGCTCGAGAACCAAACATGCCAGGAAGAAAACTCAAAATGGGTTTTGAAGGGGACATAAAATACTCTTTTTTGTTTCCATTTTTGATGGCTATTGATATCTATTACTATATAAAAATAACAATATAATATATTTACCTCTTGATTTTTTGCACTTTTAACTATTCACAGACCCATAAAAAATACTGACTTTAGTATAAGTTATAAATGAATTATCTTTTAGTTTAAGGTAGTACTTCAATGCAGAAAAAGTTAGGAATAAAACTATTCACATTTAAGTACAAATTTACCAGCATAGTTAGCCAAATTTTGGCCAATTTTTATTGTTCCCTAAAAATAATAAAAAACCCAAACATCTTGAGAATTTAGCGCAATTTTTTTTTTTGAATTTATATATCATATAACTATTGTTTCTAATCATTTAATAGTTAAAAACTCGCATTAAGAAAATATCATCAAGAAATTGAATATGCAGTCTTTTTTGAATTTTTTTGGGTAACATTAACATACTGCTAAATTTGTAAATATGAATGTTTTAGTTCCTAACTTTTTCTACATTGAAGTACTACCTTGAACTAGAAGATAATGGATCTATAACTTATATTATAGTCAGTTATTTTTTATGCGTCTGTGAATAGTTAGATGCACAAAGAATTACGAGATTACTTATATTATATTGTTATTTTTATATACTAATAAATGTCAATAGCCCTCAAAAATTGCAACACAAAACAGTTTTATATCCCCTTTAAAACCCATTTTGATGTTTCTTCCTAGCTTGTTTGGTTTTCGAGCAATTCAATTTTTTCTATAGGCCGCGCGCAAAAAAATTCAAACAAACGAAAATTCGCGGGCATTAAATATACAAATTTGGCAGTTTTTGTCAATACCGATTTTCTCGAAAACCATGGCATATACAAGAAAATTACAACAGGACTTTTTTTTAGACACTTTCTTTTTTATAATGAGCAATATTTTTATATCTTCAACGGGTACCAAGTTATCAGTAAAATAAGACTTTTTTCGCCGAAGGGGGTTTTTTTGGGGGGGTTGCGCGGCACCCCCAGAACTGATTTTTGTGGTTTTGTGATGTATAATCCTCGCACTAACAGTTACAGAAGGAAAATCTCAGATAACATTTTTGCGAGCTTCTGGTGTATTTTTTACTTTACTGACTGGACTATTGCAAAAATTATTTATTATACCTGAATTATTGTCTCCGTTTTTGAAATTAAAAAGCGTGCAAAATTGTACCTTTAAATCACTACTGCTTTAAAGTTGCTTAGGTATCAACCAGTTTTAAACAATGATAAATACACAGGTATTTAGCAACCAAACAAAAAAATTCTAACCGTCTCTGTGTAACCGATTAAAACTGAATTTCAGAGATTACCTCATAAAATGAATCTACATTATTTTCTAATTTTTGCTTTGCAGTGTAGGTTTAATAAAAAAAATAGCGTATAATGCACGTGTATAAGTAGCCTTTAAAGCACTTACTCCTTTGGGACCCTCCTCGCTACGCTCACCGTGCGTGCTTTAAAGGCTTACTTATATACTATTATAAAATATCATTACAGTAATTAAAAAAACATTTTCGGGGCATACGAACTATCGGTACTTTTTCCATTTATCTTTGAATTTGGACTAATTCCAAAGAGAAAGCAACATAAATAATTTGATCTAACTTAATCTAAAATTAATTTTTTTATACCTCGTATACGTTTTCATTCGAACTAAAATATATTAATTCACTAGGCTACTCATTCAGAAAGTAATTTTATAAAATTATATAGAGCATAAAATGCAATTCATATTTACATAATGATATCATGTGTTGAACAGTTAAACGAATTGTCTTTAATATGTTTAATGTCTTCCATTAATAAAGTCAAATTACACATTTTGCCATTACAGTATACAAGAGTGTTTGTGGGTATTACTTAAACTCGTATAACTCTAACCCTCACGGCCACATTTATCCTAATAATACGGCAATTAGACTAGTGTTGGATATAGAAGATTTTATTTTAATTAGAATTTCTAATTTTCCAGCAAGTTAAACAGTAGTCGTGCTGAGATTTTGATGCATAGTCTGCAGTTTTTGTCAAATCTCGGCTGCGAGTGCGGACACAGCGGATTTGAGCAACTTGAGCCGCAAGTTTTAGTTTACACAGCACAATTTAAGAAATTCAGGAGCTTTATTTAAATGTTCCTGGGGAAATACCAGCACTTGTTCTAATTAAAAATATATTGTATGTGCTTATCGTGGCTTAAAGGCTATACTCTTATGTTTTTATACTGGAATTTATTTTATTTGTCTTCTGTAGGATATATTTCAAAGGGTTCTTTTCCTCTATTAACTTTAATTATATAAAATCTATTACACAACATTACAGACAATTGAAATGATAAAAAAGGGAGGATGTCTGGAACATGCATATTTTGATGTAATTCATGCATTTATGTCGTAGTAGTAGAAGTCTCAAGAAACGAATGAATTTGATATAATAAATTTGATTAAGTACAAAATAGGATCCCTAGATTTGTCACCTATTGTTTTAGTGACCCAATTTATCCGTGGCCAATACATGTGTGTGTAATTGAGATAATGCCCTGGGGGGCGAGTAGCGTGTGTGCCTGACCTTATCTTCCTGTGTTGCGAAATTATTTATATTTCGTCAAATAGGGTAGAATTAGGTAAAATAATATAGGCAACAACTTAGTGTCTGAACTTCTATCGGCCTTTCTGTGTGTAGCATTTGAAAAAGCTACATTAATAATTTCAGTTTGAATACAGTAAATTGACCCTGATTAATTCATTTGTTTGAGTATGCAACCCACGATCTAGAGTTCGATAGTAGATGGTTGCCTATCTAGAGGGGGAATTATGTGTAGTAAACATGCTTTCCTTAAGTATGATTTCGAGTTAGAGGGGTTACTCACATATTCTTGTTGTTGGGATATTACACAATGCTGTAATTCAGTCTTTTAAATGCAAAGCCCTTTGTTGGCGCATTTTTATTGGCTAGACAAAGAGTTCTCTAGATGCTTAAGTTGGCAACACTGAGAGCGGGAGGACACTTCCGTCGAGGAGATTTTTTTTTCGACAGCGACGATAGAGCTGAAGGCGGCGGTCCCGGTTTTGTAGTGAAGAATTTGGGTTTTACATCGTTAACACTGAAAAGGGATTTGATTTGATGTACCCAGTGTTTCTTTACCGTCCTGTCAAAAGCATTTTGTAAATTCCAGGAAGGAATTCTGTTGCTTGTCGTAATCTGATCGCCACGTGTCTCGTGAGTTTATGCAATACTCTCTATAGGAGGTAAGCTTTTATTTTACTTAGTTGGTGTTTTATTTAGTTCTTATTTATTGTAAATATTACAGAGTGTTTGGAGGGACTGGACCTTTGAAAATAAGTTATGTTTGGAGAGGTTTATGTTCAGAATGAATGGTGCTGCCATTTTGGTCATGTGAGGAGGCCCAGCATTTATAGGAGTAATAGGAGGAAGTCCATTACTCAGATGTTTGGTTTATGTGGGTTCTGCTGATATTTTGAGAAGTTTTGGTTGGAAAGTTGTCCACAGCAGTCTCCAAGAGATTTGGGCCGAATTTTGGGAGCGACGCGGATTCGTAGTCGTGAGCAACGTAGAGAACATCTTAGGAGGTGGTGATAGGTCACGCTGTAGTCGTCAGAGGAAACGCCAAGGCTCCAATCAGGTTTTATTGTTACATTTTAATTACATAATTTTATAGAAATTGATATAGTTTCATTCAGTGATTTTTTTGTTGAAATATTAGAGTAAATTGCATAACGATATGGCAACTACATGCCTGGCATGATGAAATATCTTAAGATTTTTTACTGTAAGTAACGCTTGGTACCACGTGATACAATTTACCTTCTACTGTGTCACATATGGAGTATCTTTAGTAGAACATATTTATTTTAGATCATTCTTTAACATTCTAGTGCACCAGTGAGCATTGTGAATATCGGCTCATAGAAACTTCTTAGTTACACAATGCTTTAGCAATGAGCGGTAATTTTAATCCATTGTAAACCTTTAACTCGCTGTTGCAAATCTAAAACTCATAGTTGGTATCATTAAAGCCGTAGTTGCATTTCTATAAAAAGAGGTCAAATCACTGAAGTAATTTTAGAGGGGGTCATTCATGCAATTTTGAATTTCTTTTGCATATACAGATCATGTTTAGGGAATAATAGTGAAACTACTTGTTTTTTATTGTTGTATATCTCATGTGTGTTGTAATAAATGTCTAATGTCTACATGTTCTTATTATTTGCACTGGTACTCCTGATATTAGCTTAAATTTTGAAATTTAATAGAGTAAAGTAGAGTATTGACATCACAGATATATTTTGAGTATTCCATCGCATGGTTGCTAGTCACTTAATTTTGTTCCGAGCTGGCAAAATTATTTAAATCATATTACGTAACATACAGCCGGTGGCGCCCTTTGAGTGTCCACACACAATCCTAACCCACGGCCTATGCTCTCCAACAAAAATCGGCTGCCGTTCGCATCGGAATAACATGTTTTAATATTTAGGTATTAAAATAGGTTACATGTGGTCAATGGTGGTGGTTGACCTTTTCCATAGGAACAGTAATTCTGGCTTCAACGTTCAGGGTTATGCTGATGACCTTGTTATTACTGTGAGAGGTGGGCATGAGGTTATGATCTCTAATTTCCTTTACGAAAAAGAAAAAACTAAGATTAAGAGCTCCTTTGTTAAATGGAAGAGTGAACTGAACTTTTCCAGTATAGGTAAATATCAAGGAGTAATTCTGGATCAAAAACTTGCCTGGAACTCACATTTAGAAAGAACACTTACCAAAGCCACTGTGGATATTTGGACGTGCCGAAAGCTGTTTGTTAAGACTTGGGGTCTAAAACCGAAAATGATCTACTGGTCTTATTTTTCGGTTGCAAGACCCATGGTAACCTATGCATCATATGAGTGGTGGCCAAAAACTGAAGAAAAACTGAGACAAGGGAAGTTGCAGAAGCTGCAACGCCTTACCTGCTTAGGGATTACAGGATTAATGGGCTCCTGTCTCACAGCGGCTATAGAGGCAATGCTACACCTGCTTCCTCTACATCAGTAAGGATGGAGGCAGCACTCAGTGCCTTAAGGCTGCAGCAGGTACTCTCTCTCTCTCTCTCAAATCAGGCGATCTGATACGTCACTTAAAGATTATGGAGTGAACTCAATATTTCTAAAAGGAAAATTATATTGCTATTGATTTATAGATATAAGTAATAGGTACCAATATGGAGCGGCGAACGGCTGAAGAAGACTGACATTTTTTATGTGATGCTGCCTCTGAAGTAGTTTCCACAAACACCAAAATATTTGAAGAATACTCTCGAGTGCTGATACTCAACGCACCTTTCGCAAACAAATTTGGCACCATCGGGAGATGGTTAAAATGAAAATACAACTAATATGTGGTTACATTTATGTCATGAATGTCATCCAGTCCGGTCGTCCTTTTCTAAAATCTGTCACGGTTCGACGTACTGGACCAACAGCTTTTGGGTCTACAGGAGCATGTTTCTACAAAAATATAAGGGTCTAAATCCGGAAGATTTCTTCAATATATTCGGTGGAATGGTGAATATATTATTTATCATATTCATATACAGTTTTCTTCCACTCTACCTAAAGTTGCGGAGAAGCGTCGGGTTAGACTCTTTTGTTTTTGTAGATTATCTAAAATATAACTAAAGGTCTACTTTTGTGGGTATTCATTTAAAACGTCTCCCAAAATATATTTATACATATTTTAGTGTGTTTTTTTGCTTGCAATTATAGGAAATTGTATATTATATAACAAGTTATGGAATGGCCCAAAAGTCTGTAATCCGAGTCGAAGGCGAGGACTACGGTTCGTTGAGTGTGAAATGTGCCATTCCAAAAGAGGTGCAGACTATACTTTCTCTAACAAGATTTTAGGAATTATACAGAAAAACTTCAAAACGGTTCAAGATGTCAAGGCGAAGCTAGAAATAAATATCTACAACCGAACTACTAAATGTAACTTACCGGCTTCTGATTTGTCGAAAACCGGTATTATTCCATAACAGCCTGTTGGAATAATACCTGTTCCGACACAATTCTTAGTTGTGGAATTTGTAGTTTCTGAAGTGTTAGAGATAAATATTTTTGGGGGACTTTGTAAATAAAAGAAAAAATAATCTGTAAATAATACAAAGAAAAGATCTATGTACCAAATTATTAATTTTCAATCTTTGCTTTTTTCTGATAATCTGAATTTCGGTTATATTATTAAAAAACAATTAAGTGGAAATCTAATTCAAATATAAATTTTAATTTTTGTAACTCTCGGATAACCCACATCTAGATCCGCTACCGAATAAAATTATATTAAATTCTTTTTTTTTATATTTATTATTTTGCGTCTCTTGCGTGGCGAAGGGAAGCGTTGTGTTCGTATATCGTATTCTGTCTGTCGGTGCATTAACTAAAAAATTACTTAAAGGAGAACAGTCAAATTTGGTAGGTAATTGACGTTATTACGAATAAATGGTTAGACTTTCACTGGAAAATATACAGGGTGGACTGTCTAAAGGGAATAGATAATGAATTTTTTTTTTTACTAAAAAATAAAATTTCCACGTTTCATGTCATTCTAAAGTTATTTAAAAAATCGGTAAAGGTGTTTACACAGAACTTCCCTCTTTATTTGTGCATGGCGGTCACCCTAAAATTAATAATTACGAAATGACACAAAATAATAATCGGAATATAGTTATCACTATTATTACAAAGAAAACCTGATAAGTTTTGGTCAAAAAAATATACAGAGTGTCCTTCCAACAACAAAAGTTCAATACTAAATGACAGGTGTCAAATATGGAAGGGTTGCGCAAATACTTTTACAAATGTCCACCGTGACTGAATTATTTCTTGGGATGGCCACCCTGTACATTTTTCAATAAAAGTATAATAAGTGCATATGCCAAATATTATTGCCATCTGTGACATTTTCAATTCCTCGTTCACGTGGAGTGGAAGTATAGTGGTGGTTAAAAAATTTCATTTTTTTTAAATTTTTCAAAAATGTTGGTAAAAAAAATTTCATAATTTTTTTCTTCTGAAATGTGTTTAGAATGTCATGAAACGTGGAAATTTTAAATTTGTGCAAAAATAAATTTTTTCCACCTATTCTGGTGGTAAAATATTTTTCCAAGGTGGTAAAAAAACTTTTTCAAAAATTGTAAAAGAATTTTCTAAATTTTTTTTTCTTAAATAGGTTTAGAACGCTATGAAACGTAAACAATTTTGAATTTGAAAAAAGAATTTTTTTTCCATCTGTTTTAGTGGTAAAAAGTTTTTCAAAAATGTTGGTAAAAAAAATTAATTTTTTTTTTGAAATAGGTTTAGAATGCCATGAAACGTGGAAATTTTAAATTTGAACAAAAAAACATTTTTTTCATCTTAGTGGTAAAGAATTTTTGAAAAATTTCTGAAATAGGTCTAGCGTGTCATCAAACGTGGAAATTTTAAATTTGAGCAAAAATTGTTTTTCATTATTTATTCCCTTTAGACGGTCCACCCTCTATATTTTCTAGTGAAATTTTAACCATTTCTTCGCTGACAGTAGCATCAACTACCTACTTAATTTGACTGGTCTCCGTCAAGTAGTTTTTTTAGTTAATGCACCAACAGACAGACAGACTGACGGAATTGAAAAATCTATATTTTCGTATTCTACGTGTTCTGAAACGTCAAAATCCGAAAAAATCTCGGAGGGTGATTTTTTTCTCGAATACAATACTTCCCTTCGGTATGCGAGGGAAGTAAAAATGATAATTTTTTTTACCTACTGCTATACTTCCACTTCACTACGTGGATGTGCAACTAAAAATATTAGAGACGGAAATTATATTTGGCATAAAGATGACAAAATTGGCAAGGAAGATACCTATAAACTTTTTTGAAAAGTATACAGGGTGGTCATCCTAAGAAATAATTTAACCTTTGTGAAAATTTGTAAAGTTAGTTACGCAAGCCTTTCATATTTGGCAATTTTTATTTAATATGAATTTTTGCTGTCGGATGACCACTCTGTATATTCTTTGTAATAATAGTGATAACTACATTACGATTCGAAATTAATAATTTTTTAGTGACTGCCCTATATAAATAAAGAGGGAAGTTCTGTGTAAATGCCTTTACCGATTTTTTAAATTCAGTTTATTCAATACTTTGTTTTCTAATACAACCAGACGTGAATTGTCAGAGAATTGCAAACATTAATTATTATAATTATTGGTTTTCATTTCATAATATCTAAACAGATATAAGTTTTTTTTTTATGGCATTAGGTCATTGACCATGCAGCCAGTTACCTAAGTTTTAAAATTAAGAATGTCCTAACCTAAATCTAACAAAATTAATAAAAGGAAAAACCTGTTTATATTTAAAACAAGAGCCTAAACCCAGATACATCGACAGGGGGAGGCAATTAAAAGAAAACGTCGAGGGAAAACGGTATAAGTTTTATAAATACATTTATTTTGGTTTAATAGTTTTGGTATAATCAGAATGGAGATTGTTATCAAAAGAATGCAAAAATTAACATTTTTATACACAGATTTTCTTTTTTGATTTCTCATCGTATACAATTCCTCTGCTGCTTGTGAAGTCAAGTAGAAATTATTTTATACTATACTTATACAAACTCACACCTGTTAAAGATGATGTTATAATGCGACTTCCTCTACAGTTACTTCACACTATCTGGTTAGTTGTTCAACTTGACTCCGAAGTAATTAGTTAAGTTTGATGTATTCATTAATGTTCTCACCATCTTGTTACAGAACTAATAGGGTTATGTTTCAATATTCTTCAAAATAAATATCTAAACTAGCGCTCAGAGTAGTTTATAATTAGAAAACTTAAAGTTAAATTTGAAATCTTCGGATTACAGGAAAATGCACCAGTTCTTAGAGATGTTCTAATTTAAAGAATGTATGATAATCTAAACAGAAGTGGCAACAGATTTAGCCGTACTGAAAACTTAAGGACCTGTAACATTGAAATGGCATCTTACAACTCACCTTTTACCCACTTCCAGATGTCGTATTGACTCGAAACTTGGCATCTGTATGTGGTTCATACAACAATGTAATTCGACTTTTTTTATATAAAAATCCAAGATGGCGTCTAAAAGATGGCGGACAGTCTATTGTCATTTAATATTCTATTCTACTAAAAATTGGTATCGGGGATTTTTGAGTTCGCAGATTGCAAAAAATCCAAAATGGCGGCGTCAATGTGACGGATAGATTTTACCATTCATCATCTGATTTGACTATAAATCAGTATCTGAGGGTTATCGAGGCTGCAGATAACCTATTCCCTATTTGATCCAAATTTAACAATTCAAAACGGTGTCAAAATGGTTGACAAGTTTTGTAATTTATGATCTGATTCGTATGAAAACCGATACCTGGAGATTTTAAAAGTCGGATATTAAAAATACTTAGTAGATAAACAATCCTTGTTGTTGGCATTCAATTTAAAAATGATGCTAAATAACGAGAAAGTCGATTGACTGGCAAAGACAGCAATTGTCGACTACAATAATAGATGCTACTGTATCCCATCTAGCGATATAATAAGGACCCTGAAAGAGAACAGCATCCTGGACTGGGATATGTACTATAAGTACGCCGAACATCCGACAAAATATTTTTTATTAAACCCACATATTACATCGACGCGATGGTATGACAATAGAGAGGTAAAAAGAAATATTTAGAGCACAATTACCCGTCTAGAGTTTAATTATGGAAGATTCCCTTCCCATCTAGGTACGATTGGTGTTAAAGAAAATGACCTTTGCGAATGTGGATCATATGTTCCTAGCTTGCCCTAGATATAAACAAGAAATTAATATTTATGCAAAGATTATTGGAGAAAAATTCCCTTAAGTATGAATTATATTTTAAGCCACAAATCGAAGAATATACTTTTTAGTCGGTTATGGAAATCGTTCCCTGTGTAATCCTTTTTATAAACCTCTGTTGATTAAACCTTTCTATCCGTGGTCCACTTCATGTTTGTACATTACATAAAGTCATCAAGATGGACCCTTTGATGTGAAAAGAGTGTCCACTGTGTAGATCCCTATTCGTTCTTTAGGATGAATTTAAAAGCTTACGAAACGTTTTGATTTTCTTTTGAGATTGAATTTACAGATATACGCACATCGGATAATTTGTTAGAGTCTCTTGGCTAAAGGAGTGTATCCAAGGCCAGCATTGAAAAAAAAACATTGACTGTTTTATCCACGAACCTACCATCAAAAACGTCATCATATAAATCTGTATATCAATGAAAATCATGATTATTAACAAACTTATTTATTATATACGCCAATTAGTAACATATCGAACCCGTTGTTATTCCCCTAAGAGATTCTTGAATGAAAACAAATAAATAGATAAATACAATTAAATAAATAAAGTTTTTCTTATTTTTCATTGTTGAAAAGCAAGAAATATATCTACAATATGCTAAGGAACTTAATTTATTCAAGCTGTTCAGTTAAATGACAAACCGTTACCATATTGAAATGGGAATATAATTTATTATTTTATCTCATTTTGCAAAATAAACAGTTGCTAGTTATATAAATTAAATAATCAAAACAAACCGGGTTCCTTCAGTTCCGACGTATTTAGTGAATTGTTTCGGGATCCTTCCTAGAGTCATCTTTGGGTCCTCATTCTAGAGATGAAGGACCCGTTCCCTTCAGGCAATTTAGTTATCTCTCCCCTGGAGATCACCAGTTAAGAGTTCAGTGTAATCAAATTGACACCTCTCCCTCTCACTGTGTATATCAATTAGTAAAAATTTGTTATTATGTGTTTTATTTTTATTATGTGTACTGTACTGTTGTTCATTATTATTTATTATCTCGTAAACTAGCGTTTAAAATAAAACTTATAAGGTTTTATTTAAAACACTGAAGTCGCCCTTTTTAACATACCTCTCCACAAAACTTACGTCACATATGGTAGAGGCGCCTAGTTTTCAGGCTCTCATCAAAAGCCTATGTAACGTACAATTTTGCTCATTAGTCCTTGTTAGTAATGTAGAACTTAACAAAATCAACAATATCAGACTGATTAACATTTTTCGAAACTGCTATGGAAACTAAAAATTGTTCAGACTCCTCCAGAGAGACGCGTTTTGTCTGTTGAAAAATGAGATTTTTTTCATATTGCAATTAAATTCGAAAGATTTTTGCCCAAAGCTGATACCTAACTAAAGTCGAATTGTAACATGGGAAGGTTTTTATAATTCTAAAGAGCGGTTTCCATCTAGCCCCAAGAGCTTTGAGGAGAGGTAGTGGATGACGACTTCATTCCAAACTGCAAATTATTAATTTTAACTAATATTTTGAAGAAATAAAGTAATCACTATAAAATGAAAATATGGATATTTCCACAGGGCCATTCGAAAGCGAGTCGAAGCCACGTTATTCTTAATCATGAGCATCCGTGATGACGTTTGGAAAACGAGTTTCAAGAAATTAAATCCTAACGAATTTTACGGTTATGGATAGGAACTCACAAAGCTAATAAAAGAAAATCAAAATTGAATTAACCCCAATTCTTTCAATCCTAAATTAAATTGCCCAAAAACATTCTTTAAGAAATACAAATCTGTTTGTGGCAGTGAATTGTCATTCTAACTCTACCAATTGTAGGTAGTTGAGATAAACATCCTAGGATATGAATTAAACTTATCATGGTTGCTATACAAACCTTCTTATTGAACTCTCAAGGTTAACACCTCGTCTGGCTCTGTGGATCAAATCGGATACTGATTTTAAGAAATTTTACATAGTTCCTAACGTCTATTCGCGAAAGCTTACGAGGCTAACTATAAAGGTGTGGTATTAAGAGGTGTCAGAAAATGTGCACCCATGGTGACATTATAGCGAAGAATAGTAAGAGTAGTAGTAGAAATGGTTCTTTATTATCTATTTCAGGACTAAGGTCCTAAGTCACCTTCTAAGAGATATAAGAAACCATCCCGAGAGTGGGCAAACCGCCAAATGTTGTAGAAGGCACGACTAGCGTCTTCGTTACACAAATTACTGTATTCATCAGATACAAGATGGTAAGGACGTCCATTTTAACATATACCTTTACTTCCCTATAAATTTAGTAGTTTATTTAACATGTAAATAAAAATAAGCATAGCTTCTTATATATTAACGTAGTTCTAAGGCGAAGATTGTATTTATTAATAGGTAAAATAAGAGATTGTTCAGTAAGTTACATAGAATATCGTAAATTGCATACTTATAGTAAATATTTAGTGCTACTTACGGTAAAATTGAGAACCCAACTCTTATTATTGATACTCACCTGAAACAAAATAAAATTATTAGTAATACATAATTACCCACATTTGTATATTGATTCTTATAAGATCTGTGCTACCAATCATATAAAATGGTGGTCACGTGATTACTTTTTGTTGTACTACAAATATAGGAAAAATTGGACAAAGTTCAGTGGTGCTAAAGATCTTTCAATCAGCACCAGCGCTAAGAAATTAGCACTGGGAAACATAGACAATAGACGATAAACCATGTCTTAAGAGAAATAAACTTCCTAATATTTATAATAATTCAAAATCTAATAAAAGTTAATTTTACCTCATCAATTACATCGGATATTATAAACAACATACATTTAGCTTCCGGAGCAATTATTGATTAATTATACTGTCAGCAGTATTAACCAATCACAGTCAATGTCAATAACCGAAATTTCGATTTATTTCCTTTCTCATTGTAGTTTTTTCTCTTCTTTGTTTTAACATTACAACTTTGAATCATTTTAAGTTGCTGCATCACCATATCGCCATCTAGATTTGTATTCCGCCCTTGCTCTGCAAGTTCACTACTTATATCAGTTTCAAATTATGTCTTGCTTCCAATTTTCTGTTTCTAGTTTTTCTACCTCTACTTTCCTACAAGTTTTCACATCATTGCCTTTATCTCCAGTTTTTACTATCTGTGCAAATTATCATAATCATTCCCAAGGAACATTGAAAGACACATTTCAGGCAAAGTGTCGACACTGTCGAAACATATTTTTGGGCACGACACATTTTATACACACAGTTTCGAAACATAGTCCACACTGTGTAGGACATATGCCCAAAGTGGTGATGAAACTGTGTGCTAACTTGATTCCAAAATGTGCCCAAAACTGTTTCCAAAATTTGTCTTATATGCGCCGCATGTTTACTAAATGTTACTGTAATGAAGCTAATATGTAACTAATATGTTTCTTATTGTTTCCAAGATGTTACTTGAATATGCCTTACTATGTGTAGTTACAAAATTGATACAAATAAATCTAAATTGTGGCTACAACCACTTTATGGTGTCCAAATTATTTAATAATAGACTTAAAGGCGATACAATGCATTACTCTCTAAACATTAGGACAAACAAACACAGTTGGTATGCAGTGACTTTATATATAATAACGTTACACAGAAGTAATCAGTTTTCACATGTGAATAAATAAAGCATGTTACCCAAAAAAATAAAACAACCCCATTTTCTCTATCAAATGTGATGAGATACTCATGAAAAATAACAGCCCTTAAAAAATTGTGAAATTTATTTTGCTCAAGTTGGCAACACTGAGAACTGGAGAAGGACACTTCCGTCTGGGGAGTTCGTTTTTTCGACAGCGACGAGAGAGCTGAAGGCGGCGGTCCCGGTTTTGTAGTGAAGAATTTGGGTTTTACATAGCTGACACTTAAAAGGGATTTCATTTGATGTACCCAGTGTTTCTTTACCGTCCTGCCAGAAGCATTTTGTAAATTCCAGGAAGGAATTCTGTTGCTTGTCGTAATCTGATCGCCACGTGTCTCGTGAGGTTATGCAATACCCTCTATAGGAGGTGAGCTTTTATTTTACTTAGTTGGTGTTTTATTTAGTTCTTATTTATTGTAATTATTACAGAGTATTTTGGAGAGGCATATGTTTTGGAGAGGCTTATGTTTGGTATAAGTATATGTTTGGAGAGGCTTACAATTGGGATGAGCACATGTTTGGTGCTGTAATTTTGGTTATGTAAGGGGGCCCAGTATTTGGAGGAGTAATAGGAGGAAGTCTATTACTCAGATATTTGGTTTTATGTGGGTTCCGCTGACACTTTGAGAAGTTTAGGACTGGCAGAGTCGTTCGTAGCAGTCTCCTGGAGATTCAGGTAGAAACTGATGCAACACGGAACTGCAGTTGCAGTCAACGTCGAGAACGTCTATGAAATGGTGACAAGTCACATTGTAGTCGTCACAGAAAATGCCAAGGCCTTGACCAGGTTTTTTGTTCATTTTAGTTGAATGTTTAAAGAAAATATTATAGTTTAATTCAGTGATTTTTGTTCGTATATTGAAGTAAGTTATACTAGAATCTTGCAACTATAAATTAAGCACTAAGTTATGTGTAGAATGATGATACATTTAAGAGTTTTACTGTAAAAGACCCATGGTACCGTGAGATGTTAATTCACCTACTATTATGTCACACATATAATATTCAATTCATGGTAAATCTTTAATTCGTGGTTGTAAGTTATAACTCATAGTTGCATATTGGCAAACTCGTAGTTGCAAGAAAATCTCAGTCAAAGATCTAAGTTTGAATTCAAATCAAGTTTTTTTATCAACGGTATAGAATTTCTTTAATACGCAATAATACGCATAAACCCCAATTAGGTAAAGTTTTTTTATTTATTCTTTTTATTGTTGTATATCTCACGTGTGTTGTAATAAATGTCTAATGTCTACATGTTCTTATTATTTGCACTGGTACTCCTGATATTTGCTTAAATTTTGAGATTTAATAGAGTAAAGTAGAGTTTTGATATTACAGATATATTTTGAGAATTCCATCGCATGGTTGCTAGTAACTTAATTTTGTTCCGTGCTGGCAAGATTATTTGAATCATATTATGTAACACACAGCCGGTGGCGCCCTAACCCATAGCCCTATGCTCTCCACCAAAAATCGGCTGCCGTTCGCATCGATGTAACACGTTTTAATATTTAGGTATCAAAAATAGGTTACACCTTTACAATATCCAGAGTAGTTTTCCATGCTTTTTGTTAAGGTTCAGCAATCAAAAAAATTCGTGGAAATAGGTCTTCATTTTCTACCTTAGATTTTCTGTCTCCTCTATAGGGTTCTACAAATGATAGTATCTGCTAATAATTTATGCTCTTATATCGTCAACTGATTCTAACTTCGAACACATGTTTAAGCATATCAGCAACTAGGAATATACACAGATCGTCTGTAGTGGTATAATTTATAATCTTAACAATACACGCGGGTGTCATCTAAAAGTTCAATGAACTTAGTTCATTAATTTAAGCATTTGCATATTAATTAGTTTAAGTCTATTGCTGTTCCTACAAAATGTTATTCCTATGAACAGGCTACAATTTGTAACGTGAAATGATTTATTAGGAATAAATAAATGTTATACTTATGAAATAGAAGGTTGTGTTTTAATTTTAACTAAAGATGTCCAAGGATGTCACAGTCAGAACGACAGACGAACAGGCAAGCAAATTATTGGGGATTATGATCACAATGATGATGGAGGGAAGATAAAAAAATCATTTAAAATTTACTAGTCTTCGTCATTATTATTAAATATTCATATTTAAAGTTATATATAAACCATACGGTACATTAAAGTACAATGTGAACCGGGCTTCATAAGTCCCGTTAATATTAGAAAATCCCTTGTGCTGTGGACTGAGCCATGTGAAGACAGCAGCAGGTGGACGTTCCAGCGGTCCATTGGCGCTATTTTATGTGAATATTAGATAACCTTAAACGTGAACCCTTCGTGAAATTTGTTATTCTTAAATAAAATACTTTTATGAACATGAAATTTTATATTTATATTCGAAAAATACCGTACTTATATATTTTTATGGACTCAAATGAAGGGTGGAAATGGCATAAATTGTTTAGTGTATATTTAGTTATAAAGTATATAGTGGGAAAATAAACACAATGTTAGAAAATAATTCTAAACGTCAATAACTCTTATTTTTTATGGCCTGCCTTGCGTTGTACTATTTTACGATATCGGAATATAAAGCAGCATGCTGCCTTTCATCTGTGTTAATACTGCATACTCTTCAGGATGTAAGAAAACGTGGTCTGTAGATGGGCAGATGTGACGTCATCGCTTGGAATTTTCTGGTATTTTCATATTTTTCAAAAAACATGCAAACGATTATTAAATAAATGTCAATAATAATACCACAAATATGAAGTCTCACTAATTTTATAGAGAAGGTAAGAATTAATTTGCAATTAAAGCTTTTACTATGTAAACCATCTACAAACTTGACACAGCTTTTATATACAATTCAGAAGTTTCATACTATATTATAATATTTTAAAAGTAGGATGGTGTGTTACTAATTATTTGTAGTGCAAAATATGTAATAGTTTGGCATGTAACCAACGCTTTTCCTCTGCTAATAAAGTTGTGAAATTATATAAGTCCAAAGTCAGCTAATAAAGCAAATTATTAAAAGCTAGTGCCAAGGGCACTTACGTAATTGTAAATAATGTTTACACGTATTTTTGAAATAGCTGTAAATAAGTGGCTTTATACTGCGTTGAATGTTGTCTTATTGGCAAAATTAAAGACCCCTGCTCATGCACCGCCAGCATCTTGCTTCAAAACATGATCCGCTCTGCACTGTGCAGAAGATGACTATCCACGTTAATCGTGTATAAAATTGAGGGAAGGTTGCTTCAATTTTAAATATAATAAATTTCCTGTTATAGGTTTACATTTCAACAAACATTTTTAAGTATTTATAGAAATGAACCATAACGTTAGACATACAAATATAAATTCGTATTTCTAAATTAACCCTCAAGCAAAAAATACAACGTTAATGAAAAATTCATGTGTATTTGTTTCTTATAAGCAATTACCGTATATTGCCGTTGTTAAATCCCAAGACGCAGTAAAAACGCTATCTGGTATATCGACTGCAGCTTTTAGTGAATTACTATCAACAGAGTTAATTACGCAAGGAGCTTTGCTTCAAAATTCGCAATTAACTAAAAACTAATTAATATAATGGATTTTATTTTTATGATCGTTACTTTAGTAATATTTACTTTCATCGAACACGTCGACGTAAACAGAGGGTCTCAGAGGAAAGCACCCTAGAATGGCTATTAGGGCCTAAATCAAAATCTTGAAGAGTTAGGCCAAGCTAATTCGGCGGAAAAATTCACCCTTGAATAGGTAAGGATCAATAGTCCAGCAAAATTCCTTGAACCGTGCTATAATCACAGTGGGGCCGGAAATCCGCGAAATACCAGATTTTCAGTTCTAGGAGTTGTCTAAGTAAACAGCATTGTTTAAAAAAATATTATTTAAGTGTTCTGGTGTAAATTTTCTACAATTTCTATACTTGAAGTTCACGTTAGAGGTAATAATTTATAGTACATATTCCTATGAATAAAATTTATCATACGCTGAATTAATTGGCAACAATTTAATATTTAATTTAATATTTTGATGTCAACGGCTATTTGGGGTATGCAATAAAGTTTTAATAAGTTTGCTGGGGACAACGTTGCCGCTTCGATCTGAGAATCAAAATAATGGATACAATCGTCATTTTTCGTATATATTTTGAGACGAATGTTTAACAGATCATTAGGAATAATAATAATAATTGCAAATTTTTTTATATTTGTATACAGGATGTCTATGAGTTCGAGTACACTTCTACTTTTTTCTTGATTTGTGAAGATTAAGAATTAGAATTTAGTGTACATTAGAAGGAGGATATTTGATATGAAAATAAATCTTTCCTAATAGGACCCAAATATGCAATTCTGGTTTAATCGGAAGAATTAAAATGTTTAAAATACCTGTGGGTATTTTTACTACCATGAAGTGTAGTTTTTTTCCTTCTTTAATTCTTTGACACTTCCTGCCACATGTATGTTTTCTTTTTAAGCGGTGCTCGGGGAATCTACAAAATATCACAATTAACCAGTATGTTACTGGTAAATATTCTCTACTCCTGTGATTTTTACGTCAAAGGATCAGTTAGAGGTTGCTTTTTAAAATAAACAAACAAATAAGTATAAAAACTTAAAATTATACTTATTTGTGTTGTTTATTTAAAAAAGCAACCCCTGACTTATCCTTTGACGTAAAATTCACAGGCGTAGAGGTTATTTACCAGTAACATACTGGTTAATTGTGATATTTTGTAGATTCCCCGAGCACCGCTTAAAAAGTAAACATACATGTGGCAGGAAGTCCCAAAGAATTGAAGAAGGAAAAAAAATTAAGATAATGCCACAAATAACATTTAGACTATCAATCAATCAATCAAGTGTAGTGTATTATTTATTATTGAAAAATAATAATATTTATACACGGTGTCTCTGAATAAGTACATTCTCTTAAAGTGAGACAGAAAAAAAAATCCAATAGTTTCCGTTATATTGAAGATAAAATTTTCAAATTTTGATGGGAGCTGTACCTCTATAAGTACTCTGTGTAAACTTGGTAACATCCAAATATCTTTTGTTTCTCATTTATTTTTCAGTATTATTAATATCTGACTGGCTGTAATTTCTTAATCACCTTGTAAAATTACGGAATACTTGAACATTTTTGCAGAGCATTATGCAGAGCATTTTTGTAATATCAATCAAAATACAGGAAATTATCGTTTTTTCCTCTATTTGTATTTAATATTTATTTACAATTCTAGAACAAAATGTTGTAATAACAGAAAACTAGTTTATTTAAGCAAAATTTATTAATAACAAATGCTCCACATGATGTCCACCTGTTTCAGTACACATATTAATACATTTTTTGTAATATCAACCAAAAACCAAGAATTACCGTTTTTTCCTTGTAAATCGTAGGTGCTTGTGAAACAGGAAACCTGTCGTTTGAAAGCGTTTGAAAAACAAAAGGAAGATGGCTGTTATCAAGTTTACATAAAGTACGTACAGGGATACAGTTCTCATTAAAGTTTGAAAATTTTATCTTCGATATAACTGAAATTGGACAAATTTTTTTCTGCCTCACTTTAAGATGATGTACTTCCTCAGGGATGCATTTTTGGACTAAGGTAAGTTCGGTTATTTGGGCCCAATATGAACTCAGGAATCACAGGTTCTCGTTCGGGAACTCAATTATGGGACACCCTGTATATCTCTCTCTCTAATAAAATAGAATAAACAAATTGTCAGCACTACTGACAGGGCTGTTAACTCAATAAAAAAGTTTTATGTAAATCCTATGATGAAGTCGAGGATACTAAAACAATTTACGCAAAGTTAACGTATGCATCTAAACTCTTTCAAGAATATTCCACCCCTGAGAGGAAACATTCTTTCACGGCAATTGAAGACAGAGAGCTAATTTTATTAGTCTAAATTCTCCAACCCTTACTTATTCACATTCAAATTTGAAAAATCTTCTATGAAACAACAGCATTTATATTCGGCGTCAATGAACTATATTTTCTGAGGAATGGATAAGAAACATGTTGCTTAATTATTTTTAATAATAACTCTTTATTAAACTCTTCGCAAATACAAAACGAAGAGTATGTTGCATTCGATCGCTACATTTCTAAAACCGGTAATATTGCTCGTAGAGAAAAAAATTTCATATCACTGTGTCGGTGATCGAATTCTGAACAACTCTAAAAATGCCCATCCGTCTGTCCGTCTGTCTGTCCGTCTGTCTGTCAGTATGTCTGTCCGTCTGTCTATCCGTCTGTCCGGCCGTCCGTCACGTTTCTTGTAAGCACGATAACTTAAGAACGTACATAATTTTCGTAGGTTTTGTAATTAAACTAAAAACATCTAAAACTAATATTATTTACAAAAAACTGCGAAGAGTATCTTATAGAATGTGCAACAATTATATAAAAAGTGCAGTAAATCGGCGAAGAGTAACGGTTAGCTTGTTTAATCTTCATTTAAATGCTGCACAATACAAAACGCATGTATTCCATAATCCTGAGGGCCTGTATGTCAATGTTGCTCTTAATATGACTGTTCTTTCAGTGCAATGGCTTAATTTATAATGAAATTTTGCAAGAAATTGGAGTAAAATTTGATTAACTGCTTTTTCCAATTCTTTGGCTTTGGGCTTAGTCCATTCAGCCACGTTTAGTTTATTATTGTACCTAACCTAACACAAAACCAAAGAAAAAACACATACTACTTGAGACAACAAGGAGGAATGAACTGGGAGTAAATATTACAGACTCTTGGCTTGGAGTAAATAAATTGAAATCTTTTTAAAGCAATAAGCATTATACGTTATCGTTTTGGTATTTGGCAACTGACGACCAAACCAACCGGCAGAATAATATTATTCTGCAAAAGTTTATACATATTAAAATATTTTATTTGATTTGCTTTGTTGTCTGTCTGCCTGCCTGCCTGCAATTACAAGTTCAACTAGTTCTAAATAAGCTAAAATTCTGCATTTTGCTAACGTCCGGTAACAATTCAATATAGTATATCTAATATTGTTCTAAATCCAATATGGCGGACTACCTTTTTTTCACAACTGGAGTTGGGGCAGCAATAGTGTTATATCGTCGCCCCCAAAGTTTTTAGTTCGCAGATTTATGAATGCGAACATTATTTTTTACTTTTAAGCATATTTTATATTTTTGTTCTTTTAGTACATTTTATTAAACAAAAGCTTTCTTATATTTTTTATATATAATTTTTAAACTACGGTTACACTTTTCCCTAATAGTCTAACAGTAAATGTTTCTAAAATATTTAATATCATCAAATTGTTTAGTTTTGACAGGCTATATCTCAAAAACTGCTCAATACTTCAGCTCGTGTACACCGAGACTTTCATTTAAGAGGCGAAAATTCACAACATATATTGACAATTTCGCCAATAGCTAATTTTCATAAGAATTATGTGGCGCCCTACTTCTGTAATTATACAGGATAATACCTAGTAGGATAGAATTGAAGCTGCGAACAATTTTATATTCCCTCTGATATCTTCCTTTTTTGTGAATTTCTGCAAAAAATATTACAACGATATCATCTGATTTTACTAACGAAATACTAGGACTATAAAAATACACACGTAGTAACTTACCTTTGATAAATATTTAAAGTTTTGTAAAGTTTTAAATCGACAAATAAATTAACTTGATGCTGTACGTCAGACTTTATGAGAAAAACATCAATATTTACATACCAACATCAAGTTGGTAGATAAAATCTAGCAAAATAAGTCGAAGGCAATTGCATATACATACGTTTTGATTATTATCGGAGATATCTCCAGAATAGTGGTATTTCTTGATTATACTGTTATTTACGACCGGCGGAATATTTCGTATGTAAATCATAAAATTCATATTTTATATGTATAGATACATAATTCCTTTTAGTACTTTTATGATAATGATATTGTTTGTCGTCGGGTCTATCTCTATTATTATTTTGACGGAAATAGATACGTGAAAGAATATTACTTAAAACAAAAAATTTGTAGGGGCGATAAGATAAGACTATATTTGAGTACCTGCTACAGTTACATTTTTGTAGCAGTACAAAGTACATTACGATAACACATATTTTAAAGTTTAAAATTTCGTCATCGATCTTCGTCCATATAGACTAGCGATTTTAATTTATAAAAGTGTTGTTGCTCTTAGTACTCCGATTTTTTTTTCTGTAAAATTCGTAAAAAAAGTCACATTATGGGAAAAATACTCTTGATGTAATTCACTATCCGCGAAATTTGTTATTGCAAAATTACCGCGAAATTTATAGTTGTTTATAAGCCTTTTTCTTTATAACTTTCGTTCTAATAGTCCGATTTGAACTTTCCAAAGCTCATTTTTCTAAGGTATGTAAGAAGTTTTTTCCTTAAATTGTTACCAATTAGTTAATTAATTACCAAATATCTTCAATTCAGCACCCGTCCTAGGAATAAATTCATTTTGTTGCAGAAAATTCCTATTTAGCGACCGTGCTATAAATGAAATAAGTTACAAGTTAAAAACAACTGAGCATGCGCGAGCGGAATATCTCCGAAGATGACGCTAACAGCCATTGAAAACTCGAGCATTTTCCGTTTCGTGGTCATTGAGGTGAGACTATTCTAATTTTTATTTAAAATATTTGGAGTTATTATAGCGATTCTATAATATTTTGATGAAATTCTTAGTTTTATTATTGGATTGTTGCTGCATTAAAATAATAACGTAGTTATTTTGGATTGATTTTGAATTTTAAGCTGGCATTTAGTTGAATTATTATAGGTAGCATATTTGAGGTTAACCTCGTGGTTTATAGAAACCACTTGTTAGTAGATTGCCAAGCAGTAGTGCTGGATATGTCGTGTTTAGGTACTATACCAAGCAGTTTTGCCAGTAGTTAATACTACATATACTTATTTATATTTTTTTGTTTTTTGCCGCTCTAAAATCGCTCTAAAATTCTTTATTAGATAGTCTCATTTCACGACTTGTTCACTAATTGTGAATTATTGAATTTATTAAAACACGAGACGTAAAATCAACTCGTTTAAATTTAATTTTGTCATAGTACAGGAGAGCATCTCCAAAATTTTACATTTTCTTATTTCATTTTTTCTTGTTTTCGTGCCTTAATATCTATTTCTTTTATGCTACTTTAAACATTTTGGCATTCGTAACATATTTTTTACTGTACTAATTTTGCTTCATGATAAATAAACTTTTGTCATTTAACTTAATTTGTATCAACTGGTTCCTGATTCACCACTCTTTTCATGTAATAATCTGGATCGATGAATCCTGGATCAAGCACATGGTAGTTTTGCTAGTGGCTGGGCGAGAATTTTAATTGGCTGGACATTTTCAACTTCGTGTCATCCTGAAACTTCCTCGATGACCAGGAAAAACAATATAAGTCCTCAATCCCAGGAACCTGTGGCCATCTTCAGGAATGGACACATTGGAACTCCGCACTCGCCGCCTAAAGTTACGTAAGCAATTAGCTATCATCGTAGCTTTTCTTGGCCAATAGAAAATTATTGTTAAACCAGTTGATACTTTCAATTTAATTCTTTTGACAGATATATTTTTTATTACTTTTAAATATTAAAACAAATCTTTTTTTTGTTATATTTACATATTCATTTTCAATCATTTTAACTCTAAGCATTATATATTTTTATTGTAGTAAATTTTATACAATTTTTCATAAATGCACATGTAAAGTCTTTGTAAATTTTAAACATTATTTGTGGTTAATATATTGTTATTTTATTTTGCTTTTGATTGTTTCATCATTAATCAGTTTCAGGAGTATCAGTTGTATGAATACGTTGGCGTCATCTTTCCTGTTTATTTTGTTTTGTAACATTCAAATTATTTATTTTAAATAGATACATAAATAACTCTTCTCGCCTCAGAGTGACCCTCGACCAACCCTAAGCTAACCGGTTGCTACTCTTTCATAGCTTCCTCAGCACGCAGCTGAGAAATTGTGGTTGCAGATAATACATGTAGTTTTGAAGCAAATTGATTCCATTATGCTTCAATAATAAACACTATTTTTACATAGCAAAAACTGGCGAATTGTTGCAAATTTTTAGTTCCGTATTCAAACTATACGAATTCTTCAGTTACATTGCTCATTTTTTTTGTATACACTTCAATAGCAGTTACCAAATAGACTTCCGGTGTCCGTTTTATTATGAGTGAAAAATTTTGCAAAATATGACGTTTTACAACGGAAATTTTATTTGCTTATAACTTTGGACCAAGAGACTTTTTTATCATGATTTTTTCAATAAATTAACATTATTTATTTATGAAAAATAGAATTTGGAGATAACAAAAATTGCAATAACTCCTTTAATTATGCAGATTTTTAATGCGATTCAAGCGGAATTAGATTCGTCTAAAATAAATACGTTGAATTCACATTTTGCTGTCCCCTTTGGACCATTTGAAGCAGTGATATGAACGATGTTACTATTGGCACTGTTGACACTTTTGTAATTAACATTTTCGAATAATTCGAAATAATAATAATAATACTAATAATAAGGTTTCCATCGTGCCCATAATTATCACTGCAAATGGATTAATAGACAAAGAGCTGCCAAGAGCTCTAAATCAGTGAAGTATATCTGACCATCGAAGAATGATAGGACTTGCTCAAAAGGCTACAATTCTGGCCACCTGTAGCACTGTTCGGAGGGTGTTAGCCCACGAGCACACCGTTGGTCGCCTAGACCCCGGTCGTTCATGAATGTAGAAAATCCAACAACTAGTTGTGAATTAAATAATAATAATAATAATAATACCTTTAGTTTCCTTTCAGACAGTACAATCATGTATAGGAATCGTCACAATTTGGCATGCAATTATCCTACAAAAATTTCATCTAATGTATAAAAACAATTGTTTAATAAATATAGTCTTAATTGTAGTTTAAAACTATTTACATTTTTCGCCTGTTTGATGTCGTCAGACAAACAATTAAACAGTTTCAGACCTAAACAGTTGGGTGCATTTATCGATATATTGAATGTATAATAGGGAACATGAAATTCTTCTTTTTGTCTTATGTTTCTAGCATGAAACTTTGTATTTGTGGTAAATTTAGCCTTATTACTGTAAACATATATACAAAAATTATAGATTAAAATACTAACAAGGGTTGAAACTTTATATTCTCTAAAAACATCTCTGCAAGAACAGGTACTGGAAATCCCTGCCATGTTTCTTCAAATTCGTTTCTGTACAATAAAAACATCCGCTGATAAGGTGGAGTTTCCCCAAAGGCAATCCCATACATTAGTCTGGACCCGAATTGTGCATGATATAAATTTAATAGTTGATCTTTTGATGGAATGGCTTTTAAACTTCTTATCAAATAAGAGATCGAATTTAATTTTGCTATTAACTGCTCACAGTGTACCTTCCAGTTCAGACACACATCTAATGTTATTCCCAGTAATTTAACATTTTTACTGTTTGAGAAACTGTTGTCATTAATTTTAATGTCTAAATCCATGCCACTATTTTGTCGGTTGGGAAATCTTATATATTGGGTCTTATTTGCATTTAAGAATTGTTTATAGAAACCGTAACAGTTATAAAATTCGTTTAAGGAAATGTTGAATTTGTGCTCCAATAAATTATCTAATCCACCAAATATCAGCAGAGACTGGTCATCCACATACATGATCAAGTTGACGTCCGGTGTCAAGGTATCAAGTTCGTTGGTATAAAGTAAAACAGAATCGGCCCCAAAACAGAGCCCTGGGGGACTCCCAGATTATTTACCTTGTGTCTCGAGCTAACACTACCGACATTTCCATCATTTTCATCGTAGGAGTATGTTACACATACATACAGTTGTTTATTTTTCAGGAAAGAGGCTATCCAATCCAAAGCCCTACCACGAATACCATAGGCATAAAGTTTTATTAATAATTTGTCAGGATCGACACAGTCAAATACCTGCTGAGATCACAGAATATCCCAACAGGGCACTCACCAGCCTCGATATAGTCAATGAGCCTCTCAAAGAAAGCATACATAGCAGTATGTGTGGATTTATTAGAACGAAAACCATGTTGCTTTTCCGTCAAAAGTTCGTAAGCCGGTGTAAGAAAGCATATTCAAACATTTTTGAGATACCCGACGGGATAGTTACAGGTCTATAATTTTCAACCATATTTGGCTCATGCTTTTTACATATAGGTACAACTTCACCTATTTTTAGGATACTTGGAAATTTTCCAAATATAAATGATAGATTTACTAAAAAAGAAACAGGTTGTATTACACAAATAATTTTCTTTACGATAAAGGAAGGAAGGAAGGAATCTGATCAAGTCCGGCTGAGCGTTTATTTTTTAATTTTAATTTTAGTAAATTGTACAGCTCTTCTTCTACAAAGGGTTCCAAAAAGATCTATTGATTATGGTAAGGTACATCTTTAATAGGAGCGTTATTTTGCGGTATATTATTGACAATATCTAAAGGTGCTTTTATGAAATATCCACTAAAAATGGAGGCTATATGTCAGACTCTACTATCTGAAGTTACATTTTTTATATTTCTTCCTACATACTACACTGACAAAAAAAATATTATAAACAATTACAACTGCTAGTACAACAGTATGCATGTTCATCAATGTGTAAGAGCAGTCGTAGTTGTTATAATAATTTTTTTGTCATACGAAGAAATATAAAAAATGCAACTTCAGATAGTAAAGAGTCTGACATATAGCCTCCATTTCGAATTTTTCGAAAATGTTAATTTAAAAATCTCAACAGTGCCAAAAGTAGAATCGTCGATATCTCGGCTTCAAATGGTCCAAAGGTCCAAAAAGGGTTCGCAAAAGGTGCAATCAACATATTTATTTCAGACAAATCTAATGCCGGTTGAGTTTTATTCAAAATTTGCATAATTTAAAAAGTTATTGCAATTTCTGTTACTTGCAAATTTTATTTTTATAAATAAATAGTGTTAATTTATTTAATTTTTTTTTTTAATAAAAATAGGTAGTAATAACCAAACCATGTCATTTCCCGCAATAATCATGATAAGACAGTGCCTTGGTTTAAGTTATGAGCAAATTAATTTTCTTTGCAAAACTCCATATTTTGCAAAATTTTTCAATCATCATTCATTGTATGCAAAAAAATGTTCAACCGTCTAACTGAAGAATTTGTAGAGTTATGCAACTTTGAATCTGGAACTCAAAATTTGCAGAAATTCGCCAGTATTTGCCATATAAAAATAGTATTTATTATTCAAGCATAATGGCGCCAATTACCTTTAAAAGTACATGTATTCGCGACTAAAATGAGCTCTTTAAAGTTCAAATCGGACGATTAGAACGAGAGGTATAAAGAAAAAGGCTTATAAACATTTACGAATTGCGGTAATTTTGCAAAGAGTAATTTTACTGTAATGTGCCTAATATTTTACTATTTCTACAAAAAAAAAATCGACGTGTTACCAGTGACAACACTTTTAATTTATTTCTTGGCCTAAAATCACCAGCCTAATCTGTTAATAGTTGCTGCCACATTTATTGGAATCCTTTCTGGCTTGGTTCATACTAAACATTCAGCAAATTAGTATAACATTTGTTTTAAAGTAATTCAGGCAAGCAAAATAGTTACGAAAATTTTCCCATGTGTATAATTTTCAGTCTAATGAAAATAAAAACAAAAAAATAGATGCTTAATAGGTGCATTATCTAAAACTTCACCGAAGTTTAATAGTCTAATGCGCTTAGAACAACTAACAAAATTACAATACATTATGCCTAGCCGTGGAAACTTCTCAAACTTTTAATAATCATAATCGTTTGTCTAATTAGCTCATCAAGGTGGTTGAATGCGATGTTCGTTTAACCCGTAACTTCTGGTCTTACTACCACAAACCGAAGTAATGGGCCGGCGTAACTCCCTTTTCCTATCTGATCTAGTAGCGGCGATTGAGAAAGGGTAGTCGAGACTTAACAAGGGATAATAATAACCATGTAGGTAGTTATTTCAATTTAGAGGATTCTTGAATAAGACATTGTAAGATTTCACGGAATTTACTTCAATATTTTCTGCTATTTCGAAGATTTTAATTATATTTAATTTAGGTAATAAGTCTATGTAATAGGTATATATTAGACTATTCAGATTTAAGATCAATAATGCAATGTTTGTCACGCTCGTAAAAAAAATTTTTTTTTCTTGAATTAGGTTTAGAATGTCATGAAACGTCGAGATTTTAAATTTGAAAGAAAAATGTTCTGTCTGCCTATCGGTCTGTCTGTCTTTTGTCCGCGCGTTTTCTCCGGAACGGTTAAGATATTCACTTCAAATTTGGTATACGTGTATTATAATGACATCGGGAACTAGATTATATTTTGGGATTATGTTGAAGGGTTGGGGATTAAATAGGGGTAAATAGGGGAAAATAAATAAAGCAAGCTGATAAGAGAACAGAAACTTGAAATTCGGTGTATGTACTAAAAGCTAAGACCACAGATTTTTTGTAATATTTTTCACATACTAGAGTGCAAATATAGTCGTTTCCTTTAAAGTGACTCGGATGAAAAATCTGGTTGTGGAAGTAGTGATTTCTTATCTGCAAATTACGACACCGAATCAACTAAGCAATAAAAAAATATTATATGATTGATGGTGGAGATCTTGAAACAATGGCATAATATGTTTCCATAAACGCTTTAATGCCAATCACAAGCTTCCAATTAAATGTAGGTAGTCCCAAAATAAAAATAAACTAAGGATTTAATTTCCTTAAAGTGTCTTTTGTCGAAGATCGCAATTAATACTAATAAAAATAATAATAATGCGTACGTCTATCTGACAGAGAAAGGAAAAATTCACGCCACTAGTAAAACAATATGATCAGGAGAAAAAAAATATGTTTAAAAGTGAATTATTTATTATTTGTTTGCTTATAGCAATGAAACATAGTCTTTATAGGATGTTGCAAACAGCGGGAAAAGTTGAAGAAATAAAAACCTCCAATAGAAGAGAGCAGAATGTGAAATTAAAAAACCACAGCCATGTCAGTAGTTCTCGGGGCAATCGGGAATATTTAGAGCGACGATGATCAGAGACTACAAGTGCTTTGTCGTGCATACAACAAGTGCACATTTCGAGGAAAATCCTAGAGTAAGGATCTATGTGATTCTTTATAGTACCCAAAAGAACGGGCTTCAACAGAGCTGAATTCTTTGGTGTAAGGCCAAGGGATCAATAAAAATTCCTCTTTAAAGAAGAGTGCTCCAACCTTATAATAATAATAATAATAATATATTTATTTATCAGCACAAAAATGTAATAAAAATATCCAAACTCCATCTGTTAGGGACTGCTTATGTGGACTCCGTTTTTAAATATCTATACCTATTCCTGTTCGAAAAATGTATTTCATTGATACACGGGGACTAAAGGAGTGGTCAGCTAGATTTCCTCATCTAACCCCACTATATTATTTCTTGTGAGGTTACCTCATATTTAGAGTCTATCTGAATAAACCAAATAACATGGCGGAAGTGTACAATTGAGCATGAAATTTAATCAACCCCACCAGAAACTCTTCTTAATGTTTTAGATGTATTTATATTTCATCTTAGTTATTGTTAAGTATATAGAAGACCATTACACCATTTAATTTTAATTTATTTAAACGATTACATTTATTTTGAATAAATTGTCATAATCATCAAACATTTTTTTTTGGCGAAATTATTGGTGTGTAAGAAAATTGTGCTTTTTAATGGCACTGTCAGAAATGGAGGTTGCAGTTTAAAAGAATATCGATTACGTCATAGCTTTTGCAAACATTTTTGAAAAATATATTGTTGAACATGAATAGACAGAGAACTGCATTTAAAAATCAGTCGGTCCGAGTAATTTTTTGCCACTTACTCTGTAACAATTTTATCAAGTTTATTTCTTTCACTGTATAAGTATAATCTAAAGGCTTTTTAAATATATTTGGGAAATCATAATAATTATATATCCTATCCTATATGAACTCATATATTTACCTAAAATATTTTTCTTGCTACTGTAAAAATGGTTTATGTCGAAAAAGATGTTTCTCATGAGAATAAATAGTATACGGATAATATGAAATAATGTTTGTATGAAGAGAATATCCATGTCAATGGCGATAGACGCGGCTTTAAACTTCCTCTAACCATCAATACCTCACCCCTATAAATATCAAACTTATCGTTGTCAAGGGTATAAATATATCAGTTTCTATCAAAATAGTCGCCAGCTACATTAACATAAAAATAAAGCCATTGAGTATAAAAGCGCAGATATGAGATTAATCATATTTACATATCCGGTAAAAAATTATTCCCTTAGGAAATGCAATTATGACGTTAACATTAATCAAGAGAAATGCTCATTTTTATTACTTCCCTCGGCTAACAAAGGGAGGTATTATAGTGAAAAAATCATTCTTAGGACTTTTATGTTTCAGACTATGGTAGTTAACAAAATTAAGGTTTTTCAACTTAATAATTTGTTTATTTATAAAACTCATTTGACAGAGAAACAATATTTGGTAGGTAGAGGAACAATAATACTGACATGAAGTTAATGTAACTGCCAAGAGGGTAACCCGTTAAATTTTTAGCGAACAATACTTTCAATGTTCTCTTATTACATCATTTGCAAATGTATAATCAAAGGTATATTTACAAAATCTGCAAAACATACAAGGGATAGAAATAAAGAAAAGTTTTTAAACTTTTATCGAGCTGCGGATAAAAAAGTACAAAAGTTACACAGCTCGAAATAATTGTAATAGGCTTTATATTAATATTCCACCAAAAAAAAAAGGTTTTATTATAGTACATACTTGTATGGAGTTATATTAATACCCTTACTTTTTACAAATACCGACGATGGAGTAGTAGGCGGTACCCCTCAACCCCCCCCCCCCACAAAGGAAATTGGATGGTACTTTTTAAATACACAAAAACATGATCTTATCTTACATTAACATTTTAAAAATTTTTAGTTACCACCCAATCACATTCATTATTAAATATTTGGTAGAGATAAACTAAATGTTTAAAAATGAATTATTATTTGTTTGCTTATAATTGTATTGAAACATTCTTTATAGGATTTTGCAAACAGCAGAAAAAATAACTATCTATAAAAGAAAAACTTTGTCTAGAAATATTAATGAAATCTTTGCATTCTTTCGATAACCTGAATTCTGGTTATGCTAGCAAATTAAAATCCTAAAATGAATTTGTCTAATTTCTTATTTGACAATTCTCATTCTAACACTAGCATCCACACAGTCCCCTACGGCCATGCAGATTAAACTAGCATCCACATAACCCCCTACGATTATGAAGATTCAGTTAAAAATGAGAACAAAGACCTAAAATGAATTTATTTATCTACTTTGTCTTAAAAATGAAAATGGAATGAAAAAATTTTTAAGACAAAGTAGATAAATAAATTCATTTTAGGTCTTTGTTCTCATTTTTAACTGAATCTTCATAATCGTAGGGGGTTATGTGGATGCTAGTTTAATCTGCGGATGAACTTTTTATTCAGTGAGATTTAGTGAGAAAACAATCAGTGTAGTGTGAGTACATTCTTATTGAGGAGTAGTGTGAAACATCAAGAACAAGAGGAGGCATCTACTATAAGCATTTCTACAGAACAAGTCTATGAGTTAACGAGTTGACAGCTAATATTTCAACATTCTACCTGCGAATATATATCTATTACAAACAATTATTTGGGACGAGGATTGAGAATTTCCTACAAGCAGTAAGTCAGACACATTTTTCAGTAATATTACAAGTCACTGAGCAACCTTTTATCAAAACAATAGCAAAATGGCCGAGAAGAAGGAAAATAAATTAGAAATAAATCGTAAATCTTTAAAGGCAAGTGTAGCAAGAATCGAAACCTTTGTGAAACAATTTGAGGATGGTGATATAGAGCAGTTAGCTATCCGTTATACAACTTTAAATGAGTTAATGGAGAAATATGATACCTGTCAAAAGTCTTTAGAGGAAATAGATTTTGATAAACATTGCGGTGACAGGGCAGAAATCGAGGAAATTTGCTATTTCATAAAGGCAACGATAGAGAAAATAAACAAGCAACGTGAAAGGCAAAATCTACCATGTGATGACAAACAACTAGTTGCTTGGAGTGACAATGAGAGTCGGGTTAAGTTACCACTACTTGATATACCAAAATTTTCTGGAAATTACATACATTGGCTAGGGTTTCAAAATTTGTTTATATCGTTAATTCATCAAAGTAAAAGATTGTCTGAGGTGGACAAGTTGCATTATCTAAAAACATCGTTAAATGGAGAGGCTTTACAAATAGTAAGTTCATTTAATTCTTCTGCAGAAAGTTATTCTCTCGCATGGAACTTGCTTAACGAGCGTTATAACAATGAGGAATTTATTGTAAATTCGCATTTGGAAGCTATTTTTGACCAACCACAAATTATGAAAGAATCAGTGACTTCACTAAGGAATCTAATTACACAGACTAAACAAAATGTGCGATCTTTAGAAGCTCAAGGTTTGCCTGTCAAACACTGGGATGCTATAATCATTTTCCTGCTAAAACGAAAATTAGACAACTCAAGTAGAAGAGAGTGGGAGTTAAGCAAAAATTCTGGAGCTGCAAGAGGTTTGCCGATTTTAGATGAACTTCTAAAATTTTTAGAGCAAAGATGTTTTGCCCTTGAAGCAATACATGGCGTATCACATTATCCTGAGCAACATTTTCAAGACAAATCAAGGAGACAGATGACTCATATGGCTTCGGAACAATATCAACAAAATGCTTGCATACTATGTAAATCTCAGCATACTTTATCACAGTGTGATACCTTTTTAAATCAAAATGTAAATGAGAGGATCGAGAGCGTCAAGAAATTGGGATTGTGTTTTAATTGTCTTAAAGCTAATCATTCTGCTAATCAATGTAAATCAACGTTTACTTGTAGAACATGTAAAAGAAGACATCATACGTTGATTCATATAGAAAATGTGTCTACAAGAAATATAGGTGAGGAAAATGTTGCCCAAAATTTAAATGCCGAGGCACAATCCAATGTTGCGTTGCATAATATGAGTCAGCCGAGAGAAATATTGCTAGCCACGGCAGTAATTAAAATTCAAGATTCTTCAGATGAGTGGCATCTATGTCGAACATTGCTAGATAGCGGAAGTCAAACAAATTTCATTTCAAAGACATTTTTTGAGAGTTTAGGCTTCAGACCCAAATCAAAAAATCTTCCATTAAGCGGTATTAATCAAATACAAACTAGAATACATAAATCAATTGAGTTACGATTAACGTCACGAGTGAGTTCATATCAAAGGAGGCTAGAATTTTTAATTTTAGAAAACATTACCAATGAGTTACCTACAAGATTAATCAATTATACAAATTGGAAATTACCTCGAGGCATTTCATTAGCCGATCCACAATTTAACATACCAGGGAAGATTGAAATGCTTCTAGGAGCTGAAATATTTTTCGACATACTGTGCAACGAGCAACTGAGGCCAGGTAAAAATATGCCAATCATGCAAAATACTGAATTCGGCTGGGTAGTCTCTGGGAAAACCTTTAGTAATCAAGGTAATGACGTATCAAGATCATGTTACCTGACAATCGAGCCCCTTGATTCACAGTTGCGCAAGTTCTGGGAGATTGAAGAAATGCAGAATGATAAAATCCTTTCACCTGAAGAAATCGCTTGTGAAGCACACTTCGAAGCCAACACTACTAGAGATGAGACTGGTAGGTTCATCGTCAAGTTGCCCTTTAAATCTAATGAGAAGATTTTAGGAGAATCATACAATACTGCACTTAAACGATTTAATCATTTAGAGAAGAAATTCACAGTCAATTCAGCATTGAAAGATCACTATATTCAATTTATTGACGAGTACATTCAATTAGGACACATGCGAGAATTAAATATAGATGACAAACAAATTGGCTATTATCTACCCCACCATGCAGTTTTCAAAGAAAGCAGTTTGACAACTAAAACTAGAGTTGTGTTCGATGCCTCAGCATTAAGTTCAACCGGAGTTTCACTAAATGACAAACTTTTAGTTGGACCTACTATTCAAGACAGTTTGTTCTCCATTTTGACAAGATTCCGAATGCACGCCTTTGTCCTAACTGCGGACATCGAAAAAATGTACCGCCAGGTTAGATTAAACGAAGAAGACCAAATTTATCAAAAGATTCTATGGAGAAAACATCCAGATCACCAAATTAAAACTTATTGTTTAGGCACTGTCACTTATGGAACTGCTCCAGCACCATTTTTAGCTGTCAGATGTCTACATCAATTGGCTGAAATGGAAGCACCACATTTTCCGCAAGCAAGTGCTATATTAAAACGAGATTTTTATGTCGATGATCTTCTAACTGGAGGAGATGACTTCAAGGAAATATTACAACTGAAAACAGACTTGGCAAATTTATTACAACGAGGAGGATTTAGGCTAAGAAAATGGTTATCCAACGAACCCCAATTATTGAGTGAAATGTCTGAGAAATCAGAGGATCCATTGCTCCACTTGGATATATCACAAACTATCAAAACTCTTGGACTACATTGGAATGCCGAGCTCGATGTCATTTTATATACTACAAATTCAAACACAGAAAATATTACCTTAACAAAACGTTACCTATTATCCCAAATCGCCAAATTATTTGATCCATTGGGACTGCTAGGACCGGTTATTTGTAAGGCGAAAATTTTAATGCAAGAGTTATGGCAAATTAAAACAAGTTGGGATGAACAAGTTCCCGAACATATATCTAAAAAATGGAGAGAGTATAATTTTCAGCTAAATTCTCTATTAAATTTGAAAATACCTAGAAGAGTACTGATTAACATGCCGGTGAATCTACAAATTCATGGGTTCTGTGACGCTTCAGAGGTCAGTTATGGTGCAGCAATTTATATTCGTTCCAGTGATATATACAATAATCATAAAATGCAGCTCGTTTGCTCCAAGTCAAGAGTAGCACCTTTGAAGAAACTTAGTATTCCAAGACTAGAATTGTGTGCTGCACTTCTTCTCGCAAATCTGTATCATACTTCAGTTAACGCATTTAACCTAAAGTTTAACGAAATGTTTTTGTGGTCAGATTCTACAATAACATTGTATTGGATTAACACACCGGTACACAAGTTAAAGACATTCGTTGCTAATAGAGTAACCGAGATACAGAATCTAACAGATATGAACGATTGGAGACATATAAGCTCAAGTGATAATCCAGCAGATATTCTTTCTCGTGGTTGTCTTGCAGAGCAGCTAATTCATTTAGAGCTATGGTGGAATGGTCCTATATGGATAACCAGTGATGAACATTTCTGGCCCACACAAGAATTTAATAAACTAGAATTTCCAGATGAACTAAGTGAACTTAAACTTTTAAGTTACTCTAGTCATGTGGCAGTAGAGGAAGCTTGTGATTTATTCCCAATGTTCTCCAGTTTCAACAAACTTCAGCGAGTTACTGCATACTGTTTACGATTTATTAACAATATAAAATCCAATCGTGAGTTAAGGAAGGTGGGCACTTTGACTGTTATCGAATTACAGTCTTCACTTTATTATTTGATCAAGAAATCTCAACAAGAATGTTTTACTTCCGATATACAAAATCTTCAAAAACATAATAAAGTCATGCCCGGAAGTCGGCTAAGATCATTGTATCCATTTCTTGCAGAGGATGGTGTACTTCGAGTGGGAGGAAGATTAGAAAATTTAGATGTATTGTATGAACAAAAACATCAGATAATACTACCATCAAAACATGTATTTACCAAACTTCTCGTAAGAAATGAACACATCAAACTTTGTCATTCAGGAACTCAGGCAGTTTTAAACAGTATACGGCAAAAATATTGGCCAATTAATGGGAGAAATATAATCAGGGCAATTATTCACAGTTGTCATAAATGCTTCAGGTTCCGTATGGCTCAAACAGAGCAAACCCAGCTCATGGGTAACCTACCTAAGTGTCGAATCCAAGTAACAAGGCCTTTTTTAAACAGTGGAGTAGACTATGGTGGTCCCATATATGTCAAACAAGGTACTCATAGAAAATCACCCATAACAAAGGCCTATATCGCTTTATTTATATGTATGGCGACGAAGGCAATTCATCTAGAATTGGTATCCAGTTTATCTACAGCAGATTTTCTAAGTGCATTCAGGCGTTTTACTTCACGAAGAGGTAAATGTGCCAACATCTACAGTGACAATGGCACCAATTTTAAAGGTGCATACCGTGAGATGCGTGAATTACAGAAATTATTAAGAGACGATCAAAGCATACAGAAAATATGTAACTCTGCTGCCACAGATGGGATCCAATGGCACTTCATTCCACCTAATTCTCCTAATTTTGGAGGCCTGTGGGAGGCAGGAATAAAATCTGTAAAGTTCCATATAAAGCGTGTCATTGGAGAGACTAGACTTACATTTGAAGAAATGTATACACTATTAGTACAAATCGAGGCTTGTGTTAATTCCAGACCTTTAACCCCAATCCACGATGATCCTACAGACTTCTCTCCACTTACTCCTGCACATTTTTTAATTGGGTCACCATTAACCCAATCACCAGATCAAAATGTGATGGAAATTCCTACCAATCGATTGTCACGTTGGCAAGTTGTCCAGAAAATGAGCCAGCATTTTTGGAAGAAATGGTCTAGGGAATATTTACATAATTTACAACAACGCTTCAAGTGGCCACAACAAACACCAAATTTATGTATCGGAGATATGGTTATTATCAAAGAAGACAATATTACGCCTCTACAATGGAAAATAGCACGAATTGTGGAAGTTCATCGAGGACGTGACAACTTAGTGAGAGTGGCTACCGTCCGATCTTCTTCAGGATTACTGAAACGACCTATAACCAAACTGTGTCTTTTGCCTAAGGATGGATAATATTAAAACGTTGTTTTAAGGGGGCCGGCATGTTTGAGACTAATTTAAACATGATGAAAATTGTGTTGTCTAGCCCTGACTTACCACTAAGTAGCGTTTTTGACTGATCAAGTCAGCTTAATGGTGACATTCATGAGTAGTAATAGTTCATATAATTTGATAGCATATGTCAGAATTTATTATAAAGATTTCTAACTAAATAAATCAATTTGAAAAACCAGCGTATCATTACATACATAACACATACTCAGTAGCCTATTGTCGATTTCTTGACATTTTATTATATTGTCAACTATCTCATTTCCTTGTATGCCACAGTGGCTTTTAACCCAGATGAAAATGACACTTATATCTTTGGTTCTTAATGTTTGAAGTTGTTTAATAATTTGAGTAACAAAAAAATTGTTATGTCCTTGTTTTGGGAAATTATCAATGGCTGATAAAACTGAAGCCGAATCTGAGATAATTAAAATATTTTTCGCTAGGTTTTTACTATCAAAAAATTCAAGGCACTTCCATATAGCTACGGCTTCGGCTGAAAATATAGAGTAGTTGGTATTTAGGGAGTAAGATTTTCTAATGTCTCCTTCAGGTACGTAAAAACCACATGACACGTGGTCTTTTGTTTTCGACCCATCCGTGTAGGCTTTTGTATAATTTGGAAATTGATCTACTACACTGAAAAAAATAAGTTGTGGTATGCCATTATAGGATGGAAAAATACATTTTGAGTCCATTAATACGAACTCAGGGCCCAGGTCTAAGACCGATTCATGGTTTATAATGTCTATGCAGAGATTTAATTCATTACAAATTTCAAAAGCTTTCGCTAATGGTGGATTATTTTTGTTTGAAAAATAGGTTGATGTTAGGTTATGTATAGATACGTCATATATGAGTTTATACAGATGATTTTTTCTGCTAACTTGTAAAAGAAGAAATTTGCAAGCTAGGTATTCTCTTCTTATCCACAAAGGGGGTTCAACTGCTTCAACCAGTAATGCTTCAATTGGGGTTGATTTCATTGCGCCCAAAGCAATTCGGAGTGCTTTATATTGAACTCTATCTATCTCCTTTAATCGTGTTTTACATGCCGATCCATACCATATGGATCCATAATCAATAATCGATCGAATGTAACTCTTATAGAAAAGGAGTACAGTCCCTTGATCCGCTCCCCAGGATAAACCACAAATTTGTCTCAGCAAATTAATGCCCTTTTCACACCTAGATATAGTATACTTGATTTCATTATTCCATAGAAGCTTTTGGTCCAAATGTACTCCTAAGTATTTATAAGATGTTAGTATTGGAATCTTCCAATTGCAAGTTTCTAAGTGTTGCAACTTAGGGTATCTCTTCCTAGTATAAAAAACTAACGCACTTTTTTCCGTGGATATGTTGAAGCCGTTTTCTAACGACCAGTTCTTGAATAAGTAAACTATATGTTTAAGTGTTTTTATGACTTCTGGAAATTGTTTTCCAGAAACATAGATTGCGAAATCATCTACGTATTGCAAACATGTTATGTTCGATGACCAAACCAAATGAATATCAATGGTATATAAATTAAACAAAAGAGGACTCAGTACAGATCCCTGAGGTATACCTTGGTTTGTAATGCGAGGGCCAATTAATTGGTTCTTTTGTTTCAGAAAGACTGACCTGTTGGTATAAATATTTATAACAGCTTTGACAACTTGTGTTGGAACACCAATGTATAACATTTTTTGACATAATATCTCTAAAACGACATTGTCATATGCTTTGCTGATGTCGAAATAAATGGTTCCAAGTATTTCATTTTCAGATAACGTATTTTGTATGTCACATACCATGTGTGTAATGGCTTCTTGGGTACCAGAACCTTTCCTACTGCCGTATTGCCCGTACGGTAGAATATTTTTGTGGTGTAGCCATCGTTCAAGGCGAAACTTTATCATACGTTCATATGTCTTTGTCAAGCATGGTAAAAGCGATATAGTTCGGTAAGAGTTTGCATTACTAGCTGGTTTTCCAGGCTTTGGAATTAGTATAAGGACACATTGTTTTAGTAAATCAGGGCAAGTTCCGCTTGCTAACATGTTGTTAAAAATGTTAAGTAAAAATTGCCGTGCAGAAGGTCCTAAAGCGTCTAACATAGTGTAGGTAATATCGTCGATTCCAGGCGCAGTATTATTTGTTCTTTTGATGGCATACTCTAGCTCGTTTAGGGTGAACTTATTGTTAATGTTACATTTATTGGAATTCACGTTATCTGGTACTACCAACTCTCTGTTGACTGAGGGGGGAGATGCATCTATAAAATTTTCCTCTATAACAGTTTCTGGAATTTCTTGATGACTTTGTGGAATGCGTTTCATTTTTCGTATATTTTTCCATATAGAGGTAATGGGTGTGTTTTTACTTAACTTAGTGCAATAATCTTGCCAGTTTGTTTTCGCCTTTAATTTGAATAATTTTTTTGCCTGTGCATTAACCTTGTTAACTTCTATATAATTGACATAATTTGAAGTTTCTTTGTATTTCTTTAAAGTAGCCTTTCTATGAATTACCATATTTTGACATTCGTTATCCCACCAAATTGGCTTTTCTTGTTTTTTTGGAATAATGGGAAATTTATTCATTGGCATGGACAGCTCAGCAGCTTGCGAAATTAAATCAATTAAAAAAATTAAATCTTGTTCTATGCTATTTCCGGAATTATAGTTCATGATTTGTCTTTCAATAATATCCTTATAAGTCTCCCAATTGGCAGATTTTGTCCTCCATTTACGACTAGGATATATTGTTAGGTCTGAAACGATTAAATGCTCGAAAGACATTACTACTGGGAAGTGATCAGATCCTAAAGAATCTTTATAAATACTCCATCTGACATAGGGGGAAATATTTGGACTTAATATTGATATGTCTACAACGGATATATTTGTATTTGGCCTATATATTCTTGTTGGGGTTCCATCATTAACAATTACTAAGTGCAGATCATCCAGTGCATTTACCAAGTATTTCCCAACTGAATTAGTAAGGCTAGATCCCCAAAGGGGATGATGTGCATTAAAATCTCCACCCAAAACTAAATTTTTGGGAAATTGAGAGAGGAATGTGTACCAATCGTTCTTTGTGCAATTAACTTGTGGGGGTCTATACAGAGAGACAAAAGTTAGGGTCTCATTTGTCACTGTGACATTAATGGCACAAGCTTCCAAATTATTAGTACACGTAACATCAAATACTTGATAATTTAAATGATTCCCAATTAAAATTGCGACACCACCTTTACCATCTGCCCTATCATTGCGGACAATATTATAACCTGAGAAATTGATCCTTGAACCTGGCTTAAACCATGTTTCAGAGAGTAACGCTATATCAACGTGTTCAAAAAAAAAAATACCATCCGACAGTAATCCATGCTGTTAATATCACGATACTTCACATCTACTTGGAAATTCCCAATTTCACAAATGGCTCAAATAAAAAATATTGCGCAAACCCTATTCAAAAATTGAGAAAACGGTGAAAAATTAACCAAACGCGCATTTCCAAAAACAGAATGATAGATTTCATGAAAATGTAATCCATTAGAATGACAAATTTTTAAGACAAGGTAGATAAATAAATTCATTTCCGGCCTTCGATCTCATTTCTAACTGAATCTTCATTACCGTAGGGGGTTATGTAGATACTAGTTTAATCTACATGGCCGTGGGGGACTGTGTGGGTGCTAGTTGGTGAAAGAAAATTTTCAAATAAGAAATTATACAAATTTATTTTAGGATTTCAATTTGCTAGCATAACCAGATTTCAGGTTATCGAAAAAATGCAAAGATTTTATTAATATTTTTACACATAGCTTTTCTTTTAGTTTTCATAGATAGTTATTTTTCTGCTGTTTGCAACATCCTATAAAGAATATGTTTCAACATAATAGTTATATCTCCTGATTTCTAGTCTTAATTGCGGTAGAATTATTCGATTTGTGAATAAACATATTCTCGTATAAACAGACAGCCGCAGAGTATAAATCTAGCTGCCACATAATTTCTCTACAAAAATACAATATCATATAGGGTCAATTTACTGTGAGAAAACTGAGCCTCATACGATTACGTTTTCCGGTGCCCCTGGCTCTTCAAATTTATGACTTTTTTCTAACTAAGTGAAACTATTTAAACTTATGATTTATGCAGCTCTTCGCTTGTTTTAATATAAAACAACCCAGAACTCATCACGTGGAGGTGGCTGCATGGCCAAATCCTCCGATATATTACCCTTTGATGTAGACAAACTCATGTTATACAAATATTTTTGCTCTGTGCTTAACATTTGTAAGTCAATTTCGGGAAGTTCTGTGGTAATCTTTTGAAACTCAGTAACTGGTATAGATTCGCAAGATTGTAATGCTTTTCCGATTTCGAAAGAAAACCCAAAGGGCCAGTAGTTTCCCCATCTAAATATTTTATTAATTGACGCAAAGGTAATTCATTTGCGTGTAACATACAAATGAACCACTTTAGTGGCCTTCCAATATGCATTTCTAGCTTTCTATTTACACCATTATGAATTCCCGTATTGACAGCGGTCCCATCACATCCAATAGCCACTAAGTTCGTCAAATTCATATGTTGCTGCAGAAACTGTATCAAATTTTCGGAAATTGTCTCTGTTGTGCCACATGGAACAGTGATATATCCAAAATATTTAAATCCGGGTTCTGAAACAATTACATTATGTTCTTCGCTAATTGTACTTCTGTGATTTTTACTACCAACTGAATGGTGAACGAGGGTATTATCTTTTCGTCCATCGAAATAAATAGCTTATAAAAAATCCTTGTCTTGCTTGGTTCTTAAAATGTTTCGTCTTCTTTTTCTCTCTCTTCTTATCTTACTTCTTAACTATTTTACAAGTTTCTTCTTTGGTTACCAGTCCAATATCTTTTAATACAGCAGACGCAATAATATCGGATCTATCAGAAACACCTGTGCGATCGCACGCTTGTGCGAGACTTGGTAAGTTAATACGCATTTGTTTAGATCGTTGGCGTTGTAATTTTTGGCTAGTCTCCTGCTTTGCATTAGAACTGCCATCAGTATCATCTGTCTCTTCACCATCTCACAGTTTCATATTCAGCACATTGTAAGTAGAAGTTGAAGGTAGCGATCCTGTTTCCAAGACTCTCCGATGTAAGGATCGCTGAGTGTTTCGCGTAGCTACTGGATCAATTGTGCCAATAAACATTTTTCTCTCTTCTGGTCTGCTAGAAATTCTCTTTCTCTAATTGGTACTTTGTTTTTACACTTAACCATTAAAAATTCGCGCACTTGCAGGACGAAATTGTCACCGCCAGCGCTGCTCGGGAATAAATGAACGGTTGGCGCGCCGCGGTAATATTTAATACCTCGGTGCACCAACCGTTAGCTAATCAGCGCGCCGCGCCGCTTTCGCGGCCGCGATAATATAAAAACTCGCCTGCGAAGTCAGCAGGCATCAGTCGATCGCCAGCAGTTCACCACTTAACTACAGCAGCAGCAACGATAACAGTGCTACCCTGGCACTTTCTTGTTTAACCAGTTGTTTTATTAGTAGTGAATAAGTAATAATAATAATTGTCTAAAATATAAATAAACAAATAAGTGACGACGATGGCCACAAGAAGTGGTAAAGCCTTCAACCCCGCTCTGTCAGACACCGAGGGGGACCTTTTCAGTCAGCCGATACCCCCGCCCACCGATGCTACCACCACGACGTCCGACGCCGCGACGCCTCGCCCCAGCTCCATATTCCAAGAGGGTCAAGGGCTTTCAGAGGAATCGACGCCACCCTCCGACGTGGCCTGTGAGACTGTGACCAAGACACTCCCCAATCATCTGGAACTGACGCCACCCTCGCATCGGCTCACACCAGCGGCTGATCGGCTCACATCAGCGGCAGACCGGCGACATACCCAGGCCCCGAGAATGGACACCCGGACCACCGCCACTACGGAGGCAGCGACGACCCTACCCAGCTACGAAGAATTGGCGCACTTACTGGCCGTCGCCACGGCCAATCTGGCCAGGGTGGCCCCCCGTCATGCAGGGTACGTCACACTGCAACCAACTACGCTCCCCCCCCCCATCATGCAGGGAACGTCTCACCGCGACCAACCACGCTGGCCCCCCATCATGCAGGGTACGTCTCACCGCAACCAACCATGCTGGCCTCCCATCAAGTAGGGTACGTCTCACCGCAACCAACCACGCTGGCCCCCCATCATGCAGGGCACGTCTCAACGCAACCAACCACGCCGGCCCCCCATCATGCAGGGAACGACTGGCAGCCACCAACAACAATGATCCCACACACTGCACGGAACGTCCAGCAGCCGGAGGACGAAAATAGGGACTTATTCCGTGGACAAAATATCAAACAGTTTTGTTTCTGCAATTTCTCTAAATTTTTTCACCTTTGGTCTAAAAGCATCATTCAATTGGGATTTTAGAGGTTTCTTAAGGTTTCTCAATTTTTCCTGATATTGTCTTATCATGTGTAAAATTTGTGATCTGTCACCACGAGAATAGACGCCTTAGACCAAACAAGTTTCAGCTCTGCAATCAAAATCTCTGCAATGTTACTTAAGGTCGGTTCTGCTTTATTTTGAACTGAATTAATTAAGGTTTGACGTATATATGGATAGTTTTTCATCACATCCGCATATGTAAACGTATTTTTCCTAAACATGGAAGGAGCCCCAAATACAGGGCAGTCAATATCTTTTCTAGTTTTTGGCATATTTCACAAAAAGACTCGAATATCAAAATTCACTAAACAACAACCAAAGTAACCGAGATACAAATATGCGGTTGTACAACTATTTTCGAATGAATATCGGCAGCTTAAACGCACACTCACTTAACGGCAGTCGCTGGAGAAATAATTGAATCGGCGGTAACTGGCAGTCGGCGACAAATTTTGAAAGTAGTGGGGGCACCGCTAAACGTCATCCAATCGACTCCAGGTTTTGCAGGGAATTAATATTAAGGGAATTAATATTACTTAGCCCACCAGCCAAATAGGCGTTCAGAAACTAAAATGTCAGATTTTTCACTCTACCCTAATCTACAATACACTTTAAGGAGATATTTGTGATCCATCTATCAACAGACATTTACAACATTATAACGAAGTTAATCTGTAAATCAATTTAACAACCCTCTGGATACATTTAAAACGATGTGAAACGCTACTGTAATCCCATTACACAGGTACGCATACTTGGTTGTGTGTTGGTAGTAATGATCATAGTTCAGCAGCATTAAGCACCGAGAAAGTTAGAATTAATCAGACCCACATCAGAAAGCCACAGCCTTTATGGCATTCATATATTTAAGTAGAAGTGTTATTTGTTTCATTCCCAGTAGAGCGGCTAGAAAAATAGTTTCTTTGAAAACTTGGCAACTGCACTTTGCGGGAACAATTAATCTTGTACCTAGCAATAAATTAAATTATCGATGGGGAAATAAATTTCCTCGTCGCTCATACATATTAATGAGGTGAAGGTCAAAGCAAATAAAAATTACATTTGTGTAGGATGCGATAAGGATAGTGGTAACACTCTATCGTTAATATTATTACGTTTTAGATGTTCAATAGTAATTGGATACCCAACTCTACTGTTGTAAGTTGTAACTTACTATTAGATTCACGGACGTGTTTGTTGGAAGGCATCCTACTTATAGGACGGTACATTTTTACCTATTATTATTAATGACTCTTTCACTCATTGTCATGAAAGCCAACGAAATATAATTTTTTGAGAACTGTACCCTAAGTATGACGTTCTAGTTACATCCCATAAGGAAATATTTATTATTTTTACCCATAACTTTTTTTCTCAGTACGCATATTAAAAAAACTATTAGTGTACCTAAGTAGAACCATAACAATACCATTACTATGAACTTTCACTCAATAATTTCAGTGGTTTGCAAAATAGCTAGATTTAAAACTATGAAATAGGAAGATTAACATAATTTTTAAATTTAAATCTAGCTATTTTGCAAACCACTGAAATTATGAGAATTCATAGTAATAGCTTTGTTATGGTTCTACTTAGGTAGCCTTATAGTTTTTTAAATGTACGTACCAAGAAAAAAAATCGGTAAAGATATTTACACAGAACTTCCCTCTTTATTTTTGCATGGTAGTCACTCTTATTATTAATTACGAAATCACATTGAGAATAGTAATCGGAATATAGTTATCACTATGGTTACAAAGAAAACCTGATAACTTTTGGACAAAAAATATACAGAGTGGTCATCCGACAGCAAAAATTCAATGCTAAATAACCAAACACCCTCGCAAATACCTTTACAAATGTCCACCATGGAAGGCTTACGCACATATCTTTACAAATGTCCACCATGGTTGAAATAAATATTATTGCCATCCGTCACATTTTCAATTCCACATTCGCGTAGTGGGGTGGAAGTATTAATAGTGGTTAAAGAAATTCTTTTTTTTTTAAATTTTTCAAAAAGGTTGGTGAAAAAAATGTTCAATTTTTTTTTTCTGAAATAGGTTTAGAATGTCAAATTTGAGCAAAAAAAAAATTCCATCTATTCTAGTGGTTTTTTTTTTCCGTTGCAATTTTTTTTTTTCCGAAATAGGTTTGGAATGTCATAAAACGTGGAAATTTTAAATTTGAGCAATACATTTTTTTCATCTATTCTATAGTAAGTAGGTAAGTGATAAATAGAATTTTTAAATTTTTCAAAAAAAATTTTAAATTTGTTTGAATAGGTTTAGAATGCCATGGAAACGTGGAAATTTTAAATTTGAACAAAGAAAAAAAAATTCCATCTATTCAGTGGTAAATTTTTTTCAAAAATGGTAAAAAAAAAATGTATATTTTTTTTAATAGGTTTAGAACGCTGTGAAACGTGGTAATTTTAATTTTGAACAAAGAAAACATGTTTTTCATCTACTTATTTTAGTGGTAAAAAAATTTTCAAAAATGTTGGTAAAAAAAATTTCAAAGAATTTTTTTTTATAGGTTTAGAATACCATGAACCGTGGAAATTTTAAATTTGACCAAAAACAATTTTTTCATCTATTTTAGTGGTAAATTTTTTTTCAAAAATGTTGGTGAAAAAAAATTAATTTTTTTTTTCTGAAATAGGTGTAGCGTGCCATGAAACGTGAAAATTTTAAATTTGAGCAAAAAAAAATTGTTTCATTATTTATTTCCTTTAGACGGTCCACCCTGCATATTTTCCAGTCAAAGTTTAACCATTTCTTCGCTGACAGTAGCGTCAACTACCTACCAAATTTGACTGCTCTCTGTCAAGTAGTTTTTTAGTTAATGCACCAACAGACAGACAAACAGACAGACAGACAGACAGATGGTATTGAGAAACCTATATTTTCGTAATTTACGTGATCCGAAACGTCAAAATCTCGGAGGGTAATTTTTTCTCGAATACGAGGGATGTAAAAATTTTGGAAATTATTTTCACCAACATTTTTGAAAAATTTTTTACCACTAAAATAGATGACATTTTTTTACCATTTTTGAAAAAAAATTGCCACTAAAATAGTTGGAATTTTTTTTTCTTTGTTCAAATTTAAAATTTCCACGTTTCCATGGAATTCTAAACCTATTCAAACAAATTTAAATTTTTTTCGAAAAATTTAAAAAGTTTTTTGAAAAAATTTTTAATCAATTTATCGCCATCATTTTTTTATTGTATTTCAGAGTATTTGTTATCTGCTCCTCATACTCGCGTGTGTTCTCTGGTGTGTTCCATCTATTATAGTTCTTTTTTAGGATCGTGTTGTTTCGTTCTCTTCTTGTGTTTATGTTCAATTTGCTCTCACTATACGATTATCGCTACCCGTTGTTCTAGCGCGACCGGCCGCTTTAAGTTTTTTATGTGCCTTATAAATATGGAGTGAATTGTACATACTTCGTTCTTTACTGGGTGAGTCGCTATTTTTTATTATTCGTTTATTTAACGTAGGCCTATTTCCGCTACTATGACCAATTACCGACACCAGGAGTCTAGTTACCTCCAAACTGTAAATTTTGCCGAACCGCTTCTCTGTATTGCCTAACATTTAATAGACAAGGGACCAACTGATTTACATCCCCTCCAAAGGATGGTGTATATCCGCTATGCAACCCCCGCCTAAAGTTACATACCTTCTAGAAATGAGGAGTCGCTTTGGAAATACATCTTTATGTGACAAACCCATCGAAACGATGAAATCGAAAAATAGTAGGCCAGTAAACACCAAAAAATATCAGAAGAGCATTTGGAGGCAGAAACTTAATTTTAAGATATGTTTTACCTATTTAAATAATTCATTCTCCCCAAATACCACTAGTGTTTTTAAAATGTATCTTAATTATATTTTTTTTTCTCGAGCTATTCAAGTGATTTAGCCACAAACTAAAACGAAATATTTTACAACATATATACTCTGATCGGAGATCTACCAACCCCGTAAAGTATTTATTAGATTTATTTTTCTGTTACTACCATCAATATCCACAAAAATGCTCTGCAACTTCTGCTGCTATCTTTAGCAGTTAAAAAAACAACACAGGAAAAAATACCAGGACCACCTCGAATGGCTTACTTGAGTCTTTTATTTATTATACAATATAGAATTAGCACATTTTAATTAAAATAATTACATACGCAAACATTAATGACCATTGCATAAATTTTATTTTCCGCGACAACAAAACATACAATTTTTAAAGAATTTGATCATAAAAAGAGCTGTAATTAAATGAAACTTTTTTACAGGATAACTAATTCAAACTAATTATCCAAGTCTTTATATAACATTTTGCCACATACAGAGACAAAAATGTGATAAATGTGGTCAATATTTTATGCTTTCGCCGTTTTTCAAATCTTTTGTAATATGAAATGAGTACGGCAATTTATTTTCTCCTCTTCTCGTTTTCTTATAATATATCGCCGTTTCTTTATATAAAAGTTATCAACATTTATAAAGAATCCTATTGTACAGCTGCTAGGAAACATGTTTATTTTTTATTTCTCTCGCCATAGTAAATACAAAAGGAAACATTATTTATGGTCGTGAGATTAATGTGTCTTAAATAGGATACAATTCTATGCTTGGGGTTTAACAGAAATCAGAGAGCATAATATACCCACCTGGTCAAAATATTACAAGAAGAATAAAATAATATATTACCAGAAAATACTAGTGACTAATGACACTCTAGTGTGTTGATGACTTGTCCTCAGTCAAGTTATCAGTAAAGAGTTGGGGGTGAAATACAGGTAAATAATAGTAAATAAGCAAAGCAAGCTGATAAGAGTCTAGAAATTTGGAATTTGATGCATATGCTAGAAGCCAAGTCTCAATATTTTCCCTGACATGTTCAATCCTTGCTAATAGATGATATTTAATGGCCATCAGCTTTAAAAACTAACGGAAATAATTGGAAATCATCATCATCGGGAATCATTTTGGCGGATTTCTGGGAATCATTGGGGATTTTTGAGAATCACTGGGACATCTTAGGTAATCCTTGCGAAACTTAAATATCATAATGTTAATATTTTTATGTAGTAACTTTAATGCCTTGGAAACTAATAAGAATCTTTTGCAATTGTTGAAGATCTTTGGGAAACATTTTACTAAAATATTATCCAGAACGTACAACACCGTAAAGGGAATGTTTATACCTGAAGAATAAGACTTATTTAATTCTAAACGTAAATACAGATAATACCGATTACGTTATTCATGCTTTTCAGTAGGTATTTAATCACTTCAATAAAGTATTTAAAAGTGGATAAGTACAAGGGCATAACAATAGGAAGATACTAATTGTTATGCCTTTTTACCGTTGGGAATCTGTATGCTGAACAACTACTTTATTGACATTTGCCTGATATTGGCTAATTGGTAATACATTACAGTGACGATTCAATTCACCAATCGTCATAGGCCTTTTTGTGTAGCCAACGGAAAGCACCGAGGGTAGGAAACTGACGACTTCTGGAATGCTGGAATGTTGGTACATTATACTATTATACCTTACTATTAACCCGGTGCTTTATATGCCACAGAGTAATATACCAATAGTTGGGCTAAAGTGTTATTGGAAAACTATCACTTTAAAATGCAAGTTTAAATTGACAATAAACTAACAATTATGTATGAGTACAAGTTTGAACTTACAGTTATGTGTAATTGCAAGTTTAAACTTGTACGTCTAATTGTCAGTTTGAACTGATGTAATCGTGTTTTTTCGCAGTTTTTCCTGAATATCTCCGATTGTCCGCAATAAAGAAAGAGAAGCAACGAAAAAAACTCGATTTTTCCGCAACTTTTTGGTCAATGTGTCAAGTCGCAATATATAAAGACATTTTAGGGAGGCTATTATTAAACAGCAGGAAACTTGCATTAAAATTTAAATGGGGAAAATTAATAGTTTAATAGAACGTATATTTTACAAAAAAAAAAATAACTCAGTCTCGTTACTTAGAAACAATGGACTCAATTAGTTGTGACGTCACAAGTTAGGCAACCTCTATATACTAGTGTCATGACACACGGGTTGCCTGCCAAGCACACTGGAACTTGAGCCTTAATGCATATGTCTATAAGGCGACATTTTCGAGGATAGAAACATAGCATAGAACTTTATTTTATTTCTCCTGTGGAATAAATATTTAAGGACTTCGAATACCTATTTCACATTCAAAAAATATGTTAAAATGTATATATCTATGTATGAGTTATAAAAACTTTATTTTAATTTTTGTTTACAGTTTTTGCAATACTTTATACTTGTGTATATTTACCGATACCTTGTCCATGGAATATGATAACTGAAATCTCTTAAATATTTCTTACACGGGAGAAATAAAATAAAATTGTATGCTATGTTTCTATCCCCGAAAATGTCGCCTTATAAACATATGCATTAAGGGTCAAATTTCAGTATGCTTGGCAGGCAACCCGTGTGTCATGACACTGGTATATAGGGGTTGCATAATTATGTGACGTCACACTAATTGAGTCCATTGAAGCTGTTGTAAAATTCAAATTTTATATCGCGTTAAGAAAACACTACCTACGGCCGTGACGTCAGATCGCATTACTAATTTCGCAATTCCAGTCTCGCATCGTTGTCTTCTACGTGCGTTTTGACGCCACAGGCTTCTTACATATCTTATTTTCTTACGTAAAGTGTGACCCATTTTGAATGGAACCACCCCTGTAAAAAATGTTTCTATTATCTGACTTGAACGTGGCTTTTTTTAAAAAGATAGGCCATCAATAACTATACTTTATGACAAAATTTTAGAGATAAATTTCAATTTTCAAGACCTACAATGAATTTTTTTCAATGTTAAAAATGGACAAATTTGATTAGCGATTCTTTTTATAAAATCTAACTATACCACTGGATTCAGAAACATCTCCAATGGGTAAATATAAAATTTCGTGAAAAAATATTAAATAATGACAGATTTATGACGAAATTAAGTAGGTAATATTTTATAATAACTTTTACATTATTTTTTCTAAGAATCGAAGTGGCTCATGAAAAACAAACAATAGAAAGATAAATTAAGTGGATAGTTTTGATAAATATTTTCTTTTTATTGAGTAATGACAGATAATAATAGGGTGTCATGGAAAACAAATTTTAAAGTCAGACGTCAAATCTTTAAAATACGCATATACTCAGAGCATATTGTTATTAAAATTTTAAAATCGATCAATAAAATTATCAAGTATTAGTTTATTAGTTTGAAATTAAAATTATGGATACTCTAAATGTAGTAGAAAAAATTGAACCTGTGCGCCTTAGAGGAGATAAAATTTTTCACATAAAATAGAGCTTTCGATGGCCTATCTTTTAAAAAAGGCCATGTTAAAATCAGATTATAGACACATTTTTTACAGAGGTGTTTCCATTCAAAATGGGTCACACTGTATCTGAACATTTTTATGGAACTAAAAAAAAATGTGTAAGTTCCCTATTTATGATAACTTCAATACTAATACACATATTTTAACGAGAATATACCTCTTGTAGAGCGAAATTATCAGGTCGAGTTTCAAATTAAAATTTTTATAACAACGCCTAAAAATCAATAAAATTACAAATTCGAAAATTGAATCATGTACAGTACTGCAATGAAGATTTTTATTTCAACTGTAAAAAGAGCGATTAAGAAAGAATAGAAATTAAAATTTTAGTTTGAAATCTTTACAGTAATGGACATCGTGATACGTTGAAGAGTGTAGAAGCAGGTTTTAATTATACCTATCGACCAACTTCAACTCGATAATTTTCCAACAATTTATGTGACTAAAAATATTGTATAACTACCCCCAAACAAGAAAACATGAGAAAATATCATGGCAATTTATTTAAATATTTCATTTCCAGAATTTTTTAAAATATTGTTGATTTTTTGATATTCTGGGGATGCTTTTGCCCCTTTGAGGGCCTATGGGTGAATTATTAAACCTTCTTGATAGAAACTGCATCATTTCACTTTTTTAAATAGATTTAAAAGAAATAATACAACTATTGTTTTCAGATTCATTGATATTTTTTAAATTTCAACCCCTGAATAGGGGTAATTACTGAACATTTTCAAAAAACCAAGAATAACGCCTCTCTTGATATTTAATAATGATTAATTTGAGGTCAACCAAACTTTTTTACGATTTTCTCCGAGCTCTCAATCTGCAAGGTAAAAATACTTTTTTTTAATTGTTCGTGTTTTTATATACTTTTAATATATACCAATAATTATTGTTTTTGGGCAAAATATTGATAAGTAAAAAGCATTTGTTTCTTTAAAGAAATTAAAAAGAGTGAGTAAAATTAGCTTTATAAAATTTAAAATTTATTTTCGTTCAAATCACCGAAAACAACATAAAAAAAATCTATAATCTGAAATAAGAATTTTTGATGTATGACCTGCTATATACAGGGTTTCCCAGATTTAAAAGGGCATACTATAGGAAGGTAGAGTACACTCAGGTGAATTCAAAAGCTGAGTTCAAAACACCCCTATACTTGAATGTGAACCGTTTTTTGAGATGCGGGGTTGTTTTATAGTTTTTGACCAGAACTTCAGTCCGCCATATTTTTGAAATTACTGCACATATTTAGATAAAATTTGGTATACATATAAATACTCTTTTAGGTTAATGAACAACTGAAGTAATTTTGGAAAAATTCCACGACCAACCCCCAATTTTTACTTCCCTTGCATACCGAAGGGGAGTATTGTATTCGAGAAAAATCACCCTCAGAGATTTTTTCGGATTTTGGCGTTTCAGAATACGTAGACTACGAAAATATAGGTTTTTCAATTCAGTCAATCTGTCTGTCTGTCGGTTCATTTACTAAAAAACTACTTGAGAGCAGTCAAATTTGGTAGGTAGTTGACGCTGCTGTCAGCGAAGAAATGGTTAAAATTTCACTAGAAAATATACAGGGTGGACCGTCTAAAAGGAATAAACAATGGAAAAAAATTTTTTTTGCTCAAATTTAAAATTTCCACGTTTTCTAACACGCTAACATTTTTGAAAATTTTTTTACCAAGATGAAAAAAATTTTCTTTGTTCAAATTTAAAATTTCCACGTCTCATGGCTTTCTAAATCTATTAAAAAATTAAAAAAATTCAATTTTTTTTACCAACATTTTTGAAAAAATTTTTACCACTAAAATAGATGGAAATTTTTTTTTCTTTTTCAAATTTAAAATTTTCACGTTTCATAGCGTTCTAAACCTATTTAAGAAAAAAAAAATTTAGAAAATTCTTTTACAATTTTTGACAAAATTTTACCACTAAAATAGATGGAATTTTTTTTCTTTGTTCAGATTTAAAATTTCCACGTTTCCATGGCATTCTAAACCTATTTCAACAAAAACATATTTAAAAATATTTTTGAAAAATTTTAAAATTTTTTTGAAAAAGTTTTAATCGACACACTACTATGGGGTAGATGAAAAATTTGTTTTTGCTCGAATTGAAAATGTTCACGTTTCATGACATTCCAAACTTATTTCGGAAAAAAAATGGCAACATTTTTTTACCATCTTGGAAAAATATTTTACCACTAGAATAGATGGAAAAAATTTCTTTCTGCACAAATTTAAAATTTCCACGTTTCATGACATTCTAAACATATTTCAGAAGAAAAAACTTATGAAAATTTGTTTACCAACATTTTTGAAACCTTTCCATATTTGGCACCTGTCATTTAGTATTGAACTTTTGTTGTTGGATGAGCATTCTGTATATTTTTTTACCAAAACTTATCAGGTTTTCTTTGTAATAATAGTGATAACTATATTCCGATTATTATTTTCAGTGTCATTTCGTAATTATCAATTTTTTAGAGTGACCGCCATGCACAAATAAAGAGGGAAGTTCTGTGTAAACACCTTTACCGTTTTTTTAATAAGGCTCTTAAGGTCGTTAACATCCCACTGTATATTATTTTTTGGTAAATGTTAGTAAACTTTAAGAAAGCATATGGATCACTTTATAAAATAATGTCATAATATTTGATGGCACGTTTATGGCTAATTTTCAATAAATTTTCAAAAGTATTGAAAGGCCAAATTTGACATTCTACAAATAACACAATCCAGTTGCCAAGTTGCTAACATTATTATTTTATTAATTTTAGCTAAATACCCCGTAGAAGAGGCTGTTATTTGTTTTTGTTTTAACATTCAGTGTTTTTCCGTCCAAAATAAAGCACATTCCATTTATTTCACGAATAAAAAATAAGTAATAAAACGATGCGATTAACACATGGCATTGCTGCACCCTGTATACCCCTAAACAGTCCATGATTCAATTTTGAAATTTGCAACTGTTTTTTAGTCGTTCTTAAAAATAATTAACTTGAAACTTCCTTTGTTGTTTTTCTCTTTGCAATTTCATTGTGAACAATTCGTTCCTCTTTATTGCGGGTTATGCAACCAGAAATATTTAAGAAAAACTGCAAAAAAACACAATTTTGAACATTCTTTCGTTGAAACGAGAGCTTCCCAAATTATTTCCTAACGTTAAATTTCTTATGCTGAATACAGTTTTTAATCTTGCCTGTACCTTTATTCCAGCGCAGTAAATACTGCCATTTTGAATAAAGTTTAATGTATTCGCCGCATTTAAAATGTTAAAATATATTTTTGTCTAGTGTCACTGGAGTGAATATTAAAACGTCTAGATTTGGACTAAAACTGTATATATGTTCGGATGAACGTGCCTTTGAAAAGGGTTAAAATCCTCCGACGACCATACATGTTTAATAACTTGTTCAGCGCAAATTCACATTCATTAAAGCTTCTGTATCCACTTTTAATGAAGGCCAGTAACATTGGATTACGCTGAAAATCAATTATTTTAGAATTTCATGTGCATGTTTCAGACGTAATTTATCACAAATAAAATTAATAGATGAAATAAAATTGATGTAACATAAAATGAATAACGATACTAGTTAAATGGAAAATTATAAATTATTAATAAACGTTGAAATAAATAATTATGCGTTATTGTACAACTGTACACTTTCAGAGTTTCAGTTCTAGTCTATGAATTTGTGAAGAATTTACGCCATCGAAAATATATTATTTAAATTTAATTTACTCATTCAAATGTCGTTCAAAACATAGATCAAATGATGTAAAATGCAATACAATTATACACGACTGCAAACAGAATATTTTGCGGCATGATAATTTCGGTTATTTAATAACATGTACTAATAATAATAAATGCATTTATGCATACCCTAGCCATGCACAAAATATAAAATATAATTTCCGGAATCGCAAGGTCCGCTACACAGCTCTTGCTAGGACATATTCAATAGCTAGTAGTCTAATAATTATAAAGATTTCCATAACAAAAAATGTTATCTGAGATTTTCCTTCAGTACTGTTAGTGAAGGGATTATACATTACAAAACCACAAAAATCAGTTTGGGGGTACCGCGTAACCCCCCCCCCCCCAAACACCGCCCCTTTGGTGAAAAAAGCATTATTTTACTAATAACTCGTTAACCGTTGAATACATAAAAAAAATTCCCATAGTAAAAAAGAAAGCTTGACTGATTGTCTAAAAAGAAGTAATTTTCTTGTATATGCCATGGTTTTCGAGAAAATCGATATTGAAAAAAATTGCAAAATTTGTATTTTTAATGCGCAAGAATTTTCGTTTATTTGAAATTTTTTGCGGGCGGCCTATAGAAAAAATTGAATTGCTCAAATACCAAACATGTTTCCATTTTTGATGGCTATAGATATTTATTAGTATATAAAAATAAAATAATATAGTTACCTCTTGATTTTTTGCACGTTTACCTATTCACAGGCCCATAAAAATAACTGACTTTAATATAAGTTATAAATGCATTCATTCTCAAATCCAAAATATAAGGAGCATTTGCGGCTTCCTTTATTCTTTTTTTACTATTGTCTGGAGGTGTGACAAAAAATGACCACAAATTAAATTAAGTAGTTTTTTTATAAACTACGACAGAGTTAAGTAAATAAGGTACGCCCACTAAATCTGATTGATGGCAAATTCTGCTACAGATCTACTGATTGGTCGAATTTTATTATGCGTATTAGTCTAGTATATAGAGTCCACGTTGACTTGCAGAGCCGGAGTTAGAATTTCAGAGTTTGGCAAGTAATGAAACAATGAAAGTAAAATATTCCTGCTTTCATAAATGTCGAATTTCACAATTCTACCTATTATTAAATAAAAATACAACAACCCTACATTCATTTTATCTAGGATTTAATTCTAGCATTATATTGAACCTACCTAACAATGGCATTTTTCACCGCTTTTTTTTAAATTCAATTATTTCAAACTTTCGCGTCGATGTAGTTGGTATTTTCTCAGCTTGTCGCGAATGGTAAGAGGCATATTATCTAACACTATGACCGAATTTGGCTTTATGTAACGCAATAGTTTTTTTGCAAAACATTTTTCAAAAAAAGTGGCATTCATATCTTGGTGGTAATCGGCCGATGACTTTGCTATGTTTTTTGCGGAAAGCATTAAACACACTTTTACAAATCCATCTTCATTAGAGGTGTTTCAAATTCTCATGAGCTGTGACCTTCATATGCGCAGAGACATAATCCCTCCTGTGGACTCAATTACAATTCTTAAAAATATTAGATTTATTGTTTACAATTTATCCTGAGCTCTTGTTTATATATACAGCAAGGTAGCCCTCAGTGTTTTCAAAATTCACTTATAATATTCATAAGATTCTGAAACACCTCTACCCGCGTGTACTATTATTATACGTTTACCTCTCGAGGAAGGTACATTTGGAGAACATTTTAAAGTGTCATCCGACCAAAAAAAGTTTTGAATTTTTTTTTCTGAAATAGGTTTAGAATGCCATGAAACGTGGAAATTTTAAATTTGAGCAAAAAAATTTTTTTCTATTTATTCCATTTAGACGGTTCACCCTGTATATTTTCCAGTGAAAGTTTAACCATCTCAGACAGCAGCGTCAGCTACCTACTAAATTTGACTGTTCTACGTCAAGCAGTTTTTTTTAGATAATACACCAACAGACAGACAGACAGACTGACTGACTGACGGAATTAGAAAACCTATATTTTCGTAATCTACGTGATCTGAAACGTGAAATTCTGAAAAAATGTCGGAGGGTGATTTTTTCTCGAATGCAATACTTCCCTTCGGTATGCGAGGAAAGTAGAGGTGTTTTAAAACCTCATGAGCCTTGACCTTCATATGCGCAGAGACATAATCCGTCCTGTTGACTCAGTTACACTTCTTAAAAATATTCTATTTATTGTTTACAATTTATCCCGAGCTCTTGTTTATGTATACAGCAAGGCAGCCTCCAGTGTCTTCAAAAACATACTTATAACTCAGATTAAACTTTGCCTTTTGCGCATCTCGCGGCTCATGAGATTCTGAAACACCTCTAACACATTTAAAAACAAACATATTTGACAGTAATAAAAGAAATGCTAAAAAGCTGAGTTCATATTTATAAAGCACAGACGATGACTCCTTTGACGGCAATTTTTTATTCGCTGAATAAATATGAACCTAATTTTCTGTTATTTTTGTGGTGCGTGCCCTTTCTGTTGAAACTGCCGATAAGAAGAAACCAAGAAACTGTAGTGTAGTGCTAGTATTTTAATGAGATTAAATTGGAAAATTTGCCAGTAGTGTTTTTATGGTAATAAATATTTAAATGGAGAGTTGTCATGCGACAAGTAAAATACGAATGTAGTCATAAAAATTTTGAATCCGATTCTGGACGCATTAAGCAGGTGTTCGTTTGCAAGCGCGTGGCTCTCTGTGATGCAATTCTTAAGGGATGCCGCTTTGAATGTTATATTTTGGACACAACTTTAAAATACATCAGTGCAGAAAAAGTTAAGAATAAAAATATTCACATTTACGAATTTACCAGCAAGTTAACCAAATTTTGGCCAATTTTTTATTTTCTTTCCTTCTTTCCTAAAAATAAAAAAAAGACTCAAGCATCTTGAAAATTTAGCGCCAGAATTTTTTATACTTTAAATATCATATAACTATTGTTTCTAATCAATTAATAGTTTAAAAAATTGTATTAAAAAAATATCATCAAAAAATTTAACATGCAGCCTTTTTTGGATTTTTTTTTTGCTAACTTTAACATGCTGCTAAATTTGTAAATGTGAATATTTTTATTCCTAACTCTTTCTGTATTGAAGCGGTACTTTGAATTAAAAGATAATGCATTTATAACTTATATTATAGTCAGTTATTTTTTATGGGCATGTGAATAGTTAGATGCACAAAAAAATTAAGAGATAACTATACTATATTGTTATTTTTATATACTAATAAATATCAATAGCCCTCAAATATGGCAACACAAGAGACTATTTTATATCCCGTTTAAAACTCATTTCGATTTTTCTTCCTAGCTTGTTTGATTTACAAACTATTCATTTTTTTCTATAGGCCGCGCGCAAATAATTTCAAATAACGAAAATTTGCGCGCATTAAAAATTCAAATTTTTCAATTTTTTTCAATATCGATTTTCTCGAAAACCATGTAGTCGCGTCATTTTAGCATGAAAACTCTGAAAACTTGTAAAAGAAAGGTACAGGGTCAATTAACTTCATTTTTGTTGCAAAGAGTTCAAAAAGGCATTTAGAGAAAACATTACCCTTTATTTTGTGGTGGAAACGTTTGGTTTCATTTTTTTTGTCACTAATTTGAGTTAGAAAATATATTTTTTTGTGAAATATACGTTTTATTGCACTGTTTCCTTATGATGTTTCTTAGTATTATTTCCCTATTTAAATGTGTACGAACGTTACCTATTGTGTTGTTGCGAAGTATGTCCTGCATCAGCTCCTACTCTTCCCTCACACATTCATAGAGAAATATCATTTTTTTTGCTCAACTTTTAGCGTACCTACTCTCCAGATCTGGAAGAATGCAATTACTTAACATTGAAAATAATTGCGGGTGCGTGTATACGAGGATCGCTTAAGCATGAATGAAACGACGTGCAACAAAAACAGATCTCTCGGTCCGCCGTTTATGGAACGATAGATCAAAGTCAGGGACGAACATTCAACTAATAAACATAACAGTCGGTGTCTGCTTATACTTCTGGCTTTGTCGGATAATATTTTGAGAATATCTCAATTAACAATTAGTTAATTGCATTTAAGAATCAGGACTACGTAGTTAAAAGAGAAGCACACTTGACCTTCAGAATGGAGTCTGGGGTACGATTCTCGACTTGGAGTTACTTTGGAATAAGATATTCGAATACTGAGTATATGTCCCTTGTCTCGAGATGCGTAGCCTCCCTACGCATAAAATCACTTGAGGACTTCAGGGATAGAGGGGACTGTATTATCTGTGGTGTGGTGGTTACCTGTGTAACTTAAAATTTATTGTTATTTTCGAGTCTTAAACAGAATATGGAAGTATTACAAAATGACGTTTTCTATCTTTTACATTGTTCACTTACTGTGGTGTAATACCTGTAAAAAGAGATTAAAATTGTAAAAAGGACCCTACCCTAGATCTCCAATGTCGAGTATAATTACTGTAAAAGTTGAAATAAGTTACGAGACACTAATGGACTATATTCGTGTAACGTTCCAGACGTTTTATCAATTCATACTGGGCAACAGTCCTTTATCTAGCAACATAACACAAATAAAAGAGCATAATGCACCATTTCGAACTAGGCATAAACGAACATACCTGTCGCTGCTGTTTTTCCACAACCTCATTCTCTATCTTGTTATAGTACTATAACTTTCTGTTTATGTCTCTTCCGTCTGATGGTGTAAAAGTGAAAGCATTATTCTGGTACCATCCATTGCGTATACTTATGCAATGAATGGTGTAATGAAGGTTGCCAAAAACACTTTGTAATATCTGAACATGAACTATGTTACGTATATATCAGCGTAATGCTGTCTATGAAGAAATTCCAATAAACACTAAAAACTTGAATACTACACTCGAAACTCTCACTCGATGTGCGTTTCGTCAACTAAATTGGCATCATCTGGAGTAAACTACAACTGACTAGCTGTACATATCTGTATAATTTGTCTGTATTTGGCTGTAATTAATGCAAGGTTGACAATCTATTGATATTAGTAATTCGTAACTATTTTTCTCATTTAATATGGTATTTACGGATTTATTATTCTTCTTAAAAGCTCTCATTTTAATTGCAATATTAGTGTTAGTTTGTTCAGGTCAAATTTTGCAAGCTGAATTAGATCCACTTCATCTTATCCTACTGAGTTGAAATTTTACACGTTAATTCAGTTTCGATGACGATGTATTCTTATGATAGGCATGACCTGATTCTAAACCCAGTGTGGTCGATTAAGTGTGCTACAAATGGATTTTTTTTTTTTTTAGTTGCACAACCAAAGTTTAAATACCGCCAAAAGTTATTGCATGTCCGATAACCATTTCAGGTGCACTTAGAATGGCTTCACGTTAAATAGTATTCAGGGTAGGGCAAAAAATATGAAAATCTTTCAAGAATAGTGTCGAAAAAAAAATTAAGTATATAAAATAATATTTTATAGAAATAGCTTTTATTTAAAAAACTGTACCTACTGAAAAGTAAAAAATATTTCTTTTTAAATTCATGCACCTGGAAATCAAAAGCTTTGGGGGCGGTCAATTGAGCAAAGTAACTATGCAACAGTGCTATATGGCCGTCCCCAAAGCTTCTGGTTTCCAGGTGCATGGGTTTTAAAAAAATATTTTTTACTTTTTAGCAGAGTATTTTTAAATAATTTTTTTTATTAATGAATTTGTTTCTCTAAGATAGTGTGAAATAAAACAAAACAAACTTTGATACTGGTAGAAAAACCGGAACATACCCACAAACATTTGTTAAATATATCTCTAGATATAACATAAATGAAAACGTAGTTTTCATTCCATATAAATATTCATATACCTAAATCGTATCGTTAATAAGTTTAATTACGATAAAGGTTATAACACTGATTTTAAGCACACTTTGTAAAATATAAAGTGCTACTTTAAATGGTAATGATTAAAAGTAAGTGTTTTAGGGTTCTAATTTACCTCACTATTCAAGCCAATACTTATTCACCTCTTTAATGATTCAGCGTCACGAAGCTTCATAAATAAATTAAAAATCAGCTGCACTTGCGGTGCTTGGATAAAAACGAGATACCAAATTATTGTTTGTGTTCTAAAGTGCACCTGCATTTTATTGTAGACACTATGAGAGTTTTGAAGTTGACGTAGGTAGATTATTTTATCTACACTTGTGAAGAGTTTAATATAATAAATATTTTAAAAAGGCCCTTTTTCAAAAATTACGCTTTCTGGAAATAAATATAGAAAATATAATTTCTTTTGTTTGTTTTACACGAAAAGTGCTGTGCGTATATTATTAGTTCGTTGGTATTTTTATGACGCTCATATTAACTTACATTCTCTGTTTGGCCTCTTTCCGGTTTTTTTGTCCAGAATTCTCCAGAAATCTTGCAATCAAAATTTCGACTAGTTATAATTCGTCATTTTGGACACGTGTATAGCTACGGTGACAACAGAATACAGTATATCTATTATCATCCTAAATCCATTATGGCAGACTTACGAAGATAGTGGATACCTTTTTCTTCACAGCCGCCTTAACAATAGTATCAAATGAAAGGATTTGACGAGTAAAATGCGATACTATTTAGGTTGTCAAAGAAATGCAATCTTTATATTCAGTAGATTTTAATTTTTTATTGAATAGACAGGCGCTTTGTTCTAATTTTTAATTTAATCTTCATGATCGTAAGGGGCTATGTGGATACTAGTGTTACAATGACAATTATAAAATAAGAAACAGGCATTTATTTTAGAATTTTTTCATTGCTAGCATAACCAGAAGTCAGGATGTCGAAAGAATGCAGAGATTAGAGATTCATGTCTTGTAGATAGTTTTTCTTTTTAGTTGTCATAGATAATTTTTTCTGCTGTTTGGCAAATCCCATAAAGAAGATGTTTTATTACAATTATAAGGGAACGAAAAATAATTCACTTTTAAACATTACATAATTGTCGAAATTTATATAGGATACAGTTTTTTAACGACAAATTATACCTGTAAATCTCATCTCAAGTGCTGGTTAATGACTATTCCGTTAGTTTCAGATAGTATAATGTGTTTCTCTAATTGAATTTCAATATTGATAGATTTAAAAGATGATAAATTTAATTGATCTAAAGGGTAGGTAGGTTATTTTACCTAGATTCAATGTTAATTTTTTTTAACAAACCAGCTTTACCAGCTGTAAACCATCCCACTTTGTGGCTTTATAAATAATTGTGGTATCACCTACAAAGCCTATATGTTCTGCGCTAGGGAAAGTGAATAAATAATTTAAACAAATAAAGAACAGTAAAGGGCCCTAAGACTGTACATTGTGGTGCACTATATTCTATGGTTAAGTTGTTACTACATACGTCTCTTACTTTGACGCATTGGTCTCTATTAGAAGTATAATTTCTAAATAATTTTAAACATTTGCCTCTTATTCCAATGTCCTTCAAGGCCAGTAAGAGCAGGGAATGGCTGAGTGTATCAAAAGCTTTAGATAGATCATAAAGGTACATAAACATGGTGTACTTTGTCTAGAGAAAGGTGTATATTTGACATTAGGTCTAATATAGCATCTTGAGTAGACTTATTTTCTTTAAAATCGTATTGTTGGAGAATATTCTATATTTATTTAAGTAAGACCTAGTACTTATGACTTTAAAAAAAACTCTGAATATATTTGTTATTAGAAAAATTGGTCTATAATTGCTTATTATATTAGTATCTCCTTTCTTGTAATTGGTATTACTAAAGAATCTTTAAAATCCTGCGTTCAGCGGCCGAATTCCATGCAATTATTTATGATAAAAACTGTAAATATGGACAAATATGCAGTAGACGTTACATATTCGCATACACGAATTTAATGAGGTATTGCCGCTGATGGTAGAAGGGGACATTTACTTACTTTGCTTCTAAATAATCATAGGCAATTTCCTCATTTCGACTGAGGCTATTGTAATTTTCTATGGTCTTAGCTCAACTAACTTGTTTTGTCATATACATTTTCTACAATTTCGAAAGATGTTTATTTAGCGAGCGTAAATTTAATAATAAATGGCTACAGTTTCATTTCGCATAAGTTGCCAGGCAAGTTGCTACGCAACAAATGCGATATGAAACATTTCTTGTTCGGGGCGCTGTAAAATAAGAACAGATTATCACAAATTATCACTTCCAACGACGGACGAAAACGCAGGAAAAAATGGTTTAAAGACCTGCTTTAAGGATCGTTAGTCTAAGAATTAGACGCTAGACCACCATACCCCTCAATGAAGATGCGCTAATGCTTCAATGTAGCTATCTAGTTGATAATAATATTTCGATGGATATACATTACATTGTCGCAGGACTCCCAGATAAAAGGGGAATATATATGTAAGAAAAAATTACTTTAGAGGCTGATATATCAGCAATACAGCAGGGTAGTGTGGTCACCCTGTGCCCTGAACAAAATTTTTATGTTTTACGTGCAGTCCCCTCTCTGCATTTAATTGGTGGCGAAAGAGGCTCACACGGCCGACTAGACAAGTACCTGGGGAGTGAGTTCGAACAAATTGGGGCTTTAAATGTACGCTGGTGAAAACAAATACGCTTCTTACTATAACAGATTTAATAATTATACTTAGGCACGATTACAGCCAAATTTCCAGAAATCACATTACACACAATCGATATACTTATGTGTGGCCCACACTTAACCTAACACAAAACATATGATAACTTAAAACTAATAAAATCTTAACTACTAATAGGCAAAATATGACCCCCCCAAGATATATTAGCTTAGACGGTTACAGTAAAATACTGAACATTAACATGAAATGAACAAAATAATGTGAATTATTTAGTGACGATAGGTTAAATTGTGAAAAATTTGTAAGCGTGGTGTTCAAAACTACTAAAACTTAATTGGTCATATGCCAAATATGTACTGATAATTTACATTTACTGTGTACCGTAAGAAAGCTGACGGGCTCTCTACGCCTCACGTAGAAGGTGGTATGTGATATAAGGTCCCTCGTTAGGTAATTCAAAGACGCTTAACTACCTCCAGCAGGTTTCAAAATGTAACCACTAGGCCTACCAGGGGAGCGTAGCTTCCAAGGAAACCAGGACGGAGAGTCTCACCGGTACACTCAAGATTCCAAATTCACAAAATATCTTGCCAACCAAGTTGCAGTAAACCAAATTCACATACAGATGTACAAATCCAACAGGTAAGATGTGGGGTCAAACATCCCAAGTCCAAGATAGAATGAAACCAAAAGAACAAAAGGTACCAGAAGAACAAGAAAACCAAAAAGAACAAAAAACCCAAAAAGCCCTGCAATAAAGAAATAACGAATATTACAAATCTATTTTCTAAAGAGATTTCAGAGGTATACCTTAGATGTTGAGTGGGATTTCAGAATTCCTTCGCCATGTGCTTCCAGCAAGTTGATTTATCCGGAAAATTCCGTAGCAGTATTTCCCAACAGAAAATAATACAAATAGCAAAATAAAATACTGCTAATTTGTCACTACAGCACTAAATCCTATTAAAGGAGCAAATTAACAAAATGCTATCCACTTGCTCAGTGACACAACTTCTCTTCGAGCCGGCAAACGGAAAAAATCCCCAAAAATGGCCCAGACGGAAACCTCTGTCAAAATCTGAGAATGACTAAAACTTTGTCCATGGGTATGTTCCGAATGAACACTATACAACATAACCCACAAATCTGATAAATCTCCCTTAATGACGTTTATATTCCACACATAATACAGTATTTCATAATTCCATTAACAAAACAATAGGTTTAATTGATAATAACGGTCTTGAAAGGGTTATAATCGAGACGTTCGAAACTCGCTTCCTAATTAGGTACAGTTACAGTGCGTTGCTAGCAATGCGTTGCCAGCAACTCGCTGCTAACATCACTGTACGTGGCTCACATGGAGCACGAACGGTAGGCAACCAGTTATACTATATTATCATATTACGATATTCAAATTGTAAATGTGCAGATACGAAAATAGACTGTAACAACATCATTATGAAATATATATTAGTAAAATGTATAATTCAGTTATAGGACATAGTTTATAAAATGTCTGCTCAATTACAAACCTTTGAAAATAAGTCCAGTTTTAGGCGTCGGTGACTGGCCTTAGTGAATAAAAGAAGATTGAAATAATCATATATTTTTGTTTACTGATTTTGTTCAAGAAGAACATAGTTCGTACTCTAACAGTAATTTACTGTTCAAATTTCAAAACAATCACAGTCTTATTTCTTCAGTCATCGTGCGTACGAGAAACTTGGCGGACGGACGGACAAACGGTAATTTTGAAAGTTGTTCAGAATTCGATAACTAATACAATTATTTGATTTTTGTTTCTGTACAAACGATATGTAAGGTTTTAAAAATGTGCCGATCAAATGCAACATATTCTTCGTTTTCGTGTTTGCGAAGACTGCAATAATATACCTGATACCGGGTGCCCCATTATATCTTAACCCTTTTTAAACCTTTTAAACCTATATAAGTTTTAGACTAGTCGAGATAATGAAATGCGATTTTCGTCAATCTTCTAACTTTGATACGTTTTTTACTGAGTATTCGTATTCTCCTGTTCACTTCCGTTTTAAGCGGAAATGACAGCGTATTTTCGGGGAGAGGGCAACTTTGTTATTTCAAATGGAAAACCCTGTATATTTTTTCAACGTTGGAAAATCCATTTTTCCTCTTCCAGAAAATTCAATATTTGTCATGGAAATTATACAGAGTGACGATTTTATATGGTTTTAAAGTGGATACTGTGTTTTATCGAAATCCTACGAAAAAAATAATGATTCACAAGGTGCGCTATAGAAATAAAAAACAACATCAGTGGTAAACATCAAATTGTATGTTACTTCAATTGCTACTATTGAAAATGTACATATGAAATTCGATATACCAAAGTGTAACAGGATATTCATTAAACAAATAAGAAATAAACAAAATAATACACATTAGTTACAAAAGATGTTTAACTTGGATACATTTACTTAAACTTGTCATAGCTTCCACTTAACTGTTCGGTGATAATGTTATAAAAGACATTTCGAATGTTTTCTTTAAGTTGTTCTTAATTTTGTGGCATAGGGCTCTAACACCTGTCTTTTACATACCCCCATATGAAAAAATGTAGGACTGTGAGATCTGGGGATCGAGAAGGCCATGCTATAGGACCTCCCCTCCCCATCCAACTATTTCCCAATGTGGCATTCAGGGAATCTCTAGTTATCATTGTTAGCTTAGCGTAACGAGGCGTAGCATCGTCTTGCTGGAAATCAACAAATCATCTTGTTCAAGTTGCGGATAAAAGAAATTTTCTAACATGTCCAAATATGATGGGGAATTGACAATGGGATTGTTAAGAAAAAAAGGACCATACATTTTTTGTTTTGATATCGCATACCAAAGGAGAGGATCTGACATACTGATGGAAATATCTGGGAAACTCTACAATTATGCTTATTCACCTTGCCATTTAAATGAAATAAAATAAAATAATAATAATATACAAAGTACAAAGTAAGTATAGAACATAGTCAAATAATATAATTATATAATAAAATAAAATGATCTGACATGATTAACTTATCAAGAGAATGCCTGTCTCTTCTATATTATCAAACTTTTTTCTACAAAATTGTACTCATTTTGGAAAATCAGTTTTCATTAATTCTTGATAATCTAAACTTTAAAATAAACGTTCAATTCTGGAACATTTTCATAACAGTATAAACAGTTTTCGGAATACCTGTTGCGGTAGATATTTTTCTTGTAGAAGACCAAGGATCATTTTCAAAATTTGAATTGCATTATTAAGCCAATTTTCATTATTTGCAGTTCTCGTTTTACGGTCAATATAATCCGAATTCCAAAAGCTTCTATACCATTTTCTAATTGAATTTTTTGTTGGAGGTTCCTTGTTAAACATAGCTCCAAATCTTCTTTGTGATGTTTTGTAAGATTTAGTGGCAGCAAAAAAGGTGACATTATTATTAGCTTTTAAACATGTTTCTTGCAGTAACTTAAGTATCCGTTGTTAATAAACTGATTTTACATTTATAAGTGATGTCTTTTATTTCCATAGTCTACTTTGAGAATCATAATTTTTTTGGTAGCATTTCGATAAAACACAGTATTCAATTTAAAACCTTATAAAATCATCACCCTATATAATTTTCATGACAAATATGGAATTTTCGGAAAGGGGAAACAATGGGCTTTCCCACTGTGAAAAAGAATAGAGGGTGTTAAATTTGAAATAACAAAGTTATCCTATCCCCGAAAATTTGGTATGCGGTTTCCGGTTAAACCGGTAGTGAGCAAAAAAAACAGGCGGATACTCACGAAAAAACTTGTCAAAATTAGAAGAAGACTGGCGAAGACGCATTTCATTATCTCAACTACTTCAAAAGTTATGTAGGTTTAAAAAGGGTCAAAATATAATGGGGCACCCGGTATAAATTGTACTCGAATTTAGTATTCAAATACGGAAGAAAGTTCTCTAACCTGTTGAGGTTCCCAATACTTTAAAGTGAATCTGCACCCTTGTCTAAGGTTTGTCCGAACCATATTTAATTAATATGTAAATATTTTCTAGTGGCTATTTTAAATTATTCAGTTGCACTTGATAAATGGTAAAACAGTTTAATGAACGTTGCATTTTATTTAAATCGCAAAGTTTTGTAATTTTTCCGTCGCCGATTTGTATGTAAATGTATTCTGGTTTCATTGTTGAACTTTTTTCGTTCAGCTCGAATAAAACCATCTAGTTCATTTCTAATTAGTTCGTTTAAATATATATAGAACTTTTTTGCATTACAAATTATACCAAAAAATAAATTGAAATTCAGCAGCTGAGTACCTTTAAAAAACAAAACAATTAGTGCTTAGAGTTTTTTAAATGCCATCCTACATCGTAAGTAACATTGATTACAAATTATACGGTAATACAAATAAGGAAAATTTTCTTATCATTGTATTATTTTCCATAAAACTTATTATACAGTGTCCGATAAATAAATTTGCACCATATCGAAAATTTTTTATTCAATTGTTTTTTTTTAAGCATTAATTTCAGCCTGATTAATAACCACAAAATTGCCAATATATTTATCATGTCAGAACTATGACATCTCCAAAATATCATTAGAGATTTTAAATTGACCTGAAATGCCCTTATTACTCATCAAAATATGGAAAAGTTTCATAAGGAAAAGTTGTTTGTAATTAAATTAAGCGTGAAGTTGTCTTTGTTTGTGTTTTAATTATTTCCCAATAATATACAACATTTTATTTTCTTTTAAATTTGAAATATTTCAATGCAAAAAAATACATAAATGTTGCATTTCTGTTTTAAATGTAAAACTTTTTTTTATAAAAAAACAACAGGACACTCGTGGACTATTTTCAGTAATTCTTAACCCTTAGTGTGAAATGCATTATAATTTCCCTAATTATTAAAAAAAAGGTTGTTGATTTAAATAAAATTTTGTTCATATAAGTAAAACTCAAAATTCCTATTAGAATCCACTTCACAAACCTTAAAAGTGAATAATACACATTTATATAATAACTCGCTAGGTAATCAAGTTAGTTTTGAAAACAAATTCTAGCTTTTGACGTATCGATGCCTTATCATACAATAAAATCTCATTGTTCTGTTGCTGTGGATCGTTTAAAAAATGCTTACAATAGTAGAAAAAATTGAAATTATTTTAATTCACGGTGAAAATAGAACAAATAGGGGCACAGCTGATATTTTTAACCGAAGCATTTTGCAATAGGACAATGATATGCATGGAAAGAAAAGGAAGACGTACAAAAATATAGTCTTTAATTTAAGAGACTATAGATGGCAAACATGGTTTAAAGTTTTTAAATAAATTTGAATTATTCACTTTTAAAGTTTTTGAAGTAAATTTTAATAGGAATTTTTAGTTTTATTTATGTGGTCTATGTTTGATTTAAATGAACAATCGTTTCTTTAATATGTAAGCTGATTAGTATACAAAATTCCACAGTAAGGGTTCATAATTACTGTAAATAGTTCACGATTGTCGTGCTATTTTTTGTGAAAAATGTTTTTAGCCATTATTAATTACATTTAAAAAAGAAATGCAACATTTATGTAGTTTTTGCATTGAAATATTTCAAATGAACTCAACTGTAAACAAAGAATTTAAAAAAATTAAGTGTTACACATTTTTGGAAAAAATATCAAACCATTTTTCACATTTAGATTGTTCAGACCATTTTAAAATTTAAAAGTTGTGACATAAATATTTTTGGCAATTTTGTGGTTTTTCCAAATACTGCTTTTTTATTGTTCCTAAATTCTTTATAATCGACTTTAATAAAATTTGAAAAGAAAGAAGTTCGACCCGTATGTATGCACTTACGTGCAATTGTGCATTACTCTGAAATGGCTTAACCAATTCGTATCAAATATGTACATAAAGTGGCACTAGTTTCATATTAGTTTCACCAAGCTATGGCTGGCATAAGGTGAACAATAATAGGAAAAAATTGTATACTCGAGAATTTGGCGGGTGCGCCGGTGTCAGCGGAAAACGGTTTCTTAGGAATTGAATTATAATTGGAGGTTAAGTATTTTCAGAGTAGCTGACGACGATTCTGATGTTCAAAGTTAAATATTCAAATGGGGCTGCCATAATGGCAACAGATTTACATAATATTAGGTACCCAGGTATATGAGGATTCTTTGATAACGAGCCTTCGAAAAATTCAAAACGACGGATATGTTCGTTTACTTTTAGAAACTATGTATAAGGCCACTAAAAGAACTGCTAAATTTTTAAAAAAATTATTGAACAAGTTGTAAAATGAAGGTGGTTAAAAATTATGAAACAAAATTTCAACGTCCTAAGGTTAATTGAACGTTAATGCCTAAAATCGATATTTAGGTCAATGAAAAAATGGATAATTAACAAAATGAAACATATTTCTAATGACCTCATTATCGATATTACGTGATAACGTTGACTTAAACCGGTGATAGTGAACTCTAACTTCATAATTTTTTAGAGACCGTATTTTTAATCGGTTCAATTGAAAGAAAAGGGTTATTTACATTTTTTTTCAACAATGATTTGATGCTCTGCTGCACAAATTTCATTACAGTCGGACTATTCGTTCTTAAGTTTCATGCTTACAAGAAACATGACAGACGGACAGACAGACGGCCGGGCGAACATTTTGAAAGTTGCCCAAAATTCGATCACCAAGGCAGCGATATGATATTTTTTTCTCTACGAGCAATACTGCCGGTTTTAGAAATGTGCCGATCGAATGAAATATACTCTTTATTTGCGAAAAGTATAACAAGTATACGTTGCACACTAAATACCAGAATCGATAAGCAATAATCTACTAAATTAAATATTCGACTATTTGTAACAGGTCAAATGTCAAGGAAATAACTTAACTACTGAAATAATTTAACTTGTAATTTTAAAGCCAATTTTCCATCGAAATAGAATTATATTTTCTCCGTATCCTACGCGTCAAGCAGTTGGAACAATTATTTGCATACTGAGCGCAAAATACCTCGTTGTCGCTAAGAGAGCGACAGTGTCACTTAGTGTTATAACGCTTTATCTACGATATTTTTAAATTATCAAAATAAAAGAAATAATTAAGCTCAAGTTTTTACTTTCAGCCACGATCCATCATGTTGTGAGCGTGACATGCCATAAGACACACGCGCTGTCAATTTATTTCAGTATTGCTATGTTGTGAATATATATAGGAGAAACAACATGTATGTGGAAAATTAAGCGGAAAATAGTGACGATCTCGTTGCATCAACTCTTACTATATTAATAAAAAAATGTTAAGGCAATATTATTTTATAAAAGTCAATGTGTTATGGCAGATGCACTTAAATGAGAGTTAAAGCACTTTGTCGCTCATTGTTATGAAAGACGATCGCTCAAGTGACATTACTTATAACGCGCAACTCGTACCGGAGTTAAGGGTTCAACAAAGTTAAACACTCGAGACTCGCAACAAAACACGTTGCGCTCGAATTATGGCACGATTATATTGGAGCTGTGATTATCGATGAGAGTTACGATGAAAGCAGCGACAAGAGCAGCGCAAAATGCATTTCTTTTTAAATGTTTATAGAGCTGCGATAATAACGACGACATATGCTGTACAGATCGAGGTTGATTAGTTTCTATCAAGCAACTCGAAAAATTATTTTGAAATTAGTTATTCTGAAGAAGAAATATGTTGTGCTTCAAATGCTGTTGAATGCTATATTCTTGAAAGTATGCGTAAAAAGCGCAAGTTCTCTACACACCCTATAAATACCCACAAATATATGTTTATAGAATTTCATTATATTTGTAAAGAACTAAGGTAACACCCTGCAAACTTTATGATATACAGGGTGTTGCATCATGAGAGGGACATACCTTAATAGGAGGTAGAGAACATCAGTGGTAATCGGAACCTCCCATAGAAATGTCTCATTGGGCCTTCATTACGAAATTACAGGGTGTTAAATAATTTTTGGCCAAACCTGTTTTTTGTCATAACTTTGACAGGAAATGAAATAACGGATTCATATTTGGTACGGCTAATGTACAAACGAGCCCCAAGAGGTACATGTATAAAAAAAATATATCCAGGTCTGGACTCACTATAATTTATGTTTCTTCTTTGCATCAATAAAACATCACCCTGTATATATTTTTTGAAATTTCGATACGATATTCGAAAAGAGCAAGAAAAAACAAACAAAATGGCCTATTTCATTTTTTTGTTACACCTTCGTGGTTATTTAAATACGTTGTTAAATGTGCAAAAAAATGGATTACAGAACCCTATTAAATGAGAGGCACGTGAAATAAATAGTTTTATAACTAAAATTTGCAAAAATTCTATTGAGCCTAGGTGGTCTGGGTGAATCCTAATTCCGGCACATTTTAAAGGTCCATTTTGGTAAAAAACTGTGGTCCTAATAAGTAATCGGGTATGAAATAACAAAATTTTTAATCAATCACAGTAGGCTTGTTCAAAGAATAAAAGTGACAGATAATTTAAACCATTTAGGTCTAAGAAACCAGTTACTTTGATCAAGGAAATCATCAACATTTTATACTTAATAAAAATTGGAAGAGAACAAACTAAAATCTAAATAAATAAAATATTTTCCATTCAATTAACAATAAATAACAAAACAACAACTAAATGTGTTTAAAAATAAAACGTAATTGACACTAAAGTAAATTTTCAAAATGTCCTGCCCCAAATTCTGTGCATTTTCTTGCGCGTTTAGAAAGGTCACCAATTGCTCGACGTATCATTTCTGGATTATTCCGTATTTCGTCGCAAGTTGTAACGATGCGCTGGATTAAATGTTGTCTACTTTCAATTTCAATGCTATAAACCTCGTTTTTTAAGTGGCCCCATAAAAAGTAATCACAAGGGTTACAAACAGGAGATCTTGGTGGCCATTCATGTGGGCCCCCGCGTCCAATCCATCTATTAGGATACACATTGTTTAAGTGTTCTCTTACTTGAAGGTTAAAATGTGGTGGGGCCCCATCATGCTGAAACAACATGCCTCTTATACCGATATTTTCTAACATATTCGGTAAAATGTTTTGAAGAAAATCAAAGTAAATTTCACCATTCAATCTTTCTTCAAAAAAATGTGGCCCTATCAAATGTCTATTCACAAGTCCGACCCAAACATTTACAGAAAACCTGTGTTGCGAACGGCGTTGGCGTACCGCATGTGGGTTTTCCTGTGCCCATTTATGATTATTTCGTGAATTGTTTACTCCATCCCTTGTAAATTGTGCCTCATCCGTAAATAAGGTTCTGTAAATGACTGGGCGATGATTAGACAACCAACGACAAAATGCCAGGCGGGGGATATCGTCGCCTTGTTGAAGACGCTGTACCTGCTGGATATGATATGGATGGTAACGTTCTCTTTTTAGGGTTCTCCATACTCGCCAATGAGGAATACCAGTTGCCAAACTGATTCGTCTAGTGCTCATATTTGGGTTTTCTTGAACTACGTTTATAATATTGTTTTGTTCCTGCACACCTTGTTGTAAAACACGCTCCACAACTGCAGAAGTAGGAAACTTTCCGTGTTGTCTTGCATACTGGAACACCGTACTAAATGTTTTATGATTAGGGCATCGACGACCAGGAAAACGCAGCCGATATTCTCTTTCCGCCGACCTACCATTTCCATTACAGAAACCATAGATGAATATTATGTCAGCATATTCCCCGTTTGTAAATTTTACTGGCATAGTTAAAATATTTTCACAAGTTTTCACTAACTAAATGCGGATTATTGACACATTAAATTACTAACAAACAATTATTCAACTGTTTAGGAGATTTCCTTTTATTATCTGTCACTTTGAATAAGCCTACTGTGATTGATTAAAAATTTTGTTATTTCATACCCGATTACTTATTAGGACCACAGTTTTTTTACCAAAATGGACCTTTAAAACGTGCCGGAATTAGGATTCACCCAGACCACCTAGGCTCAATAGAATTTTTGCAAATTTTTAGTTATAAAACTATTTATTTCACGTGCCTCTCATTTAATAGGGTTCTGTAATCCATTTTCTTGCACATTTAACAACGTATTTAAATAACCACGAAGGTGTAACAAAAAAATTAAATGGGCCATTTTGTTTGTTTTTTCTTGCTCTTTCCGAATATCGTATCGAAATTTCAAAAAAATATATACAGGGTGATGTTTTATTGATGCAAAGAAGAAACATAAATTATAGTGAGTCCGGACCTGGATATATATTTTTTTACATGTACCTCTTGGGGCTCGTTAGTCCATTAGCCGTACCAAATATGAATCCGTTATTTCATTTCCTGTCAAAGTTATGACAAAAAACAGGTTTGGCCAAAAATTATTTAACACCCTGTAATTTCGTAGTGAAGGCCCAATGAGACATTTCTATGGGAGGTTCCGGTTACCACTGATGTTCTCTACCTCCTATTAAGCTATGTCCCTCTCATGATGCAACACCCTGTATATGAGAATGTAAATGGAAACATTTGATTACATACTATGGCACATCTATGAGAGAATTTAAAAAAAAATTCTCGGAAACAAATCTATTTTGATGGTTTTTATCTTTTTGGTCCAACGAAGGGGGGGGGGGGGTGATAAATATTTCGCTAATTAAGCTGTTGATATCCATACCGACCTAACCTGACAAAAGCAAAAAAAATTTACAAATATATTTTCCCCGCTCTTATAGTTGCTCTGCTGCTAAGCGGATCTTAGCTAGTCGCCCCAATATAAACACCTTCATACAACTAATGAAACAATTTTCTACGCTTCGCAGGTATCACAGTTCTCATCGTTAATCAAAGCTCCAACATAATCGTACCCTTACACACATGACTCTATCTTAGATCATTTTAAAACATCAAAATAAAGAATTAGTAGTCTCACCAATCTTTGTAAGTTCCTAAAAACGTTTCTAATTCATAGGGTTCCATTGGGGCAAATAATGATGGTAGCATCTCAAAGAAATATTAACAATTTATATAACATGTAAATTCAACATTTTATATCTTAATATTACCCTGTACCATACATAACATTTTAACAATCATTGTATCAGCACATACTTGCATTGTAGCTATTTTGCAATTTTTTTAATAGGTCTATTGTTCGGTCTATTACACAATGTTTTGTTTACAACCGGAGCGAAAAGCGTATCGTATTGAATAATTAATAAATTGATCATTCTAGATAATTCTTTCTGTAATTAACATTAAATACATAATGGTCCAATTCATTGAATTATTAAAGTATGTGAACTAATGTACACATTAATATTATACATACATTACAATTATATTTTACATATTCCCGTAACGCAACCTGTAATTACTTTATTAGCCGTTTCTGTAAATTGTTCGCGTGAATAGAAAATATTACATTAGATGAGTCATGAATCCACCTGTCACATTTATTCAAGTTTTTTTATTGTTCATTTACTGTAAATTATGTTATCTAAAATCTGACTATAAATTTTATGTCTAGCACTAAACCAAACATAAATTTTGATTAATTAACCTACAATTACCACAGGCACCTATGAAACGATACACGTTACACACCTAATGGTTATTTGCACAATAAGTAGTTTTAAAAGAAATATTGGTAATTACTTCTTATATTATTAGGAGGTCCTAGGGCGCAAGAAATGGGTTCGCTTTCACCAAAGTGCCGATGATTGGCAACCTATATGGGGTTAATAAAAGTGACTTCCTGTTCATGAAAATTCATCTTGCCTCCCCCACCCCCACGTCGTTTACCCCCACCATCCGTTCTTGTAAAAGAAACACGTACAAAAAGTCTTTCTTCGTTGTCTAGAAGACATCAAACACTAGAAAATGCTATATTGCTTTATTCCACATTTCAAAAACTAAACGACCTAAAGGTTTAAAATTATACTTTCTTTTTAAACTAATTTTACTTTTATTTTTTTTGCGAAAAATAAAAAAAATCCAAAATTACTTCGTACCAACTTTTCTTCATATTCTCAGCTTTTCAGAATGGTATATGAGTATAGCATAGGATCACCCCCACTCCATAAGATGTCAGCGCGCGTGCCGCGGTGTCCTATGACGTCATCCTGCACAAGGGCTAATCTATTCAGTCTTTTCCCGACCTAGACCAGTAGAATTAGAAGAACCACTGGATGAAATTCCTTACAGGTAACCACATGGTTTATCCGATGTATTTATTGATAAGGAACATACCGGTGAATTTCCTCCCATTTAGTAGTTGGGAAACATTTTTTAATTAACGTTTTTTTGCGCAATAATCACTAAAATCAAGTTTTTTAAGCGTAGCTCTAAGCCGATTGACAATAGTCGTATTTGATGTTATAAATTTCGTAGGTGATATAAGGACAGTTAATTTGCCGCCCGAATCATTTAAATCCGTTAATGATTTTTTTAAATAATTAAAAAGAAACTGTTGAAAAAATCGAGAATTTCAATAATTTCTAATTCCATGAAAATTTTTTCTAAATCCTCAAAACTTGGTAGAAAGATATCTCATGTAACCCTGAAGTTACCATAAAATTTTCATCAAAAAATATTTATAACCTTCCGTATTTGTTTATAAAAAAGGTCTCAAATGTTTAATTCAATCTGACCCAGTTCCCGTCACCAAAAATGACTGATGAGGAGCTCCCTTTCTTTGCTGTGACGTCTAGTTTACGAACACATTGTTGGCATAACGATTTTTTAATATTTACATAAACAAAATGGCGTTTGAAAAAGAACGACTTTTTCGGACAGCGTTTGTTGCGGATATCTTAATAACAAATTAATGTAACGGCATGAAACTTTCATATTCTGGTAGCTGGTATTTTTACAAAGAAAAATTGATTGTTGTAAGACGTTTAGAAGCCGAGATAATTTTTTTAGTTGTTAATTACACCATTTGTTTATTTATTAACATAAACATTTGAAATTTACATAGTTAACTAGTTGAAGACTTGAATTTTGTAATTTACTGAACTGCCACGTATGATGTTGTTTTAAGGGACGTAATATGTAATTTTTGACTTCCCTCGCATACCGAAGGGGAGTATTGTATTCGAGAAAAAATATCCCTCCGAGATTTTTTCGGATTTTCACGTTTCATGTGTAGATTTCGAAAACTTTTCAATTCCGTCAGTCTGTCGGTCTGTCTGTCTGTCTGTCTGTCGGTCTGTTGCTGCATTAACTAAAAAACTATTTGACGGAAAAGTGAAATTTGGTAGGTAGCTGACGCCACTGCTAAGATATGGTTAGACTTTCACTGGAAAATATACAGGGTGGACCGTTTAAAGGAAATGGATAAAGGAAACATTTTTTTCGCTCTAATTTAAAATTTCTGTTTCGTGGCATTCTAAACTTATTAAAAACAAAAAAAAATATTTCGAAAATTTGAAATAGAAAAAAATTTTGAAATTTATACAAAGATATTGTATAAAATGATAAAACGGATGATGGCAAAAATTTTCTTTTAGCCCAAATTTAAAATATCATGACATTCTAAACATATTTAAAAAAAAATTACATTGTTTTCCCACTACATGGATTTTTTTTTCAATTTTAAAATTTCCATGTTTCATTACATTCTAAACTCATTTCGACAAGAAAATGTATTTAAAATAAAAAAAGAAATTGAACATTTTATCCCCAACCACTATAGAGTCGATGATGAAAAAAAGTTATACGGTATCCTTACAGTTTATTAATCTCGTGCGAAAGAATCACTGTGGAAGCAAATTAATAGTCTTCGAATAAGTCACACATCAATAACTCGATGTAAACAGTTACTTTTGGACACAGGTATAACAACTTTGCTACTTTTATCTACTTAGTTGAAACAGTATCAATACGTGCATACCACATGTTTCTTACTGAGATAACCACAAATTTTCACCAACACAGAAACGTCAAACTGTGGTGTACAAAAATTGACATTACGTCCCTTAAAACATAACATCATACATCGCAGTTCACTGAATTACAAAATTCAAGTCTTCAACTAGTTACTTTGTAAATTTCAAATGTTTATGTTAATAAATAAACAAATGGCGTAATTAACAACAACAAAAATTATCTCGGCTTCTAAACATCTTACAACAATCAATGTGTTCTTTAAATTCGTGTAAAAATACCAGGTACCAGAATATGAAAGTTTTATGCCGATATATTAATTTGTTATTAAGATATTCGCAAAAAACGGTGTCCGAAAAAGTCGTACTTGTTCAAACGTCATTTTGTTTTTGAAAATAATAAAAAATCGTCATGTCAACAATGTATTCGTAAACTAGACGTCACAACGAAAAAAATGAGCTCCGGATGAGTAATTTTTGACGACGGGAACTGGGTCAGATTGAATTAAACATCTGAGATCATTTTTATGAATAAATGAATTTTCTCGAAAAGTTATATATAGTTTTTGATGAGAATTTTATGGTAGCTTCAGGGTTATATGAGACATGCTTCCACCAAGTTCTGAGGTTCTGAAGTTCTGAGGTTTTAGGAACATTTTTCACGGAATTAAAAATTCTTGAAATCTTCGATTTCTTCGCCAGTTTTTTTCGATTAGTTAAAAAAATTATTAACCGACTTAAATGATTCGATAGACGAATTAACTGTCTTTATATTGCATACGAAACGTACAACATCAAATATGGCTATTGTCAATCGGCTTAGAGCTACGCTTAAAAAACCCGATTTTTCGTGATTTTGCGCAAAAAAAGTTGATTAAAAATTTTTTAAAATGGGAGGAAATTTACAGGTATGTTCCGTATCAATAAATACATCGAATATACCAAGTGGTTGCCTGTAAGGAATTTCATCCAAGGTTAGCCTTCCCATGAGCTAATTCTGCTGGCCTAACCGGCCGTAGGCGTGGCGCTAATACTAAGCAGTTATTCACCTGTTTCCCACATACTAAATTTTTAAGGAAAACTTCTATGAAGTTGACGACAAAATCTTAGTAGCTCTTGTTGCTCTGGGAGACATCAAAATTGATATAAAAGAGGTATCTAAAGAGTTGGAAAGGTTCATTTGCCTATTGTATGCTCCTGAAGCAAAAATCTCAACTTTGGCCCATCTACGATGATATTGTTTCTCAAAACAGCAAATGGAGAGTGAGCAGTTACCTTCAACTGCTTTGACTTCAGCATTGCCTAAAGCACGACTCCAGACTACACTTGGATAAACTCGCATAAAAATTTTGATGAGGGATTGAATCCAGAAAATTATGGTTGGAGAAAATCTGAAACAATCGAGACGCCGCACATAGATCATAACTTGACCACAAAGATTAAAACTTAAGTTACAGATTAGGTTACAAAACAATATTTTAATAAAGACAAGGAAGGATAGAGCTCCAGACGATATTCCTTACACTACCGGGATTCTATCAACGAACAAACTATATTATAACTCCCATAAGAAATTTGGCATGTATTTTTGGAACTTCGGATATATGGGGGGGAAGATGAGCCAAACAAATCGAAACATTGTTTTGTTAGTGTAAATTTAAATCAAGCAATAACAATAGCCACCAAAACGAAACTAACATTAAGTCACTAAATTGATCATCTCCCTGTACCTACCCCCCATTTTACCCACCACAGTACACGTTGTAACTTGTTTTACATATAAATACATCCAACATTTAAGAAGCAAATTTGTCCCATATTCAATCGAATTCCATAGTACACCGAACCACCTAATATTACTATTTACATATAAATGGTATAACGCTAGCTATAAACGTTTACACGGCACGCAAATTAGGCTCACGTGAGATACAATCTGCGGCGTTGGCAGGTCTGAATATAATACATGTGCATGGTACAAATTGTCCGCGCCCACATCAATCTGAAATCTGGAACATGTGTACCAATCTACGAAAACAAAATGATTGCATGTTGCTCATTGGAATGGGTGTTCTACATACATCTGTGAATTAGTTACTATAATCATAAATTAATAGCTCTCATTACAAGCATGCATAATGGGCTCTAATAAATTATAGTATGATGATATTGATGTTTGCAATGGATTTTAATAAATCTAATATTTAGGGTGAGAAAATTACACCCCTGAAATTGTATTATGCAACGCATCATTCTTAGAAACAGAGTGACTAATGAAAGAAAAAAAATTGTACGTGAAAACTCACGTGATTCAAGTGAAACTTCTATGTCAAGTTATACAGAGTGTCTCACCGAAAACTGAATCGATCGATATAGAGAAAAGTATATAACAAAATATATTTAAAATTTTAAGAGTCACTAAAGTCAGCGTGGCCCATCCAACCAAAATAATTACAGGCATGTGGTAGTTTCGGTTAAGCCGAAAGTCCATACCAACTTGTTTATTTTACATAAACACCCTATATATTCAACTTTTCGAAATGATCTTAAAATTCTGAGTAAAAAACATGTAGCATACCTGTTCCTAAGCCTGGCAGTTTCGGAGATATTTGATGTGGTTTGCAAAAACCGTTATAACTTATGTAAAAGATCCTCATTTGCTCTTTAGCACGTAGAAAGAATACAAGATGCTCATCTTGTGTTCCTTCTACGTGCCACTCTCTACAATACAAATAATTTCTATAATAGTGTTTCATTTTTCACGTTATATTGTATTTTAATTTTAATTAGTGAACGTATTAGTGACTCTCAACTAAAAATATATATTAATTAATAATGACTACATGAAATAAAAAAGCTGAAACTACTTCGGATGATTTCGAACAATCTGTGATTAAGTGTTTAAAAACTGTTTTATCTCTTGACTTCATGAAACAATGCTTATCGGAAGCACTTACTGAGGAACTAACTTCATTAAGAGATGACATTAAGCATCTTACATCTCTTGTGGAAGATCAGACTAACATAATAAATCAACAAACGGTAGTTATTGCTGATTTAAATAATAAATTAAATGCTCAAAACAACTTAAAAAACATAGTTGAAACAAAAAACTCTAATAATTTGCCTTCTAAGAAAAACTCTAGTACTGTTAATAGCAGCACAGAAAAAAGTTTATCATCTCAGACCTCTGATAATACAAAATCGCAGGCCTCCGCTATCAACGACAGGCCTAAACCATTCAAGCGCGCCGAATTGAAAATTGGAACTGGAAATGACAATGCAAATTCATCTGCTTCTTTTTGTGGTGTGGAACGAATGCAATGGTTGTACGTTGGTTTGGTTGACCCTGGTACTAAGGCTTTAGAAACATGATTATGTGGTTAAGAAATTTGATATAGATGCAAAGGATGTTAGCTGTCAAATACTTGCCAATAAAGAAGAGTATTGCTCTTTTAAAGTTGGGACTCGCCTATCTGTGTTTCCTCAACTGCTCAATGTTGATAAATGGCCAAAGGGAATTGCTATCAAGGAGTTCGAGGACATCCCTAGAAAGCGAAAGATGGCTTCTTTTCTGAGACGTCAGAACCAGAACTCGGCAGAATAACAAGAGTGAGTAACCTTAATAACTACAACTTCAATATCTGTCATTTCAACGCTCAATCTCTTACAAACAAATTCCATCAAGTAAAAGACTTCATTATTTACAATAACTTCAGGGTGATTACTATTTCTGAAACTTGGCTAAATTCATCGCACAATGATGAGATGTTTTCTGTACCAGGATATCATCTTCTAAGATGCGACCGTGACGGTCGTGGTGGAGGCGTTGCTGCCTACATAAGTGCTAAGATTAAATTTGAAAAAAATATGTTTAACCACACTTATCAAACTGAAACACTTGTTGTCAAACTATGTTTTCCTACCATCGTCTTGATTATAGTAGTTCTGTATAAACCACCAAATGTTAATTATGCAAATCTTAATGTCATTCATGATATTTTTGAACACTTATATTTAAATGGTCATAATAACGTTATTCTCTTAGGTGACTTAAATATAAATATGTTAAAGACTAATTCAGCATCTACATTTTTAAAACGTGTTATCTATGAACATTCTTGTATTCAAGTAATTAACTCACCGACTAGGGTTTGCTCAGAATCAGAGTCACTTCTCGATTTGATTATTGTAAGTGAAAACTTGAATATCTTAAGTTCCGGTGTTTTAGATCATAGCATTGCAGATCATAATACCGTATTCTGTGGCTTGAATATAAACTATGAAGAAGTTAATACAACAAAAACCTTTCGATCCTTCTCAAAATTTAACAGAGATAATTTTCTTTTGGATTTAAATAACATTGATTGGCATTGCATGTATACAATGACCGATATTAATGAGAAGGTTTCTTACTTTAACGCTCAATTAATAGCACTTTTTGATATCCATGCCCCGCTAAAAACTAGAACTTTTAATAGAAAAAAAACAAATGAGCCGTGGTTTACCGATACTTTACATATGATGAAAAAACTCAAAACTAAAGCTTGGAATAGGTTTGAGAGGAGTAGAAGTCGTACAGATAGGAAATACTTTTGTGATATGAGAAATATTTACAATACTGCATTACATAATGAAAGAAAAGCTTTTCTTAACTTCCATATTGACTTAAATTCTAAAAATACCAAAAATCTATGGGCAACCCTAAAGTCTAACGGTATCGTTAAATGTAAACAAAACTCCTCATCTCTTCCAGAACATCTTTGTGATGCAAATCGTATTAGTGATTATTTCATTGATTCCATACCACGCGAACAAGTACCGGTCGATTATCTAATGAAATTCGAGAATAGCAAATTCTCAAATAGCAGTTTTGAATTTCAATTTGCCACCTTAGAAGTAATTCATTCTCTAGTTTTAAAACAAAAACCTCACACAATAGGATGATCTCTGGAAAAATGCTCCAATTTAGTTTACCAATAATCGTGGAACCTCTCACACATATTATAAACTTTTCATTTGAAACTGGAGCTGTCCCATTAATTTGGAAAGAAGTTTTAGTCAAGCCGATACCAAAAAACAATAAAATTAGTACCATATCTGAGCTTAGGCCCATTAGCTTACTGTCAGTGCCCTCAAAATTAGCTGAGGGGGTAATCCACCAACAACTATCGTCTTACTTGTTCAACAATAATGTTATACCCAAAACACAATCAGGTTTTCGAAAAAATTACGGTACATCCACTGTCCTAATATCTTTGCTTGACGATGTATTGACTTCAATCAATTCTGATAAAGTAACATCTTTGACCTTGTTAGACATGTCAAAAGCCTTTGATTCGTTAAACACTGAACTGCTCATAAAAAAACTAAATTATTACGGTATTAATGACAGTATTTTAATGTGGCTTAGCTCGTATCTACTTAATCGCTACCAGTACACTTGTATTGACACTGCAAGTGGGGAAAAAAATTTCCTATAAACGCATGCTACTTTCTGGAGTGCCTCAGGGTTCTATACTGGGGCCCTTGCTATTTAATATCTATACTGCAGATCTACCTCTCGTCACAAGGTACTGTTCTATTCATATGTATGCTGACGATGTTCAGCTCTATTATTCGTTTGATGTTTTACGATATAAAGACGCAGAAACATGCATCAACTATGACTTAAATGAAATAAAAAACTGGACCGTACGAAACTCACTTGTTCTAAATCCAAACAAAAGTAAAAATATTGTTTTCGGCACTTCAAATAAATTAAAAGTTCTCTCAAACTTTCAACTGTCAGTGGACAATGTAATCATTGAACAAGCTGATAAGGTTAAAAACTTAGGATTGACACTCGATAAGGACTTAAACTTTATTCCTCATATTTCGGAAGTATCCAGAAAATGCGTCTGCTCTTTTAGACAGATTTCAAGTCTGAGACACATCCTAGGTAGAGATACTAAACTACTGCTATGTGAATCGTTAGTATTATCGCACATCAATTATTGTGATTATGTTTATGGACCTTTATTAAACGTAACAGAAGCATATAAACTACAAAAAATACAAAACAGCTGTGTCAGATTTGTTACCAATAGTTCGTTTTATGAACATCTTACACCTTACATTAGAGAGTTAAATTTACTAAAATTAAATGAACGGCGTTTCGTGCACTTCACCTCCATGCTATACAAAGTGATCACATTGAAAAAACCCGATTATCTATCTGATAAACTTCTCATGAGAAATTCTGTTCACAATCGGAATTTGAGATATACTAACGACCACTTACATACACTACGACCTAAATATGAAATATTTCGTTCATCTTTTACATATATATCAATGTACGTTTACAATAACCTGCCCCAGCAGTACCACTTTATGTCTGAAAATACATTAAAAAAACAACTTAAGACTCTGATTTTAAGCAATGATTTGAATATAAATTTTAATATGTTTTAAAGTATGTGTTTACAGTAGGTTTTTATATAATATGTTTTTTTTAGGTTAGTAGTTTTTACATCAGTGCATACTGTACTGCTAACCTTTTGTGTCCAATATGTATATTTTACACAATAAACTATTATTATTATTATTATTATTATTATTATTATTATATTTAGTCCAATTAAAATCTCAAAAACTGTTTTAGTTCAACTGGAACAACCTCTATTTTTTTACATGAAGTTATGTAAAACTAAATAAAAAAATCGGTAAAGGTATTTACACAGAACTTCCCTCTTTATTCATACAAGACGGTCACTCTAAAAAATTATTAATTAAAAGATGACACATGAGAATTATAATCGCCATGTAGTTAGCCCTATTATTACAGAGAAAACCTTTTTTTTATTTTCAAAACATCATTTTGATGAAATAAGTTAAGAATATAATGAAACGTGAAAATTTTAGATCTGAAGAAAAAAGTTGTTCCATCATCGATTCTATTGTAATGGTAAAGTAATAAAAAATAAATATATTTTTTAAATTTTCAAAACAAATTTCTTTCTTGAAATATATTTAAAATGTCATGAAACGTATTTTAAATTTGAGCAGAACAATTTTTTTCCATCATCAACAATTTTTTATAAAATTTAAAAAAAAAAAATTTTTTTGAGATAGGTTTAGAATGTCATGAAACGTGGAAATTTAAAATTTGATCTATTCCCTTTAGACAGTCCACCCTGTATATATTCCAGTGAAAGTCTAACCATTTCTTCGGTGGCAGTGGCGTTAGCTACCTACCAAATTTAACAGTCTTCCATCAAGTAGTTTTTAGCTAATGCACAGACAGACCGACAGACAGACAGACCGACAGATAGACTGACGGAATTCAAAAACCTCTATTGTCCTAATCTACATAATCTGAAACGTGAACATCCGAAAAAATCTCGGAGGGTGATTTTTTCTCCAATACAATACTTCCTTTCGGTATGCGTGAAGAAATTATATAAACATTGTAGAGATTAAAGTTACAATATTTTGAAATATTTTCTGAATGCTGAAGAATTTTTAGTCAAAATTGCCATCAACTTAACCAATTAAAAACAATCATCAATGACAGTAATTTAGTGTCCACTGAAATGTTACATTGACCTTGCATTTTGGGTAGGACAAGATTTTTTCCTTTGATGTGTACGGTAGGCCAGTGTGAGTATACTCCGTTTTCGAGGTTGAAAGTCCCCCATTTGGCCACCATCTTGAAAATGGGGGTGTAAACAGTTTTTGTGCGATATATTGAAAACCGTGAGTCTCACAAAAAATGTTCTAAGACTTTTTTGTTAAGAATTGAATTCTCTACAATCTTGGTCTGGATACTTACCGTGAAACTGAAAATGAAAAAGTTATAATTAAAAATAGACCAAAATTTTCAAGCAAATTATCATTTAAGGATTATAACTTTTCTTCTATACATTTTATTGAAAAAGCTTATGGGATGTTTTACGAAAATCTTTTATTGCGAACAATTTTCTCTACTCACGTTTTAAATTTCTTTTCTTTGGAGAGGTGTTGGGACGCTGCAGAGGGATCAAACCAAGTACTCCATTGAAAAGGCGCGAATGGGTAAAGGGAGGAACACCGGTCTGACACTACTTTGACTATACGTTTCTTGGATCGCTGATTACGAAAATCGGGGTCCCGCAATCCTAAAAGTCGGGGAACGCCCTTAAAACGGCAAAGGCGCCCCTTTTAGAGGATTTTTCGCAGTAATCTCAATAAAAATTAAAAAGGCTTCTACGAATTTTACTTTTTTTTCAATATTAAATTGCAAAGGTTATACCAAATATAGTCAAATTATATGATTAGCGACAATCAAAGAGGGTTATAATCACCCCTATTTGGTAAATTGGTAAAAAACATTTTCTACGGCTTGCTTCAAAGGTTGGCAACAGTAAATTATTCCCAACCCTTAAGGGGGTAAAACACCCCTATGTGGTAAATTGGTAAAAACTATTTATTTACTTTAAGCTTCAAATTTGGATAGATGGGCTTTCTTAGGCAAAAATAAACCATTGTCATCCCTTAAATGGAGGGAGAGGAGGGGGTAGTTCTACGCCCCTAAGGGTTGAGAATAATTTACTTTTGCCCATTCACCCAAATTTGAAGCAGAAAGCAGAAAAAATATTTTCTGTCAATTTACCAAATAGGGGCGGTTTTAACCCTCTCTGATTGTTCCTAATTTATTTATTTATTTAACAATACACTACCCAACAGAAAATTCCAATTACAGGGTAGGAAATAGTAAGTATTTACAAACATATAACGTATAAGTGTAGATTACAAAGTAAACAAATAAAAACAAAGATAAAACAAAACAAAACAAATTTAAATTATGCAGCTAATCTTTTTATCGCAGCTACATTGCAGTGGAATATATCAAACTGATCTTGTAGTTTATTATAATTTTCACACATTTTGTATAGCGGCGAAAATTTCTGGACGTTGGTTCGGGGAGTTGGTAAATAGAACAATGAATTATGCCTAGAGCCAGGTCTAGGAGTTCGAAAATTTAGTAAGTTTAAGATAGCGCTGCAATCAGTTATATTATGTATTATTTTAAAAAGGAAAATTTGCTGTGAAATAGTTCTACGAGCCTCCAGACTCGAGAGTGAGAATCTATTTAACAGTTCAGTCTGAGGAAAGCCAATAGCAGGATAGACACCATCTTCCTTATGACTCAAAGTCTTTAAAAAACGCCTCTGAATTCTCTCTATGCTCTGTATATGTGTGTTATAATGGGGCGACCAAATAATTGACGAATATTCCAATTTGGATCGAACAAACGATTGATATAGTAGTTTCAGTGTGTTAATGTCGTCAAAATCGCGAGAACATCGTATTATGAATTCCAGCGTTCTGAAACTTTCATTAGTGATGGTATTTATATAACAATTAAATGATAGTTTGGTGTCAAATGTTACACCTAGGTCGCGGAATGTTGATGGACGTGTAAGCACTGAATCTTCTATACGGTAATTAAATTCTACATATTGGTGTTTATTAGTAAAAGTTAGGACATTACACTTTCTTTTACTCAACTGTAATTTGTTTAAATCACACCATTCAGTAATTTTATCAAGGGCACTTTGTAATACCACACAGTCACTCACATCATTTATTTTATTGTATAACTTCATATCATCTGCATATAAAAGACAGTTGACACCCAATTCCTCTGCAATGTCATTGATGAAAATGTTGAAGAATAATGGGCCCAAAACAGAGCCTTGAGGTACACCGGATGTAGATACGAATTCCGCAGATCGTTGTCCACGGTATTCAACATGGTGATGTCTGTTTTCAAGATATGATTTGAAAAATAACAACAAATTTCTTGAGAAGCCAAATTTTTGAAATTTATAACATAAAATACTGTGATCTAGTCTGTCAAATGCTTTAGTAAAGTCTGTGTAAATTACGTCAACCTGTGAGTTAGTGTCGATAGCATTAGATATATATTGAGTTATACAAAAGAGATTAGTTGATGTAGATCGTCCCTTGAAGAAACCGTGTGAAGAAACCGAAACATTTTAGTGCATCAGGAAATATATTAGATTTAATGGCTAAATTAAATAAGAATGTAAGAGGAGTTGTGAGCACGCTAGCACAATCATGTAGTATGAAGGCTGGAATTTTGTCAGGCCCCATTGTGTATTTAGGCTTTATTTTTTTCAAGGAATTTAAAACTTCTTGTTCTGTAAACCGTTCGATTGTTAAAAAATCTGTTTCTGAGTCAACAGGAAGGTCCTCGATTGATGTATTAGAGGTAATATATGAACTACAAAAGTATTCAGCGAAGCCATTAACTACTTCCTTGTTGCCTACATAATGTTTATCTTCATAGTTCATAGCTGTTGGTAAATTATTACTAGACTTCTTACTGTCGATAAACTGCCAGAACTTACTGGGATTGTGTTTAATATTACTTTCGATGTTGCGACAATATTTTTTATATTCAATATCAACCTGCTCTTTGATATATGTTCTTAATAATTTAAACTCATCGAGTGCAAGAGGATCCTCACGGTTCTTGTAATCACACCACGCTCTGTTTTAATTTTAGACTTTTAATTATATTGGAGTTATACCACGGTGGGTAACTCTTGCCTTTAATTACGGTTTTAGGGACAACTGTATCAAGAATGATATACATTTTTTCATAAAATTTTTCAAAAGCATAATTAACATCCTGAATATTGAATAAAAAATTCCAATCAATATTTGCTAAATTTTGATAAAGCTCAACTAAATTGGCTTTACGATAGTTATAATAGGTCAACTGTGATTTTATTATGATTATAACTTTTACGTACGTCAAATAATACCAGGAGTGCGGGGTGATGAGAATCCTCATAAATTAGTATGTTGGGAGCTTTGTCTACTATACAGTTCATATTTGATAAAACTAAATCTAAGATATTGTCATTTGTATTTTTTATATTATTATATTGCTCTAAATTTAGAAAGTTACTAAAATTTATTAAAGACGTAATACGATTTGTAGACTCTAGCGTAAGTAAGTAATTGGAATATTCTCTAATATTAAAATCTCCTAGAAATAAAACATTATTATTATGAATGAATTCCAATGAGGAAATGATTTCAAATATCGACTCATAGCAGTCCAGGGTCATATTGGGAGGTATATATATTAAGATTATATACCTAGTAGCAATAAAAGCCTACCTTAACTTGAACTCCAAGAGTGTCAATAAAATATAATTCTCTGAATTGTGTGGTTGTTTTTAGGTTTAAATCTACACATAGAGAGGAGTCAATGGCAAGCACGACACCTCCGCCTTTAGTGTGTTTAGTATTAATAAAGTCACGATCACAACGATATACTATATATATAATTATATGCAAATGCAACTTCCTGGAACTGTAAAAGCTCTATAACAATAGAAACAAATGAAAATATATTACCAGAAAATACTAGTAATTTATTCAAACTTTTACAAAATACTTATCACAAATAAGTTTAAAACATATATCTTTCTTATATCAATTATAACAAAGAATATGCCCATTATGAACAGTACAACTGTTATCATAATGTTATTTTTAATTTAAATTATCCTGCTCAATGAAACCCAAAGATAATCAAAACAAAAGCACTTACCGATATAGCAGTAACACAAAACTTTAGAACATCCACAGACACGTGTTTCGGCATCTATGCCTCTTCGGTGCGGCTTTTTCTAAAGTTCACAATCAACTGAAATATGTAAGCAAATACTCGTGTTATAACTATCAAAGGATTACCAGAACAGGATATTAAAAATTAAAATTAGATTATAGGAAATTCCCCGTAAAGGGATAATTATCAATATAATTATATGCAAATGCAACTTCCTGGAACTGTAAAAGCTCTATAACAATAGAAACAAATGAAAATATATTACCAGAAAATACTAGTAATTTATTCAAACTTTTACAAAATACTTATCACAAATAAGTTTAAAACATATATCTTTCTTATATCAATTATAACAAAGAATATGCCCATTATGAACAGTACAACTGTTATCATAATGTTATTTTTAATTTAAATTATCCTGCTCAATGAAACCCAAAGATAATCAAAACAAAAGCACTTACCGATATAGCAGTAACACAAAACTTTAGAACATCCACAGACACGTGTTTCGGCATCTATGCCTCTTCGGTGCGGCTTTTTCTAAAGTTCACAATCAACTGAAATATGTAAGCAAATACTCGTGTTATAACTATCAAAGGATTACCAGAACAGGATATTAAAAATTAAAATTAGATTATAGGAAATTCCCCGTAAAGGGATAATTATCAATATAATTATATGCAAATGCAACTTCCTGGAACTGTAAAAGCTCTATAACAATAGAAACAAATGAAAATATATTACCAGAAAATACTAGTAATTTATTCAAACTTTTACAAAATACTTATCACAAATAAGTTTAAAACATATATCTTTTATATGATAACAGTTGTACTGTTCATAATGGGCATATTCTTTGTTATAATTGATATAAGAAAGATATATGTTTTAAACTTATTTGTGATAAGTATTTTGTAAAAGTTTGAATAAATTACTAGTATTTTCTGGTAATATATTTTCATTTGTTTCTATTGTTATAGAGCTTTTACAGTTCCAGGAAGTTGCATTTGCATATAATTATATTGATAATTATCCCTTTACGGGGAATTTCCTATAATCTAATTTTAATTTTTAATATCCTGTTCTGGTAATCCTTTGATAGTTATAACACGAGTATTTGCTTACATATTTCAGTTGATTGTGAACTTTAGAAAAAGCCGCACCGAAGAGGCATAGATGCCGAAACACGTGTCTGTGGATGTTCTAAAGTTTTGTGTTACTGCTGTAAGTGCTTTTGTTTTGATTATCTTTGGGTTTCATTGAGCAGGATAATTTAAATTAAAAATAACATTATGATAACAGTTGTACTGTTCATAATGGGCATATTCTTTGTTATAATTGATATAAGAAAGATATATGTTTTAAACTTATTTGTGATAAGTATTTTGTAAAAGTTTGAATAAATTATTAGTATTTTCTGGTAATATATTTTCATTTGTTTCTATTGATATACTATATATTTATCAGAATCAAATAACTCTGGGCTATTTACTCCTGATTCTAACCAACTTTCTGTGACTGCTATGACAGAGTATTCGCTTGAACTCGCAGCGTTAAATAAACGAGAAGTTTTACTGTTTACTCCACGCATATTCTGATAATACACAGACAATTTAGACATGAGGTTAAAATTATTAGAAGAAGAGCTATTCATATAATTTGGCAATAGTTGATGTAATTCAACCACCTTTGCAAATGAATATTAATGAAAAAGGATCCTTCTTGATTTTTATTGAAAATATGGCGAAAGACCCTCTAAAAGGGCAGTTTTTGGCGTTTGTAGGGGTGTTGCCCAACTTTTAGGATTGCGGGACCCCAATTTTCATAATCAGCAACACAAAAAACGTATAGTCAAAGTAGTTTTAGACTGATGTTTTTTCTTGCACCCTTTCGCGCGTTTTGAGTGGAGTACCTACTTGGTTTTGATCCTTTTCCAGATTCATTACACCTTTCCAAAGAAAGTAAATTTAAATAATGAGTAGAGAAAATAATTGTACGCAACGAAATAATTTACAGAAAACATCTGATGTGTGGTTTTTCAATAAAATCAATAGAAAAAAAATTACTCTTAAATGACATTTTTCGTGAAAATTTTAGTTCATTTTTAATTTCAACTTTTTTTTTCAATTTTGCGGTAAGAAGTATGCAGATCAAGATTGTAGAAAATTCAATTCTCTTGTTTCTGTGATACTTACGGTTCTCAAGATATCGCGAGAAAACTCTTTACACCTCCTTTTTCAAGCGGACAAATAGGGAGCTTTCAACCCCGAAAACCGAGTATTATACTCACACTGACCCCCCCACACATAAAAAGAAAAAATCTCGTCCTACCCAAAAAACAAGGTTAGGTCGAAATTTTGTAACATTTCAATGAACTGATCTCAAAAAATACCAGCACATATAAATTACACCCACGAATTTTGTTTATTACTTATGGAGAATGTGATAATAATAATTATTAACAAGGACTGCCTCTTTTGGTGAAAACGGAAAAGCTGCCTGTTTCTTAAGCATCCACCATAATGAATTTTCAGAATTTGGAATTTTTCTTATTGACTTTAGGTACCATGGAATGCCTGCAGCAAATTTCATATTTCTGGATGATTAAGAAGTATCAAGAAACTTTCTGACATTTTTTGCTAACAAATGAAATCATTATTATGAGAGATTTATACAATATGTCTGTTTTTTTACAGAAAGTTGATGACTTTGAAAGTTAGAGGTACTGTGTACTGTATACTGCATAGTAGTACTACTTACAAAACTAGCTGTAAAATTGAGAAAATCGAAAAGCAAGAAAGAAATAGGTTTCATTTAACTATAGGTAAAGACTTGTGTTTGCTAAGAGAATTATTAGGCGAAAATCCATTTGAGATACCATCTAGCTGGGACAATATTTTCACTTTTCACTCTTTACATGACGGATGTGACTAAACTTTAGGTTATGTCTTGGAGCAAATGCTTGGTAGACCGTCTATGTCCTGAATTTGATACTAATAGAATAACCAATAGCCGGAGATATACGATAACTAGAAATAAAAACCAACGTTAAACGCTCTACCGGTCTTTTAAATTGATTTTTAATCGATCGGGTATTTTTATGGATGAGTGGCGGTAATTCCCTATTTTTTGATAACTACGGTTTCATGTTCCACGATACGATTTCTTTAGGGGTGTAGGTTAAAAAATATAAAAAACCGAAATTGTGGTATGAAGTGCTCAAATAGAACTGTTGATTATGAATTATTATTCGATCCAATACTTGCTCTGACTATAAAATGAAAAATAATTCCCTAAAAGAGGTAACAAAAGTCGTTAATATTAATTCCCCACTTTAAGTAATCCAGTGATTTTATTTTGAAAATTTAAATATTATTGGCTCATAAACCTGTTGCATTTTATTGTTAGTTTATTGCTTTATTTGATTTCTGTCGGATACAAAATATCTGTCATATTTCTATCTGTGGTTGTATTCAGGATGGAAATGGAGTTTCTGTTTTCCTGTTAATTCATAATTGATCGTAAATTTTACGCTAGTCGACAAAAGATTTTTCCAGTGATTGTTATCATTCCAAACGGCCGATATTTATGATGGCTTTCAAAGAACAGTTTAAATAGTATAGATAAAAGTGACAAGTTTTATTACTTGGAATTTTAACGGTCAGTTTTACCGTCGAGGCGCTATGACGCCGATTTAACAGCGCGCTCGTAAACATTCAGCCAACAGACGCGTTATCTGGTACACCCTTATAACTAATCAATGATCAATTGGCAGATAAAACTAGTTTGTTTTTCTTCTCTTTATTGTCGGTTACATCTCCTGGACGAATTCTGCGAAAATTCCTCTCTATATCGATCGGCAGGTTTTTCGATAGACGTTGAAGCGTCACATTCAGTAACATACATTGATGATTTAACCGAGAGAAAGAAGAACAGAATGGAGTATGTTTCTCTCCAATAAAATCATTTGGTCAAACATATTGCAATTTTAATTACAATGGTACAAAGAAATTATCAAATAGTTATTATACTGAAAATCTGAGGTCGATCCGATAAGTAGTTATAGAAATATACTACTTTAAAATCAAATTATTCATAAACTGATGCCCGAATCGCTGACGTCATTGGCTCCAAAGTTCTATCTCGCTGAAATCCGCGATCGCGGAAGAAGATCCTATCTGGTAATACTCACAGTATTACTAGGTAGGATCTTTTACTATGTGCGAATCCGGCTATTTAAAAGCAGATTCATCTAATCTGTCAGATGTGAATTTAACACAAATCGCCAGTATATAAGTGCCGAGATGAGAGAAGTATTTACACATGAAAGAAAAATAATAAAACTTTAAAAAATATTGTTGTTTCTTCTGGTTCATTCAGGCTTGCTCACTATAGATGATCTGGGAGGCGATGGTTGTCGTCCCGAGGGATGTGGAGCCCCTCCAGGGGTGAATTTTAGCGATTTTATAAAATTCACTTCTGTGCTGTTGATACTTATTTTATCACAAAACCACCCATAACTTGCTTACTTTTCCTAGTATGAGTGGGGGGGGGGGGAAATATATAGGGAGACGATGGGCGACCTGAGGGATGATTTAAGCAAGGCTGTAAGTTGAACTGGATGTCTACTTGTTGACTCCAAGTCAGCTTAGCTAGTGTCGAGCTGGATTTCTTTTGCGGTATAGAGAATGTTGTTGTTTTGCGAAGATTTCAGAAATAAAACACACTGGTTTTGGTATAACGACGACGGTTTTACAAAAATTTTATTTAAATACACTTTACGTAAGTACTTTTTTATTATTTTTTTTTAATATACAAGAATTTATGCTTTTTAATGTTTCAAAAAGTCTTATTAAATCTCTACACGTGTTTCGGCTTATTAGAGTACAAGATATTATTATATTAATATCTTGTCCTCTTGATAAAGGCCTAATAAGCCGAAACACGTGTAGAGTTTTAATAAAACCTTTTGAAACATTAAAAAGCATAATTTCCTGTATATTTGAATTATTGAAGAATGTTTCACAAGGAACCAACCTCAGAATCAACCGAATGCACTTTACAAGTGTTTTCTTTCTGAGAGGTAACCTCATTCCTGTAGAGGTTGCTCATAAAAAGAAACACATACCTATATATTCATATCGAGACTAACTTTACATACCATGTTAGTTAGAATATTCTTAGTCTAATTTAATGTAAGGGTAAAAACAATAAGCATGGCAAGTACTATATCGAAATAGATATCGAGATGGATACAATCAATGTACACAAATGGTACCTTATATTTAGCTTAACATTCTTATATAACTAAATAAATCATTAAACAAATTTCCCTTAAAAACAATTTTTTTTTTAGGTTTTGTAGGTAAAATCAGTTGTTATAAAAGCTAATTTTACCAAAACCGATGAAAATATGATAATTGCAATATTACATGCCTTGCACTACGCAGACCAATTGTCATTTTTTTCATTGAAGTTATCAATGTACTTTAAAGCTAATTCTGACATGTTAATTATGACACAGCTCACTAGCTGGTATACCCCACTATTGATTTATTGTTGCTTACAATTCAAGAACTCCGTGGTTCGATTTCACCTTGTTTACTTACATTTCTTTTGTTAAATTTCTTTAATAAATATATACACGTATATAAATATACTTAATTTTGTTTTGTAGATATATGTCTATTAAAAAAAGACTGAAAAAATTTTCCCGTTTCTGGATATCCGTGGGTAAACTGGATAAGATCCCCCATGAATATCGATTCAATTATATCCGTAGGATACACGTATTTTGTACACCTATAGGATACCGAAGTCCCGGTAGGATATCCGTAGGTAATCAGTTACGGATATCCGTAGGTTATCCATAATTGGATCATTGCAGGACATTAATATCCAGTCAAGTCAACCCTGGGATGAATTAGGGATATGTCTATGGGATAACCCCAAATCTGGGACAACGGGACTATAATAGGATATCCTCAGGATGTCATGTGCTGTCTGGGATATAGCACCATGATAATAAATAATATATAGTACCAATTTTACCTTTGTGCCAAATTTAATTAGAGCCGGTCAGCTGGTTGCGGCACTATCGTGCACACCTACAGAGGTGTTGATAAAACCACTTTTTCGTGTTCATAGGACCTCAAAATACAAAGAAGCATTGGATTAGTTGGACAAAAAATCTTATTCAATTTTACTTCCACACCACGTAGTGAATTGGAAGTACAGTAATCGTAAACAATTTTTCAAAAATGTGTTTTCTTGAAATAGGTTAGAATGTCATGAAACGTCGAGATTTTAAATAGGAGGGAAAAAAAATTCTGTCTGTCGGTCTGTCTGTCTAACTTTTTTTGTCCCCGCGTTTTCTCGGGAACGGTTTAAGATATTGAGTTGAAATTTTGTACACGTTTATATTATAACGAGATCTGAAACTGGATTGTTTTTTCAGGATATCCGGTGAAGGGTTGCGTATGTAGTACAAGCCAAGGCCTCAAATTTTTTTATAATATTTTTCATCCCGCTACCACCCCCCTCCCCACTACATTATTAAAGAGGTTGATAAAATAAAATTGAGATATTCACTTGAAATTTGGTATATGTATATATTATAATGACATCAGGAAATAGATTATATTTTGGGATTATTCTGATGAAGGGTTGGGGGTTAAATAGGGGTAAATAGGGGAAAATATGTAAAGCAAGCGAGTAAGATTTCAGAAACTTGAAATTCGGTGTATGTACTAGAAGCCAAGGCCTAAGATTTTTTCATCATATTTTTCAAAACTCCCACCACCCCTACTCGATTATTAAAGGGCTTGATAAAATAAAATTGAGATATTATTGAGATATATTGAAATTTGGTACACGTATATATTATAAGGGCTCCTGGAACTAGATTATATTTTGAGATGATTCCGTTGAAGAGTTGAGAGATAAGTAGGGGTAAATAGGGGGAAATAAGTATATAAGTACTACTAGAAATTAAGGCCTCAGATTTCTTTCTAATATTTTTCTATCACCAATAATTTCAACATACTAAAGTGCAAATATAGTTAAAATGTTTCCTTTAAAGTGACTTGGATGAAGAATCTGGATGTGGAAGTAGTGATTTCTTAGACAGCGGTTTTTAACCACGCTATTGTAAGTGGGCTGTTACAAGCCTCCTCCTGCGATTGCAGATTTCTAATAGACACCAATAGCCACTACACTGTTATATCTTTCACCAGCTGAAAGTATCGTTTGCTGATTCTGAAAGTTACATACCAAATCCTTAAATTGTGAACAGATACTGGTTATGAAATGTCTACGCTTATAAATCATTTATTTATTATTTTCTTAATCGTCTTATCTATACTACTTTACATCTAGCTGAAACATTAGAATACCCTTTTCTATTGATATAACCGATAATAACCATCCCTACCATACCATTTTTAAATTTTTATATGCGTGAAATCAATGGCACATACATTGCAGGACAATTTCTAACATATTTTCTAATTTTGCTTATCTCGCGTTATGGCTACATAATTCTAAGTAAATGCTGTCCAATGATAATTTTTTCAAGTATTTTATCTATGACAACTTTTGATCCAGAACATTAACGAACACCAAGTTGTTCTACTCTTGCATGAGAAAAGGAATTTTCTACTTCTCCGAGCGACATAATCTATATACCTGATGCATAAATAACTATTATTTCATTTATCTCTTTGACAAACTAAGAAATAAGCCCAACATCGCTTAATAAGCGCACTTTCCCCAAATAAGGATTATATTAATTTATCCAGTTTTTAAGTACTTATAATACAACCAACTATTCCTCGTCCTTTTTGGCATGACAACCTCAACGTACCACGAAAATATATAACAACTATTATCAGGCTAAGATTTGGACACGCGAGCTTTCCCTCTCACCTACATAAAATTGGCGTTCTCCCATCAGATCTGTGCGATCTGTGTGATGTTATTAGTGATCTTGACCATGTTTTCTTTTCATGTTTCAAAAATAAAAACGCTACAGATATATTTATCAAAAATATTGTCTCATGTTGCAACACTATGGCTGCATTTAACTTAGTTAATCTCCTTTCTATTGGCACTAAGCAAATTTATGAATTTATTATCGTTTTTTTGGTAGAAAGTAAAATAAAATTATAGCTTTGTATTCCTCTCGTCTTTCCTCTTGTTTATACCCCCCTTCCCGTGGTCCTTCTTGTGATGTTGATTATAATTTAATGCCCTGACAGACCCCAGAAGCGTGTGTCCCTGTAATTCCTCATTTTGTTCATTTCTTTCTACTCATTTTGTGTTAGGTTTTATTTTAGTATTCTATATTATAAAGTGCTCTTGTGTGACTGGCTGTATGGTCTATGACCCAAACCCATAAAAAAAAAGTACTTATACTATGTAATACTTTTTTTTAAAACGTAGATACAATATTAAAGCTAACATAATGTTAAAATATTATCAGTTTATTATGTATGGAAAACACAATTAAAAATATTAATTCTTGACTTAGAGGAACCTGGATATGTCCTATAAAGACTTAATTAATATATATGCTGTTTTAATTCAACATGACAAAGCTAATTTATAATGTTTCTGTAGATCAGCTGGCGGGATAATTAAATTACATGAATATTAATTAAATCGATAACACAACATCAAACAGAAGCAACCACAAACAGACATGATTATAAATAATATGTTGGGTTTCGATGCCGTTGATGGATTAAATAAAGACACAAAAAAATTAACATAAAGTAATTGGCAATAAATGGAGTAAATGAAGACTCAAGTCAAATGACCATGTTGCTGGAGTTTTTTTACAATGTAATTAAGAGTAATGGATTTCCATTTTAAGCACTAATTTATGGTTTGTAGAACAATGCAAATTATGATTTAATCTAAAAATGAATAGGGCAAAGGCAATAATTATAATAAACAGAATCACTTAGATATGATCGCGAGGCAGGGTAACATATTAACATTTTTTGCTTGTTACTAGCAAATTTTTCGTGAAATAACTTATTAACATGTCCTGCTTCTGTATGGTACCACTTTGTAGTAGTAGGACGTATGATCTCGCCTTTTGCACAGTCTAAACCGAGAACTACACCTCTAAATATTGTTCAAAATTCAAAAAATTATATTTATAGTGTTCCGTGTGAGTGCGGAAAACATTACGTAGGTGAATCCTCCAGACCTATTAACGTAAGGCTTGGTGAACATAGAAACTACGCAAGAAGGGCAGAATTTGAAAGATGCAAAATTTGTGAACGCGCGTGGGATAATAATCACAGGATTAAATGGGACTCGGCGAAGATTTTAGAAAAAGAGAGTAACGGAACTAAAAGAAAACTTAAAGAATAAGCGATTATTTTATTAAATGAGGATAGATGCGTTTCAAATTGTTCAATGGATTTTTGTACTATTTGGTTACCTGTCCTTAGAAACGGAGTAAGTAAAAATAAAATAAATATAATTTAATGCCTCGCGTGACTACGGAAATACATAAACAAAGAACTGTCATGGTTGACGGCCAAAAAAGTTTTGAGAACGGAAGTAGATTTTCTTCGGAAACGTTAACTGCCTATAGCGTTCATTTTAATTTTTTAGTTTATAGCATTGTTCTAGTTTATATATTTTTAGGTGTGAGACTTTTTGAAACAGTCAAGTATTCAAGAATCAACCTCTGTCTGATCCGTTTAGCGCAGAGGCGTTTTCATTAAAAACTTTTTAATATTTTTCAGTGGCAAAATACCCAACAAAAAGTAAGAAAATCTGAATATGCCACCAATAAACAGTTATAGATAATAAATATTATGCCAATTATAGCACTATATTATATCATTCTATATATAAAAAAATACTTAAGAGGAAAAACGTTCTGGAGAAACTGCATCTCCTGTAAAATGGCATAAGTATATGACCTGTTGAACACTAGAAAAAGAGCTCATGATTTAATTTGCGCGCGGCAAAGTGAGGATTAACTCTTCCCAACAAGGTTTCAAGAGAACAACCTAATTAGGAATCATAAAACAGAAAATGGTGTAACTATTATTTAAATATTGTGCATAATAATGCAATAAAGTACTAAATCATACTTTATAGAATCATCGGAACAACAGTACAGGACTGAATCTATTTGAAAAATGATGCTATTATCGGTTTTACTCTTTGATTACAACAGCTTCAGTTTTTATAATTTGAATAGGTACTTAATTAAAATTTAGAAAGTAAATATTTTTTAATACAGAATAAATTGAATAGTGAATTAATTGTCTTTTAGATATACCGGGGTTATTTAAAAATGTACGGAAGAAGTGTACAGCTTCAATATAAATTTTCCTACTTAACTGATAGTAATTTATAGTAGTACACCAGCAGAGATAGAACATTCAAGTTTCCTTAAAGTAAGAGTGAATTTTTCAACATAAATTTAAACTCAGTGTTTAGTGTGCCATATTCGGTGACCATGTTTATTTACCACTGCTAACAGTATAATTTACAATAAGTACTTATTGCCAGTTTACAATAATACATGTAAATAAATAAAGAGAAATCGATAGAAGCCAAGGTGCATTTTATGATACATTTTTGTTCTTGTTCTCTCAGTGTAACACTGATACATTTACATTGAAAGAAAACTAATTTCAAAACAATGCAAATGTGGTATAAAGTAAAGCAAACTACAGCAGAATAAGTATTGCTATGGTATAAAATAAAATAGACAACGAAGAAATATGCATTTCTAATAAATTAACTTCTTGGAACTATAAGATTATGAATAAAAATAATGTTTCTATCTATATTTAATCTTTCTAATCCCAGATATTTTATTCAGTTGATCTAATTCTTTCGTTGTTCTGGTAAGAAGTTATATGCTCTGAGACAAAGACTGTTATTTTGTTTATTGATTACACACTACACAGCCCCACAACAAAAAAGTTCTTCGTCTGAATGACTGACCATGGTATTCCTGTGTAATTTTCGAGGCTGAATCCGAGCTCAAAAAAATTCTTATACTCTTCAATTCTTGTATAGTGGCAAAAACATACCTTCAATAAGGTATACAGGGTGTCTCACCGGGAACTGAATCGATGGAGATAGAGAGAAGTACGCATCAGAAATTTTTGAAAATTTAAATAGTTACTAATGTCGGTATGGCCAATCCAACTAAAATAATTAGAAGCATGGGGTACTTCCGGTTATACCGGAAGTCGATAGCAACTTGCTTATTTTAAATGGAACACCATATATATTTTCGACTTTTCGAGATTACAATAAAATTCTGAGTTCAGGCATGTAGCACACTCTATATCTAAACTCAGTAGTTTCGAATATATTTGACATTTTATAAAAAATTTGACAGGTGCAACGGTTTGCAAGAACCGTTGTAACTTTTTCTGTGTAGGACATCCTCATTTGCTCTTTGCCACGGAGAAAGAACACAAGGAGAACTACGTTCTACAACTGAAGTAAATTCAATAATATCATACCAAGTGTTCCGTTTCTCGCGTTACATTTTATCAACTTCAAACCGCGAAAACTTGTTTAGGTCAAATGGAACACCCTATATTTTTTTACGTCAAGTTGTGTAAGATTGAATTCCCTTTTTTCTGATACTAGAATTGAGGGGTTAAAGTTTACAGCTTTTTGAAATATTTGCGATTTTATTAGAAATCCATGAATTATTGTAATCATTTCATCAAAATAACCATGATTAAGAGTTTTTAAATTTATTTATTATTTATGGAGAATGTGATAAGGTAATATCAAGAACTTGCAGCACATTTGCTACTCGATATCCAGAAAAACGGAAACCGTCACCAAACACTGTAAAACGCATACCGGAAAATTTTAAAAATTATGGCTCTGGCAAGCCAAAAATACAAAGAAGAAAGCCTATTGTTGATAACAAAAACATTAAAATAGTAATTCTGGGATATTTTCATGCCTTTCCAAGGATGTCATTAAGACAAGCTGCTCTGGAATCGGGACTATGCAAGGATTCAATTCACAGAATCTTATTAAAACATAAGTTTCACCCGTTTTCATTCCATATGGTTCAAGGATTAAAGGAAACAGATTTTCTAAGAAGACAGAATTTTTGTGAGTTTATTCTAATAAGGTCTGAGGGTGAAGATTCTTATTTGGGAAATATTATATGGACAGATGAAGCAAAATTTACTAAAAATGGACTTTTTAATAGACACAATTCGCATTATTGGAGGGACTCAAATCCTCATATGTTCAGAGAGCGAAACTTCCAGGAAACTTGGCAGTTCAATATTTACTGTGCAATAAGAAACGATTGAGTGGTGGCATTACAATTTTATCAGGAAAATTTAAACGGTAAATTAAATTTTCTCTTCTGCTAATATGTATAGGTAAATTTTTGTTTTTTTTTTAGGTGAAAGATATCTGAATATCTTACAAAATTTGAATAATAACTATTTAGAAAATTTACCTCTCGCCGAACATAGAAACATTTTTATCAGCACGACGGTGCTCCCCCACATAACGCATATTTAATTAATAATTATTTGCAAGAAACTTTTTATGATCAATGAATTGCCAATAATGGACCTATCTTATGGCCTCCTCGCTCGCTCGACTTATCAGTTCTGGATTATTTTATTTGAGGAACTATTAAAAATAAAGTTTATGAGAGCCCATTAACAACCATTGAAGATTGTATGCAGAGAGTAAGAAACGCATTTCAAAACATGTCACAGGATTCAATTAGAAGAGCTACCCATGAGGAACTAATCCGAAGGTGCGAAAAATGTGTCGAAGTTCGAGGGCGGAATTTTGAGCAATTATTAAATTAAAATGGAATCATGTTTTAAATTGATCTTATGTCTACTATTTTAGTTCATGCCATATCTTCAATTCGATTAATACGCATGGTACAGTGTTAGGGTTATTTTCCGTTTTTCTGGATATCGAGTAGCAAATGTGCTGCCAGTTCTTGATATTACTTTATCACATTCTCCATAAATAATAAACAAATTTAAAAATTCTTCGTGGGCGTAATTTAAACGTGCTGGCATTTTTTGACATAAGGCAATAACTGTTTCTAATCGTGCCTATTTTGATGAAATGATTACAACAATTCATGAGTTTCTAATAAAATCGCAAATATTTCAAAAAGTTGAAAACTTTAACCCATCAATGCTAATATCAGAAAAAAGGGAATTCAATTTTACACAACTTGACGTAAAAAAATACAGGGTGTTCCATTTGACCTAAACAAGTTTTCGCGGTTTGAACTTGACAAAATTTAACGCGAGAAACGGAACACTTAGTATGATATTATTCAATTTATTTCAGTTGTGTAACGTGGTTCTCCTTGTGTTCTTTCTCTGTGCCATAGAGCAAATGAGGATGTCCTACACAGAAAAAGTTATAGCGGTTCTTGCAAACCGTTGCACCTGTCAAATTTTTCATAAAATGTCAAATATCTTCAAAACACTGAGTTTAAATATAGGGTGTGCATGAACTCAGAATTTTATTGTCATCTCGAAAAGTCGAAAATATATAGGGTGTCCCATTTAAAATAAGCAAGTTGGTATCGACTTCCGGTATAACCGGAAGTACCCCATGCTTCTAATTATTTTAGTTGGATTCGCCATACAGACATTAGTAAGAATCTAAATTTTCAAAAATTTCTGATGCGTACTTTTCTCCATATCGATCGATTCAGTTCCCGGTGAGACACCCTGTATTTATGAATATGAGCACCTGTCATTAATCAATGAATGGAGACTTTTATCTCTCGTACTCTTCTTTTTTAATACCAAGAGCTTGAGCGAGGGGTGGGAGTTCCTGAGAAGGGGTTGATACACCCTCCGCTTCCCATCTTTACCCTTCTGTACGGTGTTACCAGTCTGTCTGTCGGTCTGTAACTTTTTTGGTCGTACGTTTTCTTTGGAACGGTTCAAGATATTGACTTGAAATTTTATACACATATGTACTATGACGAGGTCTGGAACTAGATCGTTTTTTGAACTTACCGGATTAAGGGCTGTGGGGTAAATAGAAGTAAATAGGTGAAAATAAGTAAGCAAGCTGGTAAGGGTACAACAATTTGGAATTTGGTGTATATACTGGAAGCTAAAGCCTCAGATTTTTTAATAATATTTCCATCCCCTTCACATCACCCTCACTCTATTATGAATTGGGGTTGATACAATGAAATTGAGATAACCACTTGAAATTTGGTACATGTATATATTATCGTTTAGTTATAACTTTGTACTTTTGTTCATGTTTGTCCTGTAACTGGATTTTTTATCTGTTGGGCAATAAATCTATTATTATTATTATTATTATATTATAACGACACATGGAACTGCATTATATTTTGAGATGATTGCGTTGAAGGGTTGGGGATTGAATAGAGGTGAATAGGGGAAAATAAGTAAAGCAAGCTGATAAGAGTACAGAAACTTGGGACTTGGTGTATATACTAGTAATCAAGGCCTCAGTTTTTTTTAAATATTGGTGTATATAAGTTAAGGTGGGACAAGTGCACCCACAAAATTGATTAGTAACGCTTTACGAAATCACAACTACTTTGCTTTTCATCAAAATTAATCAAATAATATTTTGGAATATCTTCGTTTTATAATACCAATAACAAACTAATATTTGCAGATGTAAAATGTTCGTGACTTTTTTAATTTTTATAGTCATAAAAACGCACTTGCACCGTCAACTGGGGCAAGAAACCAACACTTCAAATCTTTTTATGAAGTCTACCTCAAATATTATTAAAATTCTATTACCAATTATTTCCACATACTAGAGTGCAAATATTGTCAAAAATGTTTTTCTTTATAGAAACTTGCATGGAAAATCTGGGTGTGGAAGTAGTGATTCTTTAGGCAGCGGTTGTTCATTTCATGTCAATTTTATAGGTCTGTAATTATTTTCTTATGAAATATCTCAAAAATTTTACAGTACCATATTTTCGCGTATGGTGCTGTAAATATGTTCGTTTGTTGTAACAAATAAAAGTAGTGCCATTTGCAAAATATTTAACGATATTTTGGTTACTAAAATGAGCAATATTGATATATGTGTTTGTTTGTGTGTTAGGTTAATTCCTGATATACGAGTACATAGATCTATCTAATATAAATACGTTGTGACTGATTGTGTTCATGTGCCATTTATAATTGCAATTTAAATTAAACAAACATACATCACGTTCGATACTATTAAACGAGCCAATTCGCAAATCAGCATAATTACATTTTTCCATTAATGGACAATTTCCTACATCACAAATTGTATGCGGTGATCTATTTTAATCAGCAAATTATTAATGCCGAAGTTTTATTACACATCGAAATTTCGTGTCTAGTATTTACAAAAAATATGGAGCTATTCGGTGAATTAAAATATCCGTCCCTCATGAGGCAAATACAGGGTAATTCTGATGTAGCTCCAACCTGCAATAGTCACCTCTCTTAAAAAAATATGAATTTAAAACTTATATTATCAATGTTGTATTATTAAAGATATATAACTTTCATAAGCACAAGGGTGAACAAATTTCCTGTAAACAATTAACCTATATAACTAATAAATAAATGTTTATCGTAAAAGGTGATTATGTATATATTTTTAATATTCATTTTATTACTTTTTATATAAACTTTTCTATATATTTAAAAAGAAAAGTATTAATAGGGGAGTCAAGTTAGATTCTCACTTCGGAAAAATTCCCCGATCGATTATTTTTGTTGGAATGTATTCAGAAAGGTGTGGAGAACAAAATATCAAAATGCCACCGTGAGAAATTGTGTAGAAAAATTTTGATTAAACAATTTAAGTGCAAAAATACGATAATTCATGAATAACTTCTTAATTTCAATTTGTATGAAAATACTGACATTACCATTGGCAAGAACAGAAAATTTTACGAAAAACGTATAAGACATGTTTGCCGAGAGAGCAGTAATTTGTTAACTAACGCTCAAAGTCGCGCTACGTTGGCCGCCCGCTCACGCTGAAATAGGCTTGCGGGAGCGCGCGCGCTGTATATAAGTTGCTATAACTTTTGATTGCCAAAAGCAAATGATATAAAACCAATTGGACATTAAAAAATAACATTTTCTAGAAATATTACGTGTGTTGCAATAATACTAGTCAATTTATATTGAGACGATTTGTTACTGTCGTCTCAATACTGAAAACCTTGTAATTTTCAACGTTATAGTGTTTATTTCATTAAAAAAAATAAAATAAAAATAAAACCGATTTGCAGTTTTAAAAATTAATATTTAAGCGTCCACCTACAAAAGGTAGGATTGTTAAAAACATATATTTTTTTAAAATTATTTAACTTTGCTCACACTTCAATTTTCCAATATATTCAGTGCAACATTAAACAAACGTCTTCCTAGAAAAAAACTAGCATGAAAACTTATTATTATCGCAAAATAGATAATTGGTGCTCATAATATACATATTCAGCCTTTATTTGATCATCTACAAAGTGCCGATATCTCTTTTGAAATCTTTAATATTAACGATCAAAGTTCTATACTCAGTGGAAAACTACTTTTTTAGAAAATTGACAAACTTTGAAGGCCTGGATTTAGTGAATTAAATTTTTATCATTTTATTGATTAAAGGCGTATTTTAGATAATCCCTTTAACAATGCTATTCAAGTATTAATCTTTTTTTTTTCAATACATTATTAATATTTCGACGAATTTTATAACTTTAAAGTGATATATGCAACAATTAAAGTACTCAAAAAATTATTGCAACACACGCAATACTTCTAGAAAATGAACTTTTTAATGTCCAATTGATTTTATATCATTTGCTTTCGCCAATCAAAGGTTATAGCAACTTATGTATAGCGCGCGCGCTCCCGCAAGCCTATTCCAGCACAGCCGACGTATTGCGACTTGGAGCTTTAGTGAACTGACTGCTTGCTCAACTTCAATTCAACAAACATGTGTCTTATAAATAAATAATAAATCATTTTGATATGAATTTTTCAATTCTTTTTTTTAACATTCAAATATGTTTTCCTTAATAATAGGACATATGCTTTAATTTTGATATTTCATTGAAATTTCCTAGAAACTTTTGGGTGTACTCTGAAAGGGATTCCTAGAATTCACGGTTTGTCTCCGGCTAGATGTAATTAGAATCTTCTAATCTCTTTAAAATATTATTTTTCAGGAATCGATTTATCAGAGTGGCCTAGATGGTCAAGTTTTGTTTTAAAAAAATTATTAGCAAGAACGAAGGAAATGTCCAAAATCTGGAGTTTCGAATCTCAATAAAAAAATTAGTTTCTTTGTCACAGACTTTAAAAAAAGGTGGTTGGATGCTCACAGAATAAGAGAAAGATTTTTAGTTAAAAATGGAAGTTGGTTAGAAACATCCATAAGTTTCACAAATTATGGTGTGTCCGAGAAAAGTGGAGCTGCAGCTGGAAGACCCAAGTCTGATTTTAGTACAACTTGCTCTCGCAAGTTGTACTTGGTAAGCGACATAGAACCAAAGATTTACTTTAATTTCGAGTTTACATCAACCAATAAGACGAAAACGCAATCTAGACAGTGAAGTTATCCAGCTGTTACATGCCCCATCATTAGACATTTCAACTATTTCAAAAGAAGAATCGGACAGTGAAACAGTCAGTGAGGAAGTGTCAGATTCAGATTAATTTATAATTTGCATTTAAAATTTAACACTATTTTAAAACATGAACTGTATTACTAAATTTCTACAATTTTCGGGTCACCCTGTATATGGTGTTATTATAAAATTAGTTACGGAACATGGCTTTTATTCAACAATTATTTTTTTAATTTTCACGTACATACTTTATGAAATAGAAAAAATTATAATTGAAATATGCATTATGTGTCACCCTGTATATAATAAAATGCACTAAAAGTCGACTAGTTGTTAAGTTACAATGATGGAAAGTGACATACCCTGTACAAAGAAAAGTACCTATATTTTAAATTGGCTAAATAATATCGTAGATATTTGAAATGCTAACGATAACCGACCTTTTTCGAATTTACATGTCTTCCGTTTTTTCACCAATAAATAATCTTATATTTGACAATATATATGAAAACTAGGGTACTATATACTGGTTAAAAGTTTTCCGCCGTATAGCGGATAAGCGAGCTTCAGACAGATATATGAGTTAAGTCGGTGCTAGGGACTCCATATCGCATATTCACCCTGAAAATTTTCCTGAAAATACTGCCATGAAGTAATAAACTGTAAGCGACACTGTCGCGTGCTTAAAATTTATACCGCGTTAAGAGATTACTATGGATTTTATTTATTCCCAGTGGACTGGCTATAAAAATTATAAACAGGACCTTTTAATCATTATTTTATAAAGTTTCAGCTGGTCAGTTCTTTAATTAAAAATGATTAATAAAGAAAACATATTTTCCTCTCGAGTGTTAGGAGTGTAACTAAAAGCAAACACAGTGTTTAATTAAAATTGCGCTATAATTTTATAAGTCATGTGAATCAGACAACAATAAAGATTTCTAACTTTCATCTAAGATAAAAGCAATAACGCCTAGTACAATTATAATGTTTTTGCGAATTTGTTACATAAAATATATAATAATAATAAATGTCTTTATTTCCCAAAAAGATGAACAATTAAAAATAACGCTAATTTTATAATACCTATTTAATAACGTTAAACAGGAAACACGGGGAAGTTCACTCAAAATAGTGCTCTACCACTTAAACCTTGAAAATGAATAACAGACAATAGTTGACACAGAACAACAGAAAACAAAGAAATAATTGTTAATAAATTAAACACTGCTTTTAGATGAATCAATTAATATATTATAAATACTCTACATATGTTTCGGCTTATTAGACCTTTATCAAGAGTATTAGTGAATACTAAAGTTTCTGACGTGCTTGTTTAATTTATATCTAAAAGTATTTATGTCTTAATCTATTTATGACTTAAGCTATTTAAGATTTAATTTAACATCTTAATTATTTGAATGTTTGGAGTCAAGTACAACCCTTGTACCACAAATGACCAGCAGAATTTCCTAAACACCCCTATAATAAACCAATTGTTAAGAAATATCCTTTGATTTATATAATCAGCTTAGTTCCACTCCAAACATTCAAATAATTAAAGATGTTAAATTAAATCTTAAATAGCTTAAGTCATAAATAGATTAAGACATAAATACTTTTAGATATAAATTAAACAAGCACGTCAGAAACTTTAGTATTCACTATGTAATACTCTTGATAAAGGCCTAATAAGCCAAAACATATGTAGAGTATTTATAATATATTGATTGATTCATCTAAAAGCAGTGTTTAATTTATTAACAATTATTTTCAAGATGTTTCACAAGGTACCTACCACAAGTTCAGTTCAGTGTAACAAAGAAATAGTAACACTCAAGCCAGATTCTGTTTGTTCATGAAAAGTTTCCTGATACATTTTTGAACTTATAAGTCTTAGTCTTAGAATCAGCAGGAACAGAGTTGTGCAATTTATATATCATGTATTTAAATCCTCTCTCAAAAAATATAGTTTTATAATCAGGTGAAGTTAGCAGTCCTCTGCTCCTTGTGAACGTCGGTGCGGTATGATATTTTATTAAATAAATATAATGGTATTTTTGTCGTAATAGTTTTGTGGTATAAGAATAGAGCGTATATTTGAAATCAGTTTTTCATGTTAAACTGTTTTAATTCAACCAACTTATGCGACACGTGGTCAAATTTTCTGATGCCATATATAAAACGTATACACGAGTTTTGAACACGTTGTATTCTAGTTGTGCAGCTATTATCTAAATAAGAAATATTGTAGCGACATTGAAAAAAATATCAAGACTAATACCAGCAAGTTTTGGCAGCTTATCAATAAAAAAAGCAGTAATAATTTATCGACAGATAGGTATGTACTATAAGGACAGACATTATGTTGGCAACATAGAATTGGTAGATGGTTTTGCTGAATCTTTTGTAGTTTCTAAGATAATTCCTGTGTATAAAAAAGGTGAAAAAAAATGGTATTGAGAATTACAGACCCATAACGATTATCAACAATGTCTCCAAAGCTTTCGAAACTTTGCTGTATGGTCCAAGATTTTCTTATGCAAAGGATCACATTACTGAATACCAGCACGGTTTCTTCAAGGGAAGATTTACCTCAACCAATCTTTCTTGTATTGCCCAATATAACTGATGCTATCGACGCAAACTCACAAATTGACGTAATTTACAGAGACTTCATTAAAGCATTTGACAGACTTGACCACAGTATTTTATATTCAAAATTTCAAAAATTTTGTTTTCTCAAAAAATCTGATATCATTCTTCAAATCATATCTTGACACAGACACCATTACATTGAATACTGTGGTCAGCCATCTCTAGAATTTGTGTCCACTTCAGGCGTACCCCAGAGTTCAGTGTCAGGTCCTTTATTTTTCAATATTTTTATTAATGACATCACAGTAGAACTGGGTGTGAATTGTCTCTTATACGCAGACGATATGAAGTTGTACAATAAAGCAGATGATGTTACTGATTACGTCGCTTTACAGACGGTCCTTGACAAAGTAAATGATTGGTGTAATTTGAACAAACTAGAATTGAAAGCAAGGAAGTGCAATGTTCTATTTTTACCAATAAACATCAGCGGGTCGAATTTAATTATTGTTTAGAAGATTCAGTGCTCACACGTCCATCAACCTTCCGCGATCTCGGTGTAACATTTGATAGTAAACTAAACTTTCATTGTCATATTAACACCAAAACCAATGAAAGTTTTAGACCACTGGGATTTATAACAAGGTGTTCTCATGATTTCAACGACAGAATCACGCTGAAACTACTATATCAGACTTTTGTTCGATATTAGAATACTGGTCAATTATTTGATCTGCTCATTACAACATACATATACAAAATATAGAGAGAATTCAGAGACGTTTCTTAAAGACTTTAAATTACAAGGAGGATGGTGTCTATCCTGCTATTGGTTTTCCCCAGACTGCATTTTTAAACAGATTTTCGCTCTCGAGTTTGGAGACTTGCCGATCTATTTCACAACAAATGTTTCTTTTTAAAGTAATACATAATATAACAGATTGTAGTGCTATCTTAAGTTTACTAAATTTTCGAACACCTAGAGCAGGTTCTAGACAAAACTCTTTCTTTATTCTATCTGACGACCCCCAGAACTAACGTACAGAAATTTTCGTCATTGTACAAAATGTGTGAGAACTATAGTCTTCAAGACCAGTTTGATATATTCCACTGCAATGTAGCTGAGATAGAGATTAACTTTATAAATTAAAACACGTTACCACATTTTTGTTTATATTCTTTTAACATTTTTTAATATATCTGTATGTACTTATCATCTCCTGCCCTGTAATTGGAATGCTCTGTTGGGCAATGTATTGTTAAATAAATAAATAAATAAATATATGTACCACACAAGTCAATATCTGAAACCGTTTTAGAGCAAACGTGCTCACCGAAAAAAATTAAAGACACACAGATGGACCGACCGAGAGACAAAATTTTTTTTTTTTTGCTCAAATTTAAAATCTCCACGTTTCGTTGCATTTTAAAGCGATTTCAGCTAACAAAACATTATTTTTTTTTACAAATACTACGAATATTCCCACTTCGTGGATGTAGAAATAACAAAAATTTCCAGCACCTGAACATTTAATTAAGTAGAGCTTTGGATAATTATTGCAGTAACTGCCGGTGTAGTTTGCGATTGAATGTTTAGTACAATTTATCCAGAATATTAGAAAATGCTTGATACCTGATTTTAAAAATACGCTGAAATAAGTACATTTCCTTGTTAAATATGTAAGCAATTATATTTTAACGCGTTAACTCTATATCATACGCAGCTAATGCGCCTCGTTTCCACAAAATTACCTTTCTCTTAAGTAAACTTGATTTTTTTCCTGCGAAATGTATTTACATCATAAAATATTTTTAAGCAAATTACGCTTCGTTGAGTTTCTCTGCACAACAGACTTCCCTAGTGACCTTTAAATAGAAAGGATTCGAGTTTTTCTCCGGCAAAGCACATCCGCTGGTTAATCATTTCCATGCTTAATATTTTTTTATACGTATATTTTTATATTTATGTTTTCATATATCTAGTTTCATAATTAAGTAGACATATTATTATATTACATAATTTTAGTTCCTCGTGTGAGAATATCATAAAATGTTACGCATTTTAATTTATAAATTCAGTACAAAATTCAGAGCTCTAATTATACCCCATGCAGAAGTGTTGATATCCTACGAATAACTTGAACGGTATTAAAAGAAATTAAGTTCTGTAAAATCTTGATGATATGACATTTTTACGCACAATTTAAATTCATGAAGCTGTTACTGGTTGTACATTTTAATATAATTTGTTTTTGCCTCTTTGCTTAGCTACATTAATCTATGTGGGAATATACAAATTATCTGACAATCTTGTATTGTAAGTGTTGCCATTATCTTAGCCTTGAAATTAGTTTAAAACTTTTTTACATTATAATATAAAGCCCGCATAACGTAACTGTAAATGCAAATGAGTATACTGTGGTCTATGAACATTTGTCGACAAGAGGATAGGAAAGGTGGATTACACATATTACGGATGATCCTTTTTTAAATTAAATAATTTATTTATATCACTGCAATTACTGCAACATAATATTCCATATGAATCCTTTAGCTCCTAATTTATACGGATTAATTAAAACGCATAAACCGGATAACCCCATTAGGCCTGTAGTATCATATATCAATAGTCCAAGTAGTGACCTAGGTAAAAAATTTAATTTAGTTTTTAAACAACATACAGATTTTAAACCTAGACATGGAATAAAGAACTCCTTAGAATTAGCAGAGAAGTTAAAAAATACACATTCCCCACATAATTCATTTCTGGTATCATTCGAAGTTAAAAACATATTTTCAAATATCCCCCCAAATGAATGTTTGAAACTTATTCAAAATTTACTAGACAAAAGTAAATTACTTTCAGTTCAATAATTAATTTTATATTCAAAACAGCCGTCTACCGATGGGATCACCTCTAAGCACTTTATTAGCGGATATTTTTATGTCTAATTTAGAGGAAAGTTTACTAAATTCCCAACCAGGCAAGAATCACATTCATTTTTGGTATAGATATGTCGACGACGTTTTGGCATGCTTTAAGGCTACTGCTAGAAAATTACACACTTTTCTAGATTATATTAATAACATACGCCCCAAAATTAAATTTGCATTAGAACGAGAAACAAATCATACAATAAATCTTCTAAACCTAACTATCACACACAAAAATAACCAATTCAAATTTGATATTTTTCGAAAACCTACATATACTGCTATAACTATTCCCTTTCACTCTTGCCATCCATACGCACACAAACTAGCAGCTTATAATTCAATGCTATATAGAGCTTTTTCATTGTCTTTATCAGAAACGCAAATGAAAACAGAGCTCTCAATGATCCAAAAAATAGCCAAGAACAACGGTTTCCCCACAGAAACTATCGCCAAATTAATAAACAAAATATAAAACCAGTATACTTTTAAAGCAATTTATCCCATAGTTAGAGAAGAAAAACAAACACCATACGCTACCGTCACATACTGTGATACACTAACAGAGAAAAGATCAAATATTGTCAAAACACATAATATCAAGATAGCATTTAAACCCCAACAAAAATTATCAAAATTAATTTACAACGCCAAGGATAAAACAAATAGATACGAAAAATCTGGAGTCTATAGGTTAAATTGCTCAGAATGCAATAGCATATATATAGGACAGACCGGACGTAGTTTTAGAACCAGATACCTAGATCATGATTGGTCCGTCAGACTACAAAAAACAGATTCTGCTTTTTCTAATCACATATTAGAGAGTGGACATAACTTCTCAGATATTAATAATATGGAAATCCTACACTATGCTAGCAAAGGTATGAAACTTAATTTGTTGGAAGCATTGGAAATATACAAATACAATAATAAGGATGATTTAATTTTGTTAAATAATCAATTAGATATTATGTATCCGCCTCTTTTTACTGCTACAAAAATGTAATTAATATTTTTGAGAAACCCCACCCTTAAATGGTTAGGATATCATAAAGTACCTGTATACTTTCATAATTCTCTAATCTGTTTAATTCTAGAAACATGTTTAAATTAGGGACCAAATCTTTGTATTTCTATCTTAGTTGAACATCGTTTGAAAATGACCTAACGGGTTGAAACTGCAGTCACTTTTTGTGCAAATACAGTGGTAAAAAACTTAGTAGTGTTTAACTCAATTTCGTTATAATTATATGCAACATAGCCTTTACTGCATTGAAACATATTCTTTATAGCATTTTGCAAACAACATAAAAAATAACTATGAGAACTAAATGAAAACTATATGTAAAAACATTAATGAAATCTTTGCATTCTTTCGATAACCTGATTTCTGGTTATGCTGGAAAATCAAAATTCTAAACTAAATTTATATGATTTCTGATTTGAAAACTCTCATTCAACAACTAGCATCCACACAGTCCCCTACGACCATGCAGATTAAACTAGTATCTAAATAACCCCCTTCGGCAATGAAGATTCAGTTAAAAATAAGAACAAAGGCCTAAAATTATTATTTACCTACCTTGTCTTAAAAAAATTTCATTCTAATGGATTACATTTTCATGATATCTATCATTCTGTTTTTGGAAATGCTTAGCCTTTGAAACGTTTCTCGCCCTTATTCTGGAGCTCATCAGAAAGGCACAAAGCCACTCATGAAGATGTTCCATGCAAAATCAAGACAATTTCTATGAATATGTATGAAAAATTATATTTGACATTGACTGATAAAAACAACAGATCTTCATCTGTCTATTAGCTAACTAGTATTGGGGCCTATATACTCTATGCATGTTTAAAAGTGAATCATTTGTTTTCTTAATTGTATTGGAATATATTCTTTACAGGATTTTGCAAGCAGCATTCATTTTAACTAAATCTTCATTACCATAGGGGGTTATGAAAATACTAGTTTAATCTGCATGGCCGTAGGGGACTGTGTGCTAGTTGTTGAATGAGAATTTTTAAATAAAAAATTATACAACTTTATTTTAGGATTTTAATTTGCTAACATAACCAGAATTCGGGTTATAGAAAGAATGCAAAGATTTCATTAATATTTTTGCACGTGACTTTTCTTTTAGTTCTCACAGATAGTTATTTCTTCTGCTGTTTGCAAAATCCTATAAAGAATATGTTTCCGTACAATTAAGCAAACAAACAACAATTTACTTAAAAATAGCCTTTACTGCATTGATATCCACGAAAGCTTTTTATTGTATTACAAAAGAAATATTTAGTTTGGTTCCCAAATTCTTTATATATGACTAAGATGTAAACAATCACTTAAGAATTTAATGTACTCACTATTGACCCTGCTTTCTCCATCTGAATACACCAAAAGATTTGAATATATATTTATTCCATGTGGTAAAAACGTTATTAACTTAGTTTTACTTGAGGGGTAAACCGCGAAGAAAATCTTGCATACACCTAAGAAGCAAGAAATGTCAAGAAATTTCAAGAGAATCTTAAGGGAATTTCAAGAAAATCTTGAGGAAATCCGAAAAAATCTGAACAAATCTTCACCAAAGATGAAATCTGGTGTATAAACATTTTTGGAACGGTTTATCACTAGGTTTATTAAAATTTCGTGGGAAGCAAAGATCACTGTTGGACTTTGACGTATTGGCAATGTTAGAATCTGGGCTAGTGAAAGTATATCTTTCGGTTTTACGATAGCTTGAACATTATCAGCAAATAGTACCACAAAGCAGTCCGCCACAGTCGCTAGATCATTTATTAAAACTGTAAACAATAACGGCCCCAGCACACTGCTTTGTAGCTATTGTTAATGTTTATATCATCTGACAGAAACTTTTTCGTGTTATATCTGAGTATAATTTTTTTAGAAGTAATTCATGGTTTCTTTCGTCGATGACAAGGGAGAAGTCATAAAAAATTCAAAAGAATCTTAGCGCTTTTTATTAAAGTCAAGGAACAAACCGCGAAGGAAACCTGGTTCGAGGAAATCTGAAGGAAAATCGATGCCATCAAAAACGAAATCTGATGTGCAACATTTTTTGGGGCAGTTGAAGCCTGAAAGGATATAATGCTTTTCTGTGTGGATTTGCTTTTGCAAAAACCACATTGGTAAGGTATGAATAGGTTGTGTTTGCCACGAAACGAATTCGGTCCATTTTCTAGTGCTTCTTATATACCATATACATATAAAAGGTAGTGCAACAACGATTCATTATTGAGTTATGTGAACTGTTCGACAAATCACTGCAATGTATTCGATACATGCAACAATTTACATATTTTTAATACATACTCATTAAAGAGTAAGAAAACAAATAGCCTGGGAAAAAAGTCGACTATTTTTGTCTAAACTGTTCACACCATATTTACTTCAAAAATGGTAAATACTAATGAACTTGTTTAATATGTCTCGAAATGCACATTCGAAAGATGAGACGTTTACATTCCTATTATATCTTATATTCCACACACTGTACACGTAGTTTAAAATCATAAATAATCATTAACCCTGAATAAATGAAACTAATATAGACTAATAATCCCAAGAAATCGATGAACAGATATCTGGGAATCACGCTTACGTAAATGGTAAACAGTGCAATATGCATTCGTTCAAAGTAATAGTGCAATTTCCCTCACGAAACCTCTTTATCCCGAGCTTAATTTCATAATATTTAGGTCAAAACTCTGACAAACAACGTTACGTGAATATAAAGTATATGCATATATGGAATAGGACTTGGAAGATATGAAGGATACATGACCTGGATGCCTTAAACTTGAGAAAACATCATATTGCTATCGGTGTAATACGAGATCTATATTTTATTCTGTCTATATTAAGGAACGTTAATATTATTTGAAGATATACATCTAGCTACCGAGTGAGCAACATTGTCAGACCGATTTTGAAAAATGAGGTAGGTATTGAGACATTCGTCACTCGTATAAGTGACACCGAATACACGAGAATTATTAAATAAAGAAATGGGGAATGTGGGACGTCATTCTCTTACGGTATTTTTCGATATGTGATTGACATTTGTTATAAAAAGGTGTTTACTGGTTAGCTCATTTCAAGTGTCCTCTTTCCTAATCGGGTTTTCGTTTTTTTCAAATTTTATGTTGATTTAGGGGTTCTTTTAACTACACTTTTTTATTATTAGAAATAATGACACTATAGTTTCTTGTAAGTTTCTGTAAAGTACATTTCAATTTAGAGAATATAGATAATATAAATCGTTTGATGTTCCCAAGCACAAAGCACATTTTTTAATATAAATAATTACTTACGGTTCTGTAGAATTCGTCTTTCAAGCTTACTTACCTGAAAAAAGAGAGAAAATTAATTTTATTAAATTGAGGGACATATAATTCTATGTCAATAATATTGAGTACAAAGTACTTCTGTTAACAATCTGCATCACAGAACTATTTAACATTCATGCATCAATGAAAACAGTGAGAGTAAACAAATCCCCAGCGCCTTGGCTAACCTACCCCTTAAAGCTAATTTTTAAAGAAAAGGGCAGAGCACTATTTGCTTACAACAAAAATAAGATACAAGAAAACTGGGAAGCTTATAAAAATATTCGTAATTTCGCCTTAGCATCGGTACGGAGAGAAAAAGCCGCGTATTTAAGTTCGTTATAAAATCAAACTTCTAATCGCGAGTTTTGGAAACGGCTACAACAACTAAATATTCGATTTAAACGTGATAACATCATACCTCCTAATTTACAGAATGCTGCAGATATTAACGACTTCTTTCTTAGTGTATTCTGCGAGAACGATAACTACAATAGAACGATAAACTTCTATGCTAACACCAAATTTAAAGATAATTTACTGTTCACCTTCGCACTTGTTACTACCGATACCGTTTATAATGCTATCAAGAGTATAAAGTCGAACACTGCCGGAAAAGATAAAATAACTCTAAACATGTTAAAATTATGCATCCCAATAATCTTAAAGCATATCACTCATGTTATTAACTGCTGTCTTGAACAGGGTTACTTTCCTACAGAATGGAGAGATCCAATTATTTGTCCAATATCAAAAACAGCAAATCCTGCAACCGTGAAGGATCTGAGGCCTATCAGCTTGTTGCTAATTCTTTCCAAAATACTAGAAAGAATAGTTCACGACCGAATATCTATTACTGCGTAACTTATACCCATTACATCAATCGGGATTTCATATAGCACATAGCACCACTACTGCTTTGTTGAACCTAAGTGATAATATCATCAGCGCACTAGACACACGTATGGCAGCTATTCTTGTGTCCCTAGACTACTCCAAGGCATTTGACACCATTGATCACACGCTTCTTTGTGCAAAGCTAAATTACTATGATTTCGACGCTATATCCCTGCGGTTTTTCAATTCTTATTTGAGTGAACGTCGCCAATCCGTATCAGTCGCAGGAAATATATCTGATCTTAAAATTATCTCGTCAGGTGTTCCTCAAGGGTCCATTCTTGGCCCTCTTTTGTTTCTTGTATATACAGCAGATATATTTAATGTATTAACTAGTTCGCATGTGCAAGCATATGCTGACGATACCCAACTTCTTCACTCTTTTGAGCCATCTAATGTAGCTATTGCCACTAATTTGATCAACCAAGATTTAGACAACATCTATCAATATTCGCATCAACATAACCTTAAAATTAACCCTACCAGTTGTTATTCTATTCTGCTCAGAACATACTCGAGATCACTTAAAGGCTTCTATTCAACTAAGTATTAGAAAATTTGTCATTTTCTACTCATGCCAAAAATCTTGGGGTAACAATAGACGAAAAATTATGCTTTATGCAACACATAAAAATTCTTTTACAAAAATTTTACTCCCGGCTAAAAGTACTGTATGCAAACAGGCATATCTTGAACTTTAAACAACGTAAAAAACTTTGTGAAACCTTAGTCATGTCTGTATTCAATTATTGCAATTTTATGTATTTTTACTGCCTGGATCAAGCTACACAAAATCGACTGCAAGTTTTGCAAAATTGTTGTTGTCGTTTTATTTACAACTTAAGAAAATTTAATCATGTTTCAAGTAAATATGTTGAGTTGCGTTGGTTAAAAATGGAACAACTCGTTAAATTTCACTATGCAGTTTTCTTATTTTCTTTAATAAAATATTCTATTCCAAGGTACTTGAGAGACAAGTTAATTTTCAGATCCTCAGTACATACTGTAAACATCAGACATCGGTACGTCCTAACAGTGCCACAACATCGTACAGCCCTCTTCCAACGTAGATTTTCTTACACATTCGCAGCCTTATATAATTCTATTGATCCCATATATAAAAATCTATCGACAGTTAATATCTTCCGTAAAAAAATCAAAGCCTGGTTCATTAATTCCAACAAAAACTAGAATATATTCTTGGGCACCATTTTGCACTGTGTTTATGATTGATTCTTTTATTTAGTTATTTTGAGTACATTGGATTATTGTAATATTGTATTGTGTTTTTGTATTTTAATGTTTTATTTTTAACGTAATTAGTTAGGTAAGTGATTTATAAGGTTAAGTGTAAGAATAGCCACATGGCTAAACTTCGCCTTGTAAATTGCTATTTGTAATGTACTTGTAAATGTACATCTACACTCTTTTAATAAAGCCGTTTATTATTATTATTATTACAAATATAAAACTTTGAAAATGGTAATCTTTGAATGAATTTTCTGCTCAGAACATGTGTGTATTTGTGACTACCATGTCATCGAAAAGTGACACATAGATTCCAAAATCAAATGGCCTTATTACTATACTAAGCATATACCAAAGATGTAGATAATTTATTACTGTAAAATAAAACAAAAACAAATGTTACTGATATAAACTTCCCATTTCCCTTCATATTATTATGATCCCATCATCCAATCAAAAGTTATGAAATCCCTTATACCGAAACGTAGGAAAAAGCTAGTTTTGGGGTTCACGCATTGACTTGTGACCCTATAACTTTGTATCTCATTTTGCGCTAATACGTTTGCAAGTACAAAAACTTTTATAAGGAAATGTTTTGTGCATCAATTTGTGATCTTTACTTTTTAGGATTTTCTTCATATTTTGCATGTTTTGAAAGTAATTTTCAAAGAAAACATTGTTCGGAATTTGACGCCATTTTTTTTGCTTAATGTTGCAACCATGGTAGTTTCCAACACATTTTCTTCCGTATAAAAATCACTTAGGATTATTTCATCCCAGCTTAAAGCTCCTGATTATTTATATTAGTTATAATCAAACTAAAAAGTATTAATCATATTCAGGTGCTTCAAGGTAGCCATTCCCTAGAGAGATACATCTGTTAGGTAAATATTTATTATATTTGGCCATAACTTTGTATTTTATACGTATATTTAAAAAAAAAACTATAAGGCCACCTAAGTAGAACCTTAACGAAACTATTAGTATGAATATTCTCTCAATAATTTCAGTGATTTGCAAAATAGTTAGATTTAAATTTAAAAATTATGCTAATCTTCCTGTTCCGTAGGTTTAAATATAACTATTTTGCAAACCGCTGAAATTATTGAGTGAAAAGTCATAGTAATAGTCTTGCTATGGTTCCACTTAGGTGGTTTTATAGTATTTTTATATACGTACTAAGAAAAAAAAGTTATGGCAAAGAATAATAAATATTCCCCTGTCGGATGTCTCTTTCTAGGGAATGGCCACCTTAAAATATTACCGAGTCTTTCCTCATATAACTCATCAAAATACCTTATTGATTCCGTAAGAAAAACTACAATTTAATATAAAACATATCGCGAGAAAATTTCATAATATTAATGACCTTAATACGCGTTCATCCAGGCAACAGCTTTATGGTCTGGTAGCTGCTCAACATGTGAAAATTCCCAAAGGATCTGACACAATCCTGGTATCGCGAGTGTACGTTATATCTCCTCTCTAATAGCCTTGCCTTCCATTAATTTATCAATTATTAAAATGCTTTATTCGAAATGTCACATGTAATTTTATTAAATGTGCCATTGAATATTGCTTGGCATGATATGGAAGATTGGTGTAATAAAATGTTGAAACACATAAAATAGCTATTTATAACATTAATTTGGATAATGAAGTCGGGAGTAGTTGGCGTTGTTTAATGTGACATCGGTGACCAAGAAAGGACTGATCCACTGTAAAAAATCGTTAAGGAAATACACAAAGTAAGCAAATTTTGAAACAACGAATATAATTTTCATTTATTATTGTATTAGGAACATAAGATTGAGCAGACACGTAATACTCATTTTCTATTTAACTTTTCACTCATTAACTGTTGAAGAGAAGAGCAATTTAAAATTTCAAAGTCTTCTAGATAAGTTAAATCTATAAGCTACATGTAAAACGTTCGCCTTTCAACTTGCATTAAGTTTTATATAAATAATTTAAATTAAATGTTTCAGATGTCCTGAACGCGGTAAACGCCAACAATTTGAAATGCTACTTGTGTTAGCGCTAATCAGTATTACTGAGCTGACAAGTGAAAAGCAATAATAGAAAACAACGCGGGATATATTGTGAGAAATCTCTTCGTGCATCTTATGTTTCTTTTTGACTTCGTGTATCGTAATTTAAATGTTGTAAAGTTGATGAGTTGTTGGAAGTAATAACACTGTAATTATGGTAGACTCGATTAGATTGAATTGTATTGAATTGAATTGAAATGAATGGAACTAAATTGAATTGAACTGAATTGGATTGAATTGAATTCAATTGAATTGGATCGAATCAGTTAGATTGATTTATCATTCAATTGTAGACTGCTGAAATTGTAAAATCTTCCGTATTAATATACTTTTATTTTATTAAAACATATTCTTTATAGGATTTTGCAAACCACAGAAAAAATAACTATATATAACTAAATGAAAAACTTGGAAAAAAAAGTGTAAAAATATTAATGAAATATATGCATTTTTTCGATAACCTGAATTCTGGTTATGCTAGCAAATTAAAATCCTAAAATGAATTTGTCTATTTTCTTATTTGAGAATTCTCATTCTAACACTAGCATCCACACAGTCCCCTACGGCCATGCAGATTAAACCAGTATCCACATAACCCCCTACGATCATGAAGATTCAGTTAAAAATGAGAACAAAGGCCTAAAATGAATTTATTTATCTAACTTGTGTGGATGTTAGTGTTAGAATGAGAATTCTCAAATAAGAAATTAGACGAATTCATTTTAGGATTTTAATTTGCTAGCATAACCAGAATTCAGGTTATCGAAAGAATGCAAAGATTTCATTAATATTTTTACACTAAGTTTTTCTTTTAGATATAGATAGTTATTTGGACTGCTGTTTGCAAAATCCAACAGACTATATTTCAATACAATTATAAGCAAACAAATAATAATTCATTTTTAAATACTTTTATTTTGTTCATAAAAGGTCTTAATCCGTCCAAAGTCACAATACAAAATAGAGAATCATTTCTCCTGTGTGGTGACCTCTGACGAATTATGACCTAGTATAAACAGAAGAAAAGTACATGCATCGCAATCTTAATGGTACCTATACAGAAGTAACAAGTCTCTCCCTCAGATCTATCTATTATTTCCAGACAATGTTTCAGGGTTTAATGAATATTATTCGACTAAGCTCTGGTTTTGTGAGGTCAAGGAGCTACTTTGTTGTTTACGAATAGCTCACAAATTTCTTCATTTGTAATATTTTGTCACGTTAAGTTAAGAACCAACAGGATTTTGGTTGATCCTCCCATTTTCCTACCTCCCCCGTTCTGTGACATTTTACAATTTCTTGTTATTGCTTCAAGGGCTATAGGATCAAACTCTGGATAAAATAAAAATGTGTACTTTGCTCAGCAGTACATGGTACCTGCTAGGGCCAGTTTTGCCTCAATTCAGTACCCGATGCAACAGAAGGAAGCAATTATATTGTGTATTAGGCCTACTGGGTAACCCCACGTACATACAAGCGTGCTTCAAGATGATGTGGAAATAAGTGTATTATTTTTCAAAAATATGATACTGAAACTTCATAAACTACTACATGAAAACTCTTACGGAAAAAGTAACTTCCTATCCTCCAATTTCATGATATCTATTGATGACATATTCGTAAAAAGCTATTTCTTGACCTTTGAGTCTCTGCTAAATTTTTAGCAGAGGCCAGATCGATGAAGACTTTTGACACATTGTTTAGCCGATGAGATATATGTCCATGCATAAGGCTTGCTGAGGTTTTTCTGCAGATTTGCCATATGTCCACCTAATAACCCTGGAGTATTTCCGCACCGAGGGTGGGATACTCCCATTATCTACCAGACAGCTATACACGTTGAGACCTATCCAGTTCTTCGTCTTAGACCCATCATTGTACCCCCAGAGTCCTAGTTCTGGCGGTTAGAAATTACCACTTCATGGGTCCGTTCAAAGTTAAACTTGACTGAAGTGCAGTCTGTGGGTTTGGTGATCGATTTCAACTTAAATATATTAACACCGCTCCGCATCCGGAAGGAAAATGAACAAGCTAATCACTGTACTCTTCGCCAATTCATTGTAGCTTTTTTATAAATAATACTAGTTTTAGAAATGTTTCTTTTCCTCTAGCTAACTCACTATGTAAATTTCAATACAATCGGACTTTTCCTTCATAAGTTATCATGCTCACAAGAATCGTAACGTACGGACAGACGGGCAGACAGACAGACTTACATTTTGTAAGCTGTTCAGAATTCGATCACCAACACAGCGATATGAAATTTTTTCTCTACGAGCAATATTACCGATTTTAGAAATGTGGCCATCGAATGGAATATACTCTTCGTTTTGTATTTGCGAAAAGTATAATAAAAGAAAAAGCAGCCTTAAAACTAAATCCCGACTACGAAACTATTGATGTACTACAATATCTATGTAATTCTCTCATCGAGACATTTACTTTCATACCTATCTTGAAATTTCTTTAAGGCAATTTTCATACTCTCCAAGAGAACATGTTAGCCAGTGGGCGCCATGTTGTATGGTGAAATATTGAATCCAGTAGTTTGGTCGCTGTGATGGAACATCCATGCTGACGAACATACATACAGAGACGGCATAACCCTTCCATTTCTGCTTTGCCATAGTCGGATAGAACATGGATTTCTTCAACACAAACAAAGCAAGCACGCAGTTGTAAAATATTATATAAGAAAACTAAGAAAGGCAAAAGAAAGAAGACAAGGGAGTTAGCTCTGTACGTAGCTGGAAGTCACACGTAATACTGGTAAAATCTTCAGAACTGAATTCAAAAAATTAAAAGACTTAAATGTACTGTTCACATTATATATTTTTATATCATTTAATGTCCGTATATTGAATACAATTGTCTTTATTGCAAATTAAATAATAAAAGTAACTTTAGAAATTGCCTGTATAATATTCATTTTTGTCACAAAATCAGAAAAAGGAGGAAAGACTCAAGTCATTGAAACAATATTCAAGAAATAAAAATTATATAAGTATGCTGAAAATCTAACGTGCATTATTTATAGCACAAATATGCCACAGAATATATATCTCTATATTGAGTGACATGCTTGAAAATGATTAAAGGAATTAACACCATGTTCAAAGCCTTTGAACATTTCATAATGTCAGCCGAAATGAAATATTTGCGAATCGATCTTTCGTATTGTAATCCCTTGTTCAATCAGGTCATTGAACATATTTCTTTGATGAAATGAATATACGGCGAAACTTGTCGGGTACTACATCTACAATGTTTTCTGACAGATGTAATCTTTAATTATTTCAACATAGGAATGTAGAAATACCGTATGTACACAACGTTATTTCAATACATCTAATTTTAATAAATGCATATCGGAAACGTGTGAGCCACATGTAAAATTTCCTAATATTTATTATGTTTCGAAAAAATACATTATACAGCAGGTCTTAATCATGACATTAGAAAACCGCGGCCTGAGGAATCAATACTTCCACATCGAGATTTTCCATCCAAGTGTCTTAAAAGGGCAATATTTGTATCTAGTATGTGAAAATAATTGGTCTATCTCAATTTAATTTTATCAACCCCTTTAATAATGGAGTTGGGGTGGTGGAGGGATTGAAAAATGTTATAAAAAAGATCTGAGGCATTGGCTTCAAATATGTACAGAAAATCCCAAGTTTCTGTACCCTTACCATCTTGCCTTACTTATTGTCCCCTATTTACTCCTATTCACCCTTCAACGGAATCATCTCAAAATACGGTCCAGTTGCAGGTGTCGTTATAATATATACATATACCAAATTTCAAGTGAATATCTCAATTTTGTTTTATCAACCCTTTTCATAATGAAGTGGGGGTGGGGGTGGTGGGGTATATGGAAAATATTATAAAAAAATCGGTAAAGGTACACAGAACTTCCCTGATTACTTATATAGGGCGGTCACTCTAAAAAATCGTTAATTAAGAAATGACAAGAATTACAATCGCAATGTAGTTAGCTCTATTATTACAGAGAAAACCTTTTTCCATTATCTACTCTACAGAGGTGGGGGATAAAATTTTCATTTTTTTTAAAATTTTTAAAACGCACTTTTTTATTGAAATAGGATTAGAATGTAATGAAACGTGGACGTTTTAAAATTGAGAAAAAAATGGTTCCATCTAGAGGGAAAAATTATTTTTTTTATTTTCAAAACAATTTTTTTTAAAATATGTTCAGAATGTCATGAAACGTGGAAATTTTATACTTGACCAAAAAAAGTCTTTTTTCTCTTTGATTTTCAAAAAAAACCTTAAATATGTTTAGAATGTCATGAAACGTGGATATTTTAAATTTTCAAAAAAAGAAAAAAAAAATTAAATGGGTTTAGAATGTCACGAAACATGGAAATTTTAAATTTGAGCAAAACAAAAATGTCTATGATTGTCCACCCTGTATATGTTCCAGTGGCAGTGGCAGTGGTGTCAGCTACTTACCAAATTTGATTATTCTCCGTCGAGCACTTTTTTAGTTAATGCACCAACAGACCGACAGACAGACCGACAGACAGACCGACAGACAGACCGACAGACAGACCGGCAGACAGACCGACAGACAGACTGACGAAATTGAAAAACCAATATTTTCGTAATCTATATGTTCTGAAACGTGAAAGTCCGAAAAAGGAGGGTGATTTTTTCTCCAATACAATTCTTTCCTTCCGTATGCGAGGGAAGTAAAAATCTGAGCCTTGTCTTCTAGTGGCATGCAAGTATGGGAACAGCAAGATAACTTGAAAAATACGAATCCCAGAAAAAAAACTTTAAAAACAAAAGTTGTAGAAAATTTGCCTAGATCTCTGACGGTGACCTTGGATTTGACTTTGGCCGTGACCTTCAAGCTAAGTTGAAGGTCAACTCGATTTTTTCAAATGGAACCCTCTATTTTTAACACCGGAAATGATGTATGACCTGCTACACTTACAAAATTGACCTCTAAAGGTCATCTTTACTTTATTCTTGAACTTCAATATTGCAATAGCGAATAATAAATATGTGCGCTGAGATTACACCAGAACTAATAAGAAGTGCAATTGATTACACAGCCACTCAAAAAAAAAATAATTCTGGCCTGAACATCGAATTTTTTTATTGCTTGAAAATTTTCCTGGCTATCTTACGGGGACCTTGGGTTTGACATTGACCTTGACATTCAATGTCATTTGAAGGTCAAGTCGATTTTTTTCAAAAGGGACCCTCTACTTTTATCCCCGGAAATAAGAGGAGTGGAAAATTTTACATTCGGAGATGATCTTCGGCACTTCCAAATTATGGTGTAAAGATGACCTTTGGAGGTCAATTTTATAAGTATCGAATGTCATATCCGACCGTAAAATTTTCCGATCGTTTCATTTCCGGGGTTGAAAGTAGAGGGATCCATTTGAAAAAATCGAATTGACCTTCAAGTGACCTTGATGGTCACGGTCAAGGTCAAATCCAAGGTCAGGTAGATCGGGGAAATTTTCTACAACTTTTGTATTTAAAGTTTTTTCCGTGGATTCGAATTTTTTAAGTTATGCTGCTGTTCCCATACTTTTATGCCACCCGGTATATAAATATACAAAAAAATGTCGGGTTTTCTGACTAAAAAATTCAAGTATTAGCTTTTCACCGCTTTGTAAAATAACCCGTAGGTTTAAAAATAATTTTAGGATATGCCACTTTTAATCTCCCACAAGTTTTATTTGAGACATTTTTTTCAAATTTCAAACGATTAAGAAGATATACTGACCGTCCACGCGATAGTGACTCATCCTATATATGCTTTCAACTATATGACAATCCCGGTATATACAACATCTGCACGTAGAAAAAGTTCCCCTTCAATGATAAATGTGTCTCCCGCGGACAAAATACATTTGATTAAATTATACTGCCGAAATATGACAGGTCATCATCAAGTTCCGCCGCGATTATTGCCATCGACATGGCGTTGGCAGTTCTTTCAATCCTTTAAAGTTCCGACTGTAGACGTCGAGGGAACGACGCCACCAAAGAAATGACAAAGAACTGCACAGTTTTTTTTCTGTATACAGAAAGAAAACTTTTAATCGAACATTTACTCTTCGACTGAAGCGGCTAGGATTACGACGTGTTTTGTTTTCCAGCGTTATCATATTCTCTGGGGATATCAAGTTTCCAGTTCACAGAAACACTTTCATAAATTACTTTTAGTATTATGCCTGTTTTATATTGACCATTTTCGGATTCTGGTGGAAACCACAATGCGACGTCTCTCCATTGTTTTTAGTTTATCTTAATGTGGCAGAGACAAGTTTGCTTACATTTTTTAGTACTTTTCCTGTTTAAATGGGTACAAAATATATAGCACTCATAAAAGGTCTAGAAAATTTTTAATTATTAAAGTCACAAACTTATATTCTTTTAATGGAATATTCGGTATATTATCATACTCTTCACAAATACAAAACGAAGAGTATATTACATTCGATCGGCACATATCTAAAACCGGTAATATTGCTCACAGAGAAAAAAAATCATATTACTGTGTTGGTGATGGAATGGTGAACAACTTTTAAATGTCTGTCTGTCTGTCCGTCCGTCCGTCCGTCCGTCCGTCCGTCCGTCCGTCCGTCCGTCCGTCCGTCCATCTATTCGTCACGTCCCTTGTAAGCACGATAACTTAAGAACGAAAAGTCAGATTGTAGTAAAATTTGGGCAATAAGTTAGTATTAGTTAGAGGAAGAACCACATTATACTTGAACAAAATAAATCAATAAATAATTAAAATTTATTAATTATTTAAATTTATTAATGTTATATAATATCGTTACATTGCAAAACTAGCTAATTAGGTAATGCCAAGATTTCATTAATATGTTTACAAGTAGTTTTTCTTTTAGTTCTCATAGATAGTTATTTTTCTGCTGTTTGCAAAATCCTATAAAGAACATGTTTCAATACAATTAAGCAAACAAATAATAATTAACTTTTAAACATGCATAGAGTATATAGGCTCCAATACTAGTTAGCCAATACTAGTTAGCTAATTGCGACAAAGAGGAGTCAAATAGTAAGTGAGTATATTATAAACAACTTCGTAGCCTTGTTACATCATTAATTAGTCTAGAAAAAAAAGCATATATTGAGTATAAGTTAAAAATGCAAAGAAATTCTAGGGATTGGTGGAAAACGATAAACTCATTAAATGTACACTCAAAAGCGAACTCAGTAATACCAGAACATTTAAACAATCCAGACGAATTTAGTAAATATTTTGTGGATTCGGTTCCCTCTATTGAAGTAGACAATGAAATCATTAATGCCTATAAAACCACTGCCCATCCCGATATTCATAGCAAATTAAAATTACACAGTGTTGAAGAAAAGGATGTATTAGTAGCTTCTTCGCAAATTAGATCTAACTCTGCTGGTAGTGACCAATTTTCTTTAAATAAACTTTGTTTAGATTTCCTAGTGACACCGCTAACTCATGTAATAAACTTTTCAATAGAAAATAATGTAGCTCCAACATCTTGGAAAGAAGCTGTCATTATACCCCTACCAAAGAAGTATCCACTAAAAAATTATGCTGATTTCAGACCTATAAGCCTTTTAAATATAATGTCATAAGTTCTAGAAAGAATCATAGTAAAGCAGTTATTAAATCATATCCGCTCCCATGACTTATTACCACAAAATCAGTCAGGTTTCCGAGCCCGCCACAGCCCTGTCACCACACTCGTAGACATGAACGATGACTTTTTAAAGGCTATTGATGATTCACAAGTTACAACTACTGTAATGTTAGATTACACAAAGGCCTTTGACTGTTTACATCACGAACTGCTATTGGGTAAACTTGCCTATTTAGGAATCAAGTCGGTAAATTGGTTTAGAAGTTATTTATCCGGAAGAACTCAATAGGTGAAATTATATTGCTCGGAAAAACCACTGATGTTTCAAAATAGCTTTATCAAAACAGAGGTGCCCCAAGGCTCAATCTTGGGCCCCATACTATTTGTGCTTTTTATGTTTGATCTACATGAGAAAACAAAATTCTGTTAATTCCATCAGTATGCCGACGACAGTCAAATGTAGATCGGGCAATAGCCAACATAAATACTGATTTAGACTCAATATATAAATACTCAAGTGATCATGGATTAAAGCTCAATGCTCAAAAATCCGTTGCTATTAATTTCAAATCCAAACGCTTAGCTTTTACTGACGATTCTTGTAAGTTAAATATAAATGGTACAGAATTACTATTCGTAGAATCTGCCAAGAGTCTGGGAATTATCTTTGATAAACACTTAACGTTTGAAATTCATGTTACCAAATTACTGCAAAAATGTTATGCGATGCTGAAATCGCTCCATGCCTTTAAATATAACTTACCAACAACTACTAAGTTAAAATTATTAGAGTGTCTTATAATATCTCAACTTGAGTATGGAAACGTCATTTATGGACCATGTCTTACTGCCGCAGAACAATATAGACTGCAAAAGTTGCAAAACTCATGCTTACGTTTCTCGGTAGTGATACCTAGGCGTGATCATATCACACCATTTTATAAAAAATTGAATTGGCTTAATCTTCAATCCAAATGGCAACTACATCTGGTATGTCTTGTGCATAACATATTAATATATCAGGAGCCTAAATACCTTAGTAAGAAATTAATATTCCGGGGTTCCCTGCATAACTCTCGTCTACGTTTCGTAGACACTACATTAAATATCCCAAGTCATAGTTCCAAAAAATATGAATCATCTTTCATTTATTTAGCTGCCTTCTTATACAACGCAATTCCAGATCACATCAAAAGTCTGTCTTTACATGGATTTAAAAAAAATGCTAAACAATTATTTTTAAGTAACTAGTTAAAATTGTTTAAATTTGCACTTTTTGTTATATGTATATTTAAATAGTTGACAACATCTTTCTACCTTTTGTTTTGTATCTTACTTTTATATACTACTGGTTTTGTGGTTACTTTCTATACTTAATGTAATTTTCTATTTTTACATTACTTTTTATTCCTTATTACTTTTATATTTTTATGTTACTGATTTTGTGCTTATCTTTTACTTTCTGTACTTAATGTAATTTTTTATTTGAGTTTCTGGTTGGGATTAATACCAGCATTTGCTGACACCCCGCCAGGTTAAATAAAGTTTATTTATTATCATCATTATTAATAGATAGGAGAAAATCTGTTATTTTTATCAGTCAATGTCAAATATAATTATTTCATACTTATTCATGGAAATGGTATTGGTTTTGCATGAAACAACTTTATGAGTGACTTTGTGCCTTTCTGATGAGCTCCAGAATAAGGACGAAAAACGTTTCAAAGGCTAGGCATTTCCAAAACATAATGACAGATTTCATGAAAGTGTAATCCATTAGAATGAAAAATTATTAAGACAAGGACATGGACACATTTCTAAAACGGTAATATTGCTCCTAGATAAAAAAAAGTTCATATCACTGTGTTGGTGACCGAATTATGAACAAGTTTCATAATTTCGGTCCGCCTGCCTGTCTGTCTGTCTGTCCGTCCTTCACGTTTCTTTTAAGTACGATAATTTAAGAAAGAAAAGTCCAATTGTATTGAAATTTGGACAGGAAATTAGCGTTAGATAGAGGAAGAACCCTATTGTTCTTGAACAAAATCGATCAATAAATAAAAAAGTTATTAATTTTTTTTATTTAATTTTTTTTTAATGTTTCGAAATTAAACAAAAATGTCTAAAACTGATATTATTTACAAAAAAAACTGCGAAGAGTATCCTATAGAATGTGCAACAATTATATAAAAAGCCCAGTAAACCGGCGAAGAGTAGAATGGTTAGCTTGTTTATAATATGAAAATAATATGTATGCACACAGACAGGCTTTCTGTAGCTTAGGTGTGCATTTTGAACTAAATGTTTTGTAAATTGTACATTTAAAGAGTGACAAAGAAAGATGTAAATTGTAAGTTGTAACTTTATAATACGCAATCTCAAAAATCTCTAGATAAAAAAAGTCAAATTGTATTGTCATGTGAACTATATTTACATGCACAATTTCAAGTCAATGCGGTATCTGGAAGTAGGTGGAAATTGAGTTGCAAATGTTCTAAAATACAAAGTTACAGGTCAAGCTAAAAACCGTAATAATAAACTAGGCAAATATCCAAAATAAAGATTTCTTTCGCATATTTCTGTGAAATGTAAAACCATTCTTAAAATATATATTATAAAGTTCTTAAAATCCCATTAAATTTAAATATCTCGATTAATTTTAATTAGCGCCCTTAACATTTTCTGCTACGATAAAACTATACGAGTTTTTATACAAACAGTAATTTAATTTTACTCTGTTCTAAAACTTCCTATAAACTATGTTAAATAACCATTGTTTCCTTCATATTGATGTTTAAATTTTATCTTAATTATGTTCACAAAAGAAGCTTACACCGGTAACTTTTCTTTTCATCCCATAAATATGAAGAAAATTAAACTCAAACGATGAAGTTTCCGATAGTTAATTACAGTTTGAGAATCTTTTAAGGACCCCACTTAATGAAAACAAAGCAATTTATGTTTGTTGAAAATATTAAGCTCAAACATTGTTTGCCCTATAATGTGAAAATTTTCTATAATCAAAAAATAATTTATGAAGATATCGAAAAACTCTTAGTAAGATTTTTATAATAATAATATAAAAATAATAATATGGTTATTTATAAAATAAAAATACATATTTCTGAAAATTTGAATAAGTAGATATATAGATACATAAATACAGAACGATACTTAATTAACTAACATATAATAATTCAGAAGAAACACTACAGTAATGTAATATTAATGAATAAACAGAAAAAAACCCACAGGAATTAATGTGTACTGGGTTCACCTATTCATAGACAATAAATTTGTGTGTTTTCTTGTTATATATAAGATCAAGACATGTAGTATAACTGTTCAAAATATTTCTGAAAACACATTTAAATGCGAGTGTATGTGAACATGACTATTACTTCTACTTCTCTTAATGTTTTTTTATGTTGATCAGGGAATTGATAAAAACTCTGTCCGAGTTTAGAATACACATTTTGCATTTATATTTAAAATGTTTTAATGAATTAGACTGTTTTATATCAGTTGGAAAAATATTACAAAGGCGAGGCGAAAGAAAGATATAACTTCTTTGATCTATCGTTTTAGCAGAGGCATGAATTTTTGCTCGTAAATTAGTTTTACCTCTTGTAGATGTATGGCTGAGTAACTCCAAATTATTTTTTTTTATATTGGTTAACGAAAATCTGAAAAAATATATTTGCCTAACATCGAAGAGTCTGGATTCTGTAAAAAGTAAAATAGTCGGATACGTCGGTATTTTATTCAACATTATTTAAAAAAATCTCTTTTGTGTTATTTCAAGCATTTTCATATGAACATTGAAAGCATCACCCCATCCCAAGTTTCCATAAGATAGTCTCGACTATACTAGTGCACGGTATATGATTTTCGTTTGCTTTATGTCCAATGTTTTATTTAAGAATTTAAATTTATATAGTATGCTTAAGTGTTTTGGTGACAGAATTAATATGTATATCTCATTTTAGATGTTTATCTATGTAAACCCCTAAATCCTAAATATTTAGTAAATCTGGAACTACCTATTTCAATCAGGTTACCATTGGAATATATTTCAAGTTTATCATAGCCAATCATCAATTAGTTTTGATACAGTTAAAAGAAACATAAGTAGTTTTTTTATTGTTAATAGTCAACAGTTTATGGTCAAACCAATTTAATAAATTATTTAAATCCTTTTCCACTTTTACTTTTAGATCGTTCCAAGATGGTGCTTCATAAAAGATTGACGTATCATCTGCAAAACTAATTATTTCGCCAGTGCTATGAATGGTTAATAAATTATTTATATAAATAATAAAGAGAACTGGACCCAACACGGTGCCTTGAGGTACACCGTATTGCACAACTCTGTAATTGCTGATACTGTCATTAATTTTAACAAATTGCTTTCTATCACTCAGATAACTGGTAATCAAATCATGCATCTTTCCTCTAACTCCAAAATGACCCAGAGTGTCCAACATCTGGACATGGCTGACAGTGTCAAAGGTCTTGGCCAGATCTAAGAATACACAATGCTTTGCTTTTATCTAATGCCTTGTAAATGTTGACGGTGAGAAAAGAAATGGCATCGTGGGTGCACTTACCCTCCCTGAATCCAAATTGCTTATCTGATATTAAATTGTATTTAGTTAAATATTTTATTAATCTAATTTTAAAAACTTTTTCAAAAATTTTTGTTCAGTTTGTAATTAAAGATATAGGGCGATAATTTGATACCAGATTTTTATCGCCACTTTTAAACAATGGTTTTATACACGCAGTTTTAAATTCAGGTGGGCAAACTCAGCTTTCAATGACTCTATCAATTAGATAAGTTAAAAGCGACACTATTGCTTCATATATTTCCTTAAGAATCTCTGGTTTGACTAGGTCTAGTGCTACTTCTTTATTTAATTTTAATTAAAATATAACATTAACAATTTCTCTTTCGTATGTTTCAAGAAAAGTGAGAATATCGGTTGTTCCGCATTTTATTTTAAATTAATGATATCTTTCATTAACAATAATGATTATGTTGCATTAATGATCTGGTTTACATCTTAACTTTACTTCCACATCCACGTAGTAAAGTTAAAGTTGTGGCGTTATTTTGAAAGGTTTTATTTTGCCCAAGTAGTTCTTATGTGGGCCACTCTACGAGCGACGTGGTTAGCGCCACTGGTTTCACCGCTAGCACAGTTAAGACACGGAGAGCAAAAGGGCGTTGAGTTCAAGGCTTGGGCGCCAATGATTACTTAGTGCAATCAAGGAAAATTAAAGATAAAGATATACAAAAGACAAAAGTTACATATATACAATAGTACTATATTACAAAAAATGAGCTATCACAGCATCAACAATACTGTATAGCAAAGTACCAGACAGAAATATATACAAAAGAAATTATATTACAAAAAACATACTATATTACAAAATACTCTATATTACAATGTGCTCAACGGCAAGGCGAATCTGGTCACTGGTTTCACCGCTAGCACAGTTAAGATACGGAGAGCAAAAGGGCGTTGAGTTCAAGGCTTGGGCGCCAATGATTACTTAGTGCAATTAAGGAAAATTAAAGATAAAGATAAACAAAAGACAAAAGTTACATATATACAATAGTACTATATTACAAAAATATTATATTACAAAAAATGAGCTATCACAGCATCAACAATACTGTATAGCAAAGTACCAGACAAAAATATGTACAAAAGAAATTATATTACAAAAAATATACTATATTACAAAATACTCTATATTACAATGTGCTCAACGGCAAGGCGAATCTGAGGCGTGTTCGAGAACCAAAAATATATTACAAAAGATACGTCTCGTAACTTTCACCTCAATACTAAAATTCATATATTACAACAAAACTAGGTAAACTTGAGATTATTTACGAGAGACAAAATAACTATATTACAAACGATAAGTCTCGTAAATCTACCTCAATATTAAAAATCATATATTACAACAAAATTAGGAACTTGAGATCCTTTACGAGAGACAAAATACTATATTACAACAATTATGTCTCGTAACATTATCTCAAAGTTCATAAACTTTAAACACTCTCGTTACCATAAAAATGAACCACAACTTACTATGTTACCAACAGAAATGCATTGCAATACTACGATAAAATATTTACAGTAAGGACTCACGATAAAATTAACCACGAAGTTAATACTACGATGAAATATGTGCGACAATGAATTTAAGATATAAGTAACTATGCATTAATGTACGACAACGGATTAATTATGACAGCGTATTTAAAATATAATCCAACAAAAAATTACAATAGATTTAGCTTGAATCTCATATTTTAAATTTAGACACTTGGCTTTTATGACCCAAAACTACAATCATGTGAAAATAATTCCTTTTACATGTAGTAATCAAATCAAATCCTGATCTCCGATGATTATGGATTTAAAAGTTGTCACATGTGGCTCCCTTAATCCCATTTTGAGGTTATGAAATCGTAGAAACGTTCGTACAGGATTTGTCGCCAAGACAAAATGAAGAAAATCTCATCGCTCAGAATGTTTTCGTATATCCAAATTCAAAATGTAGTATAGAAAGGTTGACTTCATATGAATATTGTTTGCTTAGTGGAAACATATTAGGTATCGCAAATTGAATGTACATAATCTCAAATCTTGCTCAAAGCAAATAATATAACGTTGAAATACTTCTACGTTAAAAACATTAGACGTGAATAAGTTTTGTTATTAAAAAAATAATTCTTAATTATAATAATATGAGAAAAAATCTTATAAGAAAAATTCATGAGAAAAATTCACGAGAAAAACCTAAAACAATATTTCAAATGTTAGACGGTATTTACCGGTATAATAATTAAAACCTTACCTCATGTGATCATCACGAGGTTTTTCAAATTCCAACATCCCCATTGCAGGTCAAACAAAGTTATAAATACGTCTAATTAGTTGAATGGTTCAACGAGAAAGAGTTTCACCCGGCGTTATTTAGTTGAAATATCATTCCTGGTGCGCTATCTAGTATTCGCGAGCGTTAACTCTGACAGATGACGTATGTTCATCATAGTACAAGGAGTACAAGTATTAGTACTAAAGTTTGTGGGAATAATATTTCCGATAACTTATAATTTCTCTAATAAATATTAACAGTGTAACGAAGGATGCTATTGAGCATTCCGCATGTTACAAAGTATAGAAATCGCAAAAAAAGTCAAACTTTCTTTTTTTGAAATAGGTTTAGAATGCCATTATACGTCGAGATTTTCCATCCGTCCGTCTGTCTATACACCTCTCTGTTACGTTTTATGCAAGTACGATAACTTAAGAGTCCGATTATATTGAAATGTGGATACAAATTAGTACTAGCTGACTAAAATAGATATCAAAACATAGAGACATAGTTGTTAACGTAACACGCGGTTATCTGATCTGATTTTATATTCATGGTTAACTGAACTCTGACTTAAAAAAACAATATTGGAAGGATTATCATTTACTACACCGCCCTATCAATGAAATGTAAACAAACTTTAGAAAATTGCATTTGTATAAAATGAGTTTCTTTCTCTCTATCATCGTACACACTATACTTTATTGAACAAACGAAAATGTAACGGATCGTATCTAACAAAGTTGACCTATATAAAATTGCATACAAAATATACTTTCCAGATCCCGGCTCTAATACTATTAATGCTCTTTATCATATTGGAGAGGCGCACAGAGGAGCAAGATTTCCTCTGGGATACAAAGTATGTCTCAAAGTAGCTATTGAACAGTTTGATCCTGCACAACTGGAAGGCATACGTTGTGCAGATGTAGACAAACTTAAGTATGCAGGACCGCCGCTTAAATGGCCTTAATGGATTTTCCTAGATACTCCTGCACCTGCACTTCCCCTTCGATAATGGTTTTGACCACCTGAGCTTCCTTAACGCACGTAAGAGAAATAGTAAATAAAGTCGTAAACATGTTGCCTTTTAGGTTTAGCTTACTCTGCGCCTATTGTGACCAGCGATCTGTATAAGAAACTCAATGCGAATCTTTTTATAATAATAATAATAATAAATTGACTTTGTCGTGCTACACAATTTACAAAAATGGAAAGCAAACATAATTTTTTAAAGAAAGAACTAATGTAAAAATGTAATATTACCACACTATGACGGAGTCTAGCTCATGCTTAATTAAAATGTGATACTCTAAAAATAGGGCCATTTACTGATATAGCAGTTTGCCACTCCTCATTCCTCATTATGCCCATAGCGTCACTAACAACTTATATTCGCATTTGAATATCGCTGGCAATAGTATTTTTTAATCGGTTAATTCTACAGAGATTTTAATTGTAACTCTTAAAAATAGAAAAAGTTTTAGCTTCATTTGAACTTTATTAAATTCCAAAATTTTAGAAAGTGCCATGTATACATACATATACGTCAGTTAGTTAGTACGTAGGTAAACTATTAAATATTTTATTTGCTATTATCATGGTTGTCCTCTTGCATCTAGGAACCGCACAGTACTTGCGTCTTCTATTCATGCTACACAAAATTTTAGTAATGTGAATCTTAATATTCATGACATCACATATAAAGAGGTATAAGAAAGTGTATAATAAAACAGTCGCGTAGATTGACATTGTCACTAGCCGTGTTCTCTGGGCAGTTGTGTCATGTGATGTTACAAATCGGCTACTTGATTATTATCTTCAGCATTTTTAAGAGCGACTTCAATATATCTTTTTATATATGAAGGCGGCGAAAGCAAGCTCCTTCAGAATATGTAGTTAAACAAATTAGTAAATGGATCTATTCCTAAATATGCAACAAAAAATCGTAAGGGGCGTCGGATAGCCCTCATGTGAAACATTATGTATCAAAAATAAACAATCCAACTAAGTAATTGACAAGAAAGGCTAGAAACCAAAATACTTTGCATTACTGCTAGCTTCATAAACTTTGTGTTTGTATTTGAACTTGTTAATATTAAAAGCTTTAAATTACTCAAGAATTAGTTATCCAAGTTATCGGCTTGGTGCGATGAAAATGATCTGCACCTAAATGTTAGCAAATGCAATAATATGAGTTATACAACCAAATAGTCCCCAATTATATATAATCATAATGTGAATAGCGACATGCTAAATAAACCATCTACGTTCAAGAACCTAGGTGTAACCTTTGATAATAAATTAACCTTCACAAACCATATTGATGTTGTAATTTTGCATGCATACAGAAAGTTAAGCTTCATCTTGCGTACAGCCATGACTTTAATGACACGAAAACCTTAAAGATGCTTTATATTGCTTTCTCTCGATCTAAGCTGGAGTATGCTTCACTTGTCTGGCAATCTGACACTCATAACGATAAATTGCAGAATATTCAACGTCGCTGCCTGAAATTTTTAATTGGAAAATTGAAGGTACATATCCACCAGTTGGAGCTTCCCAAAATCAATTACTTGAAAAATGTAAACATGGTGTTTCAGATTGAGTATCTATATAATTTCTATAAGATTTGAAATTTTCTAGCTTCTGTTTGTCCACCAAACATAGTTTGTTGAACAAACTATAATGAAACCATCGTCAAGCAATATGCTCTATATTTTGTAAAAATATTATTATTATTAATCGGTTTATGTTATTACTAGCGCAGTCGTCAAATTGTCAATTCAAAACAAAACACCCTTTTTCGATTTTTGCTCACTTATTTTACTAGACAAAGCTTGACGAAATTATAATGGAATCACCGCGTATCCATCTTTACATTTTCCAACAGATGTCATGGAAATGCAGAGTAATAATTGAATAAAACATGCACACTAGTCTAATTTAAATTTTTTGAAGTTTAGTGGAGTTAAGGAGTAGGGTTTTTGCCATCCACAATCCTGTCTCTGTCATCACGTTTGTTTTTCTTGTTAACAGACTTGTATTGTATGAAACATTTTCTTTATAGGATTTTCCAAACAGTGGAAAGAACAGTTATCTATGAAAACTAAAGGAAAAACTATATATAAAAATATTAATGAAATCTTTGCATTCTTTCGATAAACTGACTTCTGGTTATGCTAACAAGTAAAATTCTGATTTGCCATTCTCATTTTAACACTAGCATCCAACCTAGTCCCCTACGGCTAAGCAGGCTAAACTAGTATCTACATGATCCCCTACGATATGTAAATTCAGTTAAAAATGAGAACAAAGGCCTGAAATTAATTTATATACGTACCTTGTCTTTAAAATTTTTTTCATTTTAATGAATTACATTTTCATAAAATCTCATTCAGTTTCTTGGAAATGCTTAGCCTTTGAAACGTTTGTATGTTTATTGTATGTCTAGTTATTCCCCTCCAAACACACATTAACAACGATTACTACAATAAAACTGAAAAGCGGTGGTTGCTGTCCGATATTATCATCGGCAGATAGGACTCCTGTCGGTATTTTCTCTTTAACAGCACATTGGGAAACAGAGGGGAGATAAATATTTGCATCGGAAAGAGAAACAAAATTAATTTTTCACCCCTTGATAGGATAGAATCAACCCCCAAAAGTTGTTATAAACTTTCCTTTTCATCGCCCTTTCCTTTAAAAGATTTGTATCAATTTTCCAGCCATACCTCTCCAAGAACGCATTGCTGAGCATTATTACAAGGAAACACTAAAAAGGGGCGATTGTTACCCATTTAAGGATGTAGTAATGGTCAAACCCTCCTGTCGGTATTTTTTTTCTTAATCAGCATCCTTGAGAACGGGAGTAAGCGTCGAAACAAAAAAGATAAATACATCAATATTTCACCCCCTGACAGGGTAGATTCAGCCCCCAAGGCTTGTTAAGGTCATATACATGACATTACCTTTTCCTCTTTATTCAATCCCGATGAAGTCATCAACATTTCCCATAGAAACACACAATGCCGAGCGAAGGCATAAGAGAACAGTAGAAAGGGGTAGTTTTTTGCCATTTGAAGGGATGCGCATGATTAAAAACGTTTTCTTCTTCTTCTTCTTCAATGTTATTAGTGTAAACACCCTCTAAAATTGGGGGGCATGGATATCATCACTTTGGCACGATTTTGACATTTTTTCTGACTCCTTGACTCTACTAGTTAGTTAAAAAACATCTTAAGCCTCAACGATAGGTATAGACGCTCTCGGGAGCCGACATGCCAGCGAAGAAAGAAGACCAAGACAGAAGAGCACCAGAAGAAACGACCCAGCTGGCAGGGCCCAACAGTCAGGACCAGGGGAGATCTGCTAATATCGCGCACAACGAAAAAGCAGGCCCACCCCTTACGAGGCCAGTCTAGGTCTACAGCTATAATTGGGCCAAAGAGCTCAAGATTGATTCCTAATTATCCAAGACTGTTATCACAAGTCAAGAATATTGGCGCACGATATGTATATTTTGTTACAGCATTACCAAACTGTACTTTATTGCCTGTGTACCTACCTCTAGATTTTACTTTCTCTACATTTATTTTCCTACAGCACCTACTATATAACCGAGTTCAACAATACCAAAGTAAATTAAAAATAGAAAACTTTTGACATGTAAATTGTGTGAAGTAATATATTATGTAAATTCAATGTTGATTGTGTTTGTGTAACGGTTAAACTTTTAAAGTAAGCGATAAATAGTTGACTGTCGCGAACAGTTCACCCTGCCTTTGACGCACTCGCTTCATTTGTTTCAAAATGACTGACACATTCTGCGAGATGTAATCATTTGTTTTCAAACTTAACTGTGAAACAAACTGTATAGCTATTTTGTACATCATCGTGTTCACGTTCATGTTGTAAGGATATTATCATCCAGTTAGATTGATTAATTTGATATAAAACTTACATAATATTGCTATTTCAATTAAACCTCGCGTGTCGCAGTAATTTTTAAAAGATTAGCCCTATTAGAACGTTTTCGTTTTAATTAGCCCATTGCACATGAAATAGCAATTTATTATTAATTTATAATATGTAAACACACTCATCATGGTTATTCCCATTTTCATTTTACGCGAAACGAATAAATTTTTTAAAATCACACGAAGGAAATGATAGAGAGTTTAAATAATCCTGAATATCACGAGGCTTGTTCCTATTTTTAGCATATGAAATAGTCGGAGGTCGGATTTACCTATTAGATTCCAGGGATGGCTTTAACAGATATTATATATCGTAAATATTTACTGAAACATTCCCAAAGTATAAAAACAGAAAGACATGCAACATACTACCCATCTGAAGAGGATACAAGCCGTGGAAAACGTCGCACTTCGGTGCGCCGTGGATGCACCATGGTTTCTCAGAAACACCGACATCTTCAGAGACCTGAAATACACCGCAGTAACTGAAGTCATCCGGGACGGAGCGAAGAACCTATACGCCCGTGCAGCAGATCATGGGAATCCACTGGTCAGACAGGCGACTGACTATGACCCCAACGACGCTCCGAGGCACAAGAGGCCGAAGCTCCAGATCCTTGATAATGGGTAGGTATAACTAACCCTTTATCTGTTTCAACCCGATCTGCAAGCCACACCCCAAGGAGACAATAACCAAAAACATCCAATTACCCAATCCCGGGGGTACCAAGCAAACAACCAGTTGAGTACCCTTACCCTAGCCTGTGCCGGCCTCTGATGCTAAGAAAGCGTCTCTGACCGAACACAATCCTGAACTACACAGTTCACACTTCTTTCCGACGAAATCGGAGCACATGATGCCAATTGGCACCCTGGGATTCCGACTAGTCAACATCCCCAAATCCCTTTCATACTCCGAGAGGGCGCGGTAACAGCCGTGCCCTCTCACGACAGACGAAAGACGCTCCCGGGAGCATATACATGCCAGCGAAAAAAGAAGACCAAGACAGAAGAGCGCCAGAAGGAACAACCCAGCTGGCAGGGTCCAACAGTCAGGACCAGGGAGGTTTGCTAACATCACCAATACCGTCCGCATTTGCGGGGGGGATAGGCGAAAAAGCAGGCCCCCCCTTACGAGGTCGGTTTAAGTCTACTGCGATGATTGGGGCAAAGAGCTCAAGCTCGACCCCTAATCATCCGAGACCGTCATCTTTAGTCAAGAATATTGGCGAGCGCAACACACTAATTTAATTTTACAATGTTAATGCGTAATTTAGTTTTATCAAGCAATATTATATTAAATAATGGTTTTTATTGCGTAATAGATTATTTTAAATTGCAGCAGGTATACCTATTGTCTGTTTACCTAAAGCCTATCCCAGGCGGGGAGGGGAGTAATTTAATATTTAACAAGATTACTCAGTGTCTGTCTTACTATAGATTTATTCACGCAAGCTACAGTAAATTTTTAGATTCACGATATTGGCGATTTACATTTACCGTGGCCGAAACTAGAAAATCCACTTTTCAGACAATGTAATGCAATTTCTGGCATGGAAACTGCACCCGAACTCGCCGATTATTTTTCGATTTAGTATAGAGAATATTAAGATTTTATTAAATACTATAGGTACAAAACGTAAATAGTTGCTTTTATTTAAATTATTTAAGTAGAAATGTAATCCGCTCGGTAGAGCTAGTTTCCCACCACCGACCAGAGTTGATACATAGGTAACGATCACTTATCCAAGACATCGAAATATTAAATTCATTATGTTGAATTCATTCTGCAATTCATTCCGTTGGATTCATTTAGTTGGATCCATTCATAGAGGTGTCATCAAACACTTTGTCGCCAGATACCGTTAACGCCAGAGTGTCAACTCACTCCTGGTATCCGTATTGCACTGTCTATGCTACAGCCCGTTTTTTACTGCTTTTCACCGTAGCCTAGCGTTAAGCTTTAAGTTCTTGGTTGTTTGTTTATTATTGCAAATAGTAGGTTTTGAAATTATAAATATTTTTGTATATAAGCTGAACAATGCTTTTTACTGTGAAGTCTAATTATCCCTAGACCCTCTGGAGATACAGTTTCTTCACTGTAGCTATCCCAGCCCTACTGCAACCGGCTGTGTTAGGAGGCTAGTGTGGGTCCTCTACCCAATGTAAAAAATTGTATAGGTGGCGTCCAAGCATACCGTCAACCGACCGCACAAAGCTCGAGTGTCAAAGTGACGGGTGAATAAAACGTTCCAACAATTTTTGGAAAAATGTGTTAGTGGCAAATATAATGCTAAGGTGCAATTGTGAAGAGGATTTGCGAATTAACCAAATTTAGCCGCACTACAATTTATAGGGTTATTTGAGCCAAGGATGTAGTTGATCATTCTATTAATCGGGAAAGAGTAGGACAAAAACTTTTAAAACTTGATAACGCGTCCAAAAATGTCGTTCTTCGATTTGTGTATGACTTTTACAATTAACAGAACCCTTAGATATTTTGCAAAATGTTTTGCTCGATTGCGGTTTTAGGTACAAAAAAATTGGACAAACGAATAATAGTTATGGAATCAGCACGCATCGTTGATCTTCGAGACGAGTACCTGCGTAAAATAAAAGAATACCTAGATGCAAATAGAGACAATTTATTTTGACGAAACATGGTTTGACATCCATAATGTAATTCAATCCGGTTGGGTAGATAACACCAAAAAGTGTAATTTAAGTGCTCCATATTCTAGGGGAAAAAATGCGTCGTTGTTTGTTGTCTGCTAAGAATATCACGCAATCCTCTGCCGACTACCACGCGGATATGAAGTGGGCAAAGGAACAGCTGTTACCAAATATCCCACGAAATTCTGTAACTGTTATTGACAATGCGTCATACCATTCGTGGCAACACACAATAATTCCGAACACCAACAGAAGAAAAGGCGATATCGTTGAATTTATGAAAAGCAAAGTCTTGGAAATACCAGAAAAAAACACAAAAAAGACTTTATTAGAACTGATCGGAAAGCAACATTTTAAAAATGAATCGGCCGTTGAAAAAATTTTAGAAGATCACGGTCATACTATTTTACGTCTGCCTCCATAATGCGTTTTCAACCCCATTGAAATGGTGTGGGCTGATGTAAAAACAAATCTACGTGAATATAATCAACACAATTAAGTGAGTCTTAAAGAATATAAATATAATAGTAGACGATATAGGCAAAAGCGATATATGGTGGAAGTGTGTATCTCATGTGATAAAGAAAAATGAATATTCTATATTACCACCTATCAATCCAATTATTATTAATGTAAATACCGATTCAATTTCTGAAAACTCGGATAGTGACGAACGAAATATTGTTTATTTATAGTTCATAGACGAAGCTCTTTTGAAATTTGTTTATTTAACGTCGACCTATTTCCGCTACTGAGACCAATTACCGATGCCAGGAAACGAGTTCCCCCTTTAAAATTTTGCCGAGTCTTTCCTTTACAGAATAGTAGACATTTTCTACCTGCCTAACATCATGATACTGCAATATTCATAGTATCATGGCCTAACATTTAATAAACAATACAGTCGCTGCTTTACACCCATTCGGAAGGATTTTATACAATCTATGCAACTCCCGCCCAAGATTACATAACTTTGCCGCTAGAAGATAGAACGAGAGGTGGGTTACTAGACAATAGACGTAGCCTTAATATATCATTTATTTGACTTATCAAATGTGATAAACATCTTTAACCACTTCTATTGAATAAAGGTATTATAGAAATGCCTTTCTTTAACAATTAAAAAAGAATTATTTAGTTTTTAAAGCATTTTTACATTTCCACCGCCGCCGCCTATATCCCATAAAGGAGATGCCGACTTTACTCCGAGTTTTTGTTTCTATGCTGTCCCAATTGAGATCATATATACTATAGTAACTTACGCAGATAAAGTTTGCAGCGCGAGCCGTAGCCGATACTTTCAATAATTTGAAATCTACTTTAATTAAATGACCTTGAACTGATTCAAAAATGTTTTTAATGTGTATAGCTTTATTTACAGTCATCATGCTGCCACTACAAATTTATAATTAATTTAATTTGTACGTTTCACACGTATTTCTGAATATTATTTGCGCTCTTATGAGTCCTACCATGATCATTCGGAAAAAACAAAATATCATCTGCTTTTTCTCGATTAATTGTATCAAATTTCCGGAAAATCCAGCTCTAAAGTTTTTGACAAATTGAAACTAAGGGAGATTTCCAATAATTCCAAGTAAACGTAAATTTCGCAGGAAAAGCCACAGGCTGAAAAATAAAATCTCATTGAGAGATTTATTTACCTCTGCTCAAGAACAAAGGAAGTATATTATAGCGGACCGGTTTCTGAAACGTAGACTAATCTAGCAAAATACATCCATTTATTTTAGAGAAAGTAACAAGATACGTCAACAGGAAATGCAATTTTTATGAAGAACAAAAAGGAATTTATTTAAGAATCCTTGATGGATTTAAATTTCCTCATATTTGTTTTGTATAATAGTAGTGGAGTAAATCTGAGAGTCTGAATTGCCTAGAAAGGAATTGTCTTACTATAGACTACTGGCAGAAAGGCGAAGCTTATCTGTACGTGACAGCTAGCGCTCGCAGTGGCCAAGTAGAAAGTTAATTCCTGTGTCGTTTACACGTACGTGAATACGAGAATCCTTGTTTTTAATAAGTATTTTAGTATAAGCTTTTTAAAAACGCGCAAATCTCTGGGTTTACTTTAATGCCACCAAAGTGGGAAGTGTTGGGAACGCCGCAGCTACAATTGACATTGTCAAAATCAGCAGTTTGGTGTTTGTTATTGTGTAACATAATCTCCGGCTAATATCATGAAAAATCATGCGGAGATGTTTGTTGCGTGGTTAACTGTGGAAATAGATCGAATAATACTAAAAATATAAAGTTTTATTCATTTCCCACATAGGGGAGTCAAATTGGACAAAAAGGACCCAAACTTCGGCAAAATTCCCCGATCGATGATTTTTGTTGGAATGTGTTCACAAAGATGTGGAGAACAAAAAAGCAAAATGCCACCGCTAGGAATTGTGTGGAAAATTCTTTATTAAACAATTTAGGTGCAATACGATACTTCATGAATAACTTTTTGAATTAAATTTGCATGAAAGAACTAACAAAACCATTGGAAAGAACACAAAATTTTATGAAAGGCCGTCCGTTCACGCTGGAACTGCTGCATAATTTCCCGCGGTGGCATTTTGATATTTTGTTCTCCACACCATTCTGAACACGGTTCAACAAAAATCATCGATCGGGCAATTTTTTCGAAATGAAAATCTCCTTTAACAACTCTGTATAAACTGGAGCAGAGGGAAAAGTGGATCAAAGCATGAAATACAAGATATGTGTGTAGTTAACAATTCAAAATATTCTGAGAAAATACTAATTTTTTTAATTAACTTTATAGCTCAGGGGGATCCTTATGGCAGCTGAATAAGTGCTCAAAGATTTGCACATTTTATAGATAATACAAAATCGGACCATCCATTAAGCCCTAGATTCGCGAAATCAATTTTTCCATCTTGTTACTCAAAGAAGGGCCGATAGAAAAGTCAATGTTAAACTCTAAACAACGGTAAATTTTCATTGAGTATTAATAATTAATTGTTTAGTCACATATACAATATATTACAAAAAATGAAGTGTCATCTCACCTACGCAAAAAAATGTTTTAATATAACAAAAAAATAATATTCACTCGAACATTACATTTACTCACTACGGAATTGTCTGTACTTACTGTATATGACAGTCGCAGCAACAAACAATTATTAATTTTTTGTAAAATCAGGAAAAAAACAAATCGACGCATACACATAAATATAAAAGCCACAGGAAGTAATTCGGAAATGCTCCAATGAAGCGCTAGTAGTCATTCTGCCGCTACTCTATAGCAAATTTTTTGCTGGAACTTGTTGAAAACATTTCAAGAAGTGTAGTACAAGAGACTGTTCAGAATCCTGTTTCTTCTCAGTTTTCCTGAAATATTTCTGGTTGTATAACCCGTATCCCAAAAAAGAAAGAGACACAAATTTTTCATAATGAAATTGCGAAGAGAACTAGATTAGTCCGATACTTTTTGGTCAATATGCCTAGTCGTAAAATAAAACATGAAGATATTTTAGGGAGGACATTTTTAAATAATTGATGATAACTTGAACAATAATGCACATATTTTAACGATACTTTAGAACTGTATACCCCTTGTAGAGTTAAACCATTAAGCTAAGTTTCAAGTTAAAATGTTTACAATAACTCTTAAAAAACAATTGTAAAGTCGAAAATCGAATCGTCGATTGTTTGTGGTCATCAAGTCGTATTTCAAAAATTTTATTTCAGATTATAGTTGTTCTTATGTTATTTGTCGTGGTATAAACAAAAATAAATTTTAAATTTAAATATGTGTGTTATTGTTCAAGTTATCATCAATTGGTTCAAAATGGCTTCCCTAAAATATCTTCATGTTTTACTTTTTACTTATTCTGCTTCTTTTTATTAGCACCATGCATGGTCGTAGTAATCAGTACCATGAACGCAGATGAAACCTCTAGTCACAGAGCGGCTTGGCGTATGTTAAATATCCGAGAAGATATAAGCAGTCCAAAATCCTACACTTTTCGGGATTCCAAATAATTTAATCCGAATAGATTCTCGCAAAAAATGTTATATGAGACTTTCCTTCCGTAATTGTTAGTTCGAGGATTAATCATCACAAAACCACAAAAATTAGTTATGGGGGTGACGCGCAACCCTCCATAAAATCAACCCCTTCGGTGAAAAAGCCCTATTTTACTGATAACTCGTTAACCCATGAAGATAGAAAAAAATGCTCATTACCTATAAAAAAGTTTGACCAATTGCCTAAAAAAAATCCACTAGTAATTTTCTTGTATATGCCACGGTTTTCAAGAAGATGGATATTGACAAAAATTGCAAAATTTGTATTTTTAATGCGCACAAATTTTCATTAAATTGAATTGCTTGAAAACCAAACAAGTTAGGAAGAAAAATCAAAATGGGTTTTAAAGGGGATAGAAAATACTCTCTTGCGTTGCCATTTTTGAGGGCTATAAATATTTATTAGTATATAAAAATAACAATATAATATAGTAATCTCTTGATTTTTGTGCATCTAACTATTCACAGGCCCATAAAAAATAACTGACTATAATATAAGTTATAAATGCATCATCTTTTAGTTCAAGGTAGTACTTTATTGCATAAAAAGTTAGGAATAAGAATATTCCCAGTTACAAATTTAGCAGCATGTTAAAGTTAGCCAAAATAAAATTAAAATTCAAAAAAGGCTGCATATTCAATTTTTTATGATATTTTTTTAATACAATTTTTTAACTATCAAATAATTAGAAACAATAGTGATATGATACCTAAACTCAACAAAAAAATTTTGAGCTAAATTTTCAAGATGTTTGGGTCTTTTTTTAATTTTTAGGAAACAATGAAAAATTGGCCAAAATTTGACTAACTTCAACATGCTGGTAAATTTGTAAATGTGAATATTTTTATTCCTAACTTTTTCTTCATTGAAGTACTACCTTGTGTTAGAAGATAATGCATTTATAACTTATATTAAAGTCAGTTATTTTTTATGGGCCTATGAATAGTTAAAAGTGCAACAAATCAAGAGGTAATTACATTATATTGTTATTTTTATATACTAATAGATATCAATAGCCATCAAAAACGGAAACACAAAAGAGTATTTTATATCCCTTTTAAAATCCATTTTGATTTTTCTTCCTAGCATGTTTGGTTTTCGAGCAATTCAATTTTTTCTATAGGCCGCGCGCAAAAAATTTCAAATAAACGAAAATCCATGCGTATTAAAAATACAAATTTTGCAATCTTTTTCAATATAGATTTTCTCGAAAACCATAGCATGTACAGGGTGCAATCAGTTTCATGTCATTAAAAAAAAACTGGTAATGGGGACCGACTAGACAAACAAAAAACCTTTATGACTTTTCCCTCTAGAAGCACTTTGAAAAAAACTGATCTAGGTCAACATTTTTAATATTATGGTAGACAACAATTGAGAATCACTGCTTTTCTTGGTCAATGGACATGTAGTTCCCAATTACACTACTTTTAAATTGTCATAAAATAGTGCTCGCCGGCACACGCGGTGGTCTGCGGTGTCAAAGCAAAGGCCTTGGATCATCGACCACCTTTGATGGACCGCCTCAACTAAACTGAGGCAATTATAAAGAGGTAAATAATTCGTTCTCTCTTCGTGAACAATTGCAAGCAAATAATGGCCATAGAGGTTTAAACAGAGCATTTCATTACATGTGTGTTTTTTAATTTTTAATTTTTTATCAACTAACGTCAATAAAGAAAATTAAAATAGAAACTAGGTACGAAAGCCAAAAAGGAATACAAAAGGAACGAACAAGTAAGTTGTCTATACGTAATCAACAATATGACAACTTGAACGGTAAGTCAATAAAATAAATCTTAACTATAAATACACAATGACGCGAAATTCAAAAATAATAAAAACAACGAACGGCGGATTGGACGTGTGTACATAACGAAACACCCACAGTGACTAAAATATTGCAAAAGGGAGAGTTATAGTATAGTTTTCTTCAGATCAGATCTAGATCTAAATCTACCTCAATATTCCAGCAGTTGTCAAAAAATTTGATTGAAAATTTGCGATATTTTTTTTTATTTTTTTTCTCCAAAACTATGAGCTTGACTCCATGTTATATAAGGTTTTTTTGTTTGTCTTCGTTCCCTACCGCCAGTTTTTTTTTAATGACATGAAACTAACTACAGCCTGTACAAGAAAATTACAAGGGGACTTCTTTTAGGCAATTAGTCAGACTTTCTTTTTTATGATAAGCAATTTTATATCTTCAACGGTTAACGAGTTATCAGTAAAACAAGGTTTCTTTCACCGAAGGGATGGTTTTTTCGGGGGTTGCTCGGTACCTCCAGAACTGATTCTTGTAGTTTTGTAATGTATAATCTCTCCACTAACAGTTACTGAAGAAAAATTTCAGACAACATTTTTTATTATGAAAATCTTTATAATTATTGGACTAGGAAACGTCAAAATCTGTGTGATTTCAACGCCAACGTTATTTACAATAATTTTACATATTAGGTACTCAAAAAAAAATGTAATTAAATTAATGGATACTGACAGTGAAAAGGAGATTTCTTTGACACCGTGAGAAATAAAGGAAGCTGCACAAATCGCCTCATTAAACTTGTCCGAAAAATCAAAAAAATTATACATGATGACATATGAATCTTTCTTAAATAGGAGAAATTAAGATGAATTAAACTAACTATTTAATAGTCGTGGACAAAGTATAGTATTCTACTAGCATATATAATGGCTATTATATGCTCGTTGAATAATATACTATTATTTTGTATTTTCGAAGAGTAAAATAATATGCAGTACCGCCTCTTATAAGTAATGTAGACGGGGCTGCAACCTCCGGTGTGGAACTGCGTCTGGAGTTGTAGTTTCCACATATACCAAAACTCTTGAACACAATGCAAGAATATCAATACTCGACCCTAGTTTCGCCCACTACGTTGGCATCATCGAGACATGATTAAAACTGTAGATCAAAGATTAAAATTGTAAAATTGATTACAAGTAGGTACTCATAGTTTACAACATTTTAATGCATTTGTTTCAACTAGTTTCCTTCAACTATAATGATCAGGAGATCAAGTCTTAACATTAGCAGTTTAAAGTTTTAGTGTTAAGTATATGGACTAAAACGCATTAATATAAGAGTGAGTCATTGTGCTAGAAATACGAATATAGTTAATAATTTTCCTGGAATATGATCCAAAATTACGTCGTTAATCCAACAGTAAAAGCTCTTACACTTTAAAATTTGCATGGCCTTTACGATTATGAACTTGAATATAAATATAATATCTCACGTAACTAAATGACAATTCATTCATATAAAGTTGGCAATATAACTCCGGATAATATAGCTTTCCCGTTTCTGTGTTTTATACTCCCTTTTATTATTGCCTGGAGTCAGTCTTCAGGTTAATGTATATTTCAGATAACAGAAAATTCCAACTTGCTTACAAGATCTGTGAAATAGAGATTTATAAATCCGAAAAAGCATAAAAACGGATATAAATTTCTAGATTCCATCGCATAAAATGAAACATTTATAAGAGTATTTGTATATTTCTGGCGGTATTTGTATAATTTGCCCATCTTTAGTGGTAGGTAAATTTCGGTTCATGGCGTTGAGATTATTTATGTCATCTTAAATATGGTTTGTTAACTGTGATTAAAAATACCTCAATTGTAATTAAAAATGCCCACAAAAACAGATGCGGGACGGCAGATTAGATTTTCACTCAGATTCGACAGTAAAAGGCACATGTCGGTAAATAACAGTTTATTACATATACAGGGTGTAATTAGTTTCATATTACTAAAAAAACTGGTGGTAGGGAACGACAAGACAAACAAAAAAACCTTATATAACATGGGGTCTAAAGCTCATAGTTTTGGAGAAAAAAAATACACAAAAATTTCCAAAATACTTAATAAAGTTTGAGAACTGCTGGCATATTGGGGTAGGTTTTATTGTCTCGTGTTTTGTCGCACGAGATACTCTGACATTACAGCAAATAAGTATGCCGACAAAGTAGTTAAAAGCGACCGACAGAGGACATCGTCATGTTTTTTGCTTCTTCGCGGCGAATTATCCTATTAGGCGTGCTATCTCTCCCTTGTAATATTCTCAAGTAATAATTTCAGTTTTGTCCTTACTTGGTAAAGAACGCACGCATGACGCGACGTACCCGATCCTTGGTTTTGTATGGTTTCTTTTTGAATTTTGTGCCATTTATGTTAAGATTTATTTCATTGACTTATCGTTTAAGTCGTTAGTGCTTGGTTACGTAAGACACTACTTCTCGTTCGTACTTTTTGTGTTACATTTTGGATTTTGGACCTAGCTTTTCTTTTTGTTTTCTTTCTTGATAACGTTAATTCACAATTTAGTGTGGTGTTTTAATACGCAGATTTTGGACATTATTGGAGATTACACTTATCCAGAGCTCGCGGATATGGACTTGGTACATGGAGAAAGTGGTGGAAATGCAGCTGGTGCGGAAGAGCTTTAGAACAATTGCAACGACTTATTTTAATGTGCAAATAAACCATAAAAAAGGACCCTAATTTACCAAATGTGTTGAACGGAGTAAGTATGTTATTAGTTCGACGTACCGAAATGTGTATACGTAGAGATGGAGGTCATTTCGAACAATTTTTGTAAAAAATTCAAAATAATTGTTCAGTTATTGGGTGTTACCTATTGGGCATTAAAGGTATGATTATTATTATTATTAGTATTCGTGGTCTTGTTTTTATCTGTTTATTATTGTTCACATTTATTTTCATAGAGACCAAAGACTTGATTTTTAGTTTTCGAAACCTGATTGGGAAAAATTATGCGCTCAATTCGTTAAAAAAATCAGATTTTTTCCTAACTTAAAATACACAACTAATTTCTGTTATCGTATCTCGGACGTCTAACTGTTCGTTTTCCAATTTCATAAAACAATTACTAATTTTTTTAGCTTTTAACACAATGTTACAAATGTTAATAAACCAGTTTTAAATTTCATAAATTCTTATAAACGACTATAAAAGCTACAATAGCTTTGTTCCAAATTAAAAACACATGTAAACAAATCCTATTTAAACCCCTGTGGCCATGCTATGCTTGCGTTGTGCCGAAAGAGAAGGAATTATTTACATGTTCATAATTAGTGGTATAAAAAGTTCAATACAAATAATCCCATCAAAGTGCCGCACTTCTACAGACGGAAACACAAGTCGGGTATTACAGTTCTTTGTTATTTCTAATATTCAGAACTATAACATCCATTGACCCTGAAAAACAGTGGTTCTCAAATCCTTCCTACCATAACATTAAAAATGTAAACCCAGATCAGTTTTTTTTCAAAGTGCCCCTAGAGAAAAAGGTCATATAGGTTTTCTGTTTGTCTAATCGGTTTCTATTTCCAGTTTTTTTTAATGACATGAAACTAATTACACCCTGTATAATAAAATTTACAAAAGCAATGTAAAACTATTAGATACCAAATAAATAATATCAAAAAGAACTTAAGATATGTCATGTTATTTCATCTTACATGCAAAGCTATGAGAGCGAGGAACCAGGCGGTGAGAGACTAGTTAACTACTAGTTACTCATATTAATTTGGAAGCTAGCGGTGGTAAGCAAGCAAACAACGAGAGCGGTAAAAAATAATCGATAGAAACATTTAGCCAAAAAACGGTAATCGGAAAAAAACAACAGTAAGTAGTAAAAGGAACAGGCGGTGAGCAAGTACCAAGCAATAGCAAGCGATTATCTACAGCAGAGATCACACTTACATGAACAGTCAGCGTGTAGGTGTGAAGAACTAAATTGAACTGATAGCAAATAAGTAAAATGGTTTTTGGATTCGGTGCGGTGTGTAACATATGTTACACTCGGTTTGAAAAATGAAACGGTTATCGGATTCGGTATCAGTTTACGGCGAAGGTTATTCTGCCTAGACGGACAGACAGAAATAATCATAACCGTGGTATTTTTGCTCGGTTCGGAAATGTTAAAATTTTCATTAACATTTAATGAGGTATTTGCCAAGTGCCCCAAATCCCACCGCTAAGTGCCTTTATTAAGTGAGTTTCGGTTCGACAACGTGGTATCTTGTCGGAGTTGATGCGGAATATTCCTATGTATCAAAATATAAAGATAGTTTATTTATTAACGGTAGACTAGATTTTATGCTAAATTCCCGGACTATAATAAATTTCTAAAAATTATTTTAAAGTAACAGATTTTGTTTTAATACGTACCAGTACGAGATAGTTAAAACAAAATAAACAGGAAACTGCAATCTCTACCCACTCTATAGAACAACAGGACTATAACAATTTTCACGAATATTATTCTACAACGACATATTTTATTTTAATTCGTATAAGTACGTAATAGTTAAAATAAAATACACGGTAACTACACTCTACCCACTCGGTAGAACAACAGATATTATTTTAACTCAATAAAAATGAAAGACAATCTAAGTTAAAAAAAACGTAAACGGTAAACGGCATTCTGATTCTCTCGAAATATCTTCTGTTTTTTTTTCCCAAAAATGCGGGCCTATGAAAATTCTTTGGAACCTAGTAATTGTGATAAAATCGGGAGAATCTAACAAGCCATAAATCGAGCACAACTACTTTGATATTAATTTATATTTAAATTAAAATTTACTTGGCTAAGTCGGAACATGGTAATTATATTCTGATACATTTAATTGGAAATTATTTTAAATAATCGCTTTAATACACACAGTTTAGTGAATTGTCTTATCTCTGCTACTGTAAAAACAGCGATTGCAAATCGGTCTGTACTTACTGTGTCGTCGATTCGGAATATTACAATCAACGTGTGGTTGACTATTAGGCAGATGGATCGGAATATGCTTTTTTGAGAATGATTAGCGTTGGTCTGACCAAACGCCGCTAGTGGCAAATTTTGTAATTATTGCAAATAAACTTCCTCACAGCCGGGTTTCTACATTTTCTATATAAAGTAGAATCCTATATCGGGATTTAAACTAGCTCAGTTAGAAAGAATTTATAGTAATGATTTAAAACAACTAGTTTTCAACCGTAAATGGGACAAATAACGAAGTATATTATTAAATTAAATTGCATTTTTGGCATCGGAAATACACTTCGTTACAGTGGGCTTGTGTAATTATAGAATATTTTGTATGTGTAAAACTATTAGCTAATCAATTACATCAAAACAAGACAAACATTTAATAAAGAGAACAAATATTAAAAACTCTAAGTTACTATTACATATTGGCGTGTCGTAATGTTAAACTAGCCTTTAACCATCTCCATATTAAACTGCATTTTTATTGCAGTAATAATGCAATTACACGTTAAAATATTCTACCACGTAACACCGAAATAAAATAAAAAAAAGACAAGCCTTTACTTTAGAAAATGGGTTATCGATATTCTTCGTACACGCTTACTTTACAGCTCTTTGGAAGGCGGCATTATTTACTTTATTTAAGGGTGTGAACTTAGTAAACATTGTTTAATAGAGCATGCAACGAATTGAATTTCCTTGCACATATATCTTTGCAGCATGCAAACTTCTACTTCGTTTAAAATTAGAAAATGCCATTTATTATATGCCTGCAAACATTTACCGAGTACTATCTTTATATTAGATATATTTTTAACCTTTTAAATTACAACACACACCTGATAGCAAATTGTATTTGCACTTAACATGCGATGATCAAATTAGGTTTTCCAGGTATGCCAAAATTACGTTCTTAAGTTGATTGAATGAATTCCTCTCGATACTTAAATACATACAATAGAATTAAGAGTACGATCAATCCAACTCGAAAATGCAATAGAAAACTCTTCGATTTTTTCTTTAAGGTAATATATACTGACAAAAGTCTACATTGCAACACATGTTTGATTACAATGATTAACATTAATGTTAGGGAATTAATTTTTTAAATGAGAATCCTATTTACAGTAACTAACTCAATGACTAGAAAACCTCAGTCTTTGTACTACTATATAAAAAACCGCTGCCTAAGGAATCACTACTTCCACATCCAGATTTTTCATCCAAGTCACTTTAAAGGAAACATCTTGACTATATTTGCACTCTAGTATGTGGAAATTTTAGTCATAGAATTTTAATAATACTTGGGACAGGTGTCATGGAAAAGTTTGAGGCGTTGGTTTCTACCACATACATTAAAATTGAAGTTTATAGTTAGACTGCTTACTTTCTCCTATTCAGAACCTACCACCCCTTCAACGTTATCTCAATCAGATGTCATTAAAATACATACGCACACTAACTTGAAAAATATTAGAAAAAAATCTGAGACCTTGGTTTCTAGTATATATCCGAAGTTTCTGTACTTTTCTAGCCTTCTTTACTCATTTTTTCCTGTTTACCTCTATTAACCCCCCCCCCTCCACTCCTTCAACGGAATCATGTCAAAATATAATCTAGTTTCAGATGTATATAATACATACGTCTACCAAATTTCAAGCGAAAATCTCATTTAATTTTATCAACTCTTTAAATAAGGGAGTGGGGGTGGTGGAGGATGGAAAATATTTAAAAAAAAACCTGAAGCACTCGCTTCTAGTATATACACCAAATTCCAAATTTGTATGCTCTTACCAGTTTGCTTTACTTATTTTCATCTATTAACCCCCAACCCCTCAACGGAATGTTATAATACAAACATGTACCAAATTTCAAGTGAATATCTCAATTTTATTTTATCAATCCCTTTAATAATGGAGCAGGGGTGGTGTGGGATTGAGAAATATTATAAAAAAATCTGAGGCCTTAGCTGCTAGTACATACACCGAATTCCAAATTTCTGTAGTCTTACCAGCATGCTTTACTTATTTTCCCCTATTTAACTCCCAACCCTTCAACGGAATAGTTCCAGATGTCGTTATAATACATACGTTATAATTTCAAGTGAATGTCTTAATTTTATTTTACCAACCCCTTTAATAATGGAGTAGGAGTGATGGGGGGGGATGAAAAATATTGAGAAAAAATCTGAAGCCTTGGCTTTTAGTACATACACCGAATTTCAAGTTTGTATGCCCTTGCCAGCTTGCTGTACTTATTTAACCCCCAACCCTTGATCGGGATAATCACAAAATAGAATCTAGTTCCTGATGTCATTATAATATATATGTATACCAAATTTCAAGTGAATATCTCAAGTTTATTTTATCAACCTCTTTAGTAATGTAGTGGGGGGATGGAAAATATAATATACAAATTTGAGGCCTTGGCTTCTAGTGCATACACAAAATTTCAAGTTTCTGTACTCTTACCAGCTTGCTTTACTTATTTCGCCCTATATACTCCTATTCACTGGATATCTTCAAAGAACAATCCTGTTCCAGATCTCATTATAATATATACGTGTACGAAATTTCAAGTCAATATCTTAAGCCGGTCCGGAGAAAACGTGCGGACAAAGAAAATTACAGACAGACCGACAGACAGAGACAGATATTTTTTCCCTCAAATTTAAAATCTCAACGTTTCATGACATTCCAAACCTATAAAAAAAAATTGAAAACGTTTTTTCGATTACTATTCTTCCTATCCATCACGTGGGTGTGAAAGTAATTGGTAAAGATATTTACACAGAACTTCCATCTTTATTTACCATATTTTATTTAGTAATTGTTTCTTCTGTTCGACTACTGTTTTGTATATTTTTTTAAGTAAAAATATGTCAGATTTCCCCCTTGATAATAATATCAACTATATTCCAAATATTATTTTCTACTAACGTTTCTTAACTACTTTGTAGCGTCATCGCCTTGTACTGTAAGCCTCTGTTTAATAGTATACTTTCTTAACGGAGGAGGAATAAAACTTGTCATATAATTGACACAATGGCCAAGAGGAAGCCTGATATACTTTTGAAACCTTCATTTTCGTAATCTACATAGTCAAGTACTCAAGAACCAACCTCTGTCTGATCCGTTTGGCGCAGAGGTTTTTTCATTAAAATTTTTAAATATTTTTCAGTGGCAAAATACCCAATAAAAAGTAAGAAAATCTGAATATGCCACAAATAAACAATTACAGACAATACATAGTCTAAAACATGAAAATTGTAGGGAATTTCAGAGTGTGCGTTTTCAAGATTACAACACTTTCCTTCGGTAAGTAATGGAAGTAAGAATGCATTTACAGAGATCTGTAATAACTGTAGATCGTTGACATATTCCAGGGAAGAAAATTATATATTCCTCAGTCCATACTTCATCATTATCAACCTTTCCAAATGCCTCCTGCGCAGGCGAACTTTGTTAAAGCGGTAATAAAGAACACATACTGGTTCTAAAATAACTTATCAAGAAGGCAGGAGAATATGTACCTTACATTATAAGGTATCAGAAGGCTTTAGATAAATTGAAAGGGGAAAACTATGGAGATAGATATATTAATTTTTGTGCTATTGTCAAAAACTTTCTGGAGAAATTACCTGAGTTCAAGTTATAGGGAAATAGTCGAAACAATGGTATAAAACTTTCAAACATTGGCATGTTTAATAAATCTAAGTTGCATTCTTTGGATTCTCATCTGGATTATTTGTCAGAAAATCTGGGAGACTAAAGTGAAGAACAGGGAGAAATATTTCATGAAGACATCAAAGAGATGAAACGTTGATACCAAGAGATGTCAACATGATGGCTGATTTTTGCTGGTTGTTCAAAAGAGAATTTTTTTGCTTCTTCTTCTTCTTCTTCTCTGGTGCTGAAGAAGAAGAAACAAAAAAATTGCCCTTGCGTCGATTATTCAACAACAGACTGGTCCGGTATCACAAAAGGCATAGTATTTTCAAATGTAATACAAGAGTTCTCCTACATTTTGGAAGTTTAATATCTTTGACTTTATAAATCAACTGCCGAGTGTTGGTTTTCCTGATGATCCATTCGAATTCAGTGAACAAGAATAAAATATAGTAATGACAATCATACAGATAATTGTGTCGAGTGTAAAGACTTTGCATTGGTACACTAATCACCGCTACTAAAGCGCTGAGTCTTCGAGTTCCGAATCTCCCGACTTTTTACTGTTAAAAATGTTCACAGGATCATCTGGAATTCTGGCCTCCGATTCGAATGCACGTTTCAAACAGACATTCACTTCTGCCGTGAAGGACTTTTCGGGCAACTATGTTATTTCCTCTTATCAAAACCATATTCCAATTTATCGGAAATTTTGATGACATGAAGCAAATTGGACCACAAATTTAGATTAGGCTCAATAAAGTACATCGGGATATGGTGCTTCTGTTCATACATGACCAATTTTCTTTTTACATGACAGTATAATTATAGAGAGACCTTATTACAGTATATAGGTTGTCTCACCAGGAACTGAATCCATCGATATAGAGAAAAGTACGTATCAGAAATTTTTGAAAACTTAGATGGTTACTAATGTCGGTGTGGCCAATCTTATACTGGAAGTCGATATAACCTGCTTATTTTAAACGGAACACCCTATATATTTTCAACTTTTCGAGATGACAATAAAATTCTGAGTTCAGGCATGTAGCAAACCCTATATCTAAACTCTAAAGTTGTTTCGAAGACAGTTGACATTTTATTAAAAAATTGACAGGTGCAATGGTTTGCAAATACCGTTATAACATTTTCTGTGTAGGACATCCTCATTTGCTCTTTGGCACGGAGAAAGAACACAAGGAGAACTACGTTCTACAACTGAAATAAATTCAATAACATCATACTAAGTGTTCCGTTTTTCGCGTTACATTTTGTCAACTTCAAACCGCGAAAACTTATTTAGGTCAAATGGAACACCCTGTGTTTTTTTTACGTCAAGTTGTGTAAAATTGAATTCCCTATTTTCTGATATTGAGGGGTTAAAGTTTTCAACTTTTTGAAATATTTGCGATTTTATTAGAAATTCATGAATCAAAATAGCCATGATTAAAAACAATCAGTTATTATCTTATGTCAAAAAATACCAGCACATTTAAATTACACCCACGAAGACTTTTTAAATGTGTCTATTATTTATGGAGAATGTGATAAGGTAATATCAAGAACTTGCAGCACATTTGCTACTCGATATCCAGAAAAATGGAAACCGTCACCAAACACTGTAAAACGCATACTGGAAAACTTTAAAAATTATGGGTCTGTCAAGGCAAAAAATGCAAAGAAGAAAGCCTATTGTTGATGACGAAAACATTGAAATAGTCAATCTGGAATATTTTCATGCCTTTCCAAGGATGTCATTAAGACAAGGTGCTCTGGAATGGGGATTATGCAAGGATTCAATTCACAGAATCTGATTAAAACATAAGTTTCAAAGATTAAAAGAAACAGATTTCCTAAGAAGGCAGAATTTTTGTGAGTTTATTCTAATAAGGTCTGAGGGTGACGATTCTTATTTGGGAAATATTATATGGACAGATGAAGCAAAATTTACTAAAACTTGACATTTTAATAGACACAATTCGCATTATTGGAGTGATTCAAATCCTCATATGTTCAGACAGCGAAATTTTCAGGAAAGTTGGCAGTTCAATGTTTACTGTGCCATAAGAAACGAGAGAGTGGTGGCATTACAATTTTATCAGGAAGATTTAAACGGTAAATAAAATGTTCTCTTCTGCTAATATGTATAGGTAAAATTTTGGGTTTTTTTTTAGGTGAAAGATTTGGATAATAAATATTTAGAAAATTTACCTCTCGCCGAACATAGAAACATTTTTTATCAGCACGACGGTGCTCCCCCACATAACGCATATTTAATTAATAATTATTTACAAGAAACTTTTTATGATCAATGGATTGCCAATAATGGACCTTTCTTATGGCCTCCTCGCTCGCCCGACTTATCAGTTGTGGATTATTTTATTTGGGGAACTATTAAATATAAAGATTATAAGAGCCCATTAACAACCATTGAAGATTGTATGCAGAGAGTAAGAAATGCATTTCAAAACATATCACAGGATTCAATTAGAAGAGCTACCCATGAGGAACTAATCCGAAGGTGCGAAAAATGTGTCAAAGTTCGAGGGCGGAATTTTGAGCAATTATTAAATTAAAATGGAATCATGTTTTAAACTGATCTTATCTCTGCTATTGCTATAGTTCATGCCATATCTTCAATTTGATTAATACGCATGTTACAGTGTTAGTGTTATTCTCCGTTTTTGTTGATATCGAGTAGCAAATGTGCTGCAAGTTCTTGATATTACCTTATCCCATTCTCCATAAATAATAAACAAATTTAAAAAGTCTTCGTGGGTGTAATTTAAACGTGCTGGCATTTTTTGACATAAGATAATGACTGATTGTTACTAATTATGGCTATTTTGATGAAATGATTACAACAATTCATGAATTTCTAATAAAACCGCAAATATTGGAAAAAGTAGAAAACTTTAACCCCTCAATGGTAATATCAGAAAAAAGGGGAATTCAATTTTACACAACTTGACGCAAAAAATATAGGGTGTTCCATTTGACCTAAACAAGTTTTCGCGGTTTGAACAAGTTTTCGCGGTTTGAAGTTGACGAAATATAATGCGAAAAACGGAACACTTGATATGATATTATTCAATTCATTTCAGTTCTAGAACGTAGCTCTCCTTGTGTTCTTTCTCCGTGCCAAAGAGCAAATGAGGATGTACTACACAGAAAAAGTTATAACGTTTCTTGCAAACCGTTGCACCTGTCAAATTTTTTATAAAATGTCAAATATCTTCGAAACTACTGGGTTTAGCTATAGAGTGAGCTGCATGCCTGAACTCAGAATTTTATTGTCATCTGGAAAAATCGAAAATATATAGGATGTTCCATTTAAAATAAGCAAGTTGGTATCGACTTCCGGTATAACCGGAAGTACCCCATGCTTTTAATTATTTTAGTTTGATTGGACATACCGACATTAGTAAACATCTAAATTTTCAAAAATATCTGATGCGTGCTTTTCTCTATATCGATCGATTTAGTTCCCGGTGAGACACTCCGTATATAAGTGCCATAGAAATTCTTTAAAATACACCTATATTCCATGCTGGATTCTTTTCATCTAAAACGTCGTATTATCCATAAAATTATATAAAAGTGTAAGCGTTTCGAAATGAGCAAATTTACCACTATGGCTATTATATTTGAAACTTAGCTTTAAACAGCGAAATTGTATAGTATAGTGGTATTATGAATACTATCAATATTTAATAAATCCCCATTAATTCAGTTAATAGCCAACACTATAATATAATATATAAACCACGCAATATAATAAAGGCGGTCGTAAATGCGGATACAATACCATATGGTATACAATGGAATCACTTTGGCGATCGTCCGGATTGATTAGTTTATGAAGTTATAAAGCAAAGTTGTGACAGGAAAAATATTGATGGAAGCTTTTCCTATATAGAATACTTCCAATATGTTATCCAATAGCCGTATTTATAGTCGGGGAAGATTGAATTCTTGTTAACAATGTAGCGAGAGAGAGAGATTCTCGACCAAACCCTTGCCAATAAATTATTATTGAACGAAATCATTAATCTTTATTACGGTCAGTTTAAAGTGACATTCTCGTCTATACATCGTCAGCATGATAATTTGACGACTAAATATAATGGGTATTTTATATATGAATTTTCCACCCTTTGCGTTATTAATGTTTTATGAAAATGGCCCTTTTTCATGTGTTACAACGGGAATTAGAAAACATAAAAATAATAGTAAACTTTTGTTAAGCAGTGCTGCAATTTAGATAATAGCTCGGATTATATTGCATGCATGTAACGAAAATATTTTATATTCTTTTGTTCACTCTAACGGCATATATTTTATTACCAGGCTATTTAATAGAACCTACGATAGAGAATATGACAATAAAAATTTGAATAGTTTTTTATGTAACTAGGCTAGTTATATGCTTTGCAAATAATTACAACCAACACAGAAAAAAATGTTCCATTCCAAACACTAAACCTATCGTAATTATTGTCTAAATGTTATTTGTGGCATTATCTTATTTTTTTTCCTTCTTCAATACTTTGGGACTTCCTGCCACATGTATGTTTTCTTTTTAAGCGGTGCTAGGGGAATCTACAAAATATATCACAATTAACCAGTATGTTACTGGTAAATAACCTCTACGCCTGTGACTTTTACGTCAAAGGATCGGTTAGAGGTTACTTTTTTTAAATAAACAACACAAATAAGTTTACAAACTTGAAATTAAATCTATTCTGTTTCCTTTTTCATGGCTTTTTTGAAAAAATTTTTTTGCGGTGTATGATATTACACAGCTCTAAGAATGTTTGTTATATTCAATATCCATAGATACTTACTATTTACATAGAACTGTGGATATAGTTAACAGTTTTTTAGTTTTTATACAATGTTAAGTTTGTGAAGTTCTTCTTTTAACATTGGCAACCAAGTTGTATAGACATCTACGGAACAATTCGACACGTATTTATCCTCATTCAATAATATTATACCGGATTCTCTATTTTTTCTTTTTTGCTATCTGCCTCTTTTGTTAAAATTTTTGCCGAGTCCCAGTTTATTATGTGTCCATTCTCCCAAGCGTGTTCGCAGATCCTGGACCTCTGAATTTCATTTTTTCTTATATGATTTTGATGTTCGCCCAATCTTACACTAAAAGATCTGGATGATTCACCCACCTATTGTTTGTTGCACTCACACGGAATACTATAAATGCTGTTTTTTGAATTTTGCTCGTGGTTCTTCGGTTTCGTCTTTGTCAGAATAGATCTTAAAGTGTTGTTTGTTTGAAATACCGTCCTAATATCGAATCTATCACCAATACGGCGTAACTTTTCGGATAAACCGCATACATAAGGAATTAACTCTGTGTAACGTTTTGCAGGTTTTTGTCGTACCTGATTATTATTTTCAATATTTATGAAGGTTTTATCGACAAAACCCCCAGGATATTGGTTATTTGTAAGAACTTCCTGTATAAACCGCTTCTCATTGTTTAGTATTTCATCATTAGAAAAAATGATTTTGGCACTATCATACAAACACTTTACAACACCCCTCTTAACGTGCATCGACTGATTTGAGTTGAAATTTAAATATCTGTTGGTATGTGTTGGTTTTCTATAAACACTTGTTTCAATTGTACCATTTACTCTTTTAATTAAAGCATCTAAAAATGGTAATTCATTTCTAGTTTCCTTTTCTAAAGTGGATTTAATAGAAGGATCGTTATTATTTAAATGTTCCAAAAAACTATCTAGTAACTCAATACCATGAGGCCAGATTGTAAAGATATCATCTACGTATCTCCACCAGATAACCGGTTTATATGCACAATTTTGAACATGTCTAGTCTAAAAATCCTCCATAAACATATTGCTTAAAATCAGTGACAATGGAGAACCCATTGCCATACCGAAATTCTGCTGATACAAATCATTTTCCAATTGAAAATAAGTTGCTTTTATATACATAGTTAAAAGTTCCATTATGGTGGTATTTACACTCAATTTAGTTCTAGCTTCCAAATTATTTTCATTTAACAATTTGTCTTTGATTATTTTTAAAGTTTTGTCTACTGGGACGTTAGTGAACAGACTAACTACGTCAAAACTAACCATCACATGTGTATTATGAATATTGTTTTCATAAACTTTTTCGATAAAATGTTTACTATTTTTTATATACGAGTCAGTATTTCCAGACAATGGATTAACAATTTCAAGCAAGAATTTTGCCAAATTGTGACATGGCGAATTAATGGAACTAACAATTGGTCTTAATGGGCCATTCTGTTTATGTATTTTTGGTAAGCCATAAAAATGAGGAGGCTTGCGATAATGCGGTGTAAGCTTCCGTCGTTCAAAGTCATTAAATTCATTTTTGTATTTAAATAAAGTTCTATAAATTTTGCCCTCAATTGATTTTGTTGGGTTTTTACTTAACTTTGAGTATTATTCTTCATTGATAAGTGTCGTGGTTTTCTCATCATATGTATTTTTATTTATAATGACTGTGTAATAAATCTATTATACCTTAAGTATTTTTGTGATCCGTGCACAGACGTCCATGTACAGATCCGCAAAAAAAAAGTTCGATTCCAAGGACTAAACCTATCATACCTTAAGTATTAAGTGTGCTGAAACCGAATTTCCAGTTTAAAAAATATTCTACCGCGTAAATTTCGAATAAATCCCGGTTTACATTGCCAATATATGGTATTTGACAGTAAAAACCGGAATTTGCTCGAAACCTACGTGATAGAAAATATTTTAAATTGAAAATTCGATTTCAGGACCCAAAATACTTAAGGCATGATAAGTTTAATCTTTGGAACTGAACATTTTTTTTGTCGAACTAGTATTTTAAGGAATATTTACCAAAAACTATAGCTGAAACAATAATTTTGGAAACTCCATCTATTGACACATAGTAGTAGAAATAGACTTAACTCTAGAGCGAATGCAGTTAAATAGGGATGTTTTGGAAATATGGTTTTTCCATTATCGCGGATTTATGAAAAGGCTCACGTCCACTGTTTTCTTAACTACTAACAATTTGACGTTTTTTAGGAGCTGAAAGAATGTTTACAGACCATTTTTTATAAAACAAGATAGTTGATATAAACATTTTCAAAACGTTTATACAACGCTTTAGACCCAAAATGAGCACAGTTTATAAAGCAAGGTAGTTCTTTAACTTATTTTATTATGGCTCTCACAGGTGTTGTGTAAACTCTTACATAGGATTAAAAAAGTTAATAGGCGATAATTTTAAATTTATTCAAGATATGATAAAACATTTTTAATGGAATTGTGTTATAATTTCCATTGATACTTTTTTGTTATGTACAACAACAACAACAACAACAACAACAACAACGTAAGTTATTTATTTTTTAAATGTTTTTGCAGACAATAATAAATCTCAAAATAGTTTTAAAACATTACTAAGGTATATAGATTCTGTATGACATGGCGGCGTAACTAAAAACATGTTTAGTGAAATATGAGATAAATGTTAACTGATTTAGACTTCATTTCGCCAACAGCAAAGCGATTATGGACTGCGAGAGAAATTCTGCTGTGAATTATGTGGTATATATACAATGACATTTTTGAGCGCTCTAAAAATAACGAATATTTATCAACATTAAAAATATAAAGTCAGAATCAAATTTTTGTAATCGATCCTTTTTGGTATCGCACCAATCTTGTTTTGCAGATAACATATTTCACAAGAATAGATGTTGTTAAAATGGTAATATCACAATAGTTTTTATTTTTAAACTACTTTTATTTTAATGTCCAAAATGGCCGCTATACAAGTACTTCAAACATAAATTACATTATGGCGTCCATCTTATAAAACATATTCATAACTGTAAAACACTTATAGAACAAATATATTTTCCGAAGAACTTTTATTCATACATCTGGAAACTAGAAGCTTGGAAGGCGGTCAGTTGAGCTTGAGTAACTGTGCTACAGTGATATAAAATCACCCTCAAATCTTTTAGTTTCCAGATGTTTGAATTTTAATGTACTCCTTTCGACATTATTACACAGTATCAGACTGAGTCCTGTAAAAGACTTATTTACTGTAAATGAGAAAACAATATAGCGTATAAATATCTACCCATATTTTATAAAAATGATATAGAACATATTATAGTCTTCAAGGACAACTTTTAGCTTTTTAACTATTTGTTTTATGAGAGCAATGTGTGCTTCGTTTACACAACAATTATTTAGCAGCTACGGCCGAATACAATATGCTCCCAGAAATAATACTGCTTTAAGAAAACTCCCAATAAAATTGATTTTAGTGCTTAGCTAAGCTCTTAAAGAATAGTTTTATAGATGTTCGCAAAATGATCAAAACGTGCCAGGAGTGATTACTATAAATCCGCTATAAATCAATTTTTCTCCCTGAACTAAAACATCATATAATAATTGCTGTATAGACATTTATAAAACAGCAAAAAGCAAATTCTACAAAACGTTTTATAATTTAGCCGCAAGAACATTCTTAGCAACAATTATATGACGATTTAGTTGTGAAGACTAAATAATTACTTTGACGGTTTTAATAAAACAAAATAGCTTTTGCAGAGCAGTAACACAATAGTAATAAATTGAAATTGTACTATTATTTTAAATTTATAGAGCAACATTGTTAGTTGGGATTAAATAGTATTATTTTGAGGTATAATGTAGCATAATGCAGCTTCCGGCTTTTTTCATTTGTGACCACTTAGCTTTTAGCTCACTGGTTCAGTTTTTTCTGATTTCACAAACGAATCTCAGACAATAATAGGATAGAACGGGCATGTTTGATTATGGCTGCATACCATATTTCAAGTTTCTATTCCAACTACAAATTGAAAAACTTCTAACGTGAATCACCCTGTATACTTATCAAAATAGGCACAACGTTATATTTTTTAATTTTGAGCAAATTCTTCATTACCTTGCACATTAATGATAGTTTACCTGAAGCGAATTTTATTTTTAAGCTGTCATCAGCGCCATCTATACATTCTTGGAATTATAACGTACAGAAAGTAGGCTTTCGATAAAGCAGAGTAAGAGCAGAATACAGAAAATTGTGTTAATAGTATACCTATAATATCGCTTGGCAGTGGGCACGTTGTATAAAAATAATCTAATTGATAATAATTAAATCTAGCGATATAATAATAACTTAAATAAACTAGTTTCGTCAGAGTTAGTAATGAAAATTACTACTTTATGCAACAATACATTTGTAATGACATCATCTTCTCGAATAGAGTTATAAATTCAAGAATACTGGGCAAAAAGGGGACGAGAGAGCCTTTTGTAGAAGATAGTACTTGCATCAAGAGTAATTTTAAATGAAGTTGATGATAATGTGCCTTGCCATTAAGAAAACGTGTTGCATATATACAGAGAATTAAAATTACAATACAAAAGGTGTTAAAATGTCATTAACTTCATCTCGTTATATCGGTCTTACTATACTATTGTCTGAAAAGTGAGAACGAGGCACTTAATAGTCTTTGTTCAAAATATTCGCAAATGCATATGTTAATCACTAACAGGACGGTGGTTTTATTTAAAAATAGGGTCTTATTCAATGTCTTTTCACATTTTGATGAAATATCAATCCGTGTATGAATGCGTTTTGTTAACGAGTCATTGAAATAAACGTAATAAGTTGTTATTATAGTTATTTGACTTACGTAAATAGTTATAACTGGATAACTTTTTTAGTAATTACCATAGAAAGAATAATTGTACAGAAATTCGTATAATAACAGACCAAAAGCCCATAAAGTATTTGCTTACATCATGCGGTGCAAAAGATCCAAAGGCAATTTATCTAATATTAAATTTATCAGTCTGCCAGTTCAAACCGAACACAGAAAAATTACAAACTTTGGAAAGTGTATTACAATCACACTCACTTACATCATAATGGCAATTGAAATTAGGAAAAATAGAGAAAAAAATTATAATCAGTTTTCGTTTGGAAAATGCACGCACAAGATTTTCTAAAGCAAGAGTCTTCGAGAAGCATTTTCCCGTGAAGTAGTTGGTTGCACAGAAACAATTTTATTTCGAAATTGCTATAAATAAGGTCCTACGCATCTTGCTGATATGCAGTACGGTATTCGAGTAACGAACGATTAAACTAAGGGGTTGAGCCTGGATTGACGAGCGTTTCGCCTACAATAATATTAGGAAAAATATGGGAAATGTATTATAATATCTTACCGCCTGCAAATCAATCACACAAAATGACTAGTTTTCAAAAGTAAAAGAGTTCCCAAGGCCAAAGTGGTAACTTCACATTCAAAGGCCATCTATAACATACCAGGACGCGATTTTTCGCAATGTATCCGGGAAATGAAGGGCCCCGAGAAAATCTTATAAGCATTGAAAATATTCTCTATACCTTGTATATTCTTATCAAAGCCGTGGCCTACGAGCATGATGTACAAGTCTAAGGCTGCATAGTAAATCTTTCTCTTCGTATGATTTTGCAATCTTAACGTTGCGGCATTTTCTAAACATAAGTTCATTTCCACACTACCTTTGCGGTAAAACTTTCGTCATGGCTTTTTTAAATATCTGGCCTAATTCACACAAGCTGCTTGATGTTATCACACAATATCAATAACTGCTGTGTACATATCATAATTTGTAGTACTCTATCCTCGACAATTTCTGCTCATGCTCCTGAAAGATAATCCTGCATTCACACAGCGATAATGTTTTTCGCAGCCTTCCTTACAATGGCTGGATATCAATGATAAAACAGAAGCTGCGGCTCGTGTTTTTGCAGTGTAAACAGATGACAGGCCATTGTTAACTTTCCTCCAGCCCTATAACTGACGTTGCAAAAATTGTCCGCGCCATAGGACTTGGAGATAAGTAGCACAGAAGTGCTGGTGTGATGCAGTTGACGTGGAAGGCAGTTTCGACAAAGCTACATACAACTATTCAAGGAGGTGCTTACTGTTTACTCAGACTACCTTCTGATTGTCGAACATTGTAAAGTGCTAGATTAAACCATTTTCCAGCATTTCGAATTCCTCGGAAGTTGAATCAACGTTGATAAAATCAACGATGAGGTCATCCAGGTCTTTTATTTAATTGAAAAGATTTATTGACAGCAGCTTTTCTATTCCAAAGAATGCTAATGTTGCATAACAACTACTTACAGTGGCAATAACATCGACTCTTTGCAGTTGCAAGTTCACTGGATGACTGTAAATCTCGTGGAATGTACTGTGATTACTTGACATTGCCACATCCTTCTTTCAAAAAAATATTCCATTCTCCAGAGTGAAAATATGACAGGAATATGGATGTCTTCTTCAACCACAATGTGGATATCCGCATCTTCTACTGTAATAAATGTGTTGACGCCATCGCCATTCGAGTGTCGATAAGTCTACGTCATGTATTTACGTGTGAGTTCGTGATCATCTAGACGGAACCGGCCTTAAGTATCAAGCGAATGAATAAAGACTAGTTTCCAAAAGTTGCAAACGATGACACTAGCGTAGGCAAGTTATATAGCACATTCTCCAGATGCTTATGCAGGAGCACGGGGAGATTTAAATTATCCCGAAGGAGGACGCGAGTATGATGCCTTTACTTTCAGTGTAGGTAGAATAATAAATAAATATTAGGAAAGTATTGGCTCTATGTTTAATCTTACTGGCACAACTTAAAGAGAATTGTGATATACAGAATCCAAATGTGAATCTAATAAGTAGAGATTTGTACTCGGATATTCCCTACTCCAACTTCTGCTTATATATCCAATAGATTAATAAACACTTTTCATAGCTTGAGCTTGGGTCTTCATGAACAAAATATATAAATCAGTCGTAAAGACAGTATTATAAAATAATTACAAAAAAGTATCTATCAAAATAGACATGTATATATTGAAACATTCTTTATAGGATTTTGCAAACAGCAGAAAAATTAACTATCTATAAAAGAAAAACTTTGTGTAGAAATATTAATGAAATCATTGCATTCTTTCGATAACCTGAATTCTGGTTATGCTAGCAAATTAAAATCCTAAAATGAATTTGTCTAATTTCTTATTTGACAATTCTCATTCTAACACTAGCATCCACACAGTCCCCTACGGCCATGCAGATTAAACTAGTATCCACATAACCCCCTACGATTATGAAGATTCAGTTAAAAATGAGAACAAAGACCTAAAATGAATTTATTTATCTACCTTGTCTTAAAAAAAATTTTTCATTCCAATGGATTACATTTTCATGAAATCTATCATTCTGTTTCCTGGAAATGCTTAGCCTTTGAAACGTTTTTCGCCCTTATTCTGGAGCTCATCAGAAAGACATAAAGCCATTCATAAAGATGTTTCATGCAAAACCAAGACAATTTCTATGAATAAGTGTGAAATGATTATATTTGACATTGACTGATAGAAACAACCTCACCTATCTATTAGCTAACTAGTATTGGAGCCTATATACTCTATGCATGTTTAAAAATGAATTATTATTTGTTTGCTTATAATTGTATTGAAACATTCTTTATAGGATTTTGCAAACAGCAGAAAAATTAACTATCTATAAAAGAAAAACTTTGTGTAGAAATATTAATGAAATCATTGCATTCTTTCGATAACCTGAATTCTGGTTATGCTAGCAAATTAAAATCCTAAAATGAATTTGTCTAATTTCTTATTTGACAATTCTCATTCTAACACTAGCATCCACACAGTCCCCTACGGCCATGCAGATTAAACTAGTATCCACATAACCCCCTACGATTATGAAGATTCAGTTAAAAATGAGAACAAAGACCTAAAATGAATTTATTTATCTACCTTGTCTTAAAAAAAATTTTTCATTCCAATGGATTACATTTTCATGAAATCTATCATTCTGTTTCCTGGAAATGCTTAGCCTTTGAAACGTTTTTCGCCCTTATTCTGGAGCTCATCAGAAAGACATAAAGCCATTCATAAAGATGTTTCATGCAAAACCAAGACAATTTCTATGAATAAGTGTGAAATGATTATATTTGACATTGACTGATAGAAACAACCTCACCTATCTATTAGCTAACTAGTATTGGAGCCTATATACTCTATGCATGTTTAAAAATGAATTATTATTTGTTTGCTTATAATTGTATTGAAACATTCTTTATAGGATTTTGCAAACAGCAGAAAAATTAACTATCTATAAAAGAAAAACTTTGTGTAGAAATATTAATGAAATCATTGCATTCTTTCGATAACCTGAATTCTGGTTATGCTAGCAAATTAAAATCCTAAAATGAATTTGTCTAATTTCTTATTTGACAATTCTCATTCTAACACTAGCATCCACACAGTCCCCTACGGCCATGCAGATTAAACTAGTATCCACATAACCCCCTACGATTATGAAGATTCAGTTAAAAATGAGAACAAAGACCTAAAATGAATTTATTTATCTACCTTGTCTTAAAAAAAATTTTTCATTCCAATGGATTACATTTTCATGAAATCTATCATTCTGTTTCCTGGAAATGCTTAGCCTTTGAAACGTTTTTCGCCCTTATTCTGGAGCTCATCAGAAAGACATAAAGCCATTCATAAAGATGTTTCATGCAAAACCAAGACAATTTCTATGATTAAGTGTGAAATGGTTATATTTGACATTGACTGATAGAAACAACCTCACCTATCTATTAGCTAACTAGTATTGGAGCCTATATACTCTATGCATGTTTAAAAATGAATTATTATTTGTTTGCTTATAATTGTATTGAAACATTCTTTATAGGATTTTGCAAACAGCAGAAAAATTAACTATCTATAAAAGAAAAACTTTGTGTAGAAATATTAATGAAAGAATGCAATGATTTCATTAATATTTCTACACAAAGTTTTTCTTTTATAGATAGTTAATTTTTCTGCTGTTTGCAAAATCCTATAAAGAATGTTTCAATACAATTATAAGCAAACAAATAATAATTCATTTTTAAACATGCATAGAGTATATAGGCTCCAATACTAGTTAGCTAATAGATAGGTGAGGTTGTTTCTATCAGTCAATGTCAAATATAATCATTTCACACTTATTCATAGAAATTGTCTTGGTTTTGCATGAAACATCTTTATGAATGGCTTTATGTCTTTCTGATGAGCTCCAGAATAAGGGCGAAAAACGTTTCAAAGGCTAAGCATTTCCAGGAAACAGAATGATAGATTTCATGAAAATGTAATCCATTGGAATGAAAAATTTTTTTTAAGACAAGGTAGATAAATAAATTCATTTTAGGTCTTTGTTCTCATTTTTAACTGAATCTTCATAATCGTAGGGGGTTATGTGGATACTAGTTTAATCTGCATGGCCGTAGGGGACTGTGTGGATGCTAGTGTTAGAATGAGAATTGTCAAATAAGAAATTAGACAAATTCATTTTAGGATTTTAATTTGCTAGCATAACCAGAATTCAGGTTATCGAAAGAATGCAATGATTTCATTAATATTTCTACACAAAGTTTTTCTTTTATAGATAGTTAATTTTTCTGCTGTTTGCAAAATCCTATAAAGAATGTTTCAATACAATTATAAGCAAACAAATAATAATTCATTTTTAAACATGCATAGAGTATATAGGCTCCAATACTAGTTAGCTAATAGATAGGTGAGGTTGTTTCTATCAGTCAATGTCAAATATAATCATTTCACACTTATTCATAGAAATTGTCTTGGTTTTGCATGAAACATCTTTATGAATGGCTTTATGTCTTTCTGATGAGCTCCAGAATAAGGGCGAAAAACGTTTCAAAGGCTAAGCATTTCCAGGAAACAGAATGATAGATTTCATGAAAATGTAATCCATTGGAATGAAAAATTTTTTTTAAGACAAGGTAGATAAATAAATTCATTTTAGGTCTTTGTTCTCATTTTTAACTGAATCTTCATAATCGTAGGGGGTTATGTGGATACTAGTTTAATCTGCATGGCCGTAGGGGACTGTGTGGATGCTAGTGTTAGAATGAGAATTGTCAAATAAGAAATTAGACAAATTCATTTTAGGATTTTAATTTGCTAGCATAACCAGAATTCAGGTTATCGAAAGAATGCAATGATTTCATTAATATTTCTACACAAAGTTTTTCTTTTATAGATAGTTAATTTTTCTGCTGTTTGCAAAATCCTATAAAGAATGTTTCAATACAATTATAAGCAAACAAATAATAATTCATTTTTAAACATGCATAGAGTATATAGGCTCCAATACTAGTTAGCTAATAGATAGGTGAGGTTGTTTCTATCAGTCAATGTCAAATATAATCATTTCACACTTATTCATAGAAATTGTCTTGGTTTTGCATGAAACATTTTTATGAATGGCTTTATGTCTTTCTGATGAGCTCCAGAATAAGGGCGAAAAACGTTTCAAAGGCTAAGCATTTCCAGGAAACAGAATGATAGATTTCATGAAAATGTAATCCATTGGAATGAAAATTTTTTTTTAAGACAAGGTAGATAAATAAATTCATTTTAGGTCTTTGTTCTCATTTTTAACTGAATCATCATAATCGTAGGGGGTTATGTGGATACTAGTTTAATCTGCATGGCCGTAGGGGACTGTGTGGATGCTAGTGTTAGAATGAGAATTGTCAAATAAGAAATTAGACAAATTCATTTTAGGATTTTAATTTGCTAGCATAACCAGAATTCAGGTTATCGAAAGAATGCAATGATTTCATTAATATTTCTACACAAAGTTTTTCTTTTATAGATAGTTAATTTTTCTGCTGTTTGCAAAATCCTATAAAGAATGTTTCAATACAATTATAAGCAAACAAATAATAATTCATTTTTAAACATGCATAGAGTATATAGGCTCCAATACTAGTTAGCTAATAGATAGGTGAGGTTGTTTCTATCAGTCAATGTCAAATATAATCATTTCACACTTATTCATAGAAATTGTCTTGGTTTTGCATGAAACATCTTTATGAATGGCTTTATGTCTTTCTGATGAGCTCCAGAATAAGGGCGAAAAACGTTTCAAAGGCTAAGCATTTCCAGGAAACAGAATGATAGATTTCATGAAAATGTAATCCATTGGAATGAAAAATTTTTTTTAAGACAAGGTAGATAAATAAATTCATTTTAGGTCTTTGTTCTCATTTTTAACTGAATCTTCATAATCGTAGGGGGTTATGTGGATACTAGTTTAATCTGCATGGCCGTAGGGGACTGTGTGGATGCTAGTGTTAGAATGAGAATTGTCAAATAAGAAATTAGACAAATTCATTTTAGGATTTTAATTTGCTAGCATAACCAGAATTCAGGTTATCGAAAGAATGCAATGATTTCATTAATATTTCTACACAAAGTTTTTCTTTTATAGATAGTTAATTTTTCTGCTGTTTGCAAAATCCTATAAAGAATGTTTCAATACAATTATAAGCAAACAAATAATAATTCATTTTTAAACATGCATAGAGTATATAGGCTCCAATACTAGTTAGCTAATAGATAGGTGAGGTTGTTTCTATCAGTCAATGTCAAATATAATCATTTCACACTTATTCATAGAAATTGTCTTGGTTTTGCATGAAACATCTTTATGAATGGCTTTATGTCTTTCTGATGAGCTCCAGAATAAGGGCGAAAAACGTTTCAAAGGCTAAGCATTTCCAGGAAACAGAATGATAGATTTCATGAAAATGTAATCCATTGGAATGAAAAATTTTTTTTAAGACAAGGTAGATAAATAAATTCATTTTAGGTCTTTGTTCTCATTTTTAACTGAATCTTCATAATCGTAGGGGGTTATGTGGATACTAGTTTAATCTGCATGGCCGTAGGGGACTGTGTGGATGCTAGTGTTAGAATGAGAATTGTCAAATAAGAAATTAGACAAATTCATTTTAGGATTTTAATTTGCTAGCATAACCAGAATTCAGGTTATCGAAAGAATGCAATGATTTCATTAATATTTCTACACAAAGTTTTTCTTTTATAGATAGTTAATTTTTCTGCTGTTTGCAAAATCCTATAAAGAATGTTTCAATACAATTATAAGCAAACAAATAATAATTCATTTTTAGACATGTATATTTTACAGTTTTTTGAAATCTAAACTGATTGAGAAGTTCTTATAAACAATGAAGTACCATCACTTAATCATAAATGATGGTACCCTTTGTTTATATGAACTTCTCTAAAAAGAGATGAGACTATCGCATTGAATCAGTGCCAATTTCTGCATTATGTGTCTGTTGGTGGCAAGTTCCAAAGTAAGTCTGGGATACATTTTTCAACATCCCCACTCCGTCGAAACTTGACGATGTTATTTCACTAAAGCAGAAGTAATAAGAGAAACAAGATGCTTAGATTATTTCAGTACGAGAACTGCAAACACAGCACTTGTAAAGTAGCTTCCTTAAGCAAACAGAAAAGATCCGTTTCTATATATTTGTAGATATACTACACCAAAATGTTTAGACCGTAATTAATCCTGTCTTTTTTTGCACATTTTGCCTCCTCTTTATATCATTACTCATCGTAGCTAGATTTCTGCATAAATGTAGCGACGTTAAATAGAAACCTGATTAACTTGATAATGTACGTGATAGAAGAGCATATTTAATGATCTCGAAAACCTTGATGCAAAATAATTAACCATAAATAAGAATATACAAGATGTGTTTATGAGTTTAGCATGTCTATATTTATAAAGCTTAACTCAACACAAAGAAACATGCAACACCATTCGGTATTTTGTACAGATTATTTTTCATGAGAAAAATAACGGCATTTTAAAACTTGCAAACTACTAATTTACATAGAAATTACTAGCCGAATGAATTTCACCCTTGCAATTTTCATTAAACAAGTAATTACACAAGCACTAGAGAAATAGAACTTTCAAAAATAAACAAATAAAATAATTTATAACACCTTTATTTATGCACAAAGTAACGGTAAAAGTTTAAGTAGTAATTATCTTGCATCGTAAATTTAAAAAGCATTTTACAAAATATATGACTGGAAATTATTACCACAGAGGCCGTAACCAGGTAAACATAGGGAAAGTGCCTTTGTATCGATTTAGCTATTTTGTTCTAAGAGACTACTTTTTCAACAATATTTAATCTCTAAATATTAGCGAAATGTTCATACTTTCTTAGAAAAACAAATATTTTAAAATTGAGAAAAAAAAAGAACTTGGAAACAGTTATCGCGAATAAGATCTTATTGAATTATCTTTAGAGGTACTAAAGACTTGTAGGTTCTGTTTCTTTATTATTTTCACTATACCAGAAAAGTGGATGAACAGTGAACATAGAAAAGGATTTAAAATTAAAATACTGAGTACAGTACTCTGTGACGATTTCAAAATGGCGTTTATTATATCCTAGCTTCTGATATACAGCGTGTTTTATACAGATTCGGAAAATGCGGTTTAGGGTATAGGAATAACGATGTAATTGACCACGCCCCGCTAGTTCCATAAATCGTGAAAGCAGAGACACACAATGAATTGAATTTAGTACGGCATGAACTAAGGATGGATGCGGACGTAGGTAATAATTTCTACACGAAACGAGAAAATATTTCTTCGCCAAAAGCGAAGAAGTTATTTGTCACATTTTTGACAAATAATTTCTTCTATTGAAAACATTTTTGCAGTTTCTTTTTTAGCCGTAAATGCTATGGGCATAAAATAATAATTCTTGTTAAAACCGAAATGAAAATAGAACATTAAAATAAAATTAAATAACTCGGAAACTAAAATCAACTAATAATTATCAATAAATAAATTATTCTCATTAAATTACAAAAATAGAACATTAAAATAAAATTAAATAACCCTCAGAAACTAAAATCAACTAACAGTTATCAAACAATAAATTAAGGACAAACCACCTTCTTGTGCCAAACAATAGCCAAACCGATTATACAATGAACCTCTCATATCATTGAGTTGATTTGGAGTAATGCTTGCACAAAGTTGGATAAGTTTTTCCCGCAATTCAACTAAATTATTGGCTCGTTCAAACGCATGTTTGTACGCGGATACCTTTAAAAGACCCCACAAAAAGAAATCATGGGGTGCCAGATCAGGTGACCTGGGGGGCCATTTTATCATTTCCCTCGTAGCTATTAAACGATTGGGAAATGTTCTTTCCAGAAAATTAATAACAGTTAAGGTATTGTGACTTGGGCAGCCGTCTTGTTGAAACCCAATGTCGTCAAAGTTGTCAGGAAGATTTTGAATTGCAGGAATTATTTGGTTTTGTAAAAGCTCTAAATATTTATTGCCATTTAAATTGCCATCGATTAGCAGTGGGCCTATAATATGATTGTCTAAAATTCCCGTCCAAACGTTCAACTTTTGTTCGCACAGCAACACTCATATGTTTATTTTTTCGAGACCAATATCGTACTACGGATGAATTGTGTCTCCTATGCAATGAAAAGAATTATTAATCTGTAAACAATATATTCTTTAAGAAGTTTTCATTCTCATTCACTTTATTTATCATGTTTTCACAAAATTCCATCCGTTTGAAATTGTCCTCGGGAAATATTTCTTGCGTTGTTTGAACTTTAAAACAACTGTACCCATTTATTTTCAAAATATTTCTTACAGTTCTTTCCTTCATGTCAACTTCATCAGCAATTTGTCTGCTAGAACACGGTTCATTAGTTTCAACAAGTGCACAGACATTAGTTTCGCGAATTTCACGTTCTTCGCTCATTTGTTGATGACGGGGTTCGGGTTGACAACATTTTTTACAATAATTCAAGATACACCCAAAATTCTAAATTTTTTTAATAATGTATGAAATTATGCTAGCTGAGGGGATTGGTCTGCCTTGATATGCCACAGAAAATAAATTTATTGTGTCATCAGTGGAATGGCCCCCGAAGTACCACTTCACAATTTGCACTTTTTCTGCAGTTGTATAAACACACGGCACTTTAATAACGAAATTGAGATTAATTCATTTTATTCCAACACGTCTAAATAGCTACGCTATTAAAAGCAGAATGGGTACACTCCCGCTGTTCTCAACTCGCCGCGGTCAAGGTATGGACCAATTCCCTGCATTGTTCTACGACAAGGCGTGGTTTATCTGCGCAGAAACAAGTTTACGTACCTAAAACTAAATTTGCTGAATCTGTATTTTCTTCCAAAATTTCGATCGGCCATATTTTTTGATTAGCATCATTATTATTTAATGAGGTCAGCTGCAAGAAAGCGAAACAAAAATCCCAAATGGTAAACTGATTAAATAGTACTGTAAATGAAACAAAAATAAAGTATATTAAATTTTCATTACCGTATAGTTTTGAAAAAATAATGTGCCATAGTTGTAATGACGAACTAGCTGTAACAACTACCAACAATTTATACAACTCTATCCTACCAATAAACGTTTAAAAATACATATAGATCCGCAAATAGATATTCTAACAGGTAAATCGAGCAGGCTATTATGTAATAGCCTCGTCGGGTATAACCATATGGAGGTGTGCTTATGAAATTACACAAAATAGTTTAAGGTTTGTTCAAAAACACATTTTAAAAATAAAGTTAGGCAAGCCAAAAAATATTTATCAATGAAAGTCTATGTAAAAGCAAACGCATTAGATATTAAGGGATTATTTATATTAAATGTATTAAATTACATATAAGATCTTTGAAAATGTTCAGATAAGATAAATCACAATCACCAAACTAGAGCAAAAATTAATATAAGCTTCAAAACACAAGAGTAAAGAAAAACATCCTATCTTTTTGTAGACCATTTTAACATAAATCTTCACAACTACCTGACCAACCAAAGTAAATAAGAGAAATTGAAAAGTTCTTATTATTTCAAATATATACCAAAAGTGGATACTATAGAAACTTTAACAAAGATTCTACGCATATAGGAAATATGTTAATTTGATCCTTATATGCATGTTATTATTGTTAAGGTTAGAATCATAGATTTAACATATTTTTAAACATTTTATGTTGTATTGAAACATATTTTCCTTTTCATTTCATTCAGTTTGGTTTTCGATTATTTTTTACACTTTGGATGTCACTTACTGAAACAATTAATATATTGAATACGTAACTGTATAGTATGGCACAAGACAAAGTCTCGCAAAAAGATTAGGTGCCTCATTTTTGTACTATATCAATTGTATTATTAAAAATTAAAAATAAACTTATTATTATCCGGGACAACATATTTATATGCCTATGGTTTCGAGTTAGACTGAATGAGTGGAGGTTCAACTCTCGCTATTCATTTTTATTATGCCCGACATTGTCGACCACTTAAGGAAGTTGAGGCGTTACAATCCCAACCAAAAGTAAGTCGAATTCTAAATCGGAATTTTTCCATAATAAATGATTACAAAAGGTTATAAGTCGATGATACCAATAATTATTGTCATATTTTATTATTAATTAATTATTTGCGTAGATTTAATTATGTTACTCAATAAACTAACTTTTGGATGTTTTGCCCAAACTTATTAAAAAAAAAAAAAAATAAATGTATGTAAATATCTGTGTATTTTAAAAAATTTTCTTCAGAAATAATTTTTTTTAAAATGAGAAGCGGTAAAAATTAAAATTAAATCATTAAATAATTGAAAAATCAGTTAAAAATCATTAACGAAAAGAGAAATTTGACAGTATACAAATGTTTAATAATTTTTTTTATTTATTAAAAGTCTCCTAATTAAATTTGTAACAATATTAAAATACGCGTAAGACATCAATGGTTTACGTAGTTAGTTTTCGGAACTGCTGACATTATTTGGTTATTTGCTATAAATTAAAATGTACTAAAAAAATTATTGAAGGAGCCGTTACTCTGTAGTAGTTAATCATTTTGCATAAATAACTAAATAAAGCACACTACTTTGTTTTCTACCACTATATGGTGCAAAATACAGCAGTGTGTTTTATTTAGATATTTGTACTAAAATATACTGTGCGCATGCTGGGTTGACTTTTTTTCCATAAGAATACATGTAAAAGTTTTTTAAACTTTTTAACTTTACGAGTTTCCTAATGACTTTGGATTTTTTACAGAAAACTGTGTCATATAAAAATCTATTAAAAAAAAAACTTTATTTCAAATTTTTTTCATTATTTTCGTCTAACGCCTCAACTTACTTAAGTTTAAACTTGTCTGTGAATCAGTATTATCACGTGCCTGCTTGTGCATGGGAACATAATAGGTTCGATAGATCCTGATGATTCAGATTTATTACCGAGTGATAACTTGGTATTGAGTAGTTATCTTCACTTCATGTTGATGAATAATACCTATATAGTTACTATGCAATCTGTGAATCCCAATCATAGTTGTGATGGTTGTGGGCGATTTTTAAATAAATTACGGACTTGAAAAATTAATGAAAACTATCGAAAACTGCACCTTGTTTGACTCAAAATTATCCGCAGGGGATTTATCTGTGAAAACTGTCGAAAAACGCATTAACATCAGGGTAAGAGGAGGATTAATGAAACTAGTGACAGTGAACAAGAACCAAGCCTAGAAACAGTAGAAAGTGAAATAAAAAAGAAGTACCAACTTTTAGGCAATGTTCTTGATAATAATGTGTCAAAAGAGACAATGATTGCTCCCAGAGATTAAGACGAAAACGTCTTACTTTTTGTTTTAAAAAAATTATATCTCTATATTGCACCTTTTCTGCAGGGAGAAACTTTGAGAAATATTACCACTTATAAGTTTTTGGTATCTCGATAATATAATTCAATACCATCTAATTTGCAGTAACGGTTCGCGTGAAAATGCTCTTTTAGCTAGTATTTCTACTGGCTATATTTGTATAGATATTGCATTTAAAACTGTCGGGAAGGAATTTGGTATGTCAACAAATCTTGCCAAGAATGTACTGATATTTCATTGAAATAACGTTCAATGAAATGTGAAACCCAACTGATAAGTGAAGTTACTAAATGAAATTATAAATAAAATACGAAGAAGATTTATTTTGGCGTAGAAACTGCAAAAGTGCTGAGTTAGAATGCTCAATAAAATCCACTAATACCCTGGATTATTTTTCATTTTCCGACAGCGTGGCCATTTTAGCAAATAAACGGTACGCCAAAGTAATCCATCTATATGCATTTGACATAATTCCCTGAACAACGGATAGAAATTTACAGATGAAACCTAAATAAAAGAAATACGTGTACACCAATAGTAAATATAAATCATGCTCCTTAAACGTGCGGAGAAATATCGAATGTTATATATGAGTATGTTTAATCGACTCAATGAATCATTCAAATCTGCTGTAAAACAGTTATAAATAATACAGTAACCAGAACAGTATAGCGTAGCCAATACCATCGACAGCGCAAACGAACTACAAACAAGACATATCATTTAAATCCTATATTTAAAAAAGTTTAAATGAATATTCAACTGCAATACCAGATATGGCTTAGATTTTAATCTCTACCTTTCCGGCTTAAAATAATACCTATACAATTAGTAATGTAGAGACGTAGAAAAAAATATAATTACAAATGGTTTGCAGATGATGATTTCATAAAGTTTTCTCGTGGCCTCATTCCATGATCTTTATTCTCTTAGCCTTGCCCACTTCATAAAATTCAATTGGTGTTTGTGTCCAGACAGTAAAAAATTTAATTTGGTGCCTTGTAGACTTGTAGAGTCCCGCGTATACCGAAATTTTGTAGATTTCGCATCGACCAAACTATTTTCTTTTCTACCTCTCTAGTTTACCACTAAAGAGAGGTTGAAACACAGGTATGCTTTAAATCTCCGTTTGAACGTTAATATTCATTTAATGAAAGTTTATCGACATCGTTTTTAGTAAGTGGAGCAATTAGGTATTTGTATGGCCATTTTTTTGACTTATGTCGTGGACCATATAGCAGTTATAAAAAATTTAAATTCGAAACTAAATACAGTTAACCAAAAATATAAATGAGAAAGGACAGAGCGAGACGACTGGGATACCCACTGACTATTCTGAGGTCGTTCGGGATATTTTTATATATCAGGCTTTGGAAATTAAACAACACAAGGAAAGGCAAAAGGTTTATGAAACTAATTTATAGCTTAATTTTAGTTTTCTTAATAATGTTAAGCTCTTTAAAATATATATTCCTTTTTCCGATCCACCGCTTTACTTTGTAGTCAGAATAATAAGCCTCTTACTGTTCCTCACTTATATCCTTATATTATTGAAACCCTATTCAAATCAATAGAAGTTAGTTGGTGTCCGATCGACCGCGAGGATAGACGTGTGTAAGGAATAGTAAGTAGAGGAACTTGTAGGTACGACCGCTTATATTTTCCCATAAGTCCGAATCTGGTGCGCATTCTGACTACGCCGTCTCTGCCTTTACCGTTTGCACCGCTTGTAGTATCAAGAAGCATCGTCTAGAAACCAGACGGGAATTCGTGTCTGCCGTTCGTAAAGAGAAGTCCACTCCAGTCCGTTGAGCTGCACGCGTTCCCACCAGCAACAGGAGCAAGTGAGTAAAGTTTGTAAGTGCCAAATCACTCCTGGTATCCCTATTGCACTGTCTGTACTACCGCAGGTTTTTACCGCTTTTGGCCATAGGCACTACTCACTAACCGTTTACCGTATCACCGCCTCACGCTTTTACCAACTGTTTAACAGCCCGTCATCACCTTTCTCATCTTAGCTTGTGTCACCATAACCTAACTTTAGTTAAAGCTCTTGGTTGCCTGTTAGTATTAAGTAGTATTGTAAATAGTCGGTTCTAAGATAATAAATCTTCTTATGTAATCTGAATCGTGCTTCTTACTGTGGTGTATGTGAAGTATAACTGTCCTTAGACCCGCTGGACATTACATTTTCTTCACTGTAGCTACTCAAGCCCTGCTGAACCAGCTTTGAGGGTAATTGGTTTTTCCACCAAAAAAGAAATTGACGCCCAAGCTTTCCCCATGTCGTTCTTACCGTCAACCGACTGCCGAAGCTCGAGTTGTCAATGAAAGAAAGATGTTAGAAAAAGTACCAGGTCAAAATTTTCAACGCAAACCTGAAATATTTTGAAAATTGGTTGAACATGAGAAGGCTATTACTTCCTCCCTTGTTCATATTCAAAATAAAGCGCTTCTTTCATTTCTTCATCCAATTGTTTTTCTTTCCAAGGCTAATTTTTTTATTTTACTAAAAAATTAAATGGCAATATTTCCAACTATGACCCAAATAAGTAAACACCTCTTGATACATTTAAGTAAGGCTCGGTATAAATGTGCCTCAAAATGTCCTGATTATGATGGCACTGACTATGATGATGAATATAACGTGAATTTTGAATAAAAAATCCCTAATATAGTTTTTTGAACTTTGAGGACAAAGAAATTGTAATAGGTCGTGCATAAACTCGACAATATAGCCGACCCAAAAAAAAAATTAGTTTCCGTGCTTTAAATAGAAATCTTTTCATTGGATGATATCAAAAGATAAAAATTTAATGGAGTTGTGTTCACCTTAAATAAGACACACTGTATAAAAATACACTATTATTATTCAATCTCTTAACAGATATTATCTCTCCTGGGCTGCACTCTCGATTTTGAATAAAACATGAATTAGTGAACTTTAGAATAATAGAGTCTGTGCAGTTTGTGTTTGCCGACTGCTTGTGTTTAACTGATCGCAACGAAGCGGGCAGTTTCTGCTTCCTAGTGCAACGTGAACATACACCTGCGATAACTTTGGACCAGCCGTATTTCCGATCCAGTGCACAAGAGCGATCCATATTTAGATTCCACTACCGGTTTTCATTGTGGTTTTCCTTTAATTAGATCGAAATAATGACATTACGTGCACACACACATCATTTGTGGTTTTATGGAGGTAGCCACCGTTAATGCTGGACAAATATAATTACATTTGCCACGTATCGAAAATAACATTAAAATATTCCACGGCAAGAGAAATAGAATGCCTGTTAATATTTTAGGAGCAGGGAAAATTGTATTTTTATTCCTTTACTATTCTTGAATACCTATGGATTAAATTACTTCCATATGCACCTGGTGGAGTGCAAGTATAATAGTAATCGTAAAAAAATTATCAAACATTTTTATTGCTGGAATAGGTTTAGAATGTCATGAAACGTCGAGACTTTAAACTTTAGCGAAAAAATAATTCTGTGTGTGTATCGGTCTGTCCGTCTGTAACTTTTATGTGCGCACGTTTTCTCTGGAACGGCTTAAGATATTGACTTGAAATTTTGTACACGTATGTATTTTAGCGAGACCTGAAACGTTCTTTAAACTTATCCGGTGAAGGGTTGGTGGTAAATAGGGGTAGATAGGAGATAAAAAGTAAAGTAAGTTGGTAAGAGTACACAAATTTGGGATATGGTGTATATACTAGAAGGCCTCAGATTTTTTATAATATTTTCTATTCGACCCACCACCTCCACTAAATTATTAAAGGGGTTGATATTATAAAATTGAGATATTCACTTGAAATTTAGTACACGTATGTATAATAGCCACATTTGGAATTAGATTATATATTGAGATAATTCCGTTGAAGGGTTGGGGGTTAAATAGGAGAAAATAAATAAAGCAAGCTGGTAAGAGTACAGAAACTTGAGATTTGGTGTATACAGGGTGTAATTAGTTTCATGCCACTAAAAAAAAACTGGTAATAGGCACCGACTAGACAAACAAAAAACCTATATGACTTTTTTCTCTAGGGGCACTTTGAAAAAACTGACCTTGGTTTAACATTTTAATGTTAAGGTAGGAAACATTCGAGAACCATTGTTTTTCAGGGTCAATGGATGTTATAGTTCCGAATATTAGAAAGTTTATTGTATGTAAATAATACGACTCGACAGCTACTTTCATTTCATATCTACAAGTTTAATGAATTTGTTGGTTTCGTAATTTGGTGAACAATTATTTTCGATTTACATTATTGCCGATCGAAAATTACTGTATTATGTTTTATGTGATACTATTTTTCAATATATTTTTAATATAATTCATTGTACTTCATTTAATTCTTCTGAGTGTGATCCTGTTATCGCTGCAAGATTCCGACCCTTGGTGACTTCTGAGCAATTAAAATACCTACATTATGAGACTTTCCAAATTAAAATCGCTCCAGTGGCAAAAAAAGTTACTGGAAAATTTATTTATTTATTTTTTCATCATTTATAACTTTTTTTTACTTCCGAAGGGAAGTATTGTATTCGAAAAAAAATCACCCTCCGAGATTGTTTCGAATTTTCACGTTTCAGAACATATAGGTTACGAAAATATAGGTTTTTCAATTCCGTCTGTTCGTCTGTCTGCCTCTTGGTCTGTCTGTCTGTCTGCCTGTATGTTCGTGCATTAACTAAAAGACTACTTGACGAGGAACAGTCAAATTTGGTAGGTAGCTGACGCCACTGCCACCAAAGAAATGGTTAGATTTTTACTGGAAAATATACAAGATCTAGAGGGAATTGATAATAAAAAAATTGTTTTTCGCTCAAATTTAAAATTTCGATACTTCGTGATATTCTAAAACTGTTAAAAAAAAATTATTTTTGAAAATTTTAAATAGATTTTTTTTTTAAATTTTGATAATATTGTATAAAATGGATGATGGTAAACAGTTTTTATTTACTCAAATTTCAAATATTCACGTTTCATGACATTCCAACTTAAAAAAATCGGTAAAGGTCTTTACACAGAACTTCCCTCTTTGTTTATACAGGACGGTCACTCTAAAAAATTATTAATTAAGAAATAATAGAATAATAATCGTAATGTAGTTAGCTCTATTATTACAGAGAAAACCTGATAACTTTTTTCCATCATTTAGGTGGGAGAAACAGACTTTCAAATATTTTTGCCTAATTTTCAAAAATCTTAAGGAAATAGGTTTAGAATGTAATGAAACGTGGACATTTTTTCTCCATCATCTATTCTATTTTTCTCTTGAAATATATTTAGAATGCCACGAAGCGAGGAAATTTTAAATTTGAGCAAAACAAATTTTTTCTCCGTCATGCATTTTATATGTAAAAAAAAATCTTTTTAAATTAAAAAAAAAAAATTTGAAATGTGTTTAGAATGTTACGAACGTGGAAATTTTAAATTGAGCAAAAAAAATTCTTTCCATCATCCACTTCATTTAAAAATTTCAAAATTTTCAATATTTACTTTTTTTTCTTTTTTAAACTTTCAAAAAATTTTTCTTGATAGTTTAAAATATCACGAAACGTGAATATTTTAAATTTGAGCGGAAAAAATGTACATTATCTATTCTCTTTAGACGGTCCACCCTGTATATTCTCCAATGAAAGTCTAACCATTTCTTCGATGGCAGTGGCGCAGCTACCTACCAAATTGACTGACAGACAGACTGACGAAATTGAAAATATATTTTCGTAATCTATGCTTTTTCTCGAATACAGCACTTCCCTTTGGTATGCGAGGGAAGGGAAAAAAACATGTTTTGAGAATCAAAAGAAAAAAATTTTGAAACTTTTTTATAAAATGGATGGAAAAAACATGTTTCCCTCAAATTTAAAATTTCCACGTTTCATGACATTATAAACATATTTCAAGTAAAAATTTGTTGTGAAAATTAAAAAAGAAAATTCACACTACATGGATTTTCTTTTATTTTAAAATTTCCACGTTTCATTATATTCTAAACCTATTCCAATAAAAAAACGTTTTGAAAATTAAAGAAAAAAAATGAAAATTTTATCCCCAACCACCATAAAGTAGATGATGGAAAAATGTTATCAGGTTTTCTCTGTAATAATAGGGCTAACTACATTGCGATTATAATTCTTATGTCATTTCTTAATTAATAATTTTTAGAGTGACCGTCTTGTATGAGTAAAGAGGGAAGAGGTTCTGTGTAAATACTTTTATCGATTTTTTTTAGTATTCTGCAACTCCTATTGCTACAAAATGTATTGCATATGAAAATATATGAACTGAAAAAAATTGTTAAACATATTATTAAATAATTATCACGAAATTAAAAAGCCGTTATAGTTTCGAAAAAATGTTTGCGTTTCCGTTTTATAAAGTTTATAGGTTTTTTAATATGTCAAATGTGATTGTTGCTTACGTACTTCCATAGTCACGTGAGACATCAAATTATATCAATTTTATTTTTACTCACGTATCTATTGCATTTTTAACATGAAGATATAATATCCATCAGCTTTTACATTTTATGATTATTACACATTTACGTTTATGGTTGGTAAATGTGAACATGCGTGTGATTTTGTATGCAAATGGTGAAGTATTTTTAGCAAGAACCTCCAACATTGAACAGTATAATGGATGTGGTAGTAGAAACAAATCTAAAAGTTAATCAGATTAAAACCAGAGTTAATTGCAAGGAAATGAAAATTTGTAACTGAGTATAATTAGTGAGAAAATCCAAAAAAAGGAGCTGATATTCAGAAAATAAAATACTAGTGATATTATGTGATATATAAATGGTGTAAATAGGCTGATATCTGCAAAATTGAGAATTTGAGAAATCATTTCACAAAATTTAATATTATACAAATCTTCAATGTGTGAAAAAGTGAAATAGCAACCAGATAAACATAAACTAAAAGAAATTAAATTTATAGAACTTAAAGGTATCTAAAATTACTTTTAATTTAGTTGTATGTGTGGCGAACCTTTCTATAAGTACCACCCTCTGAATTTGCGTCTTGATCACGCTACAAAAAAAAAATAATTCAAAACTGATTATATTTACACATCCAGTGTTAGAGTTGTTTCGCAGATACATACTGTTACGGATTTCCACCTTTTAGGAAACACCCTGTATGAATTCGTGGGTTCTAAATAATTTTAACAAGAGATTAAACACTACTAACACTTTATTTAACAATTTACTGACTACAATACTTGTTTACTTAATAGTTAACCTCACTTTTTACCGAGCGTGTCACTTCTCAAATAAACTTCCCCTCCCGCGCTTGTAATCGCGCCTTATATACTCCGAAATTAGCTCTAGATCAATCCAGAATCTTCTTCAACCATAATCTAGAAAAGTCCTTGGCTCTTTCTAGAGCCTTTCCAGTCACCATCAGAGGCATAGGCGTGCCATCTCCTTTTCCAAGGGGGGTGTAATTCATAACACTGCCCCCTCCTTAAGCCTAGATCGTCCCGATCAGGCAACTCAGAATCATCGATGTAGTTCGCCAGCCTGTCCAAATGCACGATCTTCATCTTGGACTTTTTGCTTCGTTGAATCCGATAGACGACATCATTAATTCGGGTAATAACAGTATACGGTCCATCCCAAGGCGGTTGAAGTTTCGGTGACCTTCCTTTCTTCCGCTGTGGGTTGTACAGCCAAACCAGGTCTCCTGCCTTGAATCCTTCTGAACTACCCTTCCGGTCGTATCGAGCCTTCATTCGGTCACTGGCTGATGATGGTTCCGCTATATCGTTAGCCAACCTCTTGAAAGGAGCTCCGGTGTTGAACTGCTTCTTTTCACCCTTACTTCCAGTCTGTGGTCCCTTACTGGCTGCACAAATCTTGCATTTGCGACACCAAGCCTCCACATCCTGACGACTTCTTATCCAATAAAATCGTTCTCGTATTTTCTTCAGGGTCTTGTTCACACCGAAGTGTCCATCGGATGCCCCATTGTGCACTTCCTGAAGCACTTTCGCTACTCGACACCTGGGAATCACTAGACGCATAACCACCTTTTTTCCATCCGGGCTTTCCCATGCTCTCCGCAACAGCCCGTTCATGACTTTCAGTGAGTCCCACTGCGCCCATAGTGCCTTCAGCCCCACTCTTTTGCCCGAAACATCCTTCCATTTTGGACGAGTTCCCCTTTCTTTGGCTCTCAATATAGGCCCAATTTCCACATCGTTTAGTTGCTCTTGTCTGAGCGCTTCATCTGCCCTATCATCCGGCACTTCCACCTTGACAGTGTCGACTGCTCCCTTGACCTGCAGTTTCTCCTGGTGGTAGTACTTGCAACCTTCCTTGTACCTTCTTCCGGATGAAATGTTTGCATTTCTCTCAGGTTTCGTTTTATCGTCATATCCTTGTAGTGGTGGCCTTTTTGTAATGCTCCGAAGCTGGGAAATCTTCACTTCTCTAGGGGCACCACGTTCGTTATCTGTCACAGCCTCTCTGGTACCGGCTTCCTCTGGTTTTCCCCTTGGCTTCACAGCATCTCCGGCCTTCACTCTCTCCAAGCTCCTCTGTGGACATTCAAGCTGGATATGTCCTAGTTCCCCGCACCTGTAGCATTTCATACGCCGTCCACTTGGCCTTCCACTACTTTGTTTATTCTGTGTCTCTGCCCTGTTTCCAACATTCACTTTCCTCGAGTTCCGCTGTCGACAGTCTCGTTTGATATGTCCTATCTTGCCGCAGTTGTAGCATTTAATACCCCCGCTTGGCTTGCCTTGTCTTTCTGCAGTATCCACTTGAGCCAGTAACTGATTGAACATCTTATATATGTCGGCCAACATAGCGTTCTGGTTCTCCTTTTTAGACTGCGATCTTTCGAGACTCATAGCTTGTACTCTTGGACTCGGGGTATCTTGAAGGACAGCTTCCACCTCGAGTGCACGTACCAACGCTTCGCTGCTGTTCTGGTATCGAGATAACCTGAGGACTCGCCTGATCTCATCATCCTGTATACCATCCAGAAAAGCATCTACTGCCAGTTGATCTTGGAATTCCTTCGGTACATCCGGGTAAGCCAGGTGAGCCAGTCTCCACACGGCAGCTTCAAACTCTTGCAAACTTTCCCCAGCCCCTTGAACACGTGATTTCAGCTGGGTCTGGTACACTCGGGCAAGGTGTTGATCGCCATATCGTAGATCTAAGGCGGCTTCTAAAACTCTAAAATTCCGTTGTTGGTCTACCGGAATTGTCTGGAGCAATTCCAATGCTTGGCCTCTTAAAGCTACGATTAATGCTTTAGCCTTCTCTTCGTCGTTCCAGTTGTTTGCACTTGCTGCTGCCTCAAACTGTGTCTTGTAAGTCATCCAGGAACTTTGACCATCAAAGGAGGGAATTTTTAATCGCTGGCCTGATGACACCACTTGCTGGTTTCCTCTATCCCTCAACTGTCGTTTAAGCTGGTCTATTTCCCCTTTGACTTCTTCTTCGAACTTGTTTACTTTCACTTTGACTTCACCAACTTCTTCTTCGACCTTGCCTACTTTTACTTCGACCTCATTAACTTTCGTCTTTACGCTACCCATATCTTCCTTAATCTCCTTTTTTATTTCTTCCACGACTGTAAACAAGGCATTCTGTTGCGTTTCTATAGCTTTCCTTAAGTCATCATTTTCCTTTTGACGGCGTCTCTCCTCTTCTTGTTTTTCCTCTTGACGTCGTTTCTCTTCTTCTTGATGCCTTCGTTCTTTTTCTTGTCGTCTTCTTTCCCGTTCCTCTTTCTCTTCCTGGCGCTTTCTTTCCTGTTCTTCTTTCTCTTCCTGGCGCTTTCTTTCCTGATCCATCATCATCTTTTGCATTTGGGCCATAAATTCCTGCATTTGTTGTTCGGATGCCATGCTTCTGGTCGTTACCGGCATACAATTACGTTGAAATCAAATAAGTTTAATAATTACGTCACTATCGGTAATGGGACTGTCCAGAAACCCTCAAAACGGCACGAAAAAGTCTTATCTAGAGTCTTTGTCACTTAACCTCTAATGTCCAACAAAATGTTCCAAAAATGTCTCAAAAACGCACTTAAACACTATTTTCCTGTTCGAAAATAACCATCGAACAACGTCCAGTAAATTAGTCCTCCGTGTTAGCACCAACTTCGAGAATACACTGCCAAACCTTCTCGAACACTTCCGAAAAATCCTCTTGTCAAAATTCCGCTTCCGACACCAAAATGTTACGGATTTCCACCTTTTAGGAAACACCCTGTATGAATTCGTGGGTTCTAAATAATTTTAACAAGAGATTAAACACTACTAACACTTTATTTAACAATTTACTGACTACAATACTTGTTTACTTAATAGTTAACCTCACTTTTTACCGAGCGTGTCACTTCTCAAATAAACTTCCCCTCCCGCGCTTGTAATCGCGCCTTATATACTCCGAAATTAGCTCTAGATCAATCCAGAATCTTCTTCAACCATAATCTAGAAAAGTCCTTGGCTCTTTCTAGAGCCTTTCCAGTCACCATCAGAGGCATAGGCGTGCCATCTCCTTTTCCAAGGGGGGTGTAATTCATAACAATACAAAAGTATACATTCAATTTACGAATCAAGTTACTGATGTTCTACCACCTTGTCTTATTACGATTCCCATAAGAATAATTGCTAGTGATAAAACTAATTTTATTCGTGATAATAATTCCTATAAGTTATGAAACACCTTCTAGCTCTTACCTTTATATATGCATAGGACTATAAAGTATCTAAATATATGTCATAATTTATAGTTTCTCATTATTTTTCCTCTTTCTACTGCAAACGGTTTTTAAACATTGAGCTATCGACGTATAACTAATATAGTACATTTCTATTACAGCTACAAAACAGCAATCACGGCATTCCCTCTACGGTATTAGAGTTCTTTCTGACCCAATTTTTCAATCAAGAAACGTCGCCTGATTTGTTTACGTCTAGGTTTATTCAGTTAGTATAGTTTCAAAATGAATGTATGCATTAATTATCGGTTATCGGTGGTCAAGATAGTAGCACTTATTTTCCATCCCTTAGATTTTGAGATGCAGAAAGTTCATCATATCATTTTGACTGCAATGAAACGGAGCCTATTGCTCTTTACCAATATATCGATCCGGTTGCTTACAATGTTCAATAACGAGGCAGATGAATTAATAGACAATAATATGCTTCAATTCATTGATCACCACACCCCGTTCATCGAATTTGAAACTAAGTGACATTTTATCCGTAGTGTATTAATAATGTATATAACAGCACCCAACTAGTACAATTAGTCGTGGGAACGTAGCAGTGACTATTGTAGGCACTTTAAAGTGTTTTGGTACTAGTCACAGGTACGTAATAGGAACGTTCCTAATACGTGTTTATGACAGAAATGGGGAATATTTTTTGGTGAAGATAACGTTCCAGCCACGTTCCTGGAATTTGTCTGGCTACGTTCCAATGATGTTGTTGCTCCGAAGCGGCGACGTGGCGGCGTAGACGCCGCAACTTTCAGAAAACTTTACCACTCCCGACTCTTTCAAATCGATGTTGCCCCTTTTTTGTCTTGCAACCGATTTTATTATATTTATGTTTAATCTCAGAAGGTAATATTAGACAGCAAAACTTGTGCTACTTTCCAATGGTCTAAGGATCACAATTAAATCGAATGCAATTTTACTGACAAACATAATGATAAAACGTCCGAATCTAACCACGCGCCTTAAAATATGCTTTTTTTAATGAAAATATTGTTTTTAAAATATGTAATGTCATGCGAGAATATGACACACTAGATGCCGAAACCTATTTTTTATTGTTCTTCGGAACTTAACACTACTTTTTATGTATTCAAAACTGCAAATACGTAACTTGAAAGTTATATTTACCACAAATCTGCGAATGGAACTGTAGCATCACTTTAAAGTCGTAGCAAAGTTGTGACTACCACAAATTACCTCTTCAAAGTTGCCGCTGCTACTTTATGGTTACATTTCTCACGCTATTGATTCGGAACGTACGTGTTAGCCGTACGTTGGGGTCTAGACTGAACGCGTTCCTAGCTTTTGCTGTTTATCATTTACCTAACTTCACATTGGAAAACCTATCAGCTGTCGCAATTTACTTGTATGCATCCATATATCAACGACTTAATAAACATAAACCTTGTTGGTATAATATACTATTACAGTGATAGATAACATAGAAGAAAAGGTAGGTGTAATAAAACAGTGTTGAAATATTAAATTTTGTTGCCTTATTTTGAACATAAAATGTTGCATAGCATGAATATAGCGGCATATAATTCTAGTCTAGGTTAGGCAAACATATTATATAGGTTAGGTTTGTTGCATTAACTTTATCTATAGTCAACATTGAGAACTAGATGGTGAAATTTACTTCATGGTAAATTTCAGAGGTGATGTGCACTTTGTAGTAGCCGTATACAGTTCTATAGGTAGCAGTAACGTCATTAACACCTATGAATATTACTTACAAGTTCCACTGCTTTAAAGAAATAGTGAAGGTTCCCAGAACGTCGCGGCAACCATTAAAGCTATTTGAAGGTGATTGCAACTTTGAAGTCACATTTTTGTGATGCGAGTTAGTCGCTGCTACTATAGTTTACCACCTTCAAGTTGTGAAAACCCAAAAGTCGTCACACTGGTAACTACCACGTTCCCATGTATCACGAAAGCTATGTAGAAGTTGCATAACTATAAAGTAATCATTAGTGGTAGAAACTACTAGGCAGGGACTATAGACTTGTCAAATGAATTTATATTTACACCAAAGTCGTAAATTTAGTGGCAATTGCGTAATGGTTACTCATACGAAGTTCCTATCTCAGTTACTGTCATTTTGGTGCTAGTTGGGCATGAATGATGAAGGCTACCTCAATTATTTGCAACTCGTAATGATCAATGTAAACCTTCTTGTGAAAATGTCAAGATGTCACTACTAATTTCCATAATGAATGATAATGATAATACTACTTGTGGGGAAAAAATTATATTTATTTGTATATGTTTTTACCCATAACCACATACAGCGATCTTTTCATACCTCGATGATTTTTTAAGGAACAATTTACCAAGCATGTTTGCTATATCAAAATTTTCCACTTGCAACAGTCTTTCAGAAAAAAAAAATATTTGCAAAAATAAGAAGTTACCCCCAACAGATGTAAATTAATTGAGCTGAGTCTGCGGTAGGTTCTTGGTGAAACATACTAAATAGAATAAGGATTAAAAACAATTGGTATTACTGTTTCACAATTATTATTCAGATTTCTCTGACATATGTTTCGGCCTTTCGACAATTATCAAAGAGTTATAACAGTTGTTATAACTCTTTGATAATGGTCGAAAGGCCGAAACATATGCTTATTCTATTTAGATATAAATCCTAATTTATTAAAAAGTAGAAGTCTACAATAGGGTGGAGCGCAACTATAGGCGAAATTTTAGTGTTTGCTACTAAAAGTTGTAATACCAAAAAAAAATTGCCAGTCAAATGGTGTAATATTTTTAAGTATTATTATTGATACGTAATTGTGAAAATAGTTACTATTGCATGTAAAACGTAACAGCCAAAAATATTTCTGAAACATATTAACAACTTTTGCCATTTACCGCCCTATTAAAAAGTTCATCTACTGCACTAAAACAAAGCGTATGTTGAGTCAACACCGTGGACGTTACAAAAGCAACGCCTACTACTATCACAAACTATAGTGGATTAGCACTTATCCTTGACTGAAGAACCTGGATCTATTTATACAGGACATACGATACCTTCTTCGGGATCTGCTAAAAAATATTACGGAGTCCATACCAAAATTTTCTGAATCAAATAATTTCAACTTAGATAGTTTGTTAGCAGTGGAAACTGATAGGAGAGTAGTAAACACCGGATCTAAAAACGGAGCCATATCTCAAATGAAGTGATAGTGCCGAACTAGGAATTTGAACCGGCTGTGCCAAAAAACTTCAAAGACCGAGTAGTGAACATGCCAAAAATTATTGAAAATTGATGTAAATTTTTTTAACATTTCGGCAGAGTAGGCATCTCTTCTTTTTTCGTGTTGCATTGTACATATTAGTAAATTACCTTTAACGAGACTTTGTAAGCTGAACTGTGATCCTAGAACAAATAAAATCCTTTCTGTTGTTTTCTCCCTATTTAGGAATTATTTAAGCTGGAGGCCAGCTTTATGGGGAAAGGAAATATGTCACGCACGAAATAGCCAAATCCGGGAAAGTAGCTAATGTTTGTATAAATTAAACACGTTCGACCCTAGTCCATATTAAATCAAAAAACAATTAAGTAATGTCAATGCCGATAGTACAATTGTTTAATATTAAAACACAAATATATATAAACATAACATTGACCGGTATAAAGATCTGCTACATAAACAAATATATAAAACGATATATAATCAACGAGGCTCTTGGTTCTTTTCATTGAATTGAGTTACGACGTTCTAGTGTCCACAGTCAGTCTTAATTTTGGGGCCCTCATCTTAGAATGTGGGGCCCAGGCCCTTCACCCAGTCTTAGTGATCTCCACCCTGGAGATCACAAGTTAAGTTGTAGAGTGTAAAGTGACCTTTTACTCCCCACTGTGTATATTGGTAAGATCGTTAAAATTGTTGTGTTCTATTTTTTTTATGTGTATCGTTGTTGTTGATTATTTGTATCTGTTCTTTGTTCGTTATCCCCTAAACGAATGTTTTAATAAAATCATATAAATTCTCAAAATTGCCCCTTCCTAACACACCTCTCCATAGGGCGTAGGGCCATAGTCCAAGGCCCTAGCCTTTTTCTATGTGACAATATATCAGTCAGACTTAGTAAATTATCCCTTTAAAGAAATCATGATCAAAATTTGAAAAAACTCATGAGGTCACAAATTATTATTTTATCTTCAATTTTCATTAATTTTTACTAAACAGTTCAGATTCTTTAGTAATAACTTACTTATCAATGAATATTACTAAAATACAAAAAAAAAAAAACGTAAACAATAATAATTCTTTTTCTAATCAGAAAAATGTGACTATCTCAAAAGCGATAAATAATCATACAACATACATAAGAACTATTTTGATAGACACTATTTCTTTTTTTTATGTCTACTTGGACCATTATGTATAGTTCCGTGGAATCAACAAGAAGAATATTAGGTTAATTTTGGCGTTGACTGTTGGGTCATCCTGTATAGCACATGTTTTGTAGACGGCGTTAATTAAATGTTTCCCAGTCAGGAATAATAAATGCCGATTTGAAACGAGCGACAGACATTAAAAAGTAGCTAAAAAGTAATAACCTCTGAAATAAAGCAGGGAGTCGGAGGATCGTCCGAGAGAATACACGACCTATCTAATTTAAAACAAACCTGATACAATCCCCCAGAATTTCTCTGACAAGATGAACAGTATAATTTGATTCAAACCACATTTCCTCTGATGCCTCTGTCGGAATACCTAACCAAAGCGCTGGTGTAAATCCAACTTTAATTCGGGCCCCCGGCCTCAGAACTTGTCCAATTTATATAACAGAGAAACAGCGAAATATAGGAAGCCAGCAAGGCGGATCAGAATTCAATCGCCAAATTCCCGCCACCAGCCGAGCGTGGTTGTAGATACTTGTTTTTTTATGATATACTGATTGAAGCTTGTTTTGGTGCCAGTCACCCCTTTCAACTCTTGTCGTTTATTGTTACTTACCTATTTTGCCCGTTAATTGTGATGAAGCAAACTTACCTGCAACAAAAATATTTTATCAACGACAGTATAATAGTATGTTGTAAATTGTATACAATATATCAAGGATGTTTTTATGTTCTAAATAGACGAAAAGTATTTTTTCTACTGCTTTTTGTTTAAGAAAAACTTCACTTCTTAAAATATTGATACAAAACAATGGTATATTACTTAATGAGTGATAATGTAAGTAATAACCAGAGATCGGTTTTACCCACGGGATTCCAGGGATGGCTTTTACACATATTATATATTGTAAACACTTACTGAAACATTCCCAAAGTATAAAAACAAAGTCATGCAACATATTAAATTAATTTTATTTAAATGTACAATGTTAATGTGTGACTTAATGTCAAGAGACATACCATATGAAATAAAAACGAAATACGTAAGAGATTATTTTATATTGCAGCAAGTATACGGTACAGTAGTGGCTATTTACCAGAAACCCAATCCCAGGCGGGGAGGGTAGTAATTTAATAAGATTGCTCACACTCAGTGTCTCTTATACTGTAGATTTGTTCGAACGTAAGTACTAACAACTAGAAGCTACAAATTCTCGCGCTATAGCGGATACAGTAAATTCAAGTTTACAAGACTTTTGGGGTGATAAATATGCAGAAAATAAGGACAAGTTCTAATTATTTATTACCGGTGGAGTGAATTATATGAAAGTTCTTCAAGGGAATCTAGAGACAATACACGAGGGTTCCCCTAGCCTTACGGGACCGTCAATATCAGCCAACTGTAACGGTCACGTTTTGTAAGAACACTCAGTACCTTAAATTAGATAAAGCGCGCGACTGATTTATTCTATGTATTTTAAATTTAAATTATACGCGTTTAAATTTCATCGGCTAGTCATGACAAATGCTTGACCAACAGCGTAGTAGTTTAACGCATAGTAGACAATATACGCGTCGACTCTGGCAAGAGAGACGTTGAAGAAGATGGCGTGGAGGCGGTTGCCCCTGTAGGGCCGTAAGAATTAAAAAGCCGCCATTTATTGTAAATATGTGTATATAGTGATTAATAACTGCGAATAGAATCAGTAAAGTAGTTATTATAGTTTACATGTTCTGTGTTATTGTGCTCCATTGCCCATAACTATAGTAATGCAATGTTTTCGTCGAATTAGCTGTAAGTACGGACTTTTATATTATGTATGCCTTTCGTGATGCTAATTTTTCTGTTTGAAGCCGATTGCGAAAACGCAGAATTATAGACAGCTTTCAACACCTCATTCCACGCTTGGCAAGTAATATTCTTTGTTGTATCTAGTGTTACCGTCCGGTAAAGACTTCTCTTACCCCATGAGAAGACTATAATAGTGCGCGAATAATTTCATGTGAACGTTATGTTTACGTAACTATATCGCCCCGTATTTTAACATCTCCCGTGTGTTTTGGGCATAAAAACATAGTGTTCAATGGTCGAACCAGTTTATGCGTCGGAAATATTAATTGTCGGGCCTTTTTTGTTAATAATATTATGTACAGTCTAAAAGGTGCGTATAAGCTTGGCGAACCGAACATGTAATGTAACATGCAATGCAATGCGCGTTGAAATTTGTCTCCCGCGATCACGCCACGAACATCTTACGAACCGTGGGATTTGACGAACACGCCGCGAGCAAGCGAGCTGAACTGTTTAGTCTATCCGATGGTAATAGACCAAAAACATGTCCGACGGTAAAGCTGAAGCTTTGGTTTTAGGCAGTAGTGCCTTATTAATTATCGCAAATATTAAAAAAACGAAAGCTTCCACGATCTACTGGAAGTTTTGAAATTCCAGCACAGTAACGGCCAATATAAAAAGTTTATGATAATCAACTTATATAATAAAACTATAATAATGAACTTTATTTTTACATGCTTCCTCTGGTTGCTACATGGAAGCAGCAATTTCCATCCACGCATCTTTCTTTTTGTTTTTATTCAAATAATTCGGGTCCGTTTGGTCCCAAAGAACAATATGATACTTGTAAATTTCTATTAACAGCAAAGCCGCCTCCTCCGACTAGTCCATGTTCGTTAAAACATTAAAACATCCGTCCCACCTCGCACTGCGAATCCCTTTGTGTTCGTCGCAAAAACCGACAAGCGGTGGATCGCTGCGCGCTCCGAAATAGCCATTCGTATCGTGTTCGCAAGACCGTCCCAATTTGACGAATCTGTAGCATTGCATGTTACATTACATGTTCGGTTCGCCAAGCTTATATGCACCTTAAAGTATTTCCTTTTGTGTGTTTTCATGTAATTTAATTGAGCTTGTTTATATTAAAGTATGAATTCTGTTTTACCGCTCTGGTCAGATCGTGTTTAGTGTAGTTTAATTATTTACCGTATACGGACTCTTATTGTGTACAGTTTTGCTTTATATTTTGCTATATGTCAGCTAGCTTTTTTAAAGATTTGTTAATATGATTATTCTGACGAAAGCTTTTGCAAAGTTTACTCCCAAACCCTGATGTCAAGTGCTCTGCTTTGTTTGTGCATTTTTTGTATATCATTAAAGTAAGTTAAATTTAATGATTCGTTTTATTTTCCCTCAAGAAAATATCATCGTTTCACAACATTTTAGAATACAGAATTTACTACAGTGGATGCAATAAAAGTTGAATTTCGATCTTCGTCAATATATTTTTCAATTACAGGGGGATAGGTAATTCCGATTTCTGGTAATAACTCACGCAGATGAAGCTTGCAGCGCGAGCCGTGGACCTTATAATCTACGACTTTAACGATAAATATTAATATAATGGTTTGACAATGTCCAAACTATTCAAACATGTTAAATCGCCTTCTTTCCCTCAATAATAATGCAGCCACATAAAAAAGGCATGTCTACTTTTAGAAGTGTCATTGGTAAAAAATGTTGGGGACATTATTCTTGCTATTCTATGTAAAGTAAAAAATACAAAAGAAGCTCGCAAAAAATATTATCTGAGATTTTCCTTCGGTAGCAGTTAGTGCGAGGATTAAACATCACAAAACCACAAAGGTCAGTTCTGGGGGTGCCGCGCATCGCCCCAAAAAAACCACCCCTTCGGTGAAAAAAGTCTCATTTTAATGATAACCCATTAACCGTTGAATATATAAAAAAATTGCTCATTGTAAAAAATAAAGCTTGACTAATTGCCTAAAAAAAGCCCACTTGTAATTTTCTTGTATATGCCAAGGTTTTAGAGAAAATCGATATTGACAGAAATTGCAAAATTTCTAATTTTCGTTTATTTGAAATTTTTTGCGTGCGGCCTACAGAAAAAATAGAATTGTTCGAAGACCAAACAAGCTAGGAAGAGAAACCAAAATGGGTTTTAAAGGGGATGTAAAATACTCTCTTGTGTTGCCATTTTTGAGGGCTATTGATATTTATTAGTATATAAAAATAACAATTTAATATAGTTATCTCTTGTTTTTTTGTGCGTCTAACTATTCACAGTCCTATAAAAAATAGCTGAAATATAAGTTATGGATGCATTATCTTTTAGTTCTATGCAGAAAAAGTAAGGAATAAAAATATTCACTTTTACAAATTTAGCAGTGTGTTAAAGTTAGCCAAAAAAATATCCAAAAAAGGCTGCATGTTCAATTTTTTGATATTTCTTTTAATACAATTTTTTAAATATTAAATGATTAGAAACAACAGTTATATAATAATCTGACAAAAAAATTTTTAGCTAAATTTTCAAGATGTTTGTATCTTTTTTTTATTTTTAGGAAACAATGAAAAATTGCCAAAAATTTGGCTAACATGCTGGTAAATTTGTAAATGTGAACATTTTTATTCCTAACTTTTTCTGCACTGAAGTACTACCTTGAACTAAAAGATAATGCATTTATAACTTATATTAAAATCAGTTATTTTTTACTGGCTTTTGAAAGGTTAAAAGTACAAAGAATCAAGAGGTAACAATATTATATTGTTATTTTTATATACTAGTAGATATCAATAGCCATCAAAGACGAAAACACAAAAGTGTATTTTAATCCTCTTTAAAACCCATTTTGATTTTTCTTCCTAGCATGTTAGGCTTTCGAGCAATTCAATTTTTTCTATAGGCTGCGCGCAAAAATTTTCAAAAACGAAAATTCGTACGCATTAAAAATACAAATTTTGCAATTTTTTTCAATACCGATTTTCTCGAAAACCATAGCATATACAAGAAAATTGCAAGAGAACTTTTTTTTAGGCAATTAGTGCTTTCCTTTTCATGATTTTTTAAATAGCTTCAGCGGTTAACGAGTTATCAGTAAAATAAGGCTTTTTTCAAGGAAGGGGTAGGTTTTTGGGGAGGTTGCGCGGTACCCCCAGAACTGATTGTTGTGGTTTTGTGATGTATAATCCCTCCACTAACAGTTACTGAGGGAAAATCTCATAACATTTTTTATTATGGAAATCTTTATCATTATTGGACTATTAAGTGAATTATATTTACAATAATTTCAATAAACATCATGAAGACCCAGAAGTCAGTTTGAAAATTGATTTTCAAACAAGTTGCCATCTTAGAAATATTGTTATATTAATTAGGTCAAACTAACAAAAATTTTATATTCAATTAATAAATGTAAAAACGGCCATCATCAATTTATAACACTGTTTATCCTTGAAGCTCAAACTGTGTTTTTAAGCCAGTGAAATACTGAAATAAAAATAGATTAAAGAATAAACTGTTTGTTTAAATTCCTCATTATAATTTACATAAAAGTAAATATTACTGAATATTCATCGCATGGAAACGTAAAATAAAAATAAAAATTATTCAGAAAATTCTGTGTAGTTTGTAGTAAAGTGTTTAATATGTAATTATGTCGTGTCTAATGTGGTTTTTTAGCACTTCAATAAACCCATGACAGGTCGATTAGCATAATTCATCAATTTATCATTCAAAATCGAGGGAAAGTTTAATAACATCCAAGAAAGATGGGTTTGAATATGATGAGTTTGTGTATTTATACATTTTTAATGTTCCCATGTCGGACTGGGGATGAATTGCTGCAAATTTCAAATTTTATTATTGATTCGATATACTCATTCAAATCATCACTATTTTAAGTGGTGTCATTTAATCACCTTCGCCATGGGTTACATTATTTAGAAAAAAAATAGACTACCTCTCTGAATTTGGCACAGTCTAAAAATTAAATTAGAAATTTAATTTATTTCAACTGCAATAATACTATTTTTATATGAGTGATTATGCTGGCCTTTATTCACGAAGATGCCCGCGAGCCGTAGTCGAGTGGCGCAATGTAATATTATGCTTTTTCTACACCTAAGTAAATAAATTAGACTGTAATGTGATAGCGAAAGGGGGGCGGTAGCTCAGTGGTTTAGCGCGTCTAGCTTGCATACTGGCATACCTAGCGAAGCAGGTTCAATCCCGCCGCGAAATAATTTTAATTATAAAATTATCCCCATGATGTGGTTCGGACTCCACTATAAACTGTAGGGCCTCGTTTCTCTTTACCTTACACAAAATCATTCTGGATTTTCAAGGAGTTACCTCGGTGACTTGAGAAGCGGTTAAGAAGACATTCAAACATTATTCGGTACCTGCTCGTAAGAAGTGGAAAATGTAAACAAACAACATGGCGGCGATACACTTGGTTGTCACTGTCAGCGAGGTGGCTGTCAGCTGCAGCAAGAGTTCATCGCATTCGATTTAAAATGTATAGGAGTTATCCTCGTTTAGACACTGGAAGAGGATATAGGTACAAACAGTAATGTTATGAAATAGTGGGCACTGACTTGCTTAACTTCTTATAACTCGTAATTCTTATCTCTTGTACTCCGTACAGTTAGGCATATGGAAACTCTAGATCTCTGATTATATTTTAGCATATTTATCTCAAAAATCGACATTCGGGACTCTCGTCCTTTTTAGCCTCATTCAGTAAAAAAATAATTACTTGGGGATATTTTATTAGTCATCACATTACTGATCAATCCTTATGGAAGGGTATTTAACGTTTACTTGTACTTGTACTTGTACTTTCACAAAACAATGAGATGCCTATCTTATTCACCGATGAGACGTGCCACTACCGTAATGATCCCCCTTCTCTACATGCTATGGAATCCAGCCATGGTATACTTAACAATAATAATACATTAATAATTCAATCAGGCCTGCTATGTTACCCGATGTAACACCACTTGATTTTCTATATTAAAATTTCTCCTAACTTTTATATGCCTCTATATACTGTCAGATCTCTTATATACCACGGACTTGATGCTTCGCATAGCAGAGCTCTTTGTCAATGAAATAAGGATGTGTTATTAGGTGATTTCTGTAATTAATACCTTTTCTGGCTGCGAATGTACTTAATGTTCCTCTAATTGCATCCTCATAAATGCGTAGCGTTTTGGCCTACGGTGATCATGGCTTGATAAGTAGTTGGCTTTACCACTTCATCGTCATAGGTAGGATATTTCCTATCCTATCTACGTTTACATTGATCAGTGAAGCACAGTGGAGGGAAAATAAATAAAGTAAGCTGGTAAGACACAGAAACTTGGATCTGGTGAATAAACCGAAAATTAATACCAGTCACACATTTAGATCGTTTTCACAAAAAAACATATTAAAATTTAAAAACTGTATAAGTAGTGAGTCATGGCATAGTGTTTTTAGCGCACAAACAGTAGAAAATAAGTATCATGAATTTAATAATACATTGCACTGTTATTATAACGCATCATTTAAGTCTATTACTAATTTTGACGACAAAAAAAAAACAAAAATTGGATAACTGCTGGAATTAAAGTGTGATCGGTCCATTTAAAAGAACTGTTCAATATGCAACAAATTGGTTTGATCAGTGTACAATATCATAAATCATATAAAGTAATTTACAAACGAGTTATGCGTCAGGCGAAAAAAATGTACTTTGACAATATTATAATAAACTCCTCGAACAAATCGAAGGCTGCTTGGAATATAATTAATCGATCATTGAAAAGGGAAAAAAGTAATTATAGTCCTGATATATCAATAAATAATGAACTAACTACAGATAAAATAGTCATCGCCAACGAATTCAATTCATATTTCTTAAATATAACTAAATCATTAGCAATACCAGACAATAATATACTTAATCATAGGAATAGAACCCATACGTGCATTATTAAAAATTCACTTTACCTAAAACCGACTAATACATCGGAGGTTATAAATATAATCAACAGTTTAAAAAATTCTAATTCTTCCGGTTCTGATTATTTTCCTGTTAAAATTGTTGAAAATTGTTCCAGAGAATTGGCTACACCATTAACCGATATCATAAATCAATGTTTTTCAGATGGCATTTTTCCAGATCTTTTAAAATTATCCAAAGTAATTCCATTGTTTAAAAAAGGTGACCTCTGTAATTATAGACCAATCGCAATTTTATCCGTTTTTTCTAAAGTAATTGAAAAGCTAATCGCAATAAGAATATCTGAATTTTTAAATACTAACTCAGTCCTCTCAACAAATCAGCATGGCTTTAGAGCGAATAGATCAACTATATCAGCTTTAGTAAGTTTTCTGGACTATATTTACGAAAATATTGACAGAGGTCATGAGGTTATGGCACTGTTTATTGACCTTTCAAAGGCATTTGATTGTGTTAATCACGACATTCTCTTGGATACTATTGAAAAATATGGTATACGAGGGAAATGCAAAATGTTATTAAAATCTTACTTATCCAACAGACAGCAATATGTCGATTTCTTAGGTTCGAGGTCAGAAACTAAAACAATAGATGTTGGTGTACCCCAAGGTAGTGTTTTGGGACCGCTCCTTTTTCTCCTTTACACTAACGACTTAGATAATTATGTAAATGAATTTTATTGCTCCTTTGCTGATGATATTACTATTGCCGTAGGTACAAAAAACATTCAAGAACTGATTGATAAGTTAAATTCTACCCTACTTAATATAAATAATTATTGCACTATAAAGAAATTGGTAATGAACCAAGAAAAAACATTATCGATACTGTTTCATCCTGTTAGAGCTCATTACATATCTAGTTTGCTTCTACAGCTTAATGGTAGATCCATTGAACAAGTGTCAACTTTCAAATTATTAGGTTTGTATATTGATTTAACACTGGATTGGAAGTCACATGTCTCCTATATCTGCAATAAATGCTCAAGTTACTGTTTTGCGCTGAAAAGATTACGTCATAGAACCAATTTAAAGACTGTGAAAATATTTTATTTTACTAATTTAGAGTCCCGACTACGCTATGGTATTATTTTTTGGGGAAATTCACCGGCATCTAACCGTGTGTTCTTACTACAAAAAAGAGCTATTCGTAATATGTTTAATTTAAGCTATAGAGAATCCTGCAAGCAGACATTTATCAAACATAATATTTTTACATTACCCTGTCTGTACATATATGAAATTTTAAAATTTGTAAAAAAAAACTTATCCACCTTCAATTCCTTAAATGCTAGTCACAATTATCCTACACGGCATGGATCCAATTTGCAATACGATATACACAGACTTGAATTATATAAAAGAAAACCATATTACGTGGGATGTACACTTTACAATAAGTTAGCCGTTGAAATTAAAACTATACCTAGTGTAAACAAGTTTTTGTCAGAATTAAAAAAGTTTCTGTTAAAAAATGCATTCTACTCGATAGATGAATTCTTAATATATTAATATCTTTATCTTATTCTGGAAATGTATTTGACGTATCCTATATCATTGTATGATCTCTTGGATAAATAAAGCATTATTATTATTATTATTATTATTATTATTATTATACTAGAAGCCAAAGCCGCGTATTTTTTTATAACATTCCTCAACCCCTCCACCACACCCACTGAATTATTAAAGGGCTGATAAAATTAAATTGAGATATTCAGATGAAATTTGGTATACGCATGTGCCCATCAGAAGTCATTATAACATCTGATGGGTGTAAATTAGGAAAGATAAGTAGAGAAAGATAATAAGATTCCAGAAACTTCATTCTTGGCGTATATGCTAAAAACCAGCACCTCAATTTTTTTTTACGACGTCTGCCTCAAGTATAATTAAATTCTAGGGAAAATTATTTCCACATACTAGAGTGCAAATATTTATAGTCAAGATGTTTTCCTTTAAATAAACTTGGATAGAAAATCTGGATGTGGAAGCAATGATTCCTTCGGCAGCGGTTTTGTAATTTATTGTTTACTTTTAGAACGCCTCGTGAGATGTCTGTTTGAACCAGTTAGTCAGAATGTTGTAAATCATACAAGTTCAAAATAAATTTAAATATACATCATGTGCCAATGACACTAATAAAATATATTGTCTATATTATCATGCTGGATATTATTTTATATCTTTTATATACAAATTTCCACGACGCTAAATATTATAAAGTCAATTCAAAAGGAATCAGTTGAAAATAAAACGCAACTGTAGTTTAGTACAGAATTTTTATTTCGGTAATAAAGTTAGGTTCAACGTCCCCTTATAATGCATTAAGGAGATTTTCATTTTCAACAATAATAACACAACTTTACTGCCATTCAAGTCGAGATTTAAGTTCATTATTCAACAAATAAAGGCAAAGCAACAGCATTGTAGTGAAGTATCTATATTTAATATAACAGAAATTTATTAGATGGATTTATCCGTTAAGTAAAAAAATAGAAAGAATACAGAATTAAATAAATAAAAATTAATAACTCATAATTAAGTGAAATGTAATCAGTTACAACAATTAAAAAACCTATAAAGCTCTAAATTAAATTTTATGGTAACAGATGAAATGAAAATTGTTATCTTTAACTGTAAAATATAAAAATTAAAAAGAGTTTAACGTAAAAATTTAAATAGAGTATGATGTTCTGCAAATTAAAGCACAAACATCATTTGTCACTATTTTTAATCTAAAATCTGTCTCAATTTATCCCCAGTAAATCGTGAACAATCTGCTCCTTAATATGTCTAAAAACAAACCAAAATAGTAATAAATTTTAGACTACTGCCCGGCCATTTTATCACCGTAATATTTTAATAAATAATAAAACAAGTAAAAACACTTTTTTAAACAAACTTTTATTAATTTGTAATAAAACGGAAGAAGCAACTATTACATGATTTTACTGGGGATGACCCATCATCGCTACTACATATTTACGAAAAATTTCAAGGCAGTAGAACAAGTGCAATCAGTTTAAAATTAATTTTTAGGATTTGACTAAAACACTGACGAACATATGAAGTTGGATAAAAGCTTATATCAAAAGAAAGAAGATGCGAACAACCTAGGAATTTAACATATGTAAAATTTACCCAAACCTACCAATTAATACCACGTAATATTCCTTGCCCTCTCAATTCCTACATCTTGAAGACTGTTATAGTGCGATGACGTACTGTCCAAGGATATTCCCTACATACAGCAAAATCGGCAGTGAACCATCTCTTACTGGCACTCTGCTAATAAGGACGTATTCTGGACAACATAACAGAAGCATATTCATAGCGGAATAGCTTTGGCTAGACTTTGCCTTAGCGATTGGACGTATTGTATGTACATGCTTTCCTAATAAGACTTTATTATTATTATTATATCCGACTCTTACTTGTACAGTTAAAGCTAAATATCGCTTTTCTATAACCATTCCCACAGAGGCATTCTTTCATTATTATGTAGTTCATCAGTAATTACAACAATGTACTTGTTGTATCTATCGTCCAATTGCAAAAATAACAAGCAAATATGTTTCAAGTGGATGTTAATAATCCTGTACGCAAATTTTATCAAGCTCGGGTGATCTCATTGTACTCCTCAATCACACACATCTATTCCCCATACTGCTTAACCTCTTATAAGACATTTTTAATCCTTGCATATTTCTTTTGTCTTCAAAACATGAATGAGAAGAACATAATCTTCTGGTCTTAATTTTTTCCTCAGAAGTGTTGGGCTAGTGATGGTGAGGCCGCGGACCTAACAGGCAGTTAGCTGCACCAAATGGGGTGATGTTGTCGAATGTAATATACACCTAAATGCAAACACCTAGAATATTACATGAATCACAAAACATCATGTCAGAATGTTGGGAATTAAAGCAAGCAGAGGAAATGAAATATCCCATGTTTAATGGTGGTAAAACTTCTACAGTACTATTGTTAGCATTAACAGAATAAAAATATAACCAAATATCCCTTTTATTTCTTTAGTTCTTTTAGTGATTAATTTGGTATGTTTAAACAAATATAAGTATACATTATTTTCATTGGAGCATTAAACTGATGTTATCTAATTCAGACTATAGAATGTTTTGATTCTACGTGCATTGGTGTGAAAATCTGTCGATAGATACGTAGCAACATCACTGTTGCAAATTATAAATGTATTTTCTAACCTTTTACAATTTTAATCGAACTCGAACTGCAATGTTATTAGAACCATGAGGCAATCTTATACTCACAGTAGACAAGCTGGGTATTCCGTGAACGTTCTCTCGATGTACTTTTATAGCGTTTTATTGCTATTCTTATAAAAACAACATCCATAAGGTGTTATTCGTTTATATTTATTTTACCGCAAAGTTCAAGAGTTAACTAGATGCATGAAAAAAAAATGCAATAAATATTTAGTATTACTGCACTTTTTAAAATGCAATCATATTACAACACAATATGATATATGCCTTGTTTTTAAAAAGTTCATGTTTATCTATTATTTGGATATTAGTACAGTCGGTGAAGTAAATGTTATCCGAGATTTTTCTTTCGTAATTGTTAGTGCGAGGATTAAACATCACAAAACCACAAAAATCAGTTCTGGGGGTGCGTGCAACCCCCCCAATAAAACCACCCCTTCGTTTAAAAAGCCTTATTTTACTGATAACTCGTTAACCGTTGAAGATATAAAAATATTGCTCATCATAAAAAAGAAAACTTGACTGATTGCTTTGTAAATTTTCTTGCATGGTTTTCGAGAAAATCGATATTGACAAAAATTGCAAAATTTGTATTTTTAATGCGCGCGAATTTTAGTTTATTTGAAATATTTTGCGTGCGGCCTATAGAAAAAATTGAATTGCACGAAAACCAAACAAGCTAGGAAGAAAAATCAAAATGGGTTTTTAAAGGGGATACAAAATACTCTCTTGTGTTGCCATTTTTGAGGGCTATTGATATTTATTAGTATATAAAAATATAATATAGTTATCTCTTAATTTTTTGTGCATCTAACTATTCACAGGTCCATAAAAAATAACTGACTATAATATATCTTTTAGTTCAAGGTACTACTTCAATGCAGAAAAGTTAGGAATAAAAGTATTCACATTTACAAATTTAGCAGCATGTTAAAGTTAGCCAAAAAAAATCCAATAAAGGCTGCAAATTCAATTTTTTGATATTTTTTTAATACAATTTTTTAATTATTAAATGATTAGAAACAATAGTTGTATGATATATAAACTCAAGAAAAAAATTTTGATCTAAATTTTCATAATGCTTGCGTCTTTTTTTTTATATTCAGGAAAGAACAAAAAATTGCCAAAAATTTGGCTAACTTCAACATACTGGTAAATTTGTAAATGTGAATATTTTTATTCCTAACTTTTTCTGCGTTGAAGTACTATCTTGAACTAAAAGATAATGCATTTATAAGTTATATTAAAGTCAGTTATTTTTCTTGGGCCTGTGAATAGTTAAAAGTGCAAAGAACCAAGAGGTACTTATATTGTTATTTTTATATAGGAATAGATATCAATAGCCATCAAAAATGGAAACACAAAAGGGTATTTTATATCCCCTTTAAAACCCATTTTGATTTTTCTTCTTAGCATGTTTGGTTTTCGAGCAATTCAATTTTTTCTATATGCCAAAAAATTTCAAATAAATGAAAATTCGTTCGCATTGAAAATATAAATTTTGCTTTTTTTTCAATATCGATTTTCTCGAAAACCATGGCATATACAAGAAAATTACAAAAGGACTTTTGTTTAGGCAATTAGTCAAGCTTTCTTTTTTATGATGAGCAATAAAATAAAGCTTTCTTCACCGAAGGGGTGTTTTTTTTTTTTGGGGGGGGGGGTATCCCTAGAACTAATTTTTGTGATTTTGTGATTTATAATCCGTCCATTAACAGTTACTGTACTGACTATATCACCTTTTTGAATATAGATTTGACTAATAATTACGAGGAATAACGCACTACGTTCTTTTAATAGGCCAAACTGAAGTTAGACTTAACAAAGGATATAATATAGGAAATGGCCATAAATACAAAGCAAGTCAGAACTTACTCATGCAGTATTAGAGGCTTTTCAGAAGATGGTAAAAAGTTTTTAAATATACAACATATTTTATGCACCATACGTTATATAAAAAAAAGTCTGTAAAAATTTTAAAATATGTTATTCTAATTAATTTTTTTTGACAAATAAAATGTTTGTTTGAAGCTTGAAATATTCTAATCTTGTTTCAGTAATCTATTCAAAAGTCCCCATTAACAAGAGAGTCTGTGTATCCTACAATTTCGAAATACTTTTATATAGTTGTATTAACACAATGCATAGTAAGATTTACTACAAATTAGTTATAAGTACTTCACCTACACCTTGATAGTATCTGCGGTTTATCTTTAATACCGTATTTACCTAGTGTTTACTGCATTATTTTCATCACAGAGTATACCTACCAGTACAATTCACTATGAATATATCCGTTTAGATGCATTAGTATTACTTCAACCAGTTTACTATAGAAATTTTTTTCTTAATCCCAAAAACCCGTAACAAATAATATTACATTATATTATAGAATTTTCGATGAAAAAAATCCCATCGACAATTGTTAAATCCACTTGACGAAAATATTCTATTAGCAGCAGGTATTTTACATTTTTCATGTAATTTTGATTGGATAAGTACTAAGCGAATACAATGTGGTACCCGAATTTTTAAGTAATATATGTTGCATAACCATTTTTGTATAATCTCATTATTCAAAACATCCTGAGAGCTTCTGATCCACGAATTGTTAAAATTGGCTTCCCTGTATTATATAGCTATATAACAGCATCACTAATACTCTTCTCAATCAACTATTTAATGACATTGGAGGGCGTCTTCCTCACTCACATACAATTACTGTATGGTTACACATTTCTTAAATGTGTGTAAATTAATTTATAGTGTGGTATTCCAGCAGAGATCTGATGCGAGAGGGGCTACACATTTAGAGTCAATAGATACATATCCAATACCGAATTTGTTGAGATTCATTTCTTCTTCTGATAAAGTCTCAATACCAGAACAGGAATTTCACTCAGTGACTCCAATAACTTATAGAGTGATAGAGCACTTGGGGCTGACAATATCACGGCTGAGATACCTACTAAAACTACACAATGTTGGCATAAGTATCTCACGTCATTAACGCTGCATATTCTTCTATAGAGACTTCGGCATCATCTGTTTCTGCAAATACTTCCTCGGGAAACTGGCTTTTCTAAAGAATGCTACATCAGAGAATACATTTTCCAGCAACTGCTCGAGAAGGAAAGAAAGTTTTACGTGCCTGTGCATCACTGTTTCGTATTCTACATTAAAACTTTTGACAATGTGGAAAGGGACAATGTTATTGTCGACAACTCTAACTTAAGTAAATGTAAAATTCAAGGCGTCAGACAGGCGTATATTCCGTGACCTATACTCTTTGACAATGATACATTCCTAAACTAACCTGTCCTCGAGGAGTAGCAAGCTGGAACAGCTATAGGCAAAACCAAGATTTATAAATTAAAATGTGCAGATGTACCAAGGTAGCCACATCAAGTAAGGATTCGTTCATACATTTTTTGAATAATGTTTAAACAATAAGCTCAGAATACGACTGAGTGTCAATTACAATAAAACGAAAATTATGATTGCAGACTGAGCAAATGGAATACACGCAGATACGTTAAGGATAGGTAAACGTCAAGTATTAAACAATATGGTACATCCTGAGGTCCTTGTGGTTAATACCTTCTACTCCGAATATGAGATTATGTGAAGAATACATCAGTATTTTTCATTTTGGCAATCGAGCAAAATTTAGAAATGTCACAAAACGCACAGATTTTGGTCGTGCACAGATATTGTGATGCTATCGCATATGACATACATAATAGAGATGTCAATTAGAATAATGCATAGATCACAGAATTTCAAAGAGCTGTAAAGAATGTAAATATATAAGAAAGAACTCATAACCATACTTGCATTACAGTCCTCCCGCACATAGAGGATGATGTTATAGCAGCTACTGATCACGGATCGTGTACCGTCTTAATATTGCTAGATTTCAGTAGAGCATTTGATGCCATAAGCTACGAAATACTTAATAACATTTTACATTATATACAGCTGTCTGAGGAAGCAGTACAGTTATTTAATGCCTACGTAAAAGATCGGGAGCAACGTGCAAAATTAAATAACATTACAAATGATCTAACTCTAAGATCTGGTGTTCTCCAAGGATCAATCCTTGTTATTTGCTGTATATACAAGCAACTCTATTAATCATTTAAATTATTGCGGTACATTTATATGCAGGTGCCACTCAGCTCTACTATTCTTTCAAACCCTCTGATGCTTATATCCCCTGTTCGTTTGTCAACGAAGATCTTCAAAATTTTGTAAAAGCTGCAAATGATCATTGTCTCATCATTAATCCCACTAAATCTAATATCATAATTTTTGGTCCAAGGAACCAGCGAAGTAATATCAAAAATTGTACAAATATTAAAATGGGTAATGATTCTTTGGTAAGAGGCTCATGTAAATAAAATGTTACAAAAAGGTTACTGTGTATTAAAATTAATATATGGTAATCGCCATTATCTCCCGCGTGAAACCAAAGTTCTCCTCTGTGAAAGTCTTGTTTTATCAATTTTAAATTATGCAGATTGTTTATATGGCCCCATGCACTTGTATGCAAGGAAAATTCAGAAATTACAATATTCTTGGCTTAAACTCATTTATGGAATTTATCGAAATCAGAGAATTTCTCACAAACTCAAGGAGACAAAATGGCTTAACATGTACAACAGAAGAGTGCATCACAGGGTCTGCCTTTTCCATGGAAGTATACTATACAAGACTACTATATATCTTTACCAAAAAATCACATTTCGAACTGATGTGCACACATTAAATATTAGATTTAAAGGTCTTCTAACTCCCACGCAGCATCGTACTGAACTGTATAAGAGATCACTTAGTTGCCAAAATAGTAAAATGTATAATGTTTTGAATAATCTGCTAAAAAAGTATACGACTAAGTTCAAGGAGATATACCTATGTCAAATTTTTTCGAACGTCAACGTACAGGATTATTGTAGCCCTTCGTATAGAAAAATAATTTGAAATATATTTCTGAAATATGTAAATCGTATTCTACAGTCTTGTCTTTTTTTGTAATTATGTTGAAATTAATGTCAATTATTTTCTGTTCTGTTCGAAAGATTTCACCTCCCTTATGTATCGCCAAGATACAAAAGTAAGGGACCGATTCTATACAGTGCGAACATAGTCTACGGTTAAGTGTAATAAATGTGATCATGATTTCTTGTGAATTTGTGACCTTTTAACTTCGCCATTTGTTTTTCATGGTTTGATTTATAAAATCAATATTTTTTATGAAAAATAATAAAGAGGTATTACTATTATTATTATTAATTTAAATAGACGCATTTTCTTTTGTGATATGTTTCTAGACGACAATTTCACTTTATTCTATATATACTTTACAACAAAAATTATGTTTGTAAGTTGCTTTATAGTTTTGCAATTACATTTCTTGTTATATCTTCCATCCTCGCAACTATATACAATTTAATTATATATAGAAAATGTAGCGGAAGCGAATGGAGACATGCACTTCAATAATTTTTCTTACATAATTGAAAAAATACGAAACCTACAAAATACTGTAATGGATAAGAGAATGTCATGAAAAACGAATCGGAATAAATTAAACCGAGAACAGGCGGAATGATTTTGACGGGAATATTAAGTTGTTTTGGAAATGGGCGAAAAGGGCGAAGCGGGAGCGTGCGTGGAATTAAAAATTAACGTGATGAAATGTGATAGGAAACGCTATGAGAATGTTAATAATGTTGACTATGTGTGTTCTACAGAATCTATCTCATGGTAGTTCTAAATCGAAATTCAATAACTCAGAATCTGCATGCGGAAAATAATAACTAGAATATCAAGTGGTCTACAAATTATTAAATTTTTTATTAACTTCTGTGTGAAAGGAGACAAGATCAGTATCTTAATAACACAGGCCTACAAAAAGTCACTTGTTTCTTTCATCAAATTTCACTAAATGCGATATAACCTACATACACCCCGTTTTCGAGGATGGGGGATCGAAATTCGATCAGTTTTATTTCCGTAACCCCCCGGGGAACAACCCTTAAAATGCAAATGGCCACCCAATTTCCTATTTTTTTCCCACTAACCGTGTGAGGAGTTGCTGGAACCAGGTTCTTGCGGATGATTTCGAGGGGGTGAATCAATCACCATCCTTGGAGTATCCACACGCCGTCTCACAGTGGGATAAAAGGCCCCAAAATCTGGTATTAATGTCAAAATCAAAGTGCAGCGAATGCACTCGCTTTTATAACATCAATGTAGACAACGCTTAAACGTTTATGACAGCGAATATTCGGGTAAACCACCACCCCCCCCCCCCCGCCTTGCTTCCACCATATAGTTGAGTTCAACTACCTGTGGAGATTCGTACGCAAGTTGTATTAAGCCGATTCGTTAACTGAACTTGGATTGCTGTATCTTATTGTTAATTCTTCTAAATCTACAATTTCGTTATGGAGCCGACTACTTCAGGTACGTGTTATGTTGTTAATACTTTTATTAAATAGAAAAAATAGCAACATTATTGAATAAAAACATTTATAAATCATAACTGTAAATTTTATCTATAAACACTATGTTCGTAAAAACTTTTAGCGTTGTATCGAGCCATATCGAGCATTTTTGTTTGCATGGTTAACATGGGTAATTATCACAGATTTTATTCCGTAAATAATATTCAAAATAATAAATTTATCAACAAAGGTGATTAGTCATACAGAGGTCGTCAAATAAATAGGACTGTTAATCTTAAGGTGTTTAAGATTTTTATAAAGAGTAGGTACTCAAGAATAAGAAAATATAATTTTTTATTTATACATATTTAAATTCAAATCATTTGAAACAATTTACACAGTTTTTTTTATATGGTTTACACTAAGCTACCCAAAAAAAAACTCCAATACTTGCCAAAGGTCGCTTTAGATTTGTTAGTACCACTTCCTATCTCCAAATGCCAAGGCGATGATGATGATGATGATGATGGCGATGATAATTATGGAGACGAGCAGGCATGGCATTCTGCTTCTGATGACAGCTTTTAATTAATTCAATATATGTAGTGCTTAATTTTGTTCATCACTGAATATATTTGTTATTTTCTTTGCCTATTTCAGAATTTTACTCAGTTATTTCGATATCAACCATCCCAATTTGTCATTAATATTTTTATCAATATTTTTCCTGTGATAATGAGACAATTTGAGATTAGTTTCCTAGATTTCAGAGTTTTGGCCAAAAATTGCTTATTCTCACCCCACTGTGCGTCCGGTGGATGGAGACTGCCCCCCTCTGAGGAGGGTGCTTTTTAAATATTTTTTGCCACTTTTGTGATTTCACATTATAAGAAAGGAGGATAAAGGGGTGCCTGAGCCAGGAGCCACCCCCAAGGAGGATGGTGCTACCCTTTCGTGGGGTGTAAAATGGATTTTATTTCTTTTGCTGTTTTCGGTGGGGATTTCGAGAAAAAGGGTTTCAGAGGATAATACCTCCCCTCTACATAAACAACGGAACAAAGGCAAAAAACCCGACTCCGAAGAAGCTTTCCCTGAAAAACCTCAAAATGGAATATTGTGAGTTTTTTAAAGTAGAATAATACATAAGATAATAATGGAGAGGCTCAAAAGTGAAGATGATTTATCTTGTACCCCACCAGATGTATTAGATGCAGCCAACCCTCTTACACTGAATCTTCACCGGAGAAATCTTAAAACATGGTGTTTGCAAAAAAACATGAAAAAATCTTCCGAAAATGTTTTACTGGCATATCTTGCGGAGATATCAAAAGTAGTTAAGTCGTCCACCTTATAATCAATATATTCGATGTTGAAATCAACTCTTAATGTCAAGGAAAACGTGTAAATACTGTTTCTAAAATTGGTTCCGTATTTAGAAAAACTTTCAGTTGGGCATCAAGCTAAGAAATCTATGGTTTTAACTCGAGAGTAAATTAATAATTTTTTAACTGAGGCAGATGATAATATTTATTCATTACTAATAAATATTTTTGAACTAGATCTTTGTTTAATTCTTGTGTACAAATTGAAAATTATAAAAAATAAGCAATAATATGTATGTGATGTGTAAAATATTTTGCGCACGGTGTCATGGCAACGCAAACAAAATAATGACAATGAAAAAATGTCTCATTTTAGACACTGACGTTAATACGCAAGCATAGCCTTTTATTGGCAGTTGTAGAAAAAACATTTTTAACGTTGGTGAAAAAAAACGTGTACTTGTAAACTATCTATAGATGAAGTTCATTGAAACAGCAAATGTACTCAAAATAAACAGTCGAAACCGAAATGAAGTGAAGGATCACTAAGTTGTGTAGCACGTGTCTCATTCTCAATTCTTCCAGAATCCCAATTCCCACTAGACGGCCTATCGATTTCACATGCTAAGCGGGTGTACGATTCAGTTTCGTCCTAACTTTAACATCGTAACTTCCAAAAGTCCGACACATAAAAACTTTAATGTATCATTATTTTAAAACTTTCAAATTTTCAGGAATTTTACGTTACTTTCGAGTTCACTTTGGTTATATTTCTACATTTTACTCAGCTTTTATTAATATTACACAAATAAAAGATGAAATAAAATCCTAACAGGAACAGTAATTTAAGACTTATTACGGAAGAAGTTTTACAATTTCTTTTATATTTCTAGATTTACTGCAATTGTTACAACGTATTGTAGATGGGTTCCTCTTAATGATCCCATTTAGCGAATTTATTGTTTTGTTTAATGGTAGTTTTATACATCCACTAAGAACAGCAAAGTAGCATTAACATTTATATAGACCTAAGATAAACTTGAAGAATATGATAAATACTAATAACAATGGTTATAATTTAGAGCTATTTTTCGTTATTTATAAGTGTAGGTATTATGAAATATAAACTGATATGAACAATCTATATTAGAAATTAAAGCAATTCTAGCTGAATAAAAATTAATCAAACCAAACATTTTTTCCATGACAAAGTAAATAAAATGAACATTGACTGAATAAACGTAAACACATAATAGGTACATGAAACATAAGCGAAAAAATATCTATTACTAATCCACAACGAATAGAGATCAGAAAAACAAAAAAGTCACTTTTCAAAAAGTCGATTGCTGGAGCCGTTACTCTGTGGTAGTAAGAACCGGTACCATAAATAACGCCAAAAGGATCTAATAAGTAAAGGATGCTTTATGGTTAAAGTTGACTTTATCAAAAAGGAAGCTATATTGCTTAATCCTCCCTAATTATCTTGCACAAATAACTAAATGAAACAAACTACTATGTTTCCTTCAACTATTTATTTGTAAAATGTATGTATATACGCATTTATGAAATTGTATGTATGTACTTATAAAAATTGCGACAGTAATTTCGTCTTCAAAGTCATTGTCAAGCAGTGATTCAAAAATGACTCCAGAGTCATTTCTTTGTAAGTCGAAACTGCAGTCGCAATTTTGATCAAAATATAGTGATAGAAAACATAATAGTGTGTTTTATTTAGTTGTTTGTGAAAGTCAGTTTTCTTAATTTTCTTTTTCCTTCTTCAATTCTTTGGGACTTCCTGCCACATGTATGTTTTCTTTTTAAGCGGTGCTAGGGGAATCTACAAAATATATCACAATTAACCAGTATGATACTGGTAAATAACCTCTACGCCTGTGACGTTTACGTCAAAGGATCAGTTAGAGTAAACGTCACAGGCGTAGAGGTTATTTACCAGTATCATACTGGTTAATTATGATATATTTTGTAGATTCCCCTAGCACCGCTTAAAAAGAAAACATACATGTGGCAGGAAGTCCCAAAGAATTGAAGAAGGAAAAATAAAATTAAGATAATGCCACAAATAACATTTAGACAATATTCAGTTTTCTTAATTTGTTATGCAGACTATGTCCCCTTATTCACAATCTATTGTGATTTATGAATTATTATTCTATCTTCTCTATCATTTCTCTGCGAGACCAAAAAGTTTCTTATGCATTTCTTACAGGAAAAAGTTATATTTCCTTAAATTTGTAATGCAATCTTGAAAATGTAAGAGTTTCACACAAGTCGTCACTTAAGGATTGGCCAGAGAGTACAAATTAATAATTCACTTTTAACTGAATCCTCCATAAGATCGTTTTATGGGATCCCAAAAATGTGTCCATTGGGTTATTTTGTGGTCCTATAAAGGAACCTTATGTATGATTAATTTATAGAGGAATCATAATGACTAAATTGTTTATTGACATATATTCACCCATTTAAACCTTGTTTTTAATTTAAAGTTTAAAGGTCAAGTTAAGATTATTTTATTAAGCAGAGAGTACTCTCTGAAAGGTAGACCAAGTGCTACGAGATGTAATGTATAGTGCATCGTTTTGATTTTCCGAATAACTGAAGTGTTGATGTACTATCACAAGTAAATCTTTCCCTTATATCTTCCCAATATGTCTCTATATGTAGCTTTATGTTGTTTGTGCCTACATAATATATAATAATCGATTTGCCTGCTTCGTAGGCATTACTCTTTAATTGACATATTTATTACCATGTTTTCAAACCATTAGAGTATGTACTTAAGTTTTCTCAGTATGAGCTGCATTTCAACCTTTAAATGTCAGTCTTGCCTGTAGAATTTTCTATTTGGAAGTTAAAATAATTACAGATAATCAAGAATCTATTAAAAATTATAAAATAATAAAAATATGTCACCATACTACGTATTACTATAGTTTATATGAGTTATGCATGATATAATTGGTTTGACGAATTAAAGAAATATGGTTGCAGGTTGAAGGAAAATATGTAAGTCTAGAATTCCATAACTGGCAAAAAAAAGTTGAGGTAAAGAGTGTTGATAAAGTCTAGAATTCTATGAGCTATGACAAAACAATCAGGCCAACCTGCTCACGGCGCAGCATACAGTTACAATATGGCCTCTGAAGCAAAACTGAAAGTTGATGAGTTTTGCGCTTATTCTTATAGTGCGGTCGGATGGCATAAAAATATTTCAGTGCTGGCGGCGAACATGAATATAGTTTCTACATATATCAAAGATCAAAAAGCGCCCCAGATCCCAAAAATTTCTGGCTCCCCCACTACCAGTAATGACGTTATTTAACTGAGGGTCAAAAAACTATGCATAGGCATAGACTAATTTACTTAAGGACCATATTTTTTTTTAGTAAAATTCAATATTAAATATGTGATAAAGATTATAAGTTGATTGCTCAAAAAGATTCAGTCAATTGGGTTAAAGCAGTATGAGGAATACCGCTTTAATCCGCTTTAACAGTTCGGAGCAGTTAATACATACTGTAATTAAAAAATAATAATTTGCCACTGAAAGTTACTTCCAAATTAAAGACAAAAATATCAGATCTCCGACACGATTCCAGTCTTTTCTGTATGTAGCTTCTTACAATCGAGAAACAGATATTGAAAATTTTTTTTGCTCATGAGAATCAACCTTTTCCACCTTCCATATCTGAACGCGGAATATTGAGGAAGCCCACTAACAAGTCAGACATTATACATTGTTTGAAGACAAGTATTTAAGCCCTACATTTGTCAGCTATTCCGAAATTTACGACGAATTGATTTAGCATTTGATAGATATAGCTCTGAATCGTTGAAAGGTGCCACACGCCAATCAAGAGGACTAGGAGTGCACATACGAGTTACACCTTCCACAATAATTCCACAGAAATATAACGATTTTTTATGAGTAGATGAAAACAAAAAACAGTTGTTTACTTACTTGGCAGAACAGCTAATACACGAACATTTTGATGGAAAAGCAATATTCTTTACACTTGAGGAAAGAGCAATATCGTATTCAGCAGAGTTAGATCTAGCAGCTATTTCACCCTCATGGCATGAAGAAGCGGACGATCGCCTTCTTCTTCATGCTAAGCATGCAGCTGATAATGGCCACAACTACGTTAGTATTCGAACGGTAGATTCGGATGTTGTGGCCATTGCAGTATCTGCCTTTTCTAATTGTTAACTTTGTATTGAAACTGGAACTGCGAAAAATCGTAGGTTAATAGGTATCGATGACCTATATTTTCATTTATCATAGGAGATCTTTTTGCCGATATTTCATTCTTCAACAGGTTCAGACACCGTGTCTTCTCATTTTGTGGAGTAATCAAGACAAGAGTTTTGAAGGTGTAGAGGGCAGATCCAAATACTAATTCCACTTTTGAGCACCTGCTAATGGGAATACATACAGATGAAGATATGCCTAAGATTTGTGATTCTTTGTATGATGCAACATCTCCCTTAAACACAGTTACGAGTGTAGACGATCCCTTCAGCATGTCAAGCGAGCCACTCTTCAAGCCCTTGTATGGAAGCACTGTCTGGAAAAAGAGTACCAACCTCCTTCGCCCGATACTTGGAGATGGGAAAACACTAACACGTTTAAGTGGATCAGTCTACGCCTAAAACTAGTTTCTCGACCCCTCATTTTATGATGTCATTACCGGTGGTGAGGAGTCCGCAATCTTTGGAGTCTTGGGCGTTTTTTGATCTTTGGTACATATAATATCTATATCCAAAAGTGCACGTTCGCCGCCAGCACTGAAATATTATTATGATTTTTAATGCTATCCGACTGCACTATTATAACTATATAATAAACACCTAAGCCTACTACGCGACGGCAGTATTCAAATAGGTAGGATGACATTTACCTGGTGTTCTTTGAACGTGGTTAATTTCTTATTACAGATGAAATGACCATTAAGAAAAATGTAGATCGCGAATAGACTTGGACTTGATGTATATTTTCAATATAGTTCAAATTAGTAGTGTATAGTACGACGGTAGTCACCTAGTTATATTTGTAGGTTTCTCTTACCTCTCCATATTTAAAGATAAAACTTACACTTTTATATGAAATATTATGTTGATTAATTTGTCACAAGAGAGCGACCTTAATTTTTAAATGCAGATTCTCCAATAAACTTTTTTGTAAAAACATGCATTTTTAATAAAGCCCTCTCCAACCCCATCAATTTTATTGAAACATATTCCTTACAGGATTTTGCAAACAGCAGAAAAAATAACTATCTATAACCAAAAGAAAAACTTTCCTTAGAAATATTAATGAAATCTTTGCATTCTTTCGATAACCTGAATTCTAGTTATGCTAGCAAATTAAAATCCTAAAATGAATTTGTCTAATTTCTTATTTGACAATTCTCATTCTAACACTAGCATCCACACAGTCCCCTACGGCCATGCAGATTAAACTAGTATCTACATAACCCCGTACGATCATGAAGACTCAGTTAAAAATGAATTTATTTATCTACCTTGTCTTAAAAAAAATTCATTCATTATAGCAGATAGTTATTTTTTTCTGCTGTTTGCAAAATCCTATAAAGAATATGTTTCAATTAAATTATAAGCAAACAAATGATAATTCATTTTTAAACCCATCAATTTTGTTATATTTTCTTTAACCCCCTCCTCCCTAAAGCACAACATATTTGGTGAATGGCTTCCAATTAAATTCTCGCAGTCTACAGAATTCATTTCTATAACAATTTAGTTTTTTTTCACACATGTTTAGTATTAAAAACTATGCTACATGTATGACATATTGTTAATAAGACGTAATCTGAAAGTTCACTATCGCATATAAATTTCCGTAAGCGGTAGACCAGCATTTTTGTAAGACACAAAGTCACCGTTAATATAATATAAATCCATCACGGCCGGTAAACCGTTTTCAACAAGATTTAACTATTATAAATGACTAGCGGACTTGAAGTAATAATGTCGCGAGACAATACCTTGATCACTGGTGGCACCTGGAAGATTATCGGCCCCGTCTGTGCACAGGCGCTAATATCCGAGCTTAATATCGGGATGTAAACCGTAGCCTCATCACCATAACATTCTCATTATTCTTAAACCGAGATCGGGGTAGCCGGATGAGTCGAAATCTACTTCGCTATTCGAGTACATTTGTCTAAATGTCTGTATCTCTGTTCCAGCACGGAGAACATTAGCTGCAATACAAAGGTCATAAATACTATCTGATACCATTTCATAATATCGTTGTCTACTCCCGCTGGAATAGTGGTCGACGTTAAACTAGTGTAAAGCTGATATAAACAGTTTTGGCAGCATCTTCTGTGACCGCACTCTTACATTACCATTGTTCTAATTTCTGGGATTACATTTATTTTCACCATTGCCATTGTGTCGGTCACGTTTAAGCTCTCTCAGAAAGAGCCATTTATTTCTATTTTATTACATATCAATACTACTTGGTTCTAATCCTCTTTGTATTTCTTGCACTAGTAATTGAAAATATAATTCTGGAACTTTCCAGACAATGAGGTTTTCAGAGATGTTTATAAAATGAAAACAAAAACATTATATTAAGATTTTGGTGTTGATAATTTCAGTTAACATAATCAAATAAATTATTACTGTGTTTAGTATGCATAAACTTCTTTTAATATTCAAAATAAGACATCAGACATATTTTAATGGTTGAATGAAATTAGTGAATATTCCTGATATGAGTACTTATACAAAGTTGACGATATGAGAAAAGACATTGCTTTGTTTTCTATCACTGATGTCAAATTAGCTTGATACAATGTCTTATAAAGAGTGACTTTATATGAACTGTCGGTAGCTTTCTTGGCTGATGTTGAATTATAGTTTGTTTTTAATGTAATGAACTTTGGCATGATATATCTTCTTCGTGACATTCGTGATTAAATCAGATATTTTGACTAATTAACCATTGTTTCTTCAATAACTTGACGTACTGTTTGGTTTGGGTTGCTACACTTGCACTTAATAATAATAATAATAATAAGAATCGGCTCCCGCCGAAAACAACATTGTCTTGAAGGAGGAGGAAAAACGGACAAAATATCGAGACTTGCTCTTCGAACTCCGCAGACTTTACCCAGACCATAATGTTAAGTTGGTGGTACTGATCATAGGAGCCCTAGATGGAACGAGACACACACTGCTTTCGGAACTGAAGATCATACCGGCATGCCGAAACTCGGCAGAGATCTTAGCCGGTAGGATGCAGAAGGCCGTCATCCTCGGTTCGCTACGTCTACTCAGGGCACACGATTCCCGGACCCAGTAGTCACTTACCCCACGGTGTGGGGAGTGACTGCCGGTACTACCAGCTCCCCTCGGTGAGAGTCGGAGCCACAGAGAAGGGTGACTGGTTTTTAACAAAAAAATAAATAAATAAATAATCGTCTTTATTCAAAGAGTGTAGATGTACATTTACAAGTACATTACAAATAGCAATTTACAAGGCGAAGTTTAGCCATGTGGCTATTCTTACACTTAACCATATAAATCACTTACATAACTAATTACGTAAAAAATAAAACATTAAAATACAAAAATACAATACAATATTACAATAATCCAATGTAATAGGGGGACGGTATACACTTTATAAAATATATTTATAGAAATACTAAAAAATTAATTACTCAAAATAACTAAATAAAAGAATCAATCATAAACACAGTGCAAAATGCTGCCCAAGAATATATTCTAGTTTTTGTTGGAATTAATGAACCAGGCTTTGAGTTTTTTACGGAAAATATTAACTGTCGATAGATTTTTATATATGGGATCAATGGAGTTATATAACGCTGAGGATGTGTAAGAATAGCTACATTGGAAGAGGGCTGTACGATGTTGTGGCATTATTAGAACGTACCGATGTCTGATGTTTACAGTATGTACTGACAATCTGAAATTTAACTTGTCTCTCAAGTACCTTGGAACAGAATATTTTATTAAACGAAATAAGAAAACTGTTGTAAATAAAACGACAACAGTTTTGCAAAACTTGTAGTCGATTTTTTGTAGCTTGATTCAGGCAGCAAAAATAGATAAACTTGCAATAATTGAATACAGGCATGACTAAAGTTTCACAAAGTTTTTTACGTTGTTTAAAGTTCAAGATATGCCTGTTTGCATACGGTACTTTTAGCCGGGAGTAAAATTTTTGTAAAAGAATTTTTATGTGCTGCAGAAAACGTAATTTTTCGTCTATTATTACCACAAGATTTTTGGCATGAGTAGAAAATGACAAATTTTCTTGATTAATATTTAGTTGAACAGAAGCCTTTAAGTGATCTCGGGTATTTTCTGAGCAGAATGGAATAACAACTGATTTGGTAAGGTTAATTTTAAGGTTATGTTGATGCGAATATTGATAGATGTTGTCTAAATCTTGGTTAATCAAATTAGTGGCAATAGCTGCATTAGATGGCTCAAAACAGTGAAGAAATTAGGTATCGTCAGCATATGCTTGCACATGCGAACTAGTTACTACATTAAATATATTTGCTGAATATACAAGAAATAAAAGAGGACCAAGAATGGATCCTTGAGGAACACCTGACGAGATAATTTTAAGATCGGATATATTTCCTGTGACTGATACGCATTGGCGACGTTCGCTCAAATAAGAATTGAAAAACCGCAGGGATATCGCGTCGAAACCATAGTTATTTAGCTTTGCACAAAGAAGCGTGTGATCAATGGTGTCAAATGCCTTTGAGTAGTCTAGGGATACAAGAATAGCTGCCAAACGTTTGTCTAGTGCGCTGATGATATTATTACTTAGGTTCAACAAAGCAGTAGTGGTGCTATGTGCTTTACGAAATCCCGATTGATGTAGTGGATATAAGTTATGCAGTGACAGATATTCGGTAATCTGGTCGTGAACTATTCTTTCTACTATTTTAGAAAGAATTGGCAACAAGCTGATAGGCCTCAGATCCTCCACGGTTACAGGATTTGCTGTTTTTGGTATTGGACAAATAATTGCATCTTTCCATTCTGTAGGAAAGTAACCCTGTTCAAGGCAGCAGTTAATAATATGAGTGATATGCTTTAAGATTATTGGGATGCATAATTTTAACATGTTTAGAATTATTTTATCTTTTCCGGCAGTGTTCGACTTTATACTCCTGATAGCATTATAAACGGTATTGGTAGTAACAAGTGTGAAGGTGAATAGTAAATTATCTTTAAAAAAGATTATTTACTATTCACCTCCACACGTGTTACTGCCGATGCCGTTTATAATGCTATCAGGAGTATCACTTCACTTCTCCTTTTTCCTTTCCATTATCATCATGATTAACTAATACAAAGGGACGGCTTCCATAATTGATATACAGAGTTATTTATGCTTAAAAAAGGACGAAGAAAGTTTTTTGCTCATAACTTTTGAATTACTGAATGGACTCTAATAAAATTTAGTCACTGATATAAAATATATATCTGTGGTTGAGGAATGTCTATGTCGTCACGAAATGATATGAAATACTTCTAATATTCTTTAAGGTAACCCTTATAGTTTCAGCATGTGCGTCCGTCCGTCCGCCTGTCTGTATGTTAGACCTCCCATTCTCTCATTTCTATACCAATTGAGATATAATTTGGTGCACAGACGTTGAAGTTGATGACCGAAAAGCAATATGAATAAATTTTTCAATAATAATTCTAGACCCTCTCCCTTACAATTACCCCATCGAGTAGTATGACCTCTCCGAGAGTAAAACAAAACAAATTTGGGACATTACAATTTTAACCCCTCTCTCATGAGATATTCGCCGTCAAAGTCGTTATCAACACTTCCCTCCTCTTATTTCCAAACTATAGATGAAAAAAAGTCGAAAAATTTTTCTAATGTAGCAAAGTACTTTCTGAAGAGTTCTGAAATCACTGCTTTTAGAAAACAAGCAACTTAGATGTTAGTGAGTGTGGCTATAGAAACCTATCATGTGCGTGCCCAAGATGCTCTTGGCCAGGTTTTTACCTCTGAACGTTGGCATTAAATACATTTTTGGGATTTACGGAAACAATTTTAAACTCCACTTAAATTAGACATAAAACTTGAAACATCGCATTACTTCGCATAGAGCTGGAAATGGCTACAGAACTTGAATACGCTATTACAAATGAAATGTCAAAAGTCCCCAGCGAGCCCCCGTTGGCTAAAAATTTTATTCAAAGTTAAAGGTCCAGTTCTATGCAAATTAATGCGAAGTTGAATGTCTATTTTGACTAGAGTATCGTTAAACAATTTTCTAAGAAAAAATTGTCCTGGTTTTGATTTGTGAAAAAGGGGGAATATTAAAAGAAGCTTAAGCAAGTGTGAAATATCTCATTTTTCATATTTCTTAAAAGCTTAGTAAAATTAACATTCCAGACACAATATGTTCCTCTTTATTTTCTCACTTGTTTCATGCAATTTGCATTATATGTTTATTTATCACCAGCATTCATTGTCTTTATTCCCGAAAATGTTGTAGGTATCTGTTCTTCTCCATACACGAGTTTTCTGAGTAAAACTGACATTTTTCGTTGCATACTAAAAAATTTTAAGGCATCTGTGGTGCCCCATTTTACACCTACATTTTTTTTTGGATTGAAGTGCATTGTGAGTTATTTATATTTTGGGGTATAAGGCAGATTTGAACCATTTAGTAGGAACAAATCAAGTGGGTGTTATAGATGAACTGTCAGCAAAAAGGCGCCGAATTCGAATAGTGGTTTACTTGAGTGGAGAAGAGACGTTTGGATGTGGAGAGACGCAAAGTAACATAATAATTGTAGAGATGACAGGAGAGTGAAGGTGGAGAATTGCTGGCGGAAAGCGGAGTCTATTAGAAGGAGGGACAATAATCAATGTAGTGGAGTTGTATAAAAAGCCAAAAGTGGACTCAATGAAGAACGGTTTGGGTTTTAAACTGTATGTATTTGACCATTGTGTTTTTCGTTTTTATTTGGCACCAGTGCGATGCAGACTGTTGTCAGTTTTTATGTATAGAGTTTCAGTATAAATTTGTCACTATTATACCTTTCTTTCCTTTGTTTCTTTAACACTCAACGTAACCACCAATAATTTTACCTGAGAATCAATTAGGAGTGCATCTCAAATTCACAGAAAACTTCCCTCCCTATTTAGCACCTTGTATGAATCAATTACTTTTTTCGTTGAGTATCCACTCTGTATATATTTTTAATTAAATACATACCCAGTTTTATTCCTGGCAATAGTAACTACTACGTCAAATAACAGTGCGTTTTGTTAGAAAATTGTCTTTTCGCCGCTTCTTGCATTTCGTCATCTCCACTCAATTTCCATATATCTTCATCGGCAGTACATTCTTTATCCTTTTCAATATCCCAATCACTTTCATTGATGATTCTACCGTTACTTGCAAACCGTCCTCCCTCTAACGACGATCAGTCTCATAAAAGTTTTCGTAGCCTCATCGTAGCTATCACAAGCAACCATAGAAATTTCAATGTCAAATTTTTTTTGGGCTAACTCTCTAAGGTTTTGCAAACGAAGCAACAGCAACAGTTTTGTGAAATTAGTTTATTCCCTTGCTACAACTGCACTTCATGATAGAGCCGAAGGCTGTGGAAGTTCGCAGACTCTTGTGTAGGTGGCAATGTGGAAGACTTCTTATTTTAGAAACCTAGAAACCATTCGCAAATGAATTCGTGCTTCATAGCTCATATCTAAAAGGTTTTTGCACTTTATGCTGATGGAAAGGATGCAACTACATTTGTAGTGAAGCTATTCAAGTTGATAACTGAGAGATTTTACTATGTAATGAAACTTTTGATATACTGATACTAGGGTTTTCTTTAATTCTGTTTAAGACATTTTCTCATCTTGTTACCTACAACGTGTTCTTTTTCCACGGTTATGGGTTGCTGAAGCAAATTATTTCGCTTTTCTTAATCATCGATTAATTTATTACAAGCATGTTCTCTAGACTTATAATGGTACCATTTTGATCTTCAGTAATTAACAATGTTTATTATAATGTTTACTAGAGTCTCATATTAATACAAACAAATAAAGAATTTTCAAAAAGGGTACCTATGGCTAGTTTAACAAAGTATACATCTTTTGGGGGAAATTGAAACAGAGAATAAAATACATGCATAATTCTTGGTAATTACAAGGTGTGTAAAAATATGACACAAACTGTGATTCTTATACCTCAGGTTACTCCACAGGATTAAGAATTCGCAGAATTACGTGTAGAAGTTAGTTTTTAGGGGTAGTTAATATACTTGGTACTTTTCTGAAAAAATACATTTAGCATACAAAATATTTTTCGAAAATAATTTATCGCTCGTATTGCACCAAAAAGACACTGGCGGAAAAATTATAATAAACCTTTCCACATTTCATGAAAAATCTACCTACCTACCAAACTATAATCACTTAGTATAATTTAAAAACACTGTAGCTCCAGCACAAATAAGTACTAAAGTATTTGAAACATTACAGGGAGTAACCTCTCAAGTTTTATAATTCAAGGATGCTCTAAAGGTGAATTGTTCCTTTACTTAATAATAATAATAATAATAATAATAATAATATAATAATATTTATTTAAGTTAAAAATTTAAATAACATTTTACAATATCTATACCTAATTATTATTGCTGTATAATATTATAAAAATAGACCCTGCACAAATTTATACCTAGGGCATGAGATAAAAAAGCAGATATTTTAATTTTACGAACATAAAATGCATATGAGTATGTATAAAGACTTTATAATACACAAGAAGACAAAGTTGATACAATTTCAATAAAATCCTTGGAGGCTAATGTTTAAGTTTAGCAGTATCTTTTATTAAAAAGGTAAGTGTATTTTATGTCCATTAACCGATGTACATGCAATCTACCGAGAGATAATATCCATTTTTTAATTTTACTTTTAAGCAGTTTTGTGGAGTTTAAGGTTTTCATTTCGGGAGGAAGTTTGTTATACACATTTGGTCCTAGAAATATAAAACAACGTTGTCCGACTGTCTTCCTAGCATGAGGTTTTTATAATGCATTCCTACTATACCTATTAATGTAAATATGATCAACTTTTTATATATTACTTAGGTGTATTTTTTTATAGCAAATTATTGAATGACAAAATAATTATCTAATATCCAGAACATTAGCTTGTTCAAATAGCAAATTGGTTGGGAAGGTGATTTCTTTTTGATGGATAATTTTTAAGATCCATTTTTGTATTAATAAATCTGCTTAAATATTTATATACCGCACCGAAAATAATGAAATACAGCCCTTCTGATATTTACAAAACATTCTATTTACCAGAATTAATTATACAGAGTTATATATAATCAGAGTACATAATAGAAAAAGGAAAAACGTATTTTACAAATAATACAATGAGATGCAAAGCTTCATTAACTGATCGAAAAAGCGAAGTCGTATTAATGATGAAGATTACCAAAGATTTAAACGAAATATTCAAAACGTGGCATTTACATCAATTATCACCCACTCCATAAAGTAATGATTTATTTTAATGGAAGAAGTTAAATGCCTTCTATTCCCTTGGATTTATTCGGAAATGTTTTAATTGGCAATTCTGAAAGCTATTTTCTCGGGGTAGCCCATTTCAAAGCGCAAGACTAAAAGATGTTCAATGTACAAGTGCATTTTCTTGACTCTAATAGAGAATTATACAAGAAACAATTTAAAGTACCACAATATAAAAAACACCAAATTAGACGGATCGATTTTTACTCTCCCATATTACACTGCAGTAGAGGTCATTAGGTTTTTAAATAGAAGTTTTAAGTGCAAAATACTTGCATTTTAAAATTAAACTAGATAGAGCTGATGATATTTAACTAGGTCGATGGCTGTCAAGTCATCCAAAGTTATCAAACGTCAACTAAAATTGTTCATTGAAGTATATAATCAGTGTTGTATGCAACTTATTTGAATGTTTATTTGCAGTCCGAGGTTTTTACTATTTTGACTTTAATATCTTAATAATCTAAAATTTATGGTAAAATTGATAATCAGGAATAGTATGCATTAAAACTTTTTTAAGTACAGTAGATCGTTAACGATATTTTAATTGTTTGTAAGTTTTGTAAATTATACGAGTATTAAATATTTTCCTTTTACTGACGTACTCGCTAAGAGTGTTGATGATTTCCCTGCCTATGACAGTTTATTTTTATTTACGTAGGGAGACTACAGTTTATCGTCGATTCTGAGCCACAGAAAGTTCCAGAGAAGTTGTCCTGTAGAAATATACTCTCGCTGGGTTTCCGTTGTCTCGCTGAACTCAATGCGCTTACCATCGAACGGACTAGCGGTTTTTGGTCCTGCGACATATTCAGGTACGGAAAGTGCTATGCGTTGCTTAATTTACAAAACGAGTAATGAGTGTTTTATTGGCGCAACTACACTGCACACATGAAATGCTAAAAAAATCAGTTAAATCGAATTTTCTGTATTGTAATTATTCGATGACCCCATCTGTTCTAGCCTGGAGAAAATCTTCTGCCTGCATTGGAAAGGTCCATTAGGGCATTCTAAAACAATGTGTTTCAAGGTCCGCCGTTATGCCACAATCGAAAAATTGGAGTAAGCCCTATTTATACATAAAATTTACGCTTGTACCATGGTTACTTTTGATTATGTTTATTCAGACAAATTTCTTCCGAGCGCAATTCAACCCTTTAGTATAAAGTTTGACGTCAAGAAGAGGAAGATATCTAACCAGTCAATTATCCAAAGATGAGATAGAAACATTTGCTCCGTGGATTTTCCCAACAACTGGGCGAATGTCTGTAAAATGCGGTGCTGGTCAGGCCATCGTAGATAGATAGATAGATATAATATTAAATTATGTTCTCAATAGGGCTCTCTAACCATTATCGTAGGAAGTTCTGTTCCACACAACCGGAAAATTGACATAGAAATAATAAATACGCATATGAATCCGTAGAGCTTCGTTGAGTTTCACGTTTACTTTTCTAGGGCTATACAGACTTTTTTAGAGTACGTTGTTCGTGTCTTTAACGTCATGAACACATTTATCACATATGTTAAAGATGACGTGAAGATAATTCTGGACCATCTAGAAGGATCATTATCTTGAACGCTACACTTAAGAATTGGTTGCTATTCGCCCATTTTGGTGGCACACTTTCGACTTTTGAAAATGTTAAATTAGGATATTTTCTAGCTTGCCCAGTTAATGTATTGAGTGGCAGTTGCTAGGAGACCTGCATAACAAAATTCTCTATTTGTTATTCGTTTGTATCGGAGGAGAGCATACTTATTAGGATCTAAAGCATCTTGGTACACCCAAATTGGAAAACTTCGACCACGCACAAAACGTGATATAATTTGTCTCTCTATTTATTCCTTGCTCTAGTGTTTACCGTCAGCCCAGTGGTTGATGCATAGTTAATGGTCTCGCGAAAGGTCCCGGGTTCAAACTCTTACGCCCGTTGAATTTTTTTTTTGTAAATTAATATATTTTTCACAATTTTTTTCTGATTTTTTCAGGTTAGCTTAGTAGGTTTTTATTCTGCTTAAAATAATTTCACTATTTCGTGTGATTTCTTAGGTTAGGTTAGTAGGTTTTTATTTTGATATCGAATTGTTAATAACCATTAATGCCGCAGGCAGTATTAGAGTCGCAGACAAAGAAACGGGGGGTGCGAATTCTCTGTACCCAGACGCTTGTATTAGGATCAAGACGCTAGCTGCACATTTATCCACTTTTAGTAATTTCTGAAGAAGTCCTTTTCTCCACATAGTATCATAGGCCACTCTTAGATCGCCCTGTCCACTGGGATTTTCCAAATCCAGCTGCAATGTGCATAAATAAAGCAAGAACTTATTCTTCTAGGTCCCTATTGAGTTTAAATTCGACTTGTTCTATAGAAGTATGGCTAAGGAACTCACTCTTTGGTAAAAGGGACGCTTTCTGCTTTATAGTACGATAGGCCTGAAGTTGATTGGGTTATCACTCCACTATAACTACAGAGCAAGAATGCAGTCCAATAACTACAGAACCTCAATTTTCGTACCATTACTACGAAACTTCGTTTCGTGTAGTCAATCACCATGGCAGTCCTTTCAAATCATCTCATATATTAAGTATATTTTTAATTCTCTTAAATTGCTCTGGTAGAATGCAAAATTATAACTTCTCTCCAGTATAACATTTCGCCACATTCTCTAACTCTTTAATCATCTAAAGCAGAGAGAGGGAAATATAAAGGTGTTAATGGTTCTGAGCATATTCAGTTTGGAAGATTTAATAACTATCTAAAACGTATTCTTTACTATTCTTTTGTCTATTACGCAAAGCCTCTGTGATATTTATTAGTTGTTATACACCTTTATTACTCTCTATCTATAAATTTCCATTTTATTACTACATTGACAATAAAGAAATTGCAATTTGTCCCCTCACATATTTTTAAAAGCACTAACAATTTATTTAATATGTTAAACCATAAATAATAGCGTATAGACTCCGACTTTTCTATACATCCAATGAAAGTTGTCCATATTTTATTCATGTCAAGCAAATATATATTGTGTAAAAGAGAAACGACAGAACTGTAACTAAAATCTCTAGACAAATTTTCACTGCAGTCTTAGAAATCCTTTCGTTTTTAATACCAAACCTAAAAATTGGTAAACCGATCGATTTTCCCGTCTCCCCATACAGACGAATAGGTCATTAGGTTTGTGAAAGACGTGTGATAATTCACACATTTCTGAGATGAACGAACGGTTCGATGCCGACAGTGTAGGAGAAAAGCACGGTTACATTTCTTGCATACATCAATCACCTCGCCCTACCCGACAGTGTTATTGCCGGAGGAGAACATCGGTGACGGGAGCAGAGACGGTTCTTGAACTTCCACCAGACAGTAAAATATAACGATACACAATTTGTACCCCAATTAATGCATACATAAATGTTGATGATATACGTTAGTAGTGCCTCTATAGTTTTATTCTATAATAAAACTTATCTTGTTTCTACTACTATAATGCAATCATTTCTTTCAAATAAGTGAATATATGCATTCAGAGGAAAATTCAAAGATGGTGCTAAGCTCCTGGAAAGTACTTTTTAAGCCATTTGGTAAGTATTTTTTTACAACCATGGGTAACCCATGTTTTGTTAAAAATACATTGTTGTTAAGTATAATACAGATCACTGTTGTTCATATACCGGGTGCCACAAGTAAGTGGCTCACCCTTATATTTCCTTTATTTTTAAACTTATTCATTTGAAATTTGGGGTGCATAAACTACCTGCAAAAATGGATTTTTGGACATGAAACATGGTATGAGATCATTTCTGGTTTACCCGGAAATGACAGCAACTTTTGAATTTTAAATGGAACACCCTGTATATTCTTACATATTTTGATTCAAGACAACATTCTAGTGGTACAGCAGTATACCATGAGAATTTCGCGAATTTTTGAGTCGATGTTCAGTTTTTTTAAGCATTTTAAGATATTCGTCTAGAGTGCTTTGGAATACCAAAATTTGTTCTACGGCATATAAAGTCCAAAGGAAAAATAAAATTTTTCATTTAGTTTCATTAATAACCATTTACGAAGCCTCCAACGCTGAACATATGCTTCTTTTATCGAAAACTTTTTTTTTCAAATGGTAAGGTGGTGGCTCATTGTGTTCAATAAATTATAGATTTTTTTTCTGAATTCATTGATATCCATTTCAAATCTGTGCCATTTGTTTTTCTATTTTATTTAATTTGTTTAACAATAAAAAAAACTACACAAAGTAGTGGCTCACCCATATAACTTTTTTATTTTTGAGCATATCAAAATAAAACTAGGGGGCCTAGGGTCATACAGAAAACTGCATTTTTTGACATATGAAGTAATTTAATACCACTTCCGGTTTCGCAAGAAATAACCCTAACTTCTGATTTTCAAATGGAACACCCTGTATATTATTACAGTTTTGGATTCGGAATCAATTTTTGAACATGTGTGGTGATTTTTATAAATTTATGGCAAGTTGTTATTTTTTATAGCAATTGTAAATTTTAATCTAGACTGTTATGAAATAAAAAATAAATAAGTACTTTGTCATTTTAGATTGTACAGAAAAAAAAATATTTATACATAGTTACTAGTATTAACCATTTTGTAGGCATTTTAATGCAAGTAATTTAGCTTTTTTGAAATAACTCTTTTTTTCAAATGGGACGGTGGTGGCTCCTTATATCCATTAAATTGCCCTTTACTACGAATCCATTGATATCAATATGCTAGGGTTTTTATTAACATTTATTTAAAAAACCGTAAAAACAGATTGTATTTGTGGTATTTTAAATCTACAGTTATTATTGTACAGCTATCAAAATATTTCGCATCAAGTTACCTATGCATTTTAAAGAAAAAAAAAAACGTTTGTTCATTATTATTTAAAATTCTAAATCAAAATTTTTAAATAACAACACATTGTAAGAAAACTGAATCAAAATTAAAATATTTACAATTAACAAAAATTACAAGTATTGTCTAAATGTTACTTGTGGCATTGTCTTAATTTTTTTTTCCTTCTTCAATTCTTTGGGACTTCCTGCCACATTGTATCTTTTCTTTTTAAACGCTGCTCGGGGAATCTACAAAATATCACAATTAACCAGTATGTTACTGGTAAATAACCTCTACGCCTGTGACTTTTAATAATAATATTATCGTGGGGAAGTCATCCAGACCTTTTAGTGTAAGAATGGGCGAACATCAAAATTACATAAGAAAAAATGAAATTCAGTGGTCCAAGATCTGCGAACACGCTTGAGATAATGGACACAAAATAAACTGGGACTCGGCAAAAATTCCAACAAAAGAGGCAGATAGCAAAAAAAGAAAACCGCTGCCTAAGGAATCACTACTTCCACATCCAGATTCTTCATCCAAGTCACTTTAAAGGAAACATCTTGACTATATTTGAACTCTAGTATGTGGAAATTATTGGTCATAGAATTTTAATAATATTCAGGGCAGATGTAATAGAAAAGTTTGAGGAGTTGGTTTCTACCATATACGATAAAAATGAAGTTTCTAGTTTGCCCTACTTATTTTCCACTATTCACAACCTACCACTTCCGACTCCTTCAATGGAGTCATCTCAATCAGATGTCACTACAATACATACGTGTACTAACTTTCAAGTGAATATCTCAATTTGATGTTATCAATCCCATTAATAATGAAGCGGAGGTGGTGGAGTTTGAAAAATATTAGAAATAAATCTGAGGCCTTGGTTTCTAGTATATACACCGAATCCCAAATTTCTGTACTCTTACCAGCTTGATTTACTTATTCCCTTCTACGGAATCATCCCAAAATATAATCTAGTTCTAGATGTCGTTATAATACATACGTCTACCAAATTACAAGTGAATATCTCAATTTTATTTTATCAACCCCTTTAATAATGGAGTAAGGGTAGTGGAAGGGTTGAAAAATATTATTAAAAATCTGAGGCCTTGGCTTCTAGGACATACACCCAATTTCAAATTGCAGTACTCTTACCAGCTTGCTTTACTTATTTTTTCCTATTTACCTCTACTTATCCCCACTCCTTCGACGCAATCATGTCAAAATATAATCTAGTTTCAGATATACTTATAATACATAAATGTACCAAATTTCAAGTGAAAATTAAAATTTAATTTTATCAACTCTTTTAATAAGGGGGTGGTGGGGGGATGGAAAATACTAATAAAAAAAACTGAGACCTTCGCTTCTAGTATATACACCAAATCACAAATTTCTGTACTTTTACCAGCTTGCTTTACTTACTTTCCCTCATATACCTCTATTTAACCCCCAACCCATCAACGGAATCATCTCAAAATATAATCTAGTTTCAGATGTCATTATAATAGATATGCGTACTAAATTTTACGTGAATATCTCAATTTTATTTTATCAACCCCTTGAATAATGGAGTAGGGGTGGTGGGGGGCTGAAATATATTACTAAAAAATCTGAGACCTTGGCTTCTAGTATATACACCGAACTTCAAGTTTCTGTACTCATACCAACTTGCTTTACCTATTTACCCCTATTTACCCCTAAATAACCCTCAATCCTTCAACGGAATCGTCTCAAAGTATAATCTAACTCCAGGTGTCGTTATAATTCATACGTGTACCAACTTTCAAGTGAATGTCTCAATTTTATTTTATCAACCCTTTTAATAATGGGGTATGGGTGGTGGGGGGCTGAAAAATATTATTAAAAAATCTGAGGCCTTTGCCTCTAGAACATACACCGAATTTCAAGTTCCTGTAGTCATACCAGCTTGCTTTACTTATTTCCCCCTATTTACCCCTAAATAACCCCCAACCCTTCAACGGAATCATCTCAAAGTATAATCTAGTTCCAGATTTCGTTATAATTCATACGTGTACCAACTTTCAAATGAATATCTCAATTTTATTTTATCAACCCTTTTAATAATGAAGTAGGGATGGTGGGGGTTGAGAAATATTATAAATAATCTGATATCTTGGCTTCTAGTACATACACCGAATTTGAAGTTTCTGTAGTCTTACCAGCTTGCTTCACTTATTTTCCCCTATTTACCCCTACTTAACCCCCAACCCTTCAACGGAATCATCTCAAAATATAATCTAGTTCCAGATGTCGTTATAATACATACGTGTACCAAATTTCAAGTGAATATTTCAATTTTATTTTATCAACCCTTTTCATATTGGAGTAGGTGGTGGGGGTTGAAATATACTATAAAAAAATCTGACGCTTTGGTTTCTAGTACATACATCGAATTTCAAGTTTCTGTAGTCTCACCAACTTGTTTTACTTATATTCCCCTATTTACCCCAAATTAACCCCCAACCCTTCAACGGAATCATCTCAAAATATAATCTAATTCCAGACGTCGTTATAATACATACGTGTACGAAATTTCAAATGAATATCTCAACTTTATTTTATCAACACCATTAATGGGGTAGGGGTGGTGGGGGGTTGAAAAATATTACAAAAAAATCTGAGGCCTTAACTTCTAGTACATACACCGAATTTCAAGTTTATTTACTCTTACAAGCTTGCTTTACTTATTTTCCCCTATTTACCCCTATTTAACCCCCAACCCTTCAACGGAATCATCTCAAAATATAATCTAGTTCCAGATGTCGTTATAATACATACTTGTACCAAATTTCAAATGAATATCTCAATTTTATTTTATCAACCCTTTTCATATTGGAATTGGGGTGGTGGGGGTTGAAAAATATTATAAAAAAATCTGACGCTTTGGTTTCTAGTACATACATCGAATTTCAAGTTTCTGTAGTCTCACCAACTTGTTTTACTTATATTCCCCTATTTACCCCAAATTAACCCCCAACCCTTCAACGGAATCATCTCAAAATATAATCTAATTCCAGACGTCGTTATGATACATACGTGTACGAAATTTCAAATGAATATCTCAACTTTATTTTATCAACCCCATTAATGGGGTAGGGGTGGTGGGGGGTTGAAAAATATTGCAAAAAAATCTGAGGCCTTAACTTCTAGTACATACACCGAATTTCAAGTTTCTGTACTCTTACAAGCTTGCTTTACTTATTTTCCCCTATTTACCCCTATTTAACCCCCAACCCTTCACCGGATATCCTCAAAAAACAATCCATTTCCAGATCTCGTTATAATATATACGTGTACAAAATTTCAAGTCAATATCTTAAACCGTTCCGGAGAAAACGTGCGGACAAAAATAGTTACAGACAGACAGACAGACAGACCGACAGACAGAAAATTTTTTTTCGCTCAAATTTAAAATCTCCACGTTTCATGACATTCTAAACCTATCACGAATAAAAATTTTTGAATTTTTTTTTGCAATTACTATACTTCCAATCCACTACGTGGATGTGGAAGTAAAAATTAAAGAATCCGCGATAATATTATTGAATGAAGATAGATGCGTGTCGAATTGTTCCGTAGATGTCTGTGCAAATTGGTTGCCGATGTTAAAAGAAGAACTTCACAAACTTAACATTGTATAAAAACTAAAAGAACTGTTAACTATATCAACAGTTCTATGTAAATAGTAAGTATCTATGGATATTGAATATAACAAACATTCTCAGAGCTGTGTATTTATCATACACAGCAAAAAAGATTTTTCAAAAAAAGCCTTGAAAAAGGAAACAGAATAGATTTCCGAAACGTCGGCGAAATATTTAATTTCAAGTTTTTATACTAATTTGTGTTGTTTATTTAAAAAAAAGCAACCTTTAACTGAACCTTTGACGTAAAAGTCACATGCGTAGGTTATTTACCAGTAACATACTGGTTAATTGTGATATTTTGTAGATTCCCCGAGCAGCGCTTGAATAGAAAATATACATGTGGCAGGAAGTCCCAAAGAATTGAAGAAGGAAAAAAAAAATTACAAGTATTGTTCAAAGTGGCTTCCCCACGAGCTATACAGTCTCTTGCTCGATGTTCTGTCTCTCGAATGACGTTTTCCAATATTTCAGGTGTTATAGTATTGAATGGAGCTCTTATTTAGATCTAACAAACTGAAAGTAAATGAGTTAAAACCCAAGTGGATGTTTGTAGGTAATAATTACTGATTTAATATATTTAAAGCGTTAAGTTTAAACATAGTAATAAATGGGCAGGTTATAGAACAAGTAGAACAAATGAAATATCTAGATTTTGTAACTGATAGAAAACTAAAACGGATTCGGAAGTCATATAGGTTACATTTTGAAGAAAATTGGCAAAAAACAAGCTTTTTAGGACGGGTAGCACCTTATTTATCAACTCCAACAAAATTAACTGTTTACAATTCTTTGATATTGCCTAATTTTACTTATTGCTGCTCTGTGCCATATGTTACTTCTACAAACTTTGATAGATTGCATCAATTGCAAAACAAATTAATGAGAATAATATTGAAATGTGATAGATACTCTAGTATTGTGAATATGCTGAATTTGCTAAACTGTTCGACAACATTTTTATTTTGCCCAAAAAATGATTTTCGTTCATTAAATGAAACACGAATACTTAAAAGATCAGCTAATATTAATTAATGAAATACATTCATATCATACCAGATCTGTCTTAAACTTTTATGTTACACCAACTCTAAAAAACTGTAAAATGAATAGTTTGTTTCATAAAGCCATTAGTCAATACAATTTTCTTCCTCAAACCCTTAAAGAGGTTATTTAATAGTAAAATACTGGTTCATTGTGATATATTTTGTAGATTCCCCTAGCACCGCTTAAAAAGAAAACATATATGTGGCAGGAAGTCCCAAAGAAGGAAAAAAATTAAGGGTATTCATCTACTTAAAACACATATAGGAAAACTTGTTAGCCAAATCTAGCATATTAATGTATATACATGTCGAGATATACTAATATAAGTATTATGTATCATAACATTTTATATATTTTAAGGTTAGGTATTAATTTTAAGGATTTAGTCATTACATGTGCATTTATATTTTATTATCTGTTTTCTGGACAAATAAAGATTACTTTACTTTTCTTATATACCGTGATGGTCTTCAAAGGTACGATGGAACAGGATAATGTTATTTACAGTTATTTCACTCCTCAACCAGAACACGCACACACAAACGACAACATAACAACCATTTCCTGAGACATTGCCATCTGCTGAGACTCGAATTCAGGAGAGGTAGCCGTGTCGTGCGACTCAAGAGCCGCCTAGCTCACATATTTTATACATAACTAGCATACACAATATACCATTAGCACCGTGGAAACATGTTGATTAGTTATTACAACAAATTATAAATACTTTTTACCCAATACAGGCATGGAATATGCTTATTACTATGGTGATTTTACATATAAAATGTGATTTATTACACACTAGAGAGAAAGAGTCACTAATGAGAGAATATGATAATAGCTTTATTTAGTTTGTCAGTTCTTGACTCACTTTCTAAATTAGCAATTAGTTCTCCATATTTAGAAATATCCATATATTTATAAGCCTTTAAAGTTGCTTTCAGCATCGAATACTTCTTCTACTTTGAAGAACTTTTCTGCACGCTAAGAAAATTAGTCAGCATTAATGCTGGATACTTCACTGCATTCACACCAGTAACAAACCAATAGTTATATAGTTTAAACATATATCATTTGGTCCTTTTCTAATTTCTTCGAAGACAGCAAATTTCATCCATTTTTCACAACATATTATTATTTTCTATCTTTATCTGTTGTTTATGTATAATCTAGTAAACAATAAATAACAATCAACACCGTTCCATGACCTTCCCAATTACAATGTTTGCAAATATTAAAATTAAATTTTCAAATGAATTGTCAAATTTTGAAAAATGTTATTCAAATAAGACTTCATTAGTGTTGAATAAAATTTAGTATCGCACACGTGTGTAAATGCACTGTTTCTTGTGTGACTAATGTGCATAATTACACACTAGTACAATAAATAACTAATAATTACACTCATCATTTATCATTCAAATGATACTTATCCATTCCCTTACAAATTTATTTCCTCAATCATTTTATATTGTCAATTATGTAGCAGAAAACTAGTTTGCAGTTATTTTGCCCAAAAAGCATATTCGTGTGGCGTGGCGTTCATATTTCTTGTCACTGGGTAAAACCGCCACTGGACAGAATTGACGGGCCGAACGTCGCTCGATACATCTAGGGTGTCACCTTGACAGCAGCGGCTATGCATCACTGGATCTGTATTCTGCCAGCACGATATTGGATAGGCAATAGTGCATGTAACGATATTACCTCAGCGCATCGACTATTACCATAATAATATAACGTTAAGTATCGCACTAGTAGATGCAGAAATGATGAATGTAATTATTTTCATATTACATTAGAGGCTCTATAATATCTATAATTGCAGATAAAGTTGGCCCTAAAGACTCCAAGATCCCCTGCTACATATTAAATTCAAACATTATCGTGTTAACAGTTGAAATTAACATATAAAAATTAACTTAAAACAAAAATACAGAGAATGACAATTTCAGGATATTTTGTAAAAGTATTACGAGCATTTCTTGACACCGCACATCATACAAAGTGGTAGTAGACCAGTAAATGAGTTAGTAGATCCCTTACCATACTAAGCGTTGCTTATCTTTCAGCAGAATATATCCAAATTCTTTTCTACCAAAATATTTTTCTATCACACATTTTTCCCCGCTACATCTTTTATGCTATACCTTATCCTTTTCTCTTCTATTGTTTGTCATCTATTTATCTTCTTGTATTTTCTGTCATTTTGTCCTTTTTTTTAATTCATTTTAGGCCGATAAGCCTCTTAAAAATCCAAACCTCCTTTAAAACTCAAATCTTCCTTTCCTTAACACATCTTCCTAACGTCGGACAGACCATTGGGACACAACTGCCTCGAACGGGTTTTCTCGTTGAGTTTCTTCCAGTATCAGCAGCCAAAATTTAATCAGTGATTTTTCCCAAGTGTTATAGTGTTTAATTTTTAGTTCTATTTAAATCTACATCTACAATTTTAATGTTCATTTTAAGCCACCACACGCAGCAGGAATTTTAACTGTTTATAATATTTTATTGAGCCGAATGGGTAGTGAACCGCCCAACCTGGTTCCGGATCGCGATCCGGGGAAGCAATGATTGTAGGTTTTAAATGTTCAAAAAATCTGTTTCGATTGATTGATTGATGGAGTCATTTTCTTGGAAAAACGCCCATATTTAATTTTTTTCAGAAAAAATGGAATTTTCCGTTACAGGTTTCCAGTCCGGAATATGGAATTCCTCAATTTGGACCTGTAATTCATGACCAGCGACCCAGAAAACCTCCTACAGCCCAGTTCCGAGGCGAAATATTATTTTTATAAATTTTTTTATGATAGCTACTTTTTGGGGCACCCAAACCCTCCTAACTTTCTCATTCTTGGAGGAGATGCAGTGGTCAATACTGATGAATATTCCTGGGGGTCCAGGAAATACGTGAAAAAAGAAATTTTTCAAATCGGTGCTACCTCACCACTTTTCCACAATTTCCGGCTTATTTACTCCTCTATGAGTTGGTGGACACTTCTGAGCCAGCTATCCAAGGGACCTTCCACCCCATTCTTTGGGACGAGGAATCGATTGCAATGGATCGCAGAATTGGAATATTGTAGTAACTACCGCTAATGACCAAAAACCACCCCCAAAACTTGGTTTTCGGGGTATATCGCGGGATGGCTGGTTGCTGTTGCCGAGGATTTTTCTTTCGTTTTCCGATCTATCGCGTGGTGGAAATTATTCTAAATCAATTTTTTGTCATTTTGAGCTCAATTTACTTTGTCGTAAATATTTATATAAATAATAATAATGAATAATGTGTTTATTTCCATAGACTATTACAGTATTGGAATTGTCAAATACAGAATACAGAGTAGTACAAAGAAAGTATACATATATATGCATGTATACACAGTTAAAGATAGATTACACAACATTGAGAAACAGACAAACAAGCAAAGATATGTACAACTAAGGTCTAACCAAGGTGTATCAATAAATTATACAGGGAGGAAATATTCCTCATAAGAATAAAAACAATGATCCGCTAAGAATTTTTTTACAACCCTCTTAAACATCACAAAACTACTTACATCTTTCAAACTTTGGGGGAGGTGGTTATACAGTTATTTATTGAAAAAATAAAAGGTCCTCCTTTCCTCTGCTCTAATCTATGGGGCGGTACAAAAATATTTTTTTCGCGATGGCCTGCTGTATTTATTAACATCACCCCATTTTAAGAGACTATGAACATTTTTCCTGACAAAGCATACAGATTGCAAAATATATATACAATAAATAGTGAGTATGCCATGCTGTTTAAAAGAATCTCGGCAGGATGTATTGTAGGTAAGTTTAAACAGACTTATCATAATTCTTTTCTGCAGAGTGAACACCTTGCTAATCCCAGAACAATTTCCTCAACATAAAATGAAATATTGCAGAACCGAGTAATAGAACGTTAACAGAGTGTCAACGCAAACAGTGCTCCTCATTTGAAGCAGTGCAAAGTTTAATCTGGCCAGTTCTTTCGTCAGATTTTCAATACGAGCCTCCCAAGACATATCCATGTCCATATAGACGGCTAGGAACTTTGTAAGATCCTTTTGATATAGATTGTGATTTCCTCTGACCAAGATGCTGAAATCCAGCTTTGTATTAATTGGGGAAAACATTAAAAACACATTTTTCAGCTGATAAGTTAACATCCGATGAAAAACGTTCGATTTCATATCTAAAAAATGTTCATAGCATAAAAATTTTACCAGCTGATAAAGGCAATGCCACGGTAATCGTAGATACAGCTATATATGGTACAAAAATTGCGAACTTGATAAATGATGGAAATTATTCCAAATTAAATAGGGATCCTATAAATTCTTTAGAAAACAAAATATATAGAGTCCTATTTAAACACAAAGACGAATTTACAGATATTGAACGAAAGATGTTAACTCCACATGACAGAAAACCTCCTCCCTTAAGACCAATTGTGAGTTCAATGAATTCTCCATGTAGCAAACCCTCAAATATTATGTATTTAACATCCTAAACCTATTATCAGGTTCCTCCGAGTCTTATATTAAAAACAGCAAAAATTTTTTGGAAAAGCTGTCAGAAAATAATTTTAACAATAATCATTTAATAGTCAGTTTTGATGTAGTAAGCCTATTTACAAATGTTCCTGTAGATAAAACAATAATAATTAAAAACAAATTGCAACAAGATGGGAATTTGGCGAATAGAACTATATTAAGCATTGAAACTATAATGGAATTATTTACACTTTGCATTAAAACAACATACTTTCAATTAAATAATGACTTCCATCAACAAGACTTTGGAATGGCCATGGGTTCTTCATCATCTGCAATATTAAGTAACATTTTCATGGAATGTTTTGAGGAAAGTAATATTAATAATCTAGCTTATAAACCCATTGTATGCTGAAGATATGTAGATGACATTTTTGCTATATGATCTTATAGTAAAGAATGTTTAAGTAATTTTTTGAATCAGATTAACGAAAAAGAACCTTCAATTAAATTTACAATAGAAATAGAAAATAATAATGAATTACCTTTCTTAGATATTTTAATTAAAAAATTAGATAACACATGCCAAACCAGTGTGTATAGAAAACAAACACACACAAACAGATACTTAAATTTCAATTCAAATCAACATATTAGTGTTAAAAAGATGTTGTTAAGTGCTTGTATGACAGAGCCAAAATTATTTCTTCAAATGATGTAATATTAAGGAGCGTCTTATTAAATAATCAATATCCTGAGAGTTTTGTTGATAGTTAGTTATTGAACATTGGTAGTAGAGAGAATATATTATTACAACCCGAGGTATTTAGGTCAGTGGAAGTAATTCCATATATACATGGTTTATCGGATAAATTACGAAAAATTGGGAATAGGTTTTCCGTACGAACGGTTTTTCAAACGAGCTCCACGCTAATATCGGTTTTATCAAAAACCAAACCTCTAAATATTGTTCAAAATTCAAAAAATTGTATTTATAGTATTCCGTGTGAGTGCGGAAAACATTACGTCGATGAATCATCTAGACCATTCAACGTAAGGCTTGGTGAACATAGAAATTACGCTAGAAGGAGAGAATTTGAAAAATCCAAAATTTGTGAACACGCGTGGGATAAAAATTACAGGATTAAATGGGACTCGGCGAAGATTTTAGAAAAAAGAGAGTAACGGAACTAAAGAAAACTTAAAGAATCCGCGATAATTTTATTAAACGAGGATAGATGCGTTTCAAATTATTCAATAGATTTCTGTACTAGTTGGTTGCCCATCCTTAGAGATGCAGTAAGTAAAAATAAGATAAATATAATTTAATATCTCACGTGACTATGGAAATACATAAACAAAGAACTGTCATGGTTGACGGTTGAAACAGTCAGTATTCAAGAACCAACCTCTGTCTGATCCGTTTGGCGCAGAGGTTTTTTCATTAAAAATTTTTGAATATTTTTCAGTGGCAAAATACCCAACAAAAATTAAGAATATTCCACGTTTTGCCTCAAACACAGTACACAAAACTCATTGATTTCTTATTTTCAGAACAGAATTTTAGTAAATTCCTGTAGGACTCACGTTCTGTATGGTTTTTTATTTATTTTGGTAGAAAGCAATCATCCTTTAATATTTTGGATTTAGCTACTAAAAGGAGGTATTGCCACTGAAACAATGACAATTACGTACTAAGATCTAAAATTAACTTTAAGTGAAAAAGTCTTCATACTGTAATTTAATATTTGTTGTTATAATATAATTTTGGACACGCGCCTAAGTTTATTAAAGACTAAAAATTAATAATTACATATTAAATTATATTTAACTACACATTTTCAGTGCATTATTTATGTTACTGTCAATAAAAATTATAATTATCATTCATTTTCCTGTAAAATAATTAAAATGACCTATGCAATAGCTTTTATGAGTTGTTTACTGGAAGTGTAATGTTCATTGCAAAACTGACATAGATACTTTTGATTTATGTAGCGATAATTGAATACACGTTATTTATTTAAAATTAGATAAAACTTGTTTGTCATATTTCACTATAGTCTCATAACAACACAGCAATATGAAAACATTTATATGGAATGCAAATTAGTCCTATTCGGTATAGACTTGAAATATATTTTTATTTGTCGATGTAATATGTTGAATCTTTATGTTTATTTTCGAATTTTGTGTTTGACTATTCGGGTAGTAGTTTTTATGATATAAAATGTTAGATAATGATCAGGGTTCGTATGACATGGCGCCATTTTGCGTCTTAGGGGGGGCGGACGCAGACGCGTTTATTTTATTTACGTATCTCCAGTGCAAAAATTATACAATCATGTTTTGTCAATGTGATGGTTTGATGATGCTAAAACTTAGTGAATATATGCAATATACCATTTAGGACACGAAAAAGAGTATTGGAAGGCCTAAAGCCCCTAGCGCTCAACGGTGTGGGGATTCGGTTTGCCAGTGACGCAAAATTTTGACTGGAAGTCCCACATCTAAAAAGTCACACAGAGAGAAACAATAGCCCTCAGAAAGTGCACGCAGAAAAATTGGGAGTTTAATCCCAAAATGACCATATGGTTATATACTAGGATAGTAAGACCCAACATAACCTACGGATCAGTAGCTTAGTGGACTAAGACAGTGCAGTTGTGAGCAGTAAGGCTATTAAGTGGCGTGGCTTGCTTGCCTGTGCGCCATACAAACTGCTCCATCATCTGTACTGGAAGTCCTTCTGGACTTACAACCACTACACATACTCATCCAAGGAGAAGCTCGTTCAGTGGTGCATAGGCACCACACCAATAAGGCAGCAGCACGGAAGTTATACTTAGAGCTAAAGGCGGATCCCATTCTAGGAATGTACACGGACATTACAATACTAAAGTATAACTTCAATAAGAATTTCAAAATTAAAATACCAAACAGGGAACACTGGACAAATAGTCCTCAAATACCAGCACAGAAAGTCTGGTATACAGATGGCCCTAAGATAATAGGGAGTCGGAGCTGAGATTAACGGGATTTAAGAACAAAAACGAAAATCCCAATAAGTCTAGAAAAATACGAAACAGTATTCCAAGCTAAAGTGGCCCCAATACAGTGAAGCGCATAGGAAATCACAAGGCAAGGAACTGTGAGGCTGCGCTATGAAATCGGTTAGATACAAGTCGAATTGAGACTTCAATGGAACTGCATAAAAGCCCTTATGGACCTAGAAAGTCAGCATAATGTGACCGTAGCGTGGGTACTAAACACAAGGGACACAAGGGAAATGAAAAGGCCGATGAACTGGTCAAAGAAGGCGCAAGTAAGGCCCTTATAGGACCTTAACCCTTTTGCGGTGTGGCCAAGCCATGCATATGAGCATCCATTGACAGATGGGTGCAAATTAAATCTATGGAGAGGTGGAAAAGTTTCCCACTACAGAGACAGGCCAAAGAGTTCATCAAAGAACGATCGACCAAATTCACAGAGAACTCATTATGCCAAAAAAGAAAGGCCATTAGAATAACAACGGGCTTCTAACCGGTCACTGCCGACTTAATAGACATCTGAGTCTAATGACCCTGACAGAGGCCACCATGCAGAGGCAGAGGTAACCCCAGTCTATGTATTGTGCCACTGAGAAGGCCTTACTAGACAGAGATTCCACCTACTTGGTGAGGAAAAACCAAGATCTGATAGCTACACTAGTGGGGCTTATCAAGGCTGTGGAGTCTGACGCAAAGGACAAAGTTAAATAAGGAGCTCTAAGGAAAATAAACAGGAGCACCACAATAGATTCATGGTGGTCGCGGTGGTCAAGGCCAATCTGCCAGCTCCTCGTTCCTAAATCTAGAAATCTATCTAGAACACGAGAACTTCATTCGTGATGGCAAAATAGTAAACGTTACTAACTTAGAGTATATCTTTTTTGTTGGTTCCGCAGGAATGTTACGGTTCTCATATTTTCCACGCACGCAATCTTGCACAAATTTCCCGGAAAGCAGATTGTTCAGTTTATTTCACAAAATATTACACCCGGCCATCATTTTCACTAAATCTAAGTTAACTATAGCTCACCTTAGGTTAACTTGCTTTATTACGTGATATTTTAAACAAACTGAGTTACAAATCTATTTAAGTATGGATGGATATCATAAGTATTCTTCAAAATGTGCTAATTTGTCGATATTATTGCTGTTACTCGAATCATAGTAACGTTATATGTGGAACCCGTACTTCAGCGAGCGCTTTAATAAAAGCATTTCCTTTGAAGGTCACGGCTGTCACTAGCTGTTTCACGACACAGACGATTACTTCTTGTAGGTACGCATCAAATTAAGATAGTCTTCAGTCAGAGGTAGAGATGGGAAAAGCGTTACAAGCTCGTCCGCTTTAATAAATACCACGACAAAATAACATGACTTTGGTATGATCGCCATGTGATGCTCTCGGAAGGCATGCAGGCGCAGACCTTTAGTTGTTCATCGTTCGTTACATATAACTAGTTGTTTTATAGTTGAGTACTTCGACAGTACGTTACCCAAATATACCTCGATAAAATACGGTAGAATAACGACTCATTTCCATTCAGCAGCATATTCTGGACGGAGTTATTAATTATAATTGCAAAACTTCGGTTGTGTTTATCAAAGTGAAAACTTATTTACAAACGCGTCTGAATGCACCTCTCATTAATTGTGAAATGGCGCTCTGACATATAAACTCTGAATGGTCTAAATAAAATTCCGCACTTGTGGACTGAAGGCACAAGTGCCTTAAGCTTTAATCAATGAATCGCCTTCGCAAGCGCCAAAATAGTGAAAAATTGATTAGGTGCTCGTTTCGACAATAATGTTTGCATCATTTGACATTTAGTTTCTTCCATATTTGAGATGGACCCCATGTTCTTTGAATCTTGTTAGTTTGTCTAACATACTGCAAAATACAATCATTACAGTTTGTTTCCTTAATTCCTCAAATACTTCAGGTACACAGTTGGGAACATACAAAATCCAAGAACCATTCTGGCGCATAAGGAATAATGTCACCGATACACCAGAATAATCCAGCTATTGTTGTTCCTTTAATTTATAAAATAGAATGCAAAGGAAATATAGATTGGCTTAAAATATGCAGACTTTATATCCATAACATTCAACAATTTACAAACACAATTTAATTTAGATGATAACAGAATTAATTAAGTATGTCTGGTTAACTTTTCTCCAATTTAACTAGTGGCACTTTATAAATTAGCCAAAAATAACAAATAGTAAAATCAACATACACTTTTAAGTAAAAGAGTACTTAATCACTCGTCAATTTTTTTACACTTAGTATAGCTTAAACAGGCTTACTTAATAACATTTTACAGTGAAATTTATATACCAAATAATTTATCTAATGTTCGTTCAAACCTGTTAATACTTTGTATATCGCAGTTTGGATTGTAGTACATCTTCGTATTTTTTGTGTTTAATCAAGAATAATATTTTGTCGTACACTATAAAAACTTGTTTATATAAAACACGATAACTTACATAGCTATGGCGATCGCCCCTTATGACAAGTATGGCACAATTAAGATAAAGAATATTCTGCTTCGTTGTTTTACATGCGCTCCAAAGAAATACAAATTTTGCATTATTAAAAAAAAAATTAACGGATATTTGCATTCGGAAACATCCTACTAAAACTTGTATTAACTTCCTAACAGTTTTATTCAAAATACCAATAACATCTTAATGCATACTAGAGGTATCCCTTATTCTACATACAGTTTATCGTACCCTGAAAGGCACAGTATAATGCAGTATCGATATCTTATACACATGTGTGTTTAATAAAAAGTCTTAGTAAAATTTTGCTCTAAGATTATTATAAAACACGGTTTGTACAAACATGATAGTTAACATGCTTATGGCGATCACACATGATGAACATGGCTCATTTGCAATAGGTAGTATTCCACCATGTTATTTGATATATGTTCCTAAATTGTAACAAAACAATTTAAGCCTAAGAGAAATTATTGGGTTTATAAGAAATGGTTTAGGCATACACACATACAGACACTCAATTTTTTTCATTCGAGTCAACGTCATATGAAACTTACGTCTGTATAAAAAAATTTGTACGGTTTTTAATAGATCTCCAATAGATTATTTGGTTTAGATAGAGTTTCCCTTAATCATCATACTATCGCAAATTAAAAATTGTAAATTTTTCCTCTGTGTTGTAAATTACTAAGAAACTCTTTTTTCATCTTATTTCATTTCAATTTCGGTGTGTCATGCTCAAAATTGAGACGTTGAAAGGCTATATGTACTTTAAGAAATTATGGAAATATTGTGATCATTTTCTCAAATTCATTATTCATATTGCAAAAGATATAAAATATAACCAAAATCAACAACTTCCACCAGAGTTATTTTCGCTCATTAATTTAAACTGACTGTACTCGTACACATGTAGTTCTAATTCAGCAAAAATTAACTACCATACAAAAACTTTTATTACTGTTTACAACCACAACAATGTTTTATCTAACCTTACAGCGACAACAATATTAATTGAATCTCTTCTACTATTATCTTTATTACTATTTACTTTTAGGTACAGCAAGCAATGTTTAGTGCTGCAATATGTTGTCTGGAATCAACTATACGCTATAAATATATCTTTCGTGTTCTCTCCTAAAGATATTTTTGTTTTTAGTCCCATCAATAATTAGATATTATATTTACTGCCTTAATACTTAGTATGTTTTGTAGAGGCGGAATATTATTATTATAAGATTTATAATACAAATTGGCAGCTACTCGGAGAGGCTGGAAACTCCTATAATGTTTAATTTAGTTAATGGCTGGCCTCGTTACCCCTGAGATATGCGATGCAGGCCTCCGTTTTGCTAATGGTAGATTTTTTTCAAATTTGTAATTTTAAACGGCTATGGATATATTGACTGACCACACAATACTCACCTGCATATTTAATATCAAAGTAAAATATATAACTGCATTTTCACAGGTACGTTTCTTAAAATTGCATCCGATTTTACGCAATAATTCGGTTACACAGAATTAAATTGGATTAGAAATTTGGAAATCATGAGACATATCATAGTATAACGAGAGTTAAATATATTTCTAGTCGGCAACGATTGAGTCCAGTTATACAACTCATTTCCAATTAGCTGTATATGCCCGAAAGGTAAGGAAGATAAATAATCATACCATCAGTTATCGTGTATTCAAATTGATTCCGCAATAGAGGCAACAAAATTTAACTTATCAAGTGCCCAATCTAAATTAACCTGTTTTTGATTCCAACTTTGAATGTAAACAATAATTACTTCCCAGATTGAAATCGCAAACAATCAGGCATGTTTGTCAGATATTTATTTACACAACTTTCAATGTTTATGTATGAAGCGACGACGCAACGACGTGAAATATTTTTGCTCTGTGTATGAGAAATATTAAATTATATATACAATAAATGTAATTTATACCTAGGCAAATGCGGTAGTAAAATTAAATATATGTAGCGATAAAAACTAATTGTGCGCTACTGAAATAGTGCATACTATAATTTTTATACATATTTTTATGTTTAGTTAACTAGGAAAATCGTTTTATACGTTTATTTATTAATATTTCGTATAGAGTAGATGATATCTGTAGAAAATATGTTTATTTTCATAGAAACAATAGGAGCAAATATTACACAATATTTTTCATTGTGTAAAAAAAGGGTAGCTACTGTAAGCAGCTGGAATCGCCCCACGAAATATTTGCCAAAATTCCTTAATTTAGTCAACGACAGGGCTCGTTACCACTGAGCTATGCGACGTAGGGTCTGTTAAAAAGGGATTGGAAATCTTACGAATTACAGTTAGTTTGTCTTATGGCTGTAACATAAGAAGTACAACATAATTTCTTTGGTGATAATAGTTTAAAGTATGGCTTTCAGAAAACTCTATATAAACAAGATATTATGGAATCATATCAGATTCGTTACTTTATACGCCGTAAAATAAATAATTAAATGGCTGAATTTTATTTTTATACAAACCATTTCATGGCTCAGTGAAACTTTAAATCAGTGCAGAGCTCCAAGTTTAAAACGCAATTTAATGTAAACGTTTTATTGCTACTATTCGATTTACGTGTTAAACTGGCAATTTTCTTGTTACTAGTAGAGACGTAGAAATTATTGTACTTTTATTGCTTAAAGTCTACCGCAATTAAGATTCGGTAAAAGTCGAATTGATGGTGACTTAATATGCATTTAGGACAATCAAATTAGCTTAGAAATAAGTCCCCACAGAGAGTGATTAGCATTAAAAACTCAAGCAGATATGAGCAGCCGCTCTTTATATCCAGTTAACTCCTTTTTCAAATAGATGGATATTAGACATAAAAATGGCAAGTAGATAAGTAATTAATAAAAACAGGAAATTTTCCACTTTTTTACCGCACAGCATGCTTTGATATTTCTTAAACAGCCATCCTAATTTCATCTTCCAACTCTTCTAACGAGTGAGGTTTGGTCTTATAGACAACAGATGGCATAAAAGAAAATAGTCTAAAGTACCTAAATCTGGTGATCGCGATGGCAAGATTTATGTTCTCATTTCTCAGATTTGTGTTCAGCCTAAACTCAAGAATATATAATATATTTCAATTTTTGCACTTTTCCAGGTTTTTGACACATTGCTGACAGCCGCCATTATGTCAAAATTCAACTATAACTTCAGATTCGTGCTCAGCATATCCCAAGATTCCTGAATATATTATTGTAACAAAGGCAAAATAGGGGTCAAATAAATTGAAATTATTTTTCATACAACGGCGCGATATGGGTAGATAATTGAGATATTTGTTCGCAAACCCTAAAATAGTCATGTCAGTATAATATTAGAGGATTTGAAAAACAAGATTGTATAAAGTTCTAATTTTAACAACTGCTTCGTGTCAAATACAAAAAACTTTTCGACCATAACTATAAAGTATTCTTAGTATATTTTCTAAGTCGGCGATGTTTTATTGCTGTTTAAAGCCCCCCACCATAAATCCATAACGTCGAAAGCATGGGAAAGTGGCAGTCCCGTCAAATTGCTTTTTATTAGAAATGTGACAAACGCATGATTAATTAATCGGAAGATCGAGGTAAAACGACGCGTTTCGGTGATTGTGTAAATTAGGCAAGGCGCGGTTCAAAATCATAAATGGGGTAATTGATTAAACATTCCCCTAATTCACTGTAAAGTAGAAAGGTACGGCGACGTTTTTTCCGTATGTGATAAGAAATAATTTAAACACAAATGGGTTTTTTTCATCTCGCTGAATTAGCTAGCTTAGATATAGAATATTTGAAGTTATCAAAATAATGCTTTATATTAAGGGTAAGGCCATTTTAGCAATATTTACCGTAGACAACGACACTTGCCAGGTTGACCTAATGTTTGATATTTATGAGAAGTTATTTTGGCCCACAATTTGCCCTAAACAGGGCACCATCTATCAGATGGCTTAAGTGCCCTAAAGAGTATTTGCATTTAGTGGTCTAGGTTTCTTTGTGATGGATAACGCCCACTTACTCGAAGTCGACTAGGATAATGTCGTCAGGAAAATAAGGCACTTTTCGATCGGCTACGAGTGGTGTAACATTGTCCTCCTTCAAACGTAGAAATTTTTAGTGTCACTGGGTTTATTTGTGTATTTTGAGATTTTGTATTAAAATCTAGTTTATTTTCATTAGAGTTCAAATTAAACGTTATCTCGTTCGAATTGTCACTGGCAGCGGGCTTTTTCTTTTCGCTAGTTTTCTTGCGCACAGTTATCGGAAATTATTAAGTTCATGTTTAGTAATTCTATTAATCTCTTTGGTATCATTTAGGTTCAATCGGTTTGGTTTTATGGTAAAAAAAAATCTCAATAACCCATTAAAGTTTTTGCTAATAATGGGTCAGTCACGGGTTCCATTTTGATTATTTTTGTTTAATTTCAATTTTTTTTTTGTTAAATATTTCACCGAATATTTTCCTGTTTTGTTTGTAAATATGTAGTTTTAAGTGTGGTCAAAACTCCGTGTTTTATTTACTTGATAACTAGTGAAAGTCGACTCAATAAGAGATCACCGTGGTGAACCAGCAGGCGTGACAATGAAAAAGGGGTAGGTTTTTAAACTATAACATATCAAAGGGTACACATATATCTCTGGGAATGGTCCACGTATAATGATACTAATGGATTCAGACATTACGTGGCCCAATATGCAGAGTGAGTGTGAGTAAGGTTTTTGAGAAAGGCCCGTTGATAGATTGACGATTATTTCTTGGTAGTCGCACATAGTGTAAATTTGTCTAATTATGAAAGAGGGCAGATTAATTTAATTTGTGAATATAATCAATAAAAGTGACAACTAACAGATTAAAGTAAACAGGGTGAATTGGAGGTGGGGCTATTACATACAATTATTATAAAAAAAATTGAAAATTACACCCTATAGATGGTTAAAGAGCGTTGCGGAGAAAAGTTGACAGGAAATTTCTTTTTATCATTAAATTCCGTTTCGCACGTAAAAATACATAGAGAACAGTACATCTTTTTTTTGTCGGCCTGTGTTATTAATAAAAGATGCCGTAAATAAAAAAAAATAGGGGCCTGTCGAAAATATTGAATCTGCGAATTTCTACTACTCAAATTAATTTTAATTTCAAATACATTTGTGTGAATCTTTGACGAGAGATATTATTGCTGCTCCTCTTGAAATAATTAATGCAACATATCAGTTTATATAACTTCTTATAATTGGAAACTAAAATAGAGTGAAGGTTTCCGCACGCAAAGTGTACACTTTTCAGACATCGAGATTTGTTATTGGAGTGCTTACTTTGAATCGGCTCTCCAGAAGTTGATGGTAATTATTACTTCTATGCCTTGATACTTCATATCGATAAAAGAACAAGCCTTCTATCAAATAAATCTATTGGACATAGACGAAAATACTTCTTTATTATCATGAGCTATAAAACAGCACGTTTGTCATAACTTAGAAACCTAGACTTTTAAATCATTCCTCGGTGCTGTCCTGCAACCATTTGTCACTGTCACTTTTTTATTGACTTCTTCAACATTCAATTACCCTTCAGTCCTTTATTGAATTTATTTCATTCCTCCTGTGTTTTTATTTGATACATTTTACTTTCAGTTTTATATTAAAATAATATGTTGGTGATTTATCAGTAATGGTCTATATATTATCGATTTATGGAATATCACCATACTAATTTAATATAAGAAAAAATACTCTTATAAAATATAAAAAATATTAGTCGAATAAAAACAAAAATCCGCAGACTTACTAATCCACATGACGTTTGCCAAAGCATGCTAATATATATTTATTATTTTATCATTTTTACTATAAACAATTTACCAAAAAGTGAGAGATATATGGCAGGAAGTCACAGAATTAAAGTAAAAGAATTAAGAGAACAGGTAACAAATAAAAAATATTTAGTCCTTGATGTCGATGGAACACTTTGAGATTGCATGACTGCCACCTAGATCGTCAAACCTCAATCCCATTGACTGGATGAGGATAAAGATATTAGCGATTGATTCCAGTCACAAATTTCAAGAAATCTCAGGGCTATTATTTTTCAAATGTATGCCCAAATTCGCTAAAAAGTATACTATTTAAAAAAGTCGGTAAAGGTATTTACATAGAACTTCCCTCTTTATTCATACAAGACGGTCACTCAACAAAATTATTAATTAAGAGATGACATATGAGTATAATAATCGCCATGTAGTTAGCCCTATTATTACAGAGAAAACCTGATAACTTTTTTCCATTATCTACTGTATAGTGGTGGGATTTTTTTTTTCAATTTTCAAAACTTTTTTTTCTTGAAATAGGTTAAGAATATAATGAAACGTGGAAATTTTAGAATTGAAGAAAAAAATGTTTTCCATCATCTGTTCTATTGTAGTGGTAAAATAATAAAAAATAGATATTTTTTTAAATTTTCAAAACAAATTTCTTTCTTGAAGTATGTCTAGAAAGGTGGAGATTTTAAATTTGAGCAAAAAAAATTTTTCTCCAACCCCCATTTTATAAAAAATGTTCACATTTTTTCGAAATATGTTTAGAATGTCATGAAACGTGGAAATTTTAAATTTGAGCAAAACATTTTTTTTCCATTTATTTCATACAAAATTTTCAAAATTTCAAAATATTTTTCTTTTTTAAATTTTCAATTATATATGCTGTTAACGAGAATCGATGTAAAATTTTTCGTAGATTTCAATTCTGCCCTGGCGAATTCGATTTAGGGCTTCCGGAGGTAAGAAAAAATAAAAATCAACGACAAGTGCATGTTAAAAAGAGTTTTTCGTAATTTGCCGTTCTGGAGAGCTCTAAAATGGGCTTACAAGACGGAAGCAGATTAAATATGACTTACTTACTAAACTTATGCTTAATTAAGTATGACTTTTTGAAAAACATGTTCAAAACCAACGTGTCTTTTTGAATTTTTGCAGTTTTTTAGATTTTTGTATTGTTTTGTAGGTGTTTTGGGAAAAACAGTGTTTATTTCATCAATCAATGATAACTGCTGATAGCTTAAAAATGAGTACTTAATAAACTGGTTGATTTAAATGATTTTTTTCATATTTCGATGTCTAGAATTTCCGAAAAATATATAGAAATATATTAAATATTTTGAATGCGTAACATGGATCCAAGTAGAAATGTCCGCAGATTCTGCTTCCGTCCTTGGAAGCCTCTACGATGCGGCAAATTACAAAAAACTCTAATAACGTGAAGTTAATTTTTTTGAACAAATGTCGTTTTTTATTTTTTCTGGCGTCCGGAAGCATTAAATCGAATTCATCAGGGCAGAATCTACGAAAAATTTCACATAGGTTCTCGTTAACAGCATATACCAATTACTAGAATTTCTGCCTGAAAATCAAAGTTGTTATTAATATAGTTGGAAGCAAAATTACGAATCACGTCCTGGAAGGGAGAGTTTCTTGGAAATATCCATATACATATATCCCCACATATATGTATATACACCTAGACTAACATATACGAAGTGTAAGTACGTATTTAAACATAAATGTTATCGATAAATATATGAATATATGCAGATAATTCTCAAATTGGGAGTTCTTTCATTGAAAAATAACGTTCTTGTTGATATCTTCAAAAAAGAAGCAACTGGGATTTGTTGTTTGGCAGATGCATTTGACTATTTTTGATGTACTTGAAAAGATGTCACCAATATTTTGAGTCACCATATTGATGAGACTTAAAATTGTTGAGGAGAGGTGTGACGGATGTATAACTCTACTTTTTCAGATTGTTGAACCTATAAATGAATATACTCTTGCATTCATTGTACCATAAAGATTTTATCAGATTGTATAAATTGCTATTATATTAATTATCTATTACATAATAATGTACCTACTGTGCTATTAGAAGTGCCATTAAAGTAATGTCCCGGAAGCAGAATTGTACAAAGTTATACAAACTTTGCCATAACCACCTACATTTATATGCATTTACTAGATTTATTGTACGAATTCCAACAGAAAGGCAAATGTGAAATACTTTCAAATTACTATAGCGCCATTCTAAAGCAAACAAAACTCAATAATAAGGGATGAACAATGGATACGTTCAGCTGCAAGGGAAACAAGAAACAAATTTACTGATTACCATAACATATAACTGAATGTGTTTATTTTCAAAATGGCTGTATACTAATATCCACACCAGAGAGAATAATACAATTTAATGATTATTTATCACTTGGCTGCCACTGCAGACAGCAGATTTGAAAGCTTCTAGTGCGTGCACTAACCCACTAAGAATCCCGACTAGCGTGAGTTTCTGTCATGTTCCCTAAGTTTTCTTAATGCCATTCTTCCGGTGGTGTCACGAGTTCATAACAATGGAATTCTATATTTAATTTTACACTCCCGCTGATAAAGAAAATATTTATGATGGTATTAGTCAACGTTTAGTGTACACAATCAGCTTTTCAGTAATAACTGTTTTAACATTATTGCTTTGTAATGTAAGTAGATATGGGCGAGATTCAGGAATCTAAAATGGTTTCATACTGCAATGTTTATGAAGTATACATTGTTGGTTATGAACTGCTCACAGAGGCAAAATTTGTGTCTGTGTATATATCAGACGTGTAGCTAATTTACATGTGGTTTTTGTATTTCTTTTTCTAAATAGAAGTTAGGTGTAACATTTTACAAAGTAGAAAGCCGTGTATCTTTCTGTGTTATAATAACTGCAATAAGCGCCATAGGATATAAAAGTTTTTAAAATAGACTTTATCATACTTTATCCACTTTTCATTTACATGTTACTCAGGAGAAACAAGCTAACCATTATACTCTTCACCGATTTACTACATTTTTTATATAATTGTTGCACATTCTATAGAATACACTTTGCAGTTTTTTGTTTAGTTTAAATACAAAACACAAAAAAATTGATTAAAAAATTTGTTAGCTGAAATATTTATGTCAAACTTAGAAAATTTAATTTTTAGTGGCAATAACAGTTTAAATACACATGTGTTTTATTGGACTCAATACATAGACGATATTTTTTGAATATGGACCGATACAGAAAGGAACCTAAGTAATTACCTTAATTTCTTAAATTCTTTTAATAGTAAAATTCAGTTCACAATGGAATCAGAGCAAAATAGTCAATTAAACTTTCTAGATATTAATATTAAAAAACACCACAATCGGTTGATATTTAGCATTTACCGCAAACCTACTACTACAGATACAGTAATACATTATAATTCGCAGCAATCATGGCAAATTAAGATTTCACCCTTTCATAGTCTAATACATAGACTCACGAATTTCCCTTTAAATCAAAGTGATTTTGATATAGAATTAAATATAATTAAACAAATTGCAAGAAATAACGGATACAACGAGTCACTAATAGATAACATGGTCAAAAACAAACAACGCAAAATGCTTCAAAAAGAATTTTTCGCTTTTGTTTTTGTTGGGGGTTGTTGGGGGTAGGGGTTGACCTGACAAAGTCAAATTTGACATCAAAATGTGCCGTTCAAAAGATAAAAGGTGTCGCATTTCGGGATTATTGCCAAATAACACTGCCACCTTAGTTAATCTAGAGAATGGTTTTCATGGAGACGAAAAAACATAATTAAAAAAAAACGAATTTTGACTATATTTGTCTCATAGAGAATTGAAAGACACTTCAAGCAAGTGATCACTCGACCCCATCTCCCTATTTAAATTCTTGAGTTAGGGGTAGCTGGGGCTAGGGGGTTGATGGGCCAGGTTTGACACCACCAGTTGATCCCCAAAAATCAAGAATAGACCTGTCCGAACGTTTTTTCAAGAAACTAGTCTAAGTGTCCCAAAACAGGCGTGTTTTCAATGGCCCACCCTGTATAATACTAACCATAAAAAATTATTATGTTTACTTGGCTCCTTGATGCCAAAAAAAAAAAAATGTTTACTTGGCTGTATTTACGTACATGTCCATTAAAATTTAAGAGCGTTAATTTTAGAACAAGAAGGTAAGTCTGGACAGCCGCACTCAATACTTAATTGATGAAACAATTAAAACTTTCTGAACTAATTTGTCATAATACAGCAAACTAGAATAATAATTAATCTCGTTCAATTCTTACACTAAGTAATAATGATTTTCGTACATAATTAATGAAACTATGATTATCTACCTTATTTAGTAACCACGGCAATAAACTGCTAATACAAAAGGTTTATAATAATATTTTAGTGTCAACTCGAAATCGTAACTTTTAAACACAACAACTTATATAAGATGAATTTAACTAGTTCATTTAGTATTACAAGATACGGGGCAACGTCGTATATGAAAAATAAATACATATACCTGGGTAAAGGGAGACTCGAACAGCTGTATAAATTATTTGTTTGTTGACAAGGTAAGTGAGAATTATGAGAAAATCACATCAGTTGTCTATAAATACTCTGTGGATCATTATTGTTAGCACTGAAATTACACTGTGAAATAGAAAACCAAAATCAAGTTACATGTTAATGTATTGTAGAATAGACGAATTATGAAATCTGAAAGCTACAGTAAGTGAATGTAATATTGTTTAATAATGCCTTCATCTGATTAAACTATCTAGGGAAAAATTGTTTTAAATTCTGGCTCTGTAAAAGCACAACACTGTCCTTATGTCACCATCTGGGAAGATTGTTTTTTAATTAAATTTCAGATCATATTGTAACTGCGAATGCGGCAGGAGATTTCATCAATTATTTATTTAATACACCCTCAGAAGCTGTACGAGGGCGCGAAATTAAAAGCTGTCGGGAAAACATAATTGCTCATTGGAGGCAACCACTGATGAAGTTACGAAGATGACGCCGGGAGACAGGGCGGTATTCTATGTTAGTTGGAAGCATCGGTCAGTAAGTTTTGCATTAGAAGAGTTTAATAATAAATATTTACCAGACGCAATACTATTTTTTTTATCTAAATTTGATATAAAACCACATACTTCAGATTATTATATCAGACAAATATAGGGTGATTTTATTTTAAAGTTTCCATTCACATCTTAGAACTAGTAAAATGAAAGAAATAACAGCTTGTTTAAATAAGAAAATTGCGTATTACAGTGCTTAACCTATATGAAAGAAACTGGGTGGATAATAGTCGGAACTGCTAACGTAGGTTTCCGCGAAAAAGTTTCCCCCTCTCTGGCATCGTACGGGAGGCGGTGGAAATTTCTGGTGTTTTGGCCTTTCGCTTTCAACCATCCTCTGTCGAACGCTGTCCTTCGTCAAGTAGTATTCGTATATTAGTCGTTTCTAACTCGGCCGGTTTGGTGTCGCACATAATTTCAGAGACACTCAGTATTCGTATCGAACTTAAAGACATTTTCACGTAGATAAAAATGAAAAATGTTGAACGGCCTTCAAAATAATATAGACTAGAAGTTAAAAAATAAAATTTCAACGTTGATCAGAAGCTTAATATTATAACCTAATATTGACATCGAGATTGGTGAAAAGCAAATATTATTTAATAATTTGATCATCTTTACATCGTTCTTTATATGCAATTCAATTTTTTTAAGATTTTGTTACCCTTGTAGTGGCTTCTTATATAGCTTCTGTGGTGGAATGAAATGCATATTTTGTTTTTTGTTTTTAAACCTCAACATCAAACTCGACACAAGAGAATGCTGATATAAACCTGTACGAAACATGTAAATCTGCAAAGTATTGCAGTTTTCGAGGAAATTGACGTTAAAGATTTAATAATTTTTTGAAAGATAGATTCAAATTTAACGAAACAAAGTGTATTTATTGAAAAGTGTGCTATGGTTACATTTTAGTACTGTCATGTACGTCATTTAATCATTTTATTTTGTTCTTGTGCTCCTCGAGCTAATTTCTTTAACTTCTTTATTTAAAATGCCTCGACATAATAATTTTTCAAATAGGGAAATGAGGGATATGATGTGTGTTTACGTACCAAAAATTTTAGCGGATGTGCTGCAGCGAGGACATACTCATTTCAATATCCAAATAGAATACAGCAAGACCATAAGATTTTCAAAGATCTGTTTCGTCGTTTGGGAAAAATGGGTTCATTTTACCATAAAAATGATGTAGGACGACTGGAACGAATTACTCCAGATCAAGAACTAGAAATTTTAGTTCGTTTGGATGAAGATCCCCAAGTCAGCTCAAGTCGTTTATCAGCGGGAAAAGAGGTGAGTAAACAATTTATTCTAAGAACGCCAAAGAATTCTCCTACTTACTTCGAAGGGATCTTCCGCAAAGGATACAATTTTGTCAATTTGTTCAAAATAAACACAACAGGAATCGATATTTTGTAAAGAACATTTTATTTACCGACGAAGCAACTTTTACTCGCCGAGGCATTTTTAACTGGAGAAATACTGGTTTCTGGGAATGGGAACTAGAAAATCCCCATGCCGCTAAAGAAAGGCATTTTCATTAACGTTTGGTGTAGTATTATTGGCGCTTAGTTCTTGAGACCACTTGTCCTTCCTCCAAATTTAAATGGACAGCCTTATCTGTTTTTTCTTCAAAATATTCTTGCTGATATATTACATGCTTTCATGCTAGACATACAGAACAGAATGTGGTTTATGCGAGATGGATCTCCTCCTCATTTCTCCATTGAAGTCAGGAATTATCTTGATGAGACTTTCCCACGCAGATGAATCGGTCGAGGAAGTGAGCTTGCTTGGCCACTAAGGAGCCCCGATTATAATCCTTTGGATTATTATATGCGGGGACATATGAAGTCCTTAGTCTATGCAAATACTATTAATTCAAGAGAAGAACTGTGGGACAAAATACAAAACACAGCCAATGGGCTTGTTCATTTTTTTTTATTTCACAAATCGAAAGTGCAAGTATAAATTAATGGATCTGCAAAATATCAGAATCTTATTCGCACGTTTAGTATCTTAAAAACCATTTCAAATTTCCATCTCGCGAAAATGGGGCGTGGCCAGGCGCTACGTCACTATACGCATAGACGGCGATCTCAATAGACTTGATGCTCCTTATTGGTTATAATCATAAGTGTTTTCGAAGTATTGTTTGTTTTGCTTACTACTTGACAGTAGGGAAGTACAATTTGGTGAAATGTCAAAAAATTACAATTTTCTCTCGCTCCTGCCAGAACGAATTTTCGATTTGGACCCTGCAATTTACAATTATAATTCATCGCCGACTTTCTCCTTTCCGTAGACACATAGAACGAACTTCCACTCGACGTATTTATTTAGTTACCAGCGTTTAAAATTTCCATGTTTTTCGACTTTTCAGGTTAAATTTGAAAGGTCCCAGAAAGCCATTTTTCTTACGTCACTTGCGTATAGTGACGTCACAAATGAGCGCTCGGTTTTTGCAACTATCACTAAATTCAACTCTTTATATCTCGATAACGGAAAAAGTTAATAATACGAAATTTTAAGTGTATAATGAGAATATCGAGTACTATATGAAAAAGTATAAAAACCATATACAAAGAATATCATGGAACAAGCCCATTTTATTAGAGGACAGGAAAATGTATTTTTCAATATAATAAAATGTTTTACGAAAATAATTAGAAAAGGCATAGAAGTAGGTGCAGACCATATTGAAAATTTACTATGGTGCAGCAATGGGACCTGCATGGAAGGAAAGCTTATACAATAAATCAAGTTATTATGTTATTTTTTGGTCTTCTAATAAGATTAGATTCTAATTTTACACAATTTCTGATTTATGTATTTATCTCAATACCATGAAATTAGTTCATAAAAAAGTAAGAAAGAGTTTACGCTGTTATTACGATTTTGTTTTTCCTTACGTTTTGTACTTCTTTCAATAAATACACTTTGTTTCTTTAAATTTGAATTTGTCTTTCAAAAAATTATTCAAATATTTAACGGCAATTTCCTCGAAAACGGTTGGAGTTAATAACTACCAAGTATACCTTTTATACGTGGAAATGAGGCCCTCATTAGATTTTCTGATCAGAAGTACCACAGCGTTTCGTCCAAAAAAAAAAATGAAAAAAATTCATCATCAGATACATAAATTATTGTTTCTTGGAATAAAAAAGGTTTCTCTAGCAAATTTACCGGAGATCAGTCATGAGGCTGTTGAGTTATTGCAAAAAAACGAAAAAGTAATTTTAATTTTGACACCCTGTATCTTTTTCCACAGCAATATTTTACCAAAGCATATTTGGTTATATCCTCATATTTTGGCCGGAAGAATCTACCCCTGTACTATGGCCTATTATTAATGGTCCACCCTGTATAAGTGTTTTTACAGAAGAATTTAGTTTACTACTTAACTAATAAACCTCTTCTCTCCTTCTAATAATAATGAAAGATTTGTTTTATTTTGTTATTTTGTCCGCCGTGATATCGTCAACTCCTGCTGTCTTATCAATGTTTAACTTTCCAATGACTGGCTTCATTTTCATTTGCAGTATTGAAGACCCACGTGCATAATCTTGTTGCCAGTCATCTTCACCGTCGGAAAGCTTTTCGCAGCATTGGCGTCAAACATCAATGATCTCATCCTTGATAGCAGACTGGTAAATAATTGGTCACATTTTTTTGAGACCTGTAAAGTGACCACACATGACGAAGAATACAGACGGTAAGCATTAGTAACATGCCAATTGAGTAAAATTTGACTTGACAGAAATATCAGGGAAGGCATACAAAGACTTTTGATGCCCCAATTCAATTTTCAATTCAAAAGTTTTTATTTTTATTAACCTATATAACGTTTCATTTGACGCATGTACTCAGAGCCAGCCAGATATCCACGCTACGAAAATCCGTAGAATTGAGTGGCTGGATGAGTACGGCGTCGATAGAAACTTAAACTAAGTAACAAATAAAACTTTACTCCTATCCTTTGTACAAAAGATTTAAAAAAGCTGATTGCCAAAAATTTATATAATAAAAAATATTTAAAATAATTGATAAAAGATAAAAAAATATGGTAAAGAAAGACAAGCTCAATCATTGAATGGTAAAATGGCTTACGTGCTCTATGCAATTCGTTCCAGACTTATGTTAGTAACAGTCCGCGATGCAGCAGAGGTTTTGGTTAAAAATAATTTATGATTTGAACAAATTTTTGAATTACGAAAGTTTTAGTCAAGTTAGGATTATCTGAAGAGAATTTTGAAAAATAAATGAATTTAAAATAAATATGTAAAAAAAGAAAAGAAGAGAAAGATGAAAAGTTAAAATTTTGTTACACGAGAGTGTCCAAAAATTGTGGTTAAAGGGGCTGCCGAAAGATGAGCAACGTCTGATATGGTAGTAGTATGTTTTATTCTAAAAAGTTCATTATGCTGCCTTATTCGCATTATGTTGTTTGTTAGCGGAATATCGTTTAGCTTCAGAGCACAAAATTTGTGTGAAATTTCGGAAACGTAGTTCGTTATTTTAGTAATGTCGTGACATAAGGCGTATAGATCCCTGAGGGGGATGTATCGCGTTGTGTTAGTAATGAGGCGCATGAACTTTTAACTCATTATTATAACTGGCCTCACTACAACGGTATATATGCATTTCTTATTATGTCTGTTAACTTCGCTATTTCTGGCCAAGAGCGGATACAGACTCCTGGACATAGAATAGACTGTCCGTACACGTTCGTTAATGTGTTTCATAAACGTTAGTCGTTTGTGCAAGTGTACCCCTAGGTAATTCACACTTTCTTCCCTAGTCAGAATTTGGGTGCCCTTGATCAAAATTGGCGTAATGATTTTGTTCTTAAAATTACGTGTAAAGACCATTGCCTCTGACTTTTCGTTGATCTTGATCTTCCAATTGTCTTAATACGCCGAGACACGAGTCATGTGCGTCCTCAGCAGCATCGTAGATGCTTGTGCATTGTGATTGTAAGCGTACATGGCCGTGTCGTCGGCGTAGGTATTAGGCAATCTTAGTATTAGGGAGTTCCGGATATAAGTTGTATAATTTGGGAGGAGGCGGATGGTATGATGCTGCCAGATGTATTACACAGCAAAGGAAGGCTAACTTACACAATTTATCACAAAGTGCTCTGAATAAGAATAGGAAGAAGTCTCCACTTTTATTAATTTTTTTCAATAAGGACTAATTCATTATTTATAGTTGTTATTTATTTATCATGCTTATACATCCATTCTTTTTTAATTCTTGTCAATGAAACTAGAGTAAAATGAGTTTTTCACTAATAGTATAGTCGGTAAAGTAAAAAATACACCAGAAGCTCGCAAAAAATGTTATCTGAGATATTCCTTCCATAACTATTAGTGCGAGGATTAAACATCACAAAACCACAAAAATCAGTTCTGGGGAGGAAAAAGCATTATTTTACTGATAACTGGTTAACCATTGAAGATATGAGAAAATTGCTCTTCATAAAACAAATTTAGCAGCATATTAAAGTTAGCCAACAAAAAATCCAGAAAAGGCTGCATATTAAATTTTTTGATGATATTTTTTTAATACAAGTTTTAACTATTAAATGATTAAAAACAATAGTTATATGATATATAAATAAAAAAAAATTGAGCTAAATTTTCAAGATGTTTGGGTCTCTTTTTATTTTTAGAAAACAATAAAAAATTGGCCAACATTTGGCTTAGTTCAACATGCTGGTAAATTTATAAATGTGAATATTCTTATTCCTAACTTTTTCTGCATTAAAGTACTAACTTGAACTAAAAGATAATGTATTTATAAGTTATATTAAAGTCAGGCATTTATGGGCCTGTGAATAGTTGATAGTTGAAAGTGCAAAAGATCAAGAGGTAACTATATTATATTGTTATTTTTGTATAATAATAGATATAAATAGCCATCAAAAATGGAAACATATATATCCCCTTTAAAACCCATTTTGATTTTTCTTCGTAGCATGTTTAAATTTTGAGCAATTCAACTTTCTCTATAGGCAATAGAAATTTTGCAATTTCTGTCAATACCGGTTTTCTCGAAAACCATGGTCTCTTTTTAGGCAATTAGTCAAGCATTCTTTTTCATAATGAGCAATTTTTTTATATCTTTAACGGTTAACGAGTTATCAGTAAAATACGGCTCCTCCACTAACAGTTACTGAAGGAAAATCTCAGATAACATTTTTTGTTATGGAAATCTTTATAATTATTGGACTATAACGAATACAAAATAATCTAAATGAATCTTTAGAAATTTCTAATTACCATGCTCTTACTGTCATGGTCGTATTGGAATAATTATGAAAGATATATGTACACACTGTTTTGAAATCATCTGAAGATACGAAACGTTTGATATGCAAAATTTGAATCGCGCAGGAGAAATGATGACTTCCCAGTTCCAGCCCTGCTCATAGCTGAGCAGAAGTGGGCGGACTGCACGAGGATGAGAAAATTAGTGAGAGCCGTCTGAATTGCCTACAAGACAGAAATCATTAATTTGGTGACGAACTCTAATATTCCTTATTGCACGAATTCTATTACTCTCGCTGCCCCGGCAACTCTCTTATCAAATCCAATTTACTTAGTATGCATCAGGCGCCTCGCAGGTCCCGATGGACAATTCCGTAATAAAGGTTTTACCATTCATAACGCGAAAATGATTGCCCGAGTCGAAATTAATATACTGTACCTTGCTACAATTTTGTAAAGTCAATTTTACTGCTTCGAGAGGCGGCAGTATAGTACAGGCAAATTAGCAATTTAGAGTGACAAAAATTAATTCGTCCCCGGGATTTAAGTAGATAATCCTGGAAAATGATATGATGCATTCTTTGCACTTCCAAGTTCCGGGAAAATTTTTAAAAATTTGGAAAAACTTTTTGATTTTCGGTTTCTTTGCTCTATCGACCAAAATAATGAAAATAGAGGAAAAAGTTTTCAACAATAGGTGTAGCTCGTCTCTTTCTCCACAAAAAAGGTCTTTACAAATTTTAGTCTTACTTAAGCCGTTTAGAAGCTAAATCAAGTTTTCCATTTACAGTTTTGAGCCGCTGGGAAATGCGCGAAAAATGAGAATTCTACGGACTCATCGATCGATAATTTTTACTGTTCAGAACCTCTAAAAAAATGAAAATGACATAAAATGTTGAGAAAACTCTCAGCTTTAATCTGTAACTAACCACAAAATTCAAAAGAGAAAATTATCATAGAGAAAAAGTTTTTAAAAAAGGCTTGGTAAACTTTGTACAGTTGATCAACAGATTTATTCATATCTTTGCCGGAGGTCGTTAGAATGGTAATTCATGTTGCTAATTTATTCTTATATAATGATATATTAATCCAATTAACATTTTATTGCAATTACTTTTGTTGGAAAAATATGCCTTGCGATCAAAGTAGAAGGTATATTTCTCATCGATCAGTCAACTCCAAATTATAGTGCGTGGAATCTAATCCATGTAGTGAAGAAGCACCTATTGTTGCGGGAGAAATAGGGAGGATGCGTAAAACTCAAAGATATGAGTAAATCAACTGCATAAAGCCATCTTCTAACACCTTTTTCTCTATGATAAAAATTTTTAGGAATTTTGTGATTAGTTCCACCTTAGAGCTGAGACTTATCTCTACATTTTATGCCATGTTAATTTTTTTTTAGCAGCGCTGAATAGTAAGAATTATCATAATAGAAACAAATGAAAATATATTACCAGAAAATACTAGTAATTATTCAAACTTTTACAAAATACTTATCACAAATAAGTTTAAAACATATATCTTTCTTATAACAATTATAACAAAGAAAATATGCCCATTATGAATGATATATGTTTTAAACTTATTTGTGATAAGTATTTTGTAAAAGTTTGAATAATTACTAGTATTTTCTGGTAATATATTTTCATTTGTTTCTATTCTTATAGAGCTTTTACAGTTCCAGGAAGTTGCATTTGCATATAATTATAAGAATTATCAGTCGATGTGCCCTGTCGTATGAAACTCTCGGAGAATTCTCCTTTTCCGCGCATTTCGGAGCGGCTCAAAACTATAAGTGAAAAACTGGATTTATCCCCCAAACGGCTAAACTAAGACAAAAATTTGTAAAGATATTTTTTGTAGAGAAAGAGATGAGCTACATCTTTTGTTGAACACTTTTCCCCCTATTTTCATTATTTTGGCCGCTAGAGCAAAAAAAACCGAAAATCAAAAAGTTTTTCCAAATTTTTTTTAATTCTCCCGAAACTTGGAAGTGCAAAGAAGGCATCATCTCATTCTCCAGGTTATTACCTACTTAAATCCCGGAGATGAACTTTTTATTAATTTTTGCAAGGTTTTTACAAAATTTTGCCTTCATTGCCTGTACTAATAGGCGATGTTATTGAACAGATGTGGATATTTAATTTCTTGCAAATTTCATTATTTCTTAATATGAAATATCGGAATGAAATTAAAATAGCCTGCACATTGGAAACGTTCGATGACTCATGTCCTAACTTTTTGTTTTCGTCTCTAGAACACAGATTTTTCAGGTCATAAAAATTTTGGCCTGCCGCTTTTAGTATAGCATAGTAATTTCCTTATTGGTCCTTGCTTCTCTCATTATCACTTATTCCCACTTACGAACATCATTAGATGTAACAGTTTGTGTGCTCATAGTCATGTGAGTTGATTTCTAATGCACAGAATAAGGGAAAGTCCCATGTCTAATAAATTATTATCTTTATTAGGTATAGGTAACTCCATATTTACACGGCACATAAAGAAACCAAAGCTGCCGACCGAGTTAGTATGAGGGGAGATGGGGGCATGCCTTATTTTTATTCACTGTATTAAGTAATAAATTGAATGTATGTAAAGCATGATCTAACATGATCAAGTTAGGAAATAAATGAAAACACGCCTCCTTTATTAAGATTTCCAACTCTTGCGATATAAGTACGCAAATAAACTCTATCTAGACTGTCACACCCAGGGAACATATAAACAAAGCCGTGCTTTTAATGTATCTGCCAGTGTCGCGAAGGACGGGTAGTGTGTCCACCAATGCGTAAGTAATTCCTATCTTGACGTAAAACAATAATTTTTTATTTACCAGAAACGTCGCTAAGTTTCTGCTGAAAATACGATTTTTAAATCTCTAGAATTATTTTGTTCATTCTAATATGCAGAAATTCTGTGCACTGTAACGAAAAAAATTTAAGTAGAGGTTTTTAAAAGTCTTTATTTGATATCGATCACTGTCCATTTAATGAAAATCTTTGGGATTTTTCGACAGTTAGGGGAATATATCCAAGGAAATAGCTGGCTTTGCGCATCCTTCTCAGCCATGATGCCTTATTAAAGCAGGGCAGAAAATATGTCTTCCTTTTCTAATGATTAAGAGGGCTCGAGGCTAGAAACCGTCCATTTAATTTTACTTGTGAGAAAATTTTAGCCGCTATCCCTTTTCTCCTCTGTTGAGGCGATATGACTCCTCTTCTAGATGAGCCTGTGGTAATCCAGTCCTCAATAACGAGAAACTATGAGAAAGGAATGCCTACAAACATATTATATAGTATATGTTTTCCTTCTGACTGCTCGTATTTGCCATTGGGTTTCTTTAAGTGGCCTTATCCTATTGTGATTTTTGTTTTTTGTAAAAGGTTTTTGTATACAGACTATAAGTGGCCTTATTCTATTTGTGATTTTTGTTTTTTGTAAAGGATTTTTGTATACAGACTGTTCATTGGTCTATTCCTTCACATAACCGTCTCCATCATTGACTTTTTGACAGCAATTCCTTGTTGGACTCCAATGTGCTGCTCTCCTAGTTTCCAGATTTTTACGTCCATTTGAAAGATTTAATACTAGCCTGTCCACACCTCTTTTGTGTAATAGGGCAACTATTATATTGAAACATTCTTTATAGGATTTTGCAAACAGCAGAAAAAATAACTATCTATAAAAGAAAAACTTTGTGTAGAAATATTAATGAAATCTTTGCATCTTTCGATAACCTGAATTCTGGTTATGCTAGCAAATTAAAATCCTAAAATGAATTTGTCTAATTTCTTATTTGACAATTCTCATTCTAACACTAGCATCCACACAGTCCCCTACGGCCATGCAGATTAAACTAGCATCCACATAACCCCCTACGATTATGAAGATTCAGTTAAAAATGAGAAAAAAGACCTAAAATGAATTTATTTATCTACTTTGTCTTAAAAAAATTTTCATTCCAATGGATTACATTTTCATGAAATCTATCATTCTGTTTCCTGGAAATGCTTAGCCTTTGAAACGTTTTTCGCCCTTATTCTGGAGCTCATCAGAAAGACATAAAGCCATTCATAAAGATGTTTCATGCAAAACCAAGACAATTTCTATGAATAAGTGTGAAATGATTATATTTGACATTGACTGATAAAAACAACCTCACCTATCTATTAGCTAACTAGTATTGGAGCCTATATACTCTATGCATGTTTAAAAATGAATTATTATTTGTTTGCTTATAATTGTATTGAAACATTCTTTATAGGATTTTGCAAACAGCAGAAAAAATAACTATCTATAAAAGAAAAACTTTGTGTAGAAATATTAATGAAATCTTTGCATTTTTTCGATAACCTGAATTCTGGCTATGCTAGCAAATTAAAATCCTAAAATGAATTTGTCTAATTTCTTATTTGACAATTCTCATTCTAACACTAGCATCCACACAGTCCCCTACGGCCATGCAGATTAAACTAACATCCACATAACCCCCTACGATTATGAAGATTCAGTTAAAAATGAGAACAAAGACCTAAAATGAATTTATTTATCTACTTTGTCTTAAAAAATTTTTCATGAGAATTGTCAAATAAGAAATTAGACAAATTCATTTTAGGATTTTAATTTGCTAGCATAACCAGAATTCAGGTTATCGAAAGAATGCAAAGATTTCATTAATATTTCTACACAAAGTTTTTCTTTTATAGATAGTTATTTTTTCTGCTGTTTGCAAAATCCTATAAAGAATGTTTCAATACAATTATAAGCAAACAAATAATAATTCATTTTTAGGGCAACTATTGTCATAACGTGACATCATGAGATTTTGTAATTGCTAAGAGGCCACATCTAATTCCTCGATTATGTCCAGTGTGTGATACCTTCAACCCCCAATCTGAAGGGCTCTTTATAAACGTTATAGCCAGTCAGTTATGGCATTTTACATTATTCGAGGCTTGTTGTCGCTATCTTCAAGTCGAATCTGAAATGTTTATCATCCGATCCAACATTTGTAATAAGTATGCCAGTTCTTTATTGAATCAGTTGTAAATGGATCCACAGGGGTTACGACCAAAACTTCTTGCATTTATAAAGGCGGAATCATTATCATTATTGACAAAATCGATATTATATGCACACAAATATTCAACGAAAATACTCGCGACAACTCTATCATACATTTAGAAAATGAAACAATAATAAATACTTCCTAAAAAGATATGTAACACACTTATTTCATCTATTTAAATTTTTTTGATACCTACGTTCGGCGCGAAGCAAGCAGATTCTAGTAACCGCAATAACATCATACACCTAAGACAACGTGCTAAGTAATTACATTGTGTTAATTATACGCTGGCGGATGTGCGGCGTATATCTGGGCTTTTACAGACCATACACTACTAAAGCTTTATGTAGAAGGCTTAGATAATAGTACACACAACCCGAAAAGGGCAAGCCTATATGAAATAAATATTGTTTCACCTAGCGTCGAGCATTTCTACAAAGGATACAAGCCCGTAGCAGCCACATGGACATAGCCCTTTCTGAATAATGAATAGTGTAATTACGTCGCATCATTATATTGGTTGTGTGTATTATTGTGGCTTCGTTGTCAACGTAAGTGCATTTTTTTTAACAATACAAAACAGATAAAGAACATACAAAAATGCGTTCAGAACATGTAGATTACGAGAATATAGGTTTTTCAATTCCGTCAGTCTGTCTATCTCTCTGTCAGTCTGTTGGTGCATTAATTGCAAAAAAGTACTTGACGGAGAACAATTAAATTTGGTAGGTAGCTGACGCCACTGCCACCGAAGAAATGGTTAGCTTTAACTGGAAAATATACAGGGTAGACCGTCTAAAGGGAATAGATAATGGAACATTTTTTTTTGGCAAATTTAAAATTTTCGTGTTTCATGACATTCTAAAGCTATTAAAAAAAAAAGAAAATTGAAAATTTAAAATAGAACATTTTTTTGAAATTTTTAAAATATTGTTTATAGGATAATATGGTAAGAAAAATGTTTTTCCCCAAATTTAACATTTCCACGTTTCGTGACATTCTCTTCATATTTAAAAAAAGAATTATTTTGAAAATTAAAAAAAATATATTTTCTTCCCACCTCATGGAAATTTTTTTTTTCAATTTTAAAATTTCCACGTTTCATTACATTCTAAATCTATTTCAGCAAAAGAATTTTTGAAAATAAAAAAAAAATGAAAATATTATCCTCCGCCACTATACAGTAGGTAAATGATGTAAAAAAGTTATCGGGTTTTCTCTGTAATAATAGTGCTAACTACATTGCGATTACAATTCTATGTCATTTCTTAATTAATAAGTTTTTAGAGTGACCGCCCTATATAAATAAAGAGGGAAGTTCTCTGTAAATACCTTTATCGATTTTTTTATAATATTTTCCATCCCCCCACCATCACCACTCCTTTGTTAGAGGGATAAAATGCAGTTAAGATATTCACTTAATATTTGGTACATCTATGTATTATAACGACATCTATGATTAGATTATATTTTGTGATGATTGCGGTGAAGAGTTCGGGGGTAAGTAGTAGGGGTAAATATGAAAAAATAGGTAAAGCAAGCTGGTAAGAAAGGAAACTTGGATTTTTTTATAACATTTTACAACTCCTCCGCCATCCCACTCCATTATTAAAATGAATTATAAAATTAAATTGAGATATTCGCGTGAAATCTGGTACACATATGTATTATAACGACATCTGGAACTGGATTATATTTTGGGATGACTCCATTGAAGGACTCCGTTGGGGGGTAAATAGGGGAAAATAAGCTGGTAAGAGTACAGAAACTTGAGATTTGGTGTATATACTAGGAGCCTTAGGGTCTTAGGTGTCTTTATCATATTTTTCAAACCCCTCACCACATCCTCTCCATTATTAAAGTAGTTGATAAAATAAAATTGATATATTCATTTGAAATTTGGTATACGTATGTATTATAATGACATCTGATTGAGATGATTCCTGTAGGTGGAGTGCTTTGTAGTAAACTGAGGAAACTGAGTAGAAGAAGCAAGCTTTTTATGACGTCTGCCTGAAGTATTATTAAAATTCTATGCCCAATTATTTCCACATATTAGAGTGCAATTATTCTCAAGATATTTTCGTTAAAACAAACTTAGATGGAAAACCCGGATGTGGAAATAGTGATCCCTAAGCATTGGTTTTTTAAATTCTATTGAGAAAATGTTTCAGTCAATTGCTGCCTGCGTACCAAGATAATGTATTGTTGCCGAATGTTAACGTTGTCCTCTTTCCAATTATAAAATGAGCATGCGACTTCTGCAAAAGCGAGATAATGAGATTTCATTATCTCCATCAGACAGTAATAAAGTAAGAAGATGTTCTTATTTGTGGCATTATCTTCATTTTTTTCTCTTCTTCAATTTTTTGGGACATCCTGCCACATGTATTTTTTCTTTTTAAGCGGTGCTCGGGGAATCTACAAAATATTACAATTAACCAGTATGTTACTGGTAAATAACCTCTACGCCTGTGACTTTTACGTTAAAGGATCAGTTAGAGGTTGCTTTTTTTAAATAAACAACACAAATAGGTAAATATAAAAACTTAAAATTAAATATTTCGAAGACGTTTCGGAAATCTAATCTGTTTCCTTTTTTAAGGCTTTTTTGAAATATCTTTTTTGCTGTGTATGATAAATGCACAGCTCTAAGAATGTTTGTTATATTCAATATCCATAGATACTTACTATTTACATAGAACTGTTGATATAGTTAACAGTTTTTTTTAGTTTTTATACAATGTTAAGTTTGTGAAGTTCTTCTTTTAACATTGGCAAAAAAGTTTTACAGACATCTACGGAACAATTCGACACGCATCTATCCTCATTCAATAATATTATCGCGAATTCTTTAATTTTTCTTTTTTTGCTATCTGCCTCTTTTGATGAAATTTTTGCAGAGTCCCAATTTATTCTATGTCCGTTCTCCCAAGCGTGTTCGCAGATCTTGGACCTGTGAATTTCATTTTTTCTGATATAATTTTGATGTTCTCCCAATCTTACACTAATAGGTCTGGATGCTTCACCCACGTATTATTTGTTGCACTCACACGGAATACTATAAATGCAGTTTTTTGAATTTTGCTCGTAGTTCTTCGGTTTTGTCTTTGTCAGAATAGGTCTTAAAGTGTTGTTTGTTTGAAATACCGTCCTAATATCAAATCTATCACCGATGCGGCACAACTTTTCGGATAATCCGCATACATAAGGAATTAACGCTGTGTAACGTTTTTCAGGTTTTTGTCGTACCTGAGTGCTATTTTCAATATTTATGAAGGTTTTATCGACAAAATTCCCAGCGTATTGGTTATTTATAAGAACTTTCTTTATAAACCGCTTCTCATTGTTTAGTATTTCATCAATCGAAGAAATTATTTTGGCCCTATCATATAATCATTTTACAACACCCCTCTTAACGTGAATCGATTGATTTGAGTTGAAATTTAAATATCTGTTGGTATATGTTGGTTTTCTATAAACACTTGTTTCAATTGTACCCTTTACTCTTTTAATTAAAACATCTAAGAACGGTAATTCATTTCTAGTTTCCTTTTCTAAAGTGAATATAATAGAAGATTCTTTATTATTTAAAAAAACTGTTTAGTAACTCAATACCATGAGGCCAAATTGCAAAGATATCATCTAAGTATCTCCACCAGATAACCGGTTTGTATGCACAATTTTGAACATGTCTAGTCTCAAAATCCTGCATAAATATATTGCTTAAAATCGGTGACAATGGAGAATCCATAGCCGTACCGAAATCCTGCTGATAGAAATCATTCTCCAATTAAAAATAAGTTGTTTTTATACACATAGTTAATAGTTAAAAGTTCCATTATGGTATTTACACTCAATTTAGTTCTAGCTTCCAAATTATTTTCATTTAACAATTTGTCTTTGATTATTTTTAAAGTTTTGTCTACTGTGAACAGACTAGACTAACTATGTCAAAACTAACCATCAGATTTATATTATGAATATTGTTTTCATAAACTTTTTCGATAAAATGTTTACTATTTTTTATATACGAGTCAGTATTTCCAGATAATGGATTAACAATTTTAAACAAGAATTTTGCCTAATTGTGGCACTGCAAATTAATGGAACTTACAATTGGTCTTAACGGGACATTCTATTTATGTATTTTTGGTAAGCCATCAAAATGAGGAAGCTTGCTATAATGCGGTGTAAGCTTCCGTCGTTCAAAGTCATTAAATTCATTTTTGTATTTAAATAAAGTTCTATAAATTTTGCCCTCAATTGATTTTGTTGGGTTTTTACTTAATTTTGAGTATGGTCCTTCATTGATAAGTGTCATGATTTTTTCATCATATGTATTTTTATTTATAATGAGTGGCATTACCTTTGTCCGCTGGCAAAATTTTAATGGTTTCATCTCTCTTCAAAAAGGATATTGACCGTTTCTCTTTTGTGCTTAAATTTTCTTTAATTTTATAGTGCCTCTCTAAAGCAATTTTTGCCCGCACGCGATATTCATTTCCGTTATCTGTTGGCATGTTTTGTGCAGTTTTTTCTACGGCTGCCATTATATTAAAATTTGGAACCTGAAAAACATTACACAGCGTTAATTCCTTATGTATGCGGATTATCCGAAAAGTTGCGCCGCATCGGTGATAGATTTGATATTAGGACGGTATTTCAAACAAACAACACTCTAAGATCTATTCTGACAAAGACGAAACCGAAGAACCACGAGCAAAATTAAAAAAACTGCATTTATAGTATCCCGTGTGAGTGCAACAAACAATACGTGGGTGAGTCATCTAGACCTATTAGTGTAAGATTGGGCGAACATCAAAATTATATCAGAAAAAATGAAATTCAGAGATCCAAGATCTGCGAACATGCTTGGGAGAACGGACACTGGGACTCGGCAAAAATTTTAACAAAAGAGGCAGATAGCAAAAAAGAAAAATTAAAGAATCCGCGATAATATTATTGAATGAGGATAGATGCGTATCGAATTGTTCCGTAGATGTCTGTACAACTTGGTTGCCAATGTTAAAAGAAGAACTTCACAAACTTAACTTTGTATGAAAACTAAAAAAAACTGTTAACTGTATCAACAGTTCTATGTAAATAGTAAGTATCTATGGATATTGAATATAACAAACATTCTTAGAGCTGTGCATTTATCATACACAGCAAAAAAGATATTTCAAAAAATCCTTGAAAAAGGAAACAGATTAGATTTCCGAAACGTCGGCAAAATAGTTATTTTCAAGTTTCTATACTTATTTGTGTTGTTTATTTAAAAAAGCAACCTCTATCTGATCCTTTGATGTAAAAGTCACGGGCGTAGTGACGTAGTGAACCAGTAACATACTGGTTAGTTGTGATATTTTGTAGATTCCCCGAGCACCGCTAAAAAGAAAAAATAGATGTGGCAGCTAATCCCAAAGAATTGGAGAAGAAAAAAACAAAAAAAGAAAGATTTTCTTATTAAATACAGTAACTTACTTAATACTCTTCGCTGACCGACAGTTCTTCTATTCTATTCAGAGTCATAGTAACATCCCTCTTTGACTAAGAGAGTGTGTGAAACTAGTTTTCACACGTTTTGTGAGACCCAGAAATTAATAGACTAATTGGTTGCCCGCTCTGCTCACATTCCCACCCAAGCTCTTTCTCTTCAGATGTGTTAACATGAAGAAGAAATTTTACTAAGTGTAGAAAGCGTGATTTTTCTTCTGATTTACTGATATAGGTATATTTAGAAAAATATACTTGATTATATTGGGAAGAAATACAAAGATAGAATGAAGGCGACTTTTTCATTTTTAAATAGATTTTCTTAGTAGGATTAGCAGTTTCCGAGCAAACTGCACGTGAAGAAAATTACCCAATGAACTAATGTACTCGTAGTCCTTATTGGATAACAAAAATGAGGTGTGTGCATTTTTCATTTTACCAACGATTTATATTTATATATAATTTTCCATTTCTTGACAATTAATCTTTCCCTCAGTAAATATCATTTTCTATCGGCTTTCGGAAACGCTTGTGCATTATTGCAGTGGTTATAAATTATCGAGTCATCGATGTACAATAACATAATTGTAAATATTTAACTGAATAGAATCCACAATTGTTTAGGTAAAATTATATACAACGGCTTCAGCTCTAAGAGCTCGAGGATGAAGTATTGACGTGTCTTGCCGATGTCTCGAAATCGATTTCATACGTATTTTGTTCAAACTGGACTGTTCTAGATATGTTGTTCTGTACATCAAAATGATCCGACATTACATAGTAATAATTTTCGCAATACAAATTCCCGTTAAGATTTAAACGTCTCAGTGAAAATGTTACCTGAGTCGTTTTATTTCCTTCGGTGAATAAATCTAACCTGCACACTTAGATTGAATTTGAAAAATCTATTTCCATTCTGCGGAATTCATGTACGATATAATCATCATCCACAGGCTCCCAATAAGTCGAGTAGAACATACCGTGACGTAAGAGGTCGATTGTTTTATTTATAATTCAATTCATTCAGACACTTTATATCAAGTGAGAAAACATTCCGCTTGAACGTTGATTCATGTTATACAGCTTCAATACAGTATGAACAAAAAATCATATTTTAATAGAATTTATTACTCTTGGCTACGTAATAAGTTATTTGTTTTATTTACATCATCATAATATATTGCATTAGAATAACTGAAATACTTTGAAAATACTATGGAAATTTCGATCGATGACCTTATTATTATTTGAGGATATTTCATAATTAACTGTAACTCATTTTCAACAGAAACGTCTTCAAAGATTTATCAAACTGCTATGTCAACATATGTCAACAGTTGTTGAATGTTAGTATATCTTCAACTTCATTAGCAAATAAAAGACGTATAAGCAAGAACAGTTAAATTAAATGCTGGAGGAGACTGGCAGGAGCAAGTAAACCTACTTACTTTCTAGGTTTCCACTAAAACTGCATAATAACTTGTCGCATCGTGTGAGCGCGAACTGTATTTTTTATTTATTTATTTCTCCACTTTCACTGGTTTTTAAAAAACTAACATTAAGTAAGACTGAAAGTTATATTGTAAGCTTAAAACTACTTACCCAATACAAGTAATAAAGTAATGGAAAACCTTACCTGGAACAAAGGAATATTATTAGTTACACCACAGAGGAAAGAAATACGCACAATATATGAAACAACTTATAATTAAAGAGAAATAATTTAATAGTAAGCCTTGATCTAGTCTGTATGTATATATTAACATGTAAAGGTTGGTAATTTTATAATTTTGAGTTTGTTCAATAATGCCTAAGACAGAAAATTTATTTTCGACACTTTCGTTCATTTCCCGGTCTGTCTATTGGTCCGTGCAACCGTATTTTTACGAATATTTGTCCTACTACAATTGCAGCGCAATTTAATGAATAGGCGCCGAAGATTGTAGAAAATCAAAGTGGTGGGGCGATAGGGGAAGATGGTAGGAATAAAGCAAATTGGTGAAAAATTGAATACTTTGCGAGGACGGTGGGGTAAGATTAGGAAATATAAGGGCAATGTGAGGGATATGATGGAAAAGTACCACAAGATGCAGTGAGCGGGTAAAAAAAAATGACCAGTCTCTTCAAAACCAAACTTGGAATAACTTCGGTTAATTTGGGTCCGTTTCCACTGGAACTATTCAAAACAAGGTTAAAAACTTTTGTGTTTGTAGTAATGTTAACGAAGTAAATATTGTAATATTTTTGAAACCAAAATTTAATTCAATCTAATAATTGATCCACAGCTTCACCAATGACGACCACAGGAAGATTATCTACGTTTCTTTCCCAGTCAACGATGGAAGCAATTTGCATCCCGGTGGATAAAATGTTTCAGTTGACCCTCCTGATACACTACTGTTAACTTTTCGGCTCGGCCTTTGCGCAAACATCTTTTATAACTTCAAGAATTGTCGATAATGTTATTAAAGTCCTCTCCAGGGGCTTCTACAATGGTGAAAATCAGTCTAACCTCATCCCCATTGTTGATTTTGCAGTGACACTAATTTTGGCGTTGGAATTTGCGGACACACACACTTTATTTTGAGGGTCAAGGTTCGTTTCATGTTTCTCCTCAGGTTTGGAGAACATGACTCTTTTAAGGACTGCTTATCCAGGATCAGTCAGTTCGATAGTCAAATTTCGACGTTGTTCACACAATAACAGATAAGACAATAACACCACAATTAATTTGTTTAAGTAATTTACAAACAAGGATTATTTTCAGCAGCCCGTATAAAGAATGGATTCACAAATAACCATTACGTAGTACTTGCTGCTATCTTCTATTTCTGCTTCACTCCGTTGGCTTAAAAGTGAATTATTTATTATTTGTTTGCTTATAGTAATGAAACATATTCTTTATAGGATTTTGCAAACAGCTGAAAAAAAGCTATCTATGAGAACTAAAAGAAAAACTATATGTAAAAGATATTAAAGAAGTCTTTGCATTCTTTCGATAACCTGACTTCTGGTTATGCCAGCAAATCAAAATCCGAAAATAAATTTGTCCAATTTCTTATTTGACATTCTCATTGTAACACTAGCATCCAACATGGTCCCCCATGGCTAAGCAGATTAAACTAGTATCTACATGACCCCCTACGGTATGAAGATTAAGTTAAAAATGAGAACAAAGGCCGAAAATGAATTTATTTACCTACCTTATCTTAAAAAAATTTTATTTCATTTTAATGGATTACATTTTCATAAAATCTCTCATTCAGTTTCTTGGGAATGCTTAGCCTTTGAAACGTTTTTCGCCCTTATTCTGAGCTCATCAAAAATGCACATCGTTATGATTGGCTTTGTACCTTTCTTATGAGCTCAGAATAAGGGCGAAAAACGTTTCAAAGGCTAAGAGAGACCAAGATACGGAATGAGAGTTTATGAAAATATAATCCATTAGAATGAAAAAAAAATGTTTAAGACAAGGTAGGTAAATAAATTCATTTTAGGCCTTTGTTCTCTGTCCTCTGTCTCTTATTTTTGGTCATGTCAACCGGGGAGATGATAATATTGAAAATTTGTTGTATCAGGAAAAAGCAGTTGCCAAGAAGTGAAGAAGACGCCCTCCATAATTTTGGGCTGATATCACAAAGGAGTTTATGGGAAGACCTTTATTGAGGCAACCGTGGCAAATGGCGTGATGACGTCAGACGTGGTATACAGCAAATAAAGACCAACAGGATAATGCATAAATCAGAAATCGTCTGATAAGACATTGTGAATGCAATTTTTTAGGATCTGGAACCATTCTGGGCGGTCCCAAAATCTAAATTCTATTTTTGTCAAGTACAAAAAAAGAACCCCGATGAACAATAATGAAGATTTTGTTTCATAACTATTTACAAAACATTTTTTTTTTCTAAATCTATCATATTTATCAAGAGTTCCATCATACAACTAAATAAAAATGGATCTTTATTTTAAATGTAATGTAAAAAAATTTGTTGGTTACTTTATTTATACTCAAATTCAGTTTGCTATTTAGCAATGAAACATATTATCCAAAAAATAACCATTGCAGTTCCGTTATTTTATTAATCATTACAAATGCAGCAATTTGTTTGGTAATAAGATTTCATTTATATCCAATATGCACATGTAATTTACATTATTGATGTATGACGTACAAACAAGCAAAATGCAAATAGTTTTTGATTACTTGAATTTATTATTACCGACATGCAGGATTGGACGTCATAGCCGTGCAATGGTTTTTACTCGTTTTATGTTCAAATGCCTGTAATACCCAATAAATTTTAATTCATTGCAACAGTGTTAAACATATTTTCTTTTTTAATCGTTGAATTTCCCATTGATAACATTGGGAGCGACGAATTTTACAATACAATTTTGTAGTTTGGTAAAAAGAACTCTAGTTCATATACGATAGAAATAACTTCGAAATTATTTTATAAAGTAATCATTGTCAATGTTTATATTTTGCATTGACTGCTCTCTAGTCTTCATCAAAAACGTTCATTTTTTACATTTGTATGTGCATAGAAATCCTAAATATACCCATAGGAATGCGCATTTAAATGAAAAAAATAAGCCTAGGAAATCCATTCGACCTAAATGTATTTCTCTAAAAACTATTTCAGTAGATTCTATGATCATAAATGAAGTTATCTATTACTTTCTCTGTGGATAATTTCTTGGAATTCCAGATGATCCATTTTTGTATGTAAATTGTTTTTAAAATGTTATAACTCGAAAAATGTTAGTTATATTGACCTGACAATATTCGCGACACCCCTATCGCTGTCGCTGAGTATTATAAATCTGGCGTTCAAATAAATAAATAAATGGCGGCTCCTAAATGATCGAATTAAAAATTAAAATCATGCAACATTGTATTAGTTTTAATAAATTTTGCAGAACAACGTTCAAATATTATAGTAGTATGTGCTTTTAGGTGGTTATAACAACTAAACTGACGTTAAAAAGAAAACGATAGAATTTAAGATCTAATCATGCAATATTCCATAAATTATGAAAAATAACTGTACTTAAATATTCAATTAATACAGTTAAAATATAAATGAGAATAGAATCGCCTTTGATAGACTTCGACTTAGAGATTGGATGTATTGTATGCACATGCTCTCCTAATAAAGACTTTATTATTATTATTATTTATTATTAAAGAAAAGGTGTAGTTTGTAGAAAAAGGTTTAAAAAAATAGCTTATATGAATCACTATTTACTATAGTTTGTTTTATTCGTAACCAACCTGGCAAATTTTCGCTTGTTTGATGAATGGTATATCAACTGCGCAATCCTCGCCTAAAATTGCATAGCTTCTACGCATGCGCTTATATTCAAGTCGTAATAAGATACTGCGAGATTTACCGTAGTGAATAATGGACAGTGTTATCCTTGGGGATCAAGATACATGGCGAATACATTATTTAATAGTCGTGGATAAAAGCATTTTTTTTTCAAAACTTTAAAATAAATATTATGACAAAATCAGAGAGCAAATTTCAGTACCTATTTACAAAAATGTAACAAAATGTTACTAAAAGTAGTGGAATAAATATTTTTGTATAAATCGGATCAGCTGAACTCTTGCGTGAGTTCAACTAGAGTAGTGGTTTATCACGCTTGAAAGTTTATTCAACATTTTTCAAATTACTAGGGGCTAATATTATGTCAAATGAGGAAAAATATAACATTAACTATTTTCAAAATAAACGTTGTGTCAAACACATTCAGTGATTTTTTGCGATATCTGGATTGAAAGAGAAGAATATTTATATTAATGGGTCTTCTAGGGTAAAAAAAAACCGTATTTTATCCAACTTTAACTAATAAAAATCTCGTTTAGAAACATTCGATCGAACCATACTAAAAATCAAATTCAAAATACAGCTTCAATTAAGGTTTAATGACCTTAATTACCAAAATGTGCATTTGACAACATATTTACAAAAAATTTTTTCAAATTTACCAGATTTTTTGCAAGAAAAGTAACTTTCAAAGACTGTAGAAATGCTGAGAAAAAAAAATCGCTCCCTGATCGTGTAACTGTAAATAGTATCCTTAAGGGAACTAGATCGACTTTTTTGTGTACGCTTTTAAATATTTATTCTTAACAATAACTATAAAATTGTGTTATTTTTCTTAATTTTTACCAAATTTAAGTGAAGAAGACGCCGTAATTAAGAAAACTGAAGGCTTCTAGTGGTATTTAAAAGAGCACAGACCTGCAAAAAACACTTTTATTGTTTGTTTTTAACCCAAATAGACGATTTCTGCCTATATTCGTGCCATAATAACCGGACAACGACAAGAGATTGACTAGATTGAAAGATTCTGGTATTTCTTGCTAAACTCAGAAATAAAATAATAATTTAAATATACAGGAAAATTATGCTTTTTAATGTTTCAAAAAGTTTTATTAAAACTCTACACGTGTTTCGGCTTATTAGGCCTTTATCAAGAGTACAAGATAGTATTATCTTGTACTCTTGATAAAGGCCTAATAAGCCGAAACACGTGTAGAGTTTTAATAAAACTTTTTGAAACATTAAAAAGCATAATTTTCCTGTATATTTAAATTATTGAAGAATGTTTCACAAGGAACCAACCGTAGAATCAACCCAATGTAATAAAATAATGTTTGCTCCATCTATAGTATTGTTTCTCTTTTTTAATGTTACTATTAGTTTTTGAAGATTTTTGACAGCTGAATAAGATGATATGATCCGTTACTCAATTTCGTATTAGAAAAATTGCAGGCTGTAAACTCAAACGATTTTTTATGAAGTTAGTTTATCATTAAAGTTTACTATTATTCATAAACTTAAGATTCAATATTTTATTAATGTTATTATTATATATTAATTTTTACCCTTGTGTTTTTTGAAACGTCTCAAGACTGATAGAAGTTTATCGAACTCCTTTTGATTTGGCTAAAGGAAAATCAAAGTAACTTTCAGAACTTAAAGGAGAGGAATTCCCTATCATTTTTTTAGAGTAATACGCTAGAATTTTATTTATAAAAAGAAAGTAACCTTTATACTCTTCGCCAATTTACTACACTTTTTATATAATTGTTGCACATTCTATAGGATGCTCTTCGCAGTTTTTTTGTAAACAACATTAGTTTTAGATATTTTTAGTTTAATCACAAAACGAAACAAAATTATGTAAAGATTTTTTTTATTTAAGAAAATTTACAACTTTTTTATTTATAGATCGATCTTGCTCAAAAACAATAGGGTTGTTCCACCAGCTAACACTAACTTACTGTATAAATTTCAATACAATCTAACTTTTCGTTCTAAAGTTATCATGCTTACAAGAAACGTGATGGACGGACAGACAGAATAATGTTGTTTTAGAGGGATCTAATTTTATATCCTTTTTATTAACTCTTTGTTTTTTCCTCCTCGTAGTGGAGTGAGAGTATAGTCATCGTAAAAACAATGTATAATGTTCTTTTGTTGAAATAGGTTTACCATGTCATGAGCGAAAGTGAAATTTCTGTCTGTCGGTCTACAACATTTTTGTGCGCTCGACATCTCTGGTTTAAGATATTGACTTGAAATTTGGTACACATGCATTATAATTAGATCTGAAACTAGATCATATTTTGATCTTACTCCGGTCAAGAATTGGGAGGCAAATAAGGGAAAATAAGTAAAGCAAGCCAGTAAGAGCCTAGAAACTTGGGACTTGCTGTAGAGACTAGAAGTCAAGGCCTCAGATTTTGTTATAACATTTACTACCCCTCATCACCAACCTCCACTCCATTATTAGAGGAGTTGATAAAATGAAACTGAGACATTCACTTGAAGTTTGGTACACGTATGTATTATAACGACATATGGAGCTAGATTATATTTTAAGATCACTGCGTCATAAGTAAAGCAAGCTAGTAAGACTCCAGAAACTTGGGATTTGATATATTTTTTTACCTCTCCATTATTACAGAAGTTATTAAAATAAAATTGTGTCTTAGTAAATGAATGAGAACGAAGGTTCTCAAAAAATGTATGGACATCAGCTACCCTCACTACCACCTCGGGGCAGACAATTCCAAATATCATATCAAAATTCCATGAGCAATTGTTTTCACTTGGAGAGCAAATAAGTGTTTTCGGTTAAAGAATTCTCATCCATCTGAATGTGAAAGTAGTGATTCCTTAGGCCGTGGTTTTTTAGTACTATTGAGTTAATAAGAAGGTGGTTTAGAATGGCGTGAAATAACATCATTAAAAAAATCATATCTCGGTTAATTTTTTACCAAAATTCGAAGTTTTCAATATATTTGCAAAAAGATTCCCCCAGGCTCAAACCAAAAGTTTAGAAGCAGGACCCCAAGTAACAGTTCTCTGCAATAAAGATTTTCAATCGCAACCATGTCCAGGTCAAAATCTAAATACTTTGTACAGTTTAAATTTAAAATTTGTTTTTAATTTAGTTGGTAATGTTTTTCAATACTTAAACGTAACTCAAAATCAATATAATTTAAAAGAGAATAAACCACAGTTGAAATACTTCTTAGTAATTATACTGGATTATTGTCTAGATACGCTACTGCTGTAAACGAAATACTGATGAGTGAGCCAAATTTTAGTACGGCTCGTAAACTTTTCATTTCGTGTGTTTCATTGCGGCTTCCACAGAATTTCAGTTATGATTGAAATTATTCATGGTAACACATTCCCTTTATTTGCTTTATTTTTAAACCTTTCCATAATTGCTGGCAATGACCCAGACGATTATTCATATATAATATTGAGCTAAATTCATAACTGTAGATGCTATATACGATATTATAACTTAACCATGCGTATCAATCAATATGCTATATGTTAAGCGGTTTCATTAAAAAATATGTTAGCTAATAAAGAACACTCATTCCAATAGTAACAAATAGAGAATATCATAATATCTGCTTTAACTTGTTTAATATGTAACCCAAATCTTCGAAAAGGGAACCAAGGATGATCCAGGTAAGTATAGACCAATATCCCTAATACCTATCATTGCTAAAACAGTAGGGTGGCTTTTAGCTAAACATATTTCGGAGTATTTTGAAAATAATAATTTATTCATAAATGAACAATTTGGTTTTCGATTAAAACGTAATACTGAAATGGCAATTTTAACTCTTGCAACCAGAATATTCAATGGTTTCTATGAAGCCACATACATAGATGGAACTTTCTGTGACCTTTATTGTGTAGCACATGATAAGCTGATTTTAAAACTAAATTATTATGGCTTTAGCCCTGTAAATACTAATATTATGCCATCATATCTATCCAACAGACAACAACTAGTTCATTATAACATGAATTTCAACTTAAGCTTACTTAAATATGGAGTGCTACAACGGTCAATACTGAGGCCCTTATTATTCTTAATCTATATAGACAATATAAATGACTGCTTCCCAAATAATGATCTAATTTTATATGCAGATGACACAACTACCTTGGATAAACATGAAAACTTAGAATAGCTTCTTAGTTTAATGAAGATCACACAATCAGATACTTGCTCTTGGTTTACAGCAAATCATCCTCACCTTAACGACAGTAAAACCATGATATGTATTTGCACTAAAGCAATGTGATTTCGACAATCCACTAGCAATATCATTTATTGGCTTTCTTGGGAACGACATATAGAGTAGGTTAACGAAAAATCTATCCTAAGAATATATGTTGTGAGAGACTTATATCCTGTTGTAAGCAGTCCAGTTATACTAACAGCTTACTACAGTCTATTTTACTCTAATATGCCTTACGCATTGTAGATTTGGGGGCATTCAGCAGAGCAAGTAAGTAAACTTCAGTGATGAACAATTAGAGCTATAGCTGGTTTCTAGTGTATACGCGACAAATGAAGTTTGTAGTCTCTTATTAACTTACTATACTTATTTTCCCCAATTTACACCCCCCTCCCCTTAAACGGAATCATCTCAAACAGATATCATTACAATACATATGTGTATTAAATTTCAAGTGATTGTCCATTTTATTTGAACAAACCCTTTAATAATTAAGTGAAATTGGTGAGGCGGTTGCAAAATATTATAAAAAAAATCTAAGGCCTTGGCTTCTAGTATATACACCAAAACTCAAGTTTCTGTACCCTTATAAGCTTACCTTACTCATTTCATTTATCTCTTCTTACCCCCCACCCCTTCAACTAAATCATCTTAGTTCCAAATGTCATTATAATACATACATGTAAAAAATTTCAAGTGAATATCTCAGTTTTATTTTATTGGCCGCTTTATTAATAATTATCAATAACTCCTTTAACCACCCCCCCCCCAGGTGGATGGGTTGAAAAATTTTGTAATAAATCTGAGGCCTTGGCATCTAGCATATACACCAAATACTTTTCCATGATGCTAATGACAATGACATAGATTATAAGAACGCACAATTATATAGTATAACCAAGCGATATAAGTTTCCGTGGACTATATAGATTAGCATATAATTTATAATGATTTCTTGATAAAGATTTGAACTATATAACATATTTATAGTACAACTAAATATTTTCTGTATAGATATATTCTCTATTTAATCTGTACAGAGAACATAAAGCATTATCTGTATATATTTTCCCTGTATAGAATATATATGATTTACATTTATAGCAGATATAAAGTATCGTTATATTATCGATAACTCATTAATGTAGGTCCTGTAAAGTTCTCCGATAAAATCGTTACTGTTACGGAAAAAGTATTATAACTTTATTAAGTCTATATGTCATCTATAGATATTCTATACTAAATGGATATCGAGTCTTTACATAATCTATACTAATATTTCCGCATTTTTCGCACATCTTGAATAACATTAAATTATAGACGTCATCAACAAAAAATATTTGTATTTTTACAATGTAATTTTGATGTGTCTCTATTGTTATTTGGATATAATCCAGTATATAACAATCTTTTAATAACTTTAAAGAAGTACTTCTTTACATATGTTCCTAAAGTAAACAAAGTATTTTTTTATTATACAACATGGATCCGAGTTCCTATTTCCTCGATGAAGTGCATCAAGGAAGATATTTATCAAAAATATCTTTATTGACAATGGATCCGTACATGATTAATTTAGAACAATATTTTACAGACCTATCAGATTTTACTAAGATGTATCCAGATATAACATGTCCGTGCACACCAAAAGTGCTTTTACCGTGGAAGAACTGAAAGCTTATAAAAGTCTTGCCGCTTACAACCAGGCAGCATATGGATAACAGAAAATAATATGTGTAAAACTATTTGCATCATATATTTTAGTTTTAGAAAAAGTAAGTAGTACTGATGAAATTTCAATCATTTATTCATATTGTTTTCAATTGCAGGTGATACACTTCAGCGTCTGCACGAAAAATTATTGTCACCATAGATAAGTGAAAAAGGAGGTGAAACTGTTAGTGCACACTGTGACTGTGTTGCTGAACTTGGAGAAGTTTGTACCCATATTTTACAAAAAAGGTGGAGGCAAAAAACTTTTTTCAAATATTTATAATACCTGAGGCGCTTGGAGAATACATTGTGACATTCAAAATTACCTGAATGCCACTTGTTAATTTTTATTCTAATAGCAATGAATTTTTGTAGTCTTAAACCACAATTCTGTAAACTTATTATTTAATTTTTCAGTCCAATCCCAAAGCCCTAGTCTTACTGAATCTGGAATCTGGAATTGTGTTCGTCAATCCAACTTTAAATTATAAATTAGCATGCAAGCGCCATCTGTTACTTCTCTTGATAAACACCTACAAGTCATCTGGTACAACAAATATTTAAAAGAAGAAATCTGTATAAGTGAATAAATCCCAAAAATCAATAAACAAAATTATAAATCGATAATTCTGATTAAATTGGAACTCATGAATGCATAAGAATGATACAGTACAGTAATTGTGTAGATTTGTATTATATTTAAAGAATGATTTATGTTCCCACTACCAGCGACATCTCGCGTATAGAAGTGTAAATAGTTTGTTAGAAATCAAACAAGGTATCCGAACAGTTCGTGATAGCCATTTTCCTTTTGACTTCGAGCAATTACGGACGTGTTGTCCGATTAGCACCTCATCTAGTGTGGTATGTTAATAGATAGTTAATAATATAAATATAATTACCTTCTGTAGCATTTATTGTACATGTATTTGCAATTTAATTGTTGAATTTATCATAATTAAACGCGATGTTTGTTGATTACAAATAACCTTCATTCGCGGCGCGTGGCTTGAAAGAGACGCGGTCATGTTAATGTATGAACGGGGTATTTCGAGACATGTGTTTAACTCAGTATTAAGATATATTTAGAAGTAAATTTTATTAATGAGTAATTGAGGTTTAATAAGGGTTTAAAGACAGTTCGAATTTATTAAATTACGTTTTCGTAACCTTGTCGAATAATTAAAATTCAAAAGAATTTAACTCGATATTAGTAGGGGCGAGAAGGGCATGTTAATGTAATTTATTTAGAGATATACCAGTAATGCATTAACGTGGGGATTTTATCAAAAGCACTAAGAGTGCCCACTAATAAACAAGTAATTTCAAGCGTCGTAACAGATGATAACTCTTGTAGGAATGAGGTGCTTGAGCTGACCCTTCAAATTGTTTAAGCTGACCCTTCAGTTTCGATGTTAAGTTGACCCTTCAGAATTGAAGTTAATCCTTAAATTGGGAATTTTACCATACATTTGGCTTAACGGTGTGCCAGGAAAATTGGGTAGCTGCTATAATCCAGGAGAACCAGACTATTTGCCAAGGAGTTTTGAATCCAAGGTTGGAGTGGCCTGGTATGAAATAGTCCTCGCTGGATGAGAGCACCAAGTTGTTTGGTTTGGTAACAGTTCCAACGTCTAAATTCTTGGGATCTCTATAGAATCAATAATCGAGTGGTGGCAACACAAGAAGAGGATTCAGTAAGACGAGGACCAGGGTTGGTTACTGCAGAACCCAGCCGGTGGTAAATGTATCAACTGAATTTGCTTTTCAACATTTCTTTTCAACGTTCAACTTTCAACGACATTATTCAACCTTCGACAAACTTTTATACATTTCTAAATTGTTTTATGTTATATATTGCCTTCAGCTAATTATTAATTTTCTTCATTTAATTACTTAATCACCGTTTAGCAATAATTTGTCATATTTTGTAAATTTTTTGGTCTTCAACCTAGTCAAACTTATTAATTAAATATATAACTTTCTGTAAGGAAGTAGCTACATCCAACCATAAGGTGTAACATTTCAATTAATTAAAATTAACCATTTCAAGTTTTATAATAGAGTCAATAAACCAGATATTTTTAACTTAGTGTTGATAATTTCATGAGTATCTATAACATTAATTATCTCTGAGTAGTCACAGTCGTACAATTAGACAAGTACGTTATAGATGCTTTTTTTTAATATGACTACTGGCGCCTAACAAAAAAATAAAAGTTTTTCTTGAATAATTTCCGAACCACGACCCAGTCTCCACTATCTAAACGAGAACCGGGCAACCTCAACTTCCTAACCTGCTGGGGGCAGAAGTTGGTGGTACACAAGTGTCGCTGTAAAACGTGGGGCTCTATCCTTGTAATTTGTACAAGATAGAAAACGAAAGTTGAGTAATATTCATTTTTTTGAAAATATTTGAGCTGTGTTGCTATTTGAAACATATAATATTCTTTCTTTGTTGAATTTTATGCTGTTTTATAATTTTGTGTGCATTATTGATATCTATGTATTGTGTTTATAATTGAGACCTCAAGCTTTGATAAGAATTAGTCGTGAGAGAAGGGTTAAAAGAAGGGTTAAATCATAGCGGAAGACAGAAAGGAAAGTTTTGAGAGTCTGTATTGTTCGATTAGGGTAATCGTTAGGAAAAAAACGACTTATCGTAGAATTTTAGAATACCTTCGAAAAATAAGGAAATTTTAGTCAGAGTGCATAAGAGTAGAGTATTTGCTGAACCATTTGGTTAATTTTTTGTGTTACCTTGCATTTTGAATAGTTTAGGATAATAGTATTAAGAAAAGATATACAAGATGTCTGAAATTTTCATACCACAGTTATTGCAGGCAGACCAAGTAGATTACGAACTACGTATAAGAGGTTGTGTTACAGTTAGAGAAGTAGAGTCACGGTGCAGAGTACTGGCTAGAGCTTTAAAGATTAGACCATGCAATGATCTAACGCTTACTGATCCACTTTTTAATTTTAATAATGAAAAACTTCAAGTTAACAATACTTTAGACTCGCTTAGAAATATAATTAATAATTTGAACCATCCATCTGAGAATGATTTACCGGTGAAGCAATTAAAATCACAATTAGTACATATTATGGTAAGAGTTAATAGAATGCCTATCCCAGAACGAGATCCTGAGGAGTCACGCACTTTTCAAAATGAAAGTAGGGCAACAATTTATCTATTAGAGGCTGACCTTTTTGAAAAACTAGGAACGGATGACCAACCTAATTTACCAGTAGCTGTAAATATGCCAAGTTCAAGTGCTAAATTTGTACCTATTTATAAGTGGGGTGTCACATTTGATGGCCAACCTAATAATGTTATTTCATTTATAGAGAGAGTCGAAGAGTTAGCGGTAGCTAGAAATGTAACAAGGGGTGAATTATTTCAATCAGGTTTAGATCTTTTTTCTGGTCCAGCTTTACAATAGTACCGATCAGTACGAAGTAGTAATGAGGTTAATAGTTGGGAAACTTTAATTGAACAATTAAAAAATGATTTTCTGCATGAAGATTTCAACAAGAGTATGTTGGATTACATAGAAAAACGAACCCAGCACATGGATGAACCAGTGCACATTTATATTCGGATTATGGAAGCCTTATATAATAGAATTAAATCGAAACCAAATTTAGAGGATCGTATTAAGCAGATTAGGAAAAATTTGTTGCCATATTTTGCTAAACCTTTAGCTTTGCTTACTATAAATTCAGTTTCTGAATTAATTTCTTATTGTAAAAAAGTAGAATATGCCGAAGAGAGTACTAAAAAATATGTTCCACCTCCAATGAGGAGTAATTTGGTAGAAAAAGATCTTTTGTATGTAGGAGTTTCTTCAGTTAATATAAATGAGTCGCATGAAAAGTCAGATAATCCAGTAACTTCAAAATCATATTTTAAGCCTACTCGTAAAGAAAAACCAACACAGTCTAATGTTAATGAAATAAAAACGACCAAAGCACCAGTAATTTGTTTCAACTGTAAGGGAGAAAATCATGTTTTTAGGCAATGTAGGGCTAAAAGAAATAAGTTTTGTTTTAAATGTGGTGAATCGAATGTCACATTTAACGATTGTAAAAAATGTTCAAAAAACTAACCAGGGGAACACGTAATGTTAGTCGTCGTCTAACCCCTTGTAGTTCTAGTAAGTTTAGAAATGTTAAGACTAACAAATCAGATTGGAATCTTTGGTTAAGTAAAGTAGGGAATTTTTACAAAACTTATCGTAGAGTTAGTGATAAGGTACGAGTAACACCTCTATTTTTGTCTAAAAATGGTGACGATAGACCATACATTTCAGTCTTTTTATATGATAAAAAAATATTAGCTTTAGTAGATACTGGTTGTAATCGTTCAGTAGTTGGAAGGGATGGTATGAAAATTTTAGAACGATTTAAATGTAAAATTGTAACTTCAGAGTTAAGATATGTAACTACAGCAGACGGTACTCCTCAGACTGTAATAGGTATAGCTCACCTACCGCTCAAGATCAACAACATTGTTCAAATACTTAAGGTCTATATAGTTCCATCTTTGCCTATTTCTTTTATTTTTGGAATAGATTTTTGCAGATTATTTGGCATTCATTTAGATTTTGAATCAAATAAGTGGGTAAATAAAGTTGGTAGCATTAAAGTTTCTGCTCTCTGTCATGTGAACACAACTGACACCAATGATGGAGGTTTGGCTGACTTAACTGAAGGTCAACTTCAGCAAGTTGAAGGAGTCAAGCAGTTATTTAAAGGTTTAAGTAGTGGGAGGTTAGGTCTTACCGATAAGATGACGTATAATATAGACACTGGTAGTGCACAGCCTATCAGGCAACGCCAATATCTTTTATCACCACACATGATGACTATATTAAATAAAGAGCTAGACAAAATGTTAGAAGACGATGTAGTTGAGCCTACTTTTAGTGAATGGAGGTCACCGGTCTTGCTGGTTAAGAAGGATAATGGAGATTATAGATTTTGTTTTGATGGTAGGTCTTTAAATTCAGTAACTGTTAAGGATTCCTATCCTTTACCTTTTGTAGATGGTATTTTGAGTATGTTACGAGATGCAAAGTACATCAGTTCAATAGATTTGAAAAGTGCTTTTTGGCAAATTCCACTTTCGGAAACTTCTAAACCCAAAACCGCATTCGCAGTACCGGGGAGAGGCTTATTTTGTTTTAAAGTATTACCGTTTGGTCTTGCAAACGCCGCACAGGCTATGCAACGTTTAATGGACATTGTTATAACACCAAGGCTAGAAAACAAAGTTTTTGTTTATCTAGACGATATAATTGTCACCGCTTCTAGTTTCGAGGAACATGTAAACATTTTAAGAGAAGTGTTTGATAGGTTGAAAGATGCTCACCTTACAGTAAATTTCGAAAAATGTCAATTTTTTAGGAAGTCTCTAAAATATTTAGGTTATGTAATCGATACTGAAGGGGGATTACGTACAAACCCAGAAAAGGTAGAAGCGATGATCAATTATCCTCGTCCAACAAATACAACTCAAATTAAAAGATTTATTGGCATGTGTTCTTGGTACCGAAGATTTTTACCTCATTTTTCTACTTTAGTTGCTCCGCTAAATGATTTGCTTAAAGGGAGACGTGGTAAAAGACAACCGATTAATTGGAACGAAAAGGCAGAGCAAGCATTTCTGGCACTTAAACATGCACTTGTCTCTACTCCAATCTTAACTAGTCCTGATTTTAAACTGAATAATTTTGTTATACAGTGTGATGCGAGTAGTACAGGACTAGGTTGTTGTTTGACACAACTTCAGGGAGGAGAAGAGAAGGTGATTGCTTTTGCCAGTCGCTCTCTAAATAAGGCAGAAAGAAATTACAGTGTTTACGAGCAAGAGATAATGGCTTTATTATTCAGTTTGGAGAGATTCCGTCCATTCGTTGAAGGACAAAAGTTTACAGTTATTACGGATAATTTAGCGGTTAGTTGGTTGCATAAGTTGAAATCACCAACGGGCAGATTGGCTCGCTGGATGGTTAAGTTACAGCAATATGACTTTAACTTAGTACACCGGAAGGGTAATTTAAATGTAGTTCCTGACGCTTTATCTAGAGTAGTGCATCATGACGAGCAAAATTTCTCAGTTGATTTGTTGTCAATTAATCAAGAAAGTTTAGATGAATGGTATATTAACTTACGTAGAAAAATTTTAGCAAATCCAAATTTATATCCATTATTTAGAGTGGAGAATAATTTAATTTTTAAACATGCTGCTAATAAATTACCAGTAAGAACTAATTTAACTGAATGGAAACTTTTGGTACCAATTGCACAAAGAAATGAAATTCTAAAACAATGTCACGATGAGAGTACGTCAGCTCACTTTGGGTATTTTAAAACACTAAAGAGAATTTGCGAAGACTATTATTGGCCTAAGTTGCGAAGAGATGTATTGAAGTATGTCAAGTCATGCGAGATTTGCGGTTCTCAAAAAGTTTCATTTTCACGTTACGGTTTAATGGGGAAGGAAAAGAAAGTAAAATTTCCATGGCAGGTAGTGAGCGTAGATATTTTTGGTCCGGTAACACGGAGCAAAAGGGGCTTTTCATTTCTATTGGTAGTTTTGGATTGGTTCACTAAGTATGTACTCGTACACCCCATGCGAAATGCCACTGCACAGACTATCACTAAATTTATGGAGAATGAAGTATTTTTGATTTACGGTGTGCCACAGTTCATTATGGTAGACAATGGGAAGCAGTTTGCTTCTACAGCTTTTAAAAAACTGGCCGAACGGTACAAAGTACAAAAAATTTGGTTTAATGCATTATATCACCCACAAGTTAACCCAGTAGAACGATCAAACGCTACTGTAGGTAGAGCTATACGCAGTTATATTCAGGATAATCATCAGGATTGGGATGTAGAAATTTTCAGAGTTGCTCATGCAATCAGAACGGCTACTCATGAGGTAACAGGTTTTCCTCCTACGTTTTTAAATTTTGGTCGTAAAGTTCCCATTTCAGGAGACTTTTACGGGCAAGTACAGTCAACTTCGGGAATTCAACTAGCACCTGGTGATAGGAATAAATATTGTGATGATATATCTAATCTTTCGGATACATATAAAGATGTAGTACAGCGGTTAAATGATGCATACAAGAAAAACCAGAAAACCTACAACTTGCGTAGACGAGAAGTTGAGTATGCTGTAGGCGATAAAGTTTGGAAGAAAAATAAGGTTTTATCAGATGCTGCAAAACATTTTTCAGCCAAGTTAGCACCCAAATTTGTACTTTGCACAGTTCGCCAGAAAATTTCAAAATTGGTTTACGCATTAGATTATGCAGATGGGTCCGACGCAGGCCATTGGCACGTTTCAGATTTAAAAACTTATTATGGATCAAACTCCGACGTTTCAGTCGGGTAAGCAATTTTAATAACTCCATAAGTTTAGATGGGAGCACAAATTTTAGTTAAGATACCTGGAGGGTTCATGTCTCGCATTTGTAGTAATTTTCTAGTAGTGTGGTATGTTTACAGTAAACTTCAGAAATATTGTTCCGGCTGGATATCTTTTATCCAAGGGTTGAAGGGTGGGCCACGTTTAGTGGGTGTAGCGTCTTCAGCGTCTGCACGCCACGCAGTTGATGTGAACCAAGCAAATGAAACTCAGCAAGATTTGTCTCAGGGATATGGAATCCGATGTAGTAACGGTTTAGCCTTTTGTGATTATACGACATTTTGGTGAGGTTTATGCGCTTGGAAAATATCAATAAATGACATAACAACGTCATTCTTCTTTGTGTTGTCCTTATTTTCATGTATACTTTCTATTTTTCACTTCTATAATTCTTTTGTATTTCTGTCGTTTCTGGATAACGTCCTACTTAAAATCCTCTAGTATCTTAATTTTGTTTGAGTGTTCTAACTAACTGATCTAGGCTATCAGAGCTAGTTGTAGTTCTTTTTGAAAACTTTAGTTACCGTTTAGTAGTCACAGTACCGAATATCGTTCGTACTTGTGTTATTGTATAATTAGTTACTTTTCGTATTATCTTTTTTTAATGGTTACTGTATGTAAGTAAACATTTTATCATTATCCTAGTTCGTAGGATATTTAACGGCCATTAAAGGAACTTGTCCCGGGATGGGGATGGACTAGTTTCGGTCGGCTGTCTTGAATGACAGGTGGTCAAGGAGGGTCGAGCGTAAACATAGGTAAGGGAGCTTGTCAGTCAGGAGTGACCTAGGTCGTCTGACGTTCTTCGAGAGACATATCTTCCTCCCCGCTTCACCTCAGCCCTTGGCCTATCGCTCGATCGAAACACTGTTCATCGCACCTGAAGCAAGAGCTTTCCAGAACAATGGTCCTTTTTGTTGTTTAGTCGTTACGTACTTCAAGTTCAGCCCCTTGGAGCTATATCCAAAGAATTTTTAGTTGATACGTACGTCTAATTTCAGCCCCTTGGAGCTATATCCAAACAATTTTTTGATTTATTAACAGTCTGGATACTTGTTCCCACTGTTAAGGATAGGCAGTTGGTTATCCTTCTGTATCATGGTTTAGGTGTGCTTATGCCTAATACCAATTTTAGTACTGGCAACCACTACAGCGCTGCTCAGGCATTCCACCACAGTGTCTGTGGAGACTGATTCTTCGAGGTCCTCTCCTAAAACATTTCATCTTTTCTTTTCTATCACTCCTTTATTTCTATTTTACACTGGAGGAAGCATTATCCTTTCTGAGTGGAGCTCTCCAGGAGTTTCCGAGTGCTGTCCAGTGATAAAATGATTTTCATGTGGGTTCTTGTATGAACAGTTAGGTTAGTTCTCTTGCTTCTTCCGTAGGTTAAGTTAGGTTAAGTATGTTTAGTTTATATGCTATTTGGGTTGGATTAGTACTCCGATGACTTACCGATTTTGACTTTCCCGATAGTGTTCTTACCGATTTTGTCCCTAATTATTAGGCGTGTAGTACGCGAAGCTACTATTGAGTATTAAATCTTTCCTTTTAGCAGTGTATAGTAGTAAATACTGATATTTACATATAGAATAATTATTAAAAAGTTAGAGAGTGGGTACCAGAATTACCTTCTTTTTGCTTAATTTAGTTTGTAATTTAGTTTAGCAATAGGTTTTAGTAATATCTGTTTAACTTTGGAAATTGAAGTCTCAATTTATAAATAAAAAAATACATGTAACTATGTACACATATTTTTTTTTGACAGGGTGGTAGACAGTGTGACATTCAAAATTACCTGAATGCCACTTGTTAATTTTTATTCTAATAGCAATGAATTTTTGTAGTCTTAAACCACAATTCTGTAAACTTATTATTTAATTTTTCAGTCCAATCCCAAAGCCCTAGTCTTACTGAATCTGGAATCTGGAATTGTGTTCGTCAATCCAACTTTAAATTATAAATTAGCATGCAAGCGCCATCTGTTACTTCTCTTGATAAACACCTACAAGTCATCTGGTACAACAAATATTTAAAAGAAGAAATCTGTATAAGTGAATAAATCCCAAAAATCAATAAACAAAATTATAAATCGATAATTCTGATTAAATTGGAACTCATGAATGCATAAGAATGATACAGTACAGTAATTGTGTAGATTTGTATTATATTTAAAGAATGATTTATGTTCCCACTACCAGCGACATCTCGCGTATAGAAGTGTAAATAGTTTGTTAGAAATCAAACAAGGTATCCGAACAGTTCGTGATAGCCATTTTCCTTTTGACTTCGAGCAATTACGGACGTGTTGTCCGATTAGCACCTCATCTAGTGTGGTATGTTAATAGATAGTTAATAATATAAATATAATTACCTTCTGTAGCATTTATTGTACATGTATTTGCAATTTAATTGTTGAATTTATCATAATTAAACGCGATGTTTGTTGATTACAAATAACCTTCATTCGCGGCGCGTGGCTTGAAAGAGACGCGGTCATGTTAATGTATGAACGGGGTATTTCGAGACATGTGTTTAACTCAGTATTAAGATATATTTAGAAGTAAATTTTATTAATGAGTAATTGAGGTTTAATAAGGGTTTAAAGACAGTTCGAATTTATTAAATTACGTTTTCGTAACCTTGTCGAATAATTAAAATTCAAAAGAATTTAACTCGATATTAGTAGGGGCGAGAAGGGCATGTTAATGTAATTTATTTAGAGATATACCAGTAATGCATTAACGTGGGGATTTTATCAAAAGCACTAAGAGTGCCCACTAATAAACAAGTAATTTCAAGCGTAGTAACAGATGATAACTCTTGTAGGAATGAGGTGCTTGAGCTGACCCTTCAAATTGTTTAAGCTGACCCTTCAGTTTCGATGTTAAGTTGACCCTTCAGAATTGAAGTTAATCCTTAAATTGGGAATTTTACCATACATTTGGCTTAACGGTGTGCCAGGAAAATTGGGTAGCTGCTATAATCCAGGAGAACCAGACTATTTGCCAAGGAGTTTTGAATCCAAGGTTGGAGTGGCCTGGTATGAAATAGTCCTCGCTGGATGAGAGCACCAAGTTGTTTGGTTTGGTAACAGTTCCAACGTCTAAATTCTTGGGATCTCTATAGAATCAATAATCGAGTGGTGGCAACACAAGAAGAGGATTCAGTAAGACGAGGACCAGGGTTGGTTACTGCAGAACCCAGCCGGTGGTAAATGTATCAACTGAATTTGCTTTTCAACATTTCTTTTCAACGTTCAACTTTCAACGACATTATTCAACCTTCGACAAACTTTTATACATTTCTAAATTGTTTTATGTTATATATTGCCTTCAGCTAATTATTAATTTTCTTCATTTAATTACTTAATCACCGTTTAGCAATAATTTGTCATATTTTGTAAATTTTTTGGTCTTCAACCTAGTCAAACTTATTAATTAAATATATAACTTTCTGTAAGGAAGTAGCTACATCCAACCATAAGGTGTAACATTTCAATTAATTAAAATTAACCATTTCAAGTTTTATAATAGAGTCAATAAACCAGATATTTTTAACTTAGTGTTGATAATTTCATGAGTATCTATAACATTAATTATCTCTGAGTAGTCACAGTCGTACAATTAGACAAGTACGTTATAGATGCTTTTTTTTAATATGACTACTGGCGCCTAACAAAAAAATAAAAGTTTTTCTTGAATAATTTCCGAACCACGACCCAGTCTCCACTATCTAAACGAGAACCGGGCAACCTCAACTTCCTAACCTGCTGGGGGCAGAAGTTGGTGGTACAACATGTTATTAAAAATCTGAGTGACAATCTAACATTGAATAACAACGAAGATGACAAATTTCTGTATGCCTGCCAGCTTGCTTTACTTATTTTCCCCTATTCACCCATATTAAACCCCCATCCCTTCAATGGAATAATCTCAAAATATAATAGAATTCCAGGTGTCGTTATCATATACTCCTCTACCAAATTCCAAGTGAATATCTGAATTTTATTTTATCAACGGCTTTAGTTGAAAAATATTATGAAAAAACCTGAGGCCTTGGCTCCCAGTATATACACCAAATTCCAAGTCTCTGTGCCCTTACCAGCTTGAATTACTTATTTACCCTTACTTACCCCTATTTAAACCCCGACCCTTCAATGGAATCATCTCAAAATATAATGTAGTTCCAGGTGTCGTTATAATATATACGTGTACAAAATTTCAAATAAATATCTCAATTTCATTTTATCAACTCCTTTAAAAATGGAGTGGGCATGGTGCATGGTGGATGGAAATATTATAAAAATACCCTAATTTTTGTACTCTTACCAGCTTGATTTATTTATTTTTCACTATTTACCCCTATTTGCCCCACAACCCTTCACCTGATAAGTCCAAAAAACAAACCAGTTCCACATCTAGTAATAATACACACGTGTATAAAATTTCAAGTCAATATTTTAAACCGTTTCAGAGAAAACGTGTGCACTAAAAAGTGTCGGACCGATAGACAGACAGACAGAAAATTTATTTCCACTCAAATTTAAAATCTCGACGTTTCGTGACAATCCAAACTTATTTCAAGAAGAAAAATTTTTGAAAATTGTTATACGATTACTATACTTCCACTCCACTAGTCCACCGGAATTCCTGTAGTAAAAATTGGATGACTTCATATGTCACCATAATCTTGTAAATTACATTTCGATTAGATTTATTTGAAATGCAAAAGTTATAAATAATTTCATACGACTTTCATAAAAAAAACTTCAAAAGTAAAGATGCATTTAATTTTAAAAAAATCGTAAACATCACATCGTGTAAATACATCGATACTACACTAAATCTATATTACTGTTTATATTTGAGGTAGCGATAAGTATATTATTTTAAATCCGAAATGTTTAATGAATTAAAAATATTTGAACTAAAATCCGAAAATAGATGTTCCTGTTTATTGACTTTACATATTTTAACTCTTAGTCTACCATGTGTATCCACAACGCGAATGTGTTAAAAATTCGTTCTAAAATTATAAATGTCTTTATTTGTTCTAAGCGTTGCATCACGTGCTTCTCAAATCGATCTGGAACGATATAACTTTCCAACTGACAGCCAATAATTTCACTGGAAAGGCCGGGCAGATAATATTTTAGATGCTCTTTATGTAGGCATCACTTTGCATGTCACTTTGTATGCAGCATTTGTTTTGAGAGATGCTTCATTTACTTGCAAACCTGTCGTAAATTATAACCAGCGTATTCACTTAGAACCATTTACATGGTTTATGACTTCATCATTGCATTGAGCTTCACCTAGACATTAAAATAATGAGCTGGATAAATTAACTTACAATGTATTGTTAAATTTAATGTTCTTGCACTTAACTCAAATTAAATGCATTATGCATATCCTTAGTAGTTATCATTTGGAAGATATATGAGCAGTCAATTTCTTCATAAATTTCGAAAATTTATTAATACTGTGTAACACGTTCATAAAAAATATTAAGTATCACCGGATAGTTTAAAATTATATCTATTTTATGATCCCTTTCTATAAAAAGCGTCACAATCTCTGATAATTACCTACAAGGGTAGAAATTTTGGTTAGTATACTGACGACCCTTTCGCCAGCATCATTGACAAATGATTAAAATTACAAGTATCATAATTACATGTATATATTTTTTCTTATTCTCAAAAACCTGCGACGAGCATCCTAAAGAATTATCAACAATGAAGTCAAAATTTTGAATCATTTTTTTTTAATTAAATACACAAACACATGTTCAAGATACAGGGTGTATTAGTTTCATGCCATTAAAAAAGGCTGGTGGTAGGGAACTACAAGACCAACAAAAAAACGTTATATAACATGGAGTCTAAAGCTCATAGTTTTGGAGAAAGAAAATAAACAAAAATTTCCAAAATACTTAATAACACAGTTTGAGAACTTCTGCATGTCTTGTCGCACATGATACTCTGACATTCGTGCAAATAAGTATGGTGAACCTAAGAAATAATTAGGCCCGCGAAGGGGGTCATCGAAAAACATGCCGACAAAGCAGTTAAAAGCGACCGATAGAGGACACCGCCATGTTTTTTGCTTCTTCGCGGCCAAATTATCTTATTACGCGTGCTATACTTTCCCTTGTAATATTCTTATGTTATAATTTCAGTTTGTGTTCTTACTTGATAAACAACGTACACACGACGCGACCTACCCGTTCCTTGGTTATGTCTGTTGCTTTTGTTCTTTTTGAATTTTGTGCCACTTATGTAAAGATTTATTTTACTGACTTATCGTTAGTACTTGGTTACGTAAGACACTACTTCTCGTTCGTACTTTTTGTGTTACTTTTTGGATTTTGGACCAAGTTTTTCTTTTTGTTTTCTTTATTGATAACGTTAATTCACAGTTTAGTGTGGTGTTTTAAAACGCAGATTTTGGACATTATGGGAGATTACACTTATCCAAAGCTCGCGGATATGCACTTGGTGTATGGAGAAAGTGGTGGAAATGCAGCTGGTGCGGATGAGCTTTATCGTTTAAGGTTCCTTAATCGACGTCATCCTTGTGGTCGTACATTTCTTCATTGCCTTTCGAAATTATTGACTTAGTTTACGACGTTATTCGCTCTTCGCCGGCTCAAAATTTATATGACAGTCTTCGCGCGGCTACCTTTATGCGCTTGTTGACTAGTCAGGAGAAACGCCTCGAAGATCTACTCACGGGCGCTCATTTACGAGATCGTAAATCCTCCGATTTTTACCGGCATATGTTGAGTATCGTTGGCGTTTCTGAAATGGTCAGCTCCGATTTGTTGCTTCGACTCTAGCAGCGTCGTCTACCCAAACCTGTCTCTATACTCATTACGACTTTGGGCAAAACTGGTATAGAGGATGTTTTGGAAATTGCTGATAGGGTTTGGGAAGCTTGCGATAGTCCATCCATGTCCCCTGTTTTTCACCCGTTGCCGTCTCATTCTAGTTTTGCTACTTCGCGTACTACTCCTATTTTTAACCCGTCGTCTAATAATTCTGAAATTACGAGTATTGTCAATAGGTTAGACGCATTGAAGTTAACCATTTCTAAACTTGTTCATAGCTTAGAGATGAGTTAAATTAATAAACCCAATAGCTCGCAATATCAGGATCAGCGTCCTGATTTTTCAGTTTTTCGGGGCACGGATTGCCGTTGTCGTTCCCACTCAAGAACGCGACCATTTTCCCCCTCTCGTCGCATTTTTGACTCCTCGAATAAAACTATTTGTTATTATCACCAACCGTATCAAGGTGATGCTAGAAAATGTTCAGGTCCTTGGTGCATCTACAACTCTGAATTTCTTTCTCAAAACCCACACATTTCCGGTAACCATTTCAGGTGCACTTAGAATGGCTTCAAGTTAAGTAGTATACAGGGTAGGGCAAGAAATTTGAAAATATTTCAAGAGTAAAATGCGCTTGTAGAAAAAAAATTACTTAAAAAAGAATTTTTAAGAAAAAGATTTTGTTTTAAAAACTGTACTAAAAAGTAAAAAATAATTCTCCAAAATTCATACACCTGGAATCCAAAAGCTTTGGGGGCGGTTAATTGAGGACAGTAACTAAGTTACAATAGTGCTATATGAGTATCCCCAGAGCTTTCGGTTTCCAGGTGTATGAATTTAAAAAAAATATTTTTTACCTTTTACTGCAGTTTTTTAAAATAAAAGCTTTTTCTTAAAAATATTTTTTACATGATTTTTTTTAATTACACCCTTTATGGAGAACAGTTTCTTTCATATTCACTTAGCGTATAAGCTTCTTATTTTCTGAATTTTGTGTCATACACATACATCTAATAGAATTAAATAATGGTTGTTCATTTATTACACATCGTCAAGCTAATGAACTAAAAAAAATAGTACAATTTCCGGCGAGGTAATAGGATGAGCGCTAATAAGAGTAAGCCTTGAAAGTTTGGGTCGTAATGTGTGTGCATTTCTCTGTTAAAATAGCTAAATGCCAAATGAAATTGCTATTATCTGCAGTTATTTAATCGTACGATAGTCTTAAATTTTGGAAACGGGGTTAAAGAGGCGGGTATAAAGTGTACACATGTACCCGTTAATCGCTTAATCCTTTTAGTAACTTTTTGTGTCTTTTTCAGGCACGTCCGAATTACGGCTATGGTTTTACAATGCCTGCCTCTAATCCATTTTTAAACTGGGGAGCTAACCAAAGGCTAATGTACATTTATTTCTTTTTACATCTACAATAGTAGTTTTTTGTTGGGCTATTTTAACAAACATACCACTATTATATTTCATCAAGCTATTGTTTAGTGTGATTATTACACGGGACAATTTATATTTAGAATTATTAATGGTGAAATTTTAATTAGATTCTTTATACGTTGAGTATACAAAGCGTAATTAATATAATAAATATGTCAATTTAATTTCACAAGAGTTAACAAAACATTTGTTTCTTAAAACATTATACATTTGGAAAACTGACTATTTTTATTAATATTATAGGCAATAAATTGTTGTACATAAACGCATATATGGAATTTTTCAATTAACCTACTTAGATATTTTGTTCATTTTTGTTATTTATTTTCGTTAAAAATATCACATTAACCGCAAATATCGGCTATTTTGGATCCGCCAATTTGAATTTTCCAATTTTTATTTCAAAATCGTTATCAGCGACCTCGAAAACTCCCGTGTACAGATTTGTCTAATTTTGTTGATTATTTTCCGAGAATTTTTAAAGAATAGTCTTCTGTATACAATACCTACTTGTTTAACTAATTTCTTTCAGACAACTCATTGTTGGTTAACAATTCGTCTGTATGTTTTACAGACTACGTGTGTACATATCGAGAAATATGATTATAAACACGAGACATCTTACCTTTATAGTGTTGCATCGTCCCAGATTCGTTCCTTCATCTGAAATATCGTATATCCAAGTACCAATCACAAAGTATCAAATATGTTTGCACTTCACTTTTACACTAATACCACCTACATAAGATCACATTAACTCATTTTCACCCATGTCACAGTGTACAATGCGATATAAACACTATGTTTTATTTCCGATGTTACACCAATTTTCTTGCATTTTAAACGGTTGATAAGCTATACTAGCGCGGGTGCAGACACAACATTCCCAATAGTGTTGATACGAAGGCGCAAGCGCAGGGCGCACGCTCACTATGTTTTTCTTAGAATCTGTGTTGTTTACTATGAAAATGAATAAAGAAACGATAGCCGAAGTTCGGCAATTTTTAACGTTTAATACAAGGCCTACTTATTATTTTAAAACATACTCTACTTATTCACGTGTATACATTATTCTATGCCTACGTGATTTGTGTGTCATCACTTTTTTACTTAAATACAACAAACATAACAAAAAGGCTTTTGATGGAAAATATTAGATATTAGCCAAAATAATAGTTATTTTGATTAAGTCTCCAATGACGTGTGTTATAATATAAAACTTTGAAGGTTAATTGACTTCTATGTTGACATGAAAAAAAAACTGGAAATACAGGAAACAAACTAAAAATGTTTGTATTATGTTATAACATATTATTATTGTGTGGTTGGCTAATAGTACACCAGATCTGGAGAAAAAACAGGGTCAAAAAGTGACTGCTCCGAATGAACAATTTTTTTTTATAAAGTTAGGTCCGCTTCATCATGCCGACAAGTTTTTATAGGGCGGAATCGGCGGGGGGTGGGGGAAACGGGCCATTAAAAGCATGGGAAAGCAGTTTTTCCGACGTATCTCCGTAGGTGTTGGTTCCACAAAAAAATCGTACTTACCAAAAGTGAAGAGCTTGACAAAACACGTAAGCTCGTTCCAAGCCGAACGCGATCGCATAAGTAGTTCGCGGGATATCGCGATTAAAGTTGCAAAGAAACGAAAAATTAAATTAATTATTTCTTGAGAGGCAGTGGAGTTAGGGCCTCAATTTTTTCTGAATAGAAGAGTATTGATGAACACTTGATGAGGCCGGAAGGTGGCGGTGGTGGGACAATTAGAGGAGAGGGGAGATATCGGGGGGGGGAGTCAAAATTATTAAGACGCTGATAACTTCCTTATTAATAGAGCTACAGCAATCAATTTTTTTTTAATGAACGCCCGGCGCGCAAAATAAAAAAGGGCGATTTTTTGCACGTCTATTTCGATGTGAAGGAATGGGTGGGGGAAATAATTTTGTCACTAATTAATAGCATTTCTTTTATCTTCAATTTCCGCCTGAAAAGATCGCGATCGGATGATTTGATTAGGAAGAGAGATACAGGCCGGCAAAGTTTTTGTTTTATAGCGGGAGAATGGAGAGGGATGGGGACTCTGGCCGGGATTAAAATTTTGAGAAAAGTATTTTTTTTCGACTTTTCTATTTTATAAGTACTCGATGTTCATACATTGTCCTCCTGCACGAGTTACAAGAGGATAAACCAAATAGTTCTAAAACTAGAGGAGACAAGTCGCTGATTTGCCGCGACACGCGAGTCTCTTCATCCTTGTCGCACACCTCGTACCCTCTCCACTTTTTTTTACAAGGCAACAGAGCAGCCGTGCGAAAAAGCGGACAAAGAGAAAACGAACTGTGTGAGAAGGATGAGAAGACCCGCGCCACTTGCTGCTTATACATTACGCTTATGCAGCTTGGGGGTCATCAATTAATTACGTCACGTAAATTTCATGGTCTTTTTACTCCTCCCTGCCCGTATGTCCATTCGTGCCATACTTAAAAATGGGCTTATTTTTACTTCACGAATGTAATATTTGCCAAAATGAGCGAGCGAAACGAGCGAGTTTTGAAAATTACATGAGTCAAGTAAACTTACTCTTTCATAACGCGTTAAGTACAAAATTTTATCTAATCCCGCTCTAAAATAGAAAAGAGATTGCAATTTGTTTTGAATTCTATTTTACGGTTCCAAACAAAGCTGGGCTTGCAGTCGTACAACTAAATTTTGTGTTTATCGCTTTACCTGAGCATTAGTACGGGTTGGCATTTGTGTAAACAAACTTCAGTTGTCAATCTACTAAATTTTTTGAAGCAAATTAAGACAAAAATGGTTGATTCAGATGTGGATACTCCATGTGATATAAAAGAATCGGATAATTTAGCAGTAATTTCAATAATAGCTGGTAAAGTAAAAGCACATAAGAAGAAGTATGTAGGTACGAAATTTGAAAATTGGTGTCAACAAAAAGGAATAAAAAGATGTTTGTGGAAAGATTCTCTTAGCGTATTCGAAACGATGAAAACCTATAAAGCGTCTACAATATGAACTACCAACTAAATATTAAAGGCAGAATTAAATGTAAAAAGAAACACTGACCTAAAGAATATATCATATTAATAGCATTTTTTAAGAGAAAATATGCAGGTTATCACACTGAAAAATCCATCACGTTAACAAGAGAAAACTTTGAAAGTTTTATTGGAAATACTGATGACGGGAAGTTTTTATTTGCTTATTAATAATAAAGTGTTTTTTGTATCTTAGTCTTAAATATCTTTCTCTAAATGATGGGTTTGATAATAATCAGTTACGTAAAAATTCATGAAATCACTAGTTATGTAATGAAACTGACAGTTATGAAAAATGTGACGTTTCGTAACGACAAAAATGCATTTATAATTTGACATTACATAACGGGATTAGACAGAAGGTTTTTTTTTTGTAGTTGACTCGTGAAATAAAACATTCAAATATCAAAAGTTCACAAAAATAAAATTCTCAGATATCTTGTAGTCCAGTCAAGGGGGGGGGGGGGGGGTCTTACCTCTAACTTAAGTGCTAGTAAATGGATTTTGATGAAATCTTGTGCAATATGTCTGTAATTACGTTAATAAAAAAGTAGAAAATAGAATAGAGTAGGAAATGTTTGGAAGGGGCAGAAAACACCCCTTTTTCCACGGGTTCCGTAACTTGTAGAATTGGGTCAAAAATGAAAAAGAAAACAAGTTATGTACCTTTTTGGCCCAAAATAAGATGTTTTTATTCTGGTGAATTTTTTCGAGAAATGCTTATTTCTCGAGATATAGCCGTTCGAAAATTTCTAAAAGTGGAGGAAGAGAAATGTAAAAGTTGAAAAAAATCTGAAAAATTCAGGTAAATGTATCATCTTGCAGACTTTTTTATTTGCAACTTTTTTGTATAGTGCGTTTTCACCTAGTTTTTTCGAAAGAACATGAAAAATTACCCCTTTTTTGAAATTGTAGAGCTTTAAAAACACATATTTTAAAAATTCGATAACGTATGGATTGAGGCCTTCTAAACATTTTTTGTCTCTTTGAATTTTTTTGTAACTTCCTAATTTTCCGAGTTACAGGCAACTTTTTAGAATAATTCTTTTTTTGTAAATGGATGGAGGCCATTTGAATATTTAACTCAATAATTAAAGATATTTTAGTTATGGCCGAAATGTTATTTTGTAATTATTCATTTTGTTTACAGCGCCTACCTACAAACATAAAAAATTTTAACATCGCACAGGGAAACTTTCTTTCTGAAGCATTTAATAGCATTCCGCTAGAAAACGGTTGTGAATACGAGCTCCTCCGGTGATTTTGGAATACCCTGTACAAAATGAATAATGGGGGTCCCAGAACAGTTACTAATCAATTCTTATTTAGCTACCTATTTTTCTACATTCCAATATAGATTATGTCATCCCAACATTTAAACTTCTTATACTGAACACAGTCAGCATAATTCTTTTTCAGTATTCCTTGATATTCGTTAAATGGCCAGAATTTGTACGTCACTTACCCCTATAAATTCATGTATTACTTATTGCAATGATTCTCAGCTATAACTTTCGAAATTGCTTTCTATTACATACTCCAAGAATTTTATACAAAAACTTTTCCAGTATTTTCCCAAGCGCTGAAAGCATATTTATTGGATGAAATTTCTCAGCCTTAAGAGTTTTGGCAACTCTTCTCGCTGCAACAATGATTCTCATTTTCAATGTATCACGAACAGCACCAATTTGCAACGAAGTGTTAATAATACTGAGAAGTGGGTCAGTTAACACATCGAAGACAAACCATACAATATTAGTACGGCTGCTTTACTTTGGTAAAGAAAAAAAATAGTATTTGAAGTTAATTTTTTTCCATAAATATATCTCTATCTCTATACAATTGCTGACAGGTTTATTCATAGTTGCATATATTAAATGTACAAAAGCATGATTCTCTAGTCCCTTAAGTTAGAGCATCCTTCATATAAAAATAGATACGTCAAATACCTGCAGCTAGTAGGTTTTTGAGAGTAAATTTAAATAACGATACATTATAATTATATGCAAATGCAACTTCCAGGAACTATAAAAGCTCTACAACAATAGAAACAAATGAATAAATATATTACCAGAAAACATGCAACCACAACTTCTCAGCTGGCTGCTGAGGAAGCTATGAAAGCGTAGCAACCAGTTGGCTCAGGGCTGGTCGAGGGTCACTAGGTGGCGAGAAGAGTTATATAATTTTGTTTCTTAACAATTATTTGCTTGTCAAATTTACCAAACAAAACTTTAATAAACTATAAAAATTTGGACGCCAGCGTATTCAGTAAATAATACTCTTGCAAACTTTATCAGGGGGAGAAAACAATAAAAATCAAATATAAAACAAATAATATATTAACAGTATAAAAGATTGAAAATTTTACAACACTTTACAAATGACTACAAATATGGTGAAATTTGAATTAATTAACAGACAAAAAATTTAGTTATAAAAAAAATTAAATTTGAAGATTAACAAAAAAATTACAGGAAACGATCAACTGGTTTACAAGTTATCTTCTGACCAAAAGTTGAATTTTGCACGTAAATTTGGCTACTTAGCTTAGCGGAGACGTGGAATCCCGACGAGGTCTGTTCCTGAAGATGGCCGCGGGTAGCCGGGAAGGAGGACGTAATATTCAGGTCCTGGCAACGCTGATTTCCAGGAGTGCATCGGAATGATACCCAATACTTTTAGGATAACTCCAAATATTCAAGTTATGCCTTGCGCCTTGCTTCAATTGTGGTTTGGTCCAGGATTTTACATGAAAAAGGGGAATGTAAAGAACCAGTTGATAATATAAAAAATTTAAAATGGTGAGAAAAAAGAGATACAAGAAAAGTACAAAAAACTATGGTGACGAAGGTCACTGCAAAACCAAACTATTAGCAATTTAATAAAAAACCTGAGTATTGATAAAATTTTACTTTACCCTACTACTGAAAATATAAGAATAAACTACTGATTAATATAATATATTATTATGAAATTAATAAATAAGAAAACTCTACTCTCATGAAATTTTAGCCGTTTACAAAATGGCTGACTGGTTATGACCAAAAATTTGAATGAAGGTAACAAAATTTAGTTAGAATTAGAGAGAAAATATCTGAATTACTATCTGAAAAAAACTAATACTGTAACAAATAAAGCAAACAAAATTATGGGTTTAATCTCCCAAAAAATAAACTAATAAAAAAATGATCTCTTAACCTCTTGTATTAATACGAGGTGAACTAAATGCGACTTTAGATTTCGACTTTTAATGAGATAAGATTGTACACACACGATTAAGAAACAAAGATTCTAATTTATCCTTTGATTAATTTCCGAGTTTAATCCTCGTACACAATAATCTAAATAATGGCAAAACACCACGGTATTGTATTGAAACATTCTTTATAGGATTTTGCAAACAGCAGAAAAGATAACTATCTATAAAAGAAAAACTTTGTGTAGAAATATTAATGAAATCTTTGCATTCTTTCGATAACCTGAATTCTGGTTATGCTAGCAAATTAAAATCCTAAAATGAATTTGTCTAATTTCTTATTTGACAATTCTCATTCTAACACTAGCATCCGCACAGTCCCCTACCACGGTATTGTGTCTCAAGCGACCACAAAATACAAAATTTCCACGATAATTAATGAGTTAACATGTGTCCAATGGACGCCGACATCACACAAACAGGTGTGTTAATAAAAATTAATTATTACACGGAATATCCTTTAATTCCCAAAAATAACTATACAGCAACGTTAACTCAATAATATGACATCATTTAATAATCAAATATATTCAAAATATCAAAGGATTAAAGAAATAAACGTGAAAATTCGTTAAAGAACAAGTAACAGTCTTCACTCACCTAGGTCGAAGTGAACAAGTAGCATGGATATTTCAAATGATGCTTCTACTGCGTTTGCGCACTTGTTGACTTCCGGTCGTTATTTCCGCGGGAATTCAAATTTATTTAACACGGGTGCTTAAACGGAAAAAATATTTTTTCGTTACAAACACTAGTAATTATTCAAACTTTTACAAAATACTTATCACAGATAAGTTTAAAACATATATCCTTCTTATACAATTAAAAGAAGAGATGCCCATTATGAACGAACAGTACAACTGTTATCATAATGTTATTTTGTAAAAGTTTGAATAATTAGTAGTGTTTTCTGACAATATATGTATTCATTTGTTTCTATTCTAATGATACATTATTACAAAATACATTGAACAATGCATGTTATTCCAAAATAGGCAATACAAAGCAGATTGTTTTCAATAAGCTTCAGCCAAAATATTTATTCTGTGTGGCGAGTATTATTATACCATCTGTATATTACAGTCTATCGCTTTTTAACGGTCGTCCATACAGACTAGGTAGTAAGTAGCGCCAAACAAGTAAATTTTTCTCTCCTCATGCAAGTATGCAAACAACTTGCAAGATGAACCATCTACCACCACTCTTTGCCACCAACCAGAAAACTGAGGATGAGGAGGGGTCGGAGCTAAAAATAAATATTTTTTCCGGGATCAGCGAAAATGGGGGGATACGCATTTGAACCGAATCATTTGAAAAAACAGATTTTACACCCTGAGGGAATGTTTAATCAACCCCCTAGGGCTGATGTCTGAATTTCACTTACTCTATAACTCTCTTTTATATTATTTCAAGTATAACTCGTCGATAAATCTAGACCTATTTATATATGAAAACATAAAGGGATATATAAAGACCATGGCTTTTGGCCGTTTCAGGAGGTTTCGGGTGTCAAAAACTTCTCCCACGACTTACATTGTGTTCAGCACGCTCGAAAATGGAGGGACAGGTAATATCGTCTTTGCAGGAAATGTTTACAAGAAAGCCGTCTTATAATGCTTTATTACAGAAACTGATAAATCGTTTAAATCATAAACTGATTAGACACTACAACAGATTAATCAATTCAAGGACAATAGTTAAAAATATATTTCCGGGTTCATATTTAAATGGCTGTTCGTAGCCCGTCTAGCATCCTTAGGAAGCATTCTGGAATCCTTTGTACACACTTTCTACAACCTTTAATAAGTCATTCGATATTAAATCGTCACAAACCCGTACGATTTTCAATGATTTCCTCATAACGGGGCAATACCTCTACCAGACAAATTTTTAATACCCAATTTTTCCTCATTCATAATATATTATTCCTGCCGTATATGCTTCAAATAAATTATTAAGGCATACATAATTTATATATTATTCTAGCAAGTCATAAAGTTGATTTAGCTTTACTTTATGGTTTCTTGAAAGCATCACTATATGTACTTTAAAAATAAACAACGTACAGACATATGGTGGTGTTTTATGTGCTTGCCTTCATATCGTAAATACGGGCAGACATTATTTATATTCCAACTGTTAGACTTTACATGGCGAAATGTGGAAGCAAATTAAATTAGCTAACATATCTTTGAAATATGTCGATAAGGGTGGTCTTCATTTTCGATTTTCATATTTTCTCCACGGTACCTCACATGTTTCTTTATTAATAAGTAGTATTTTTCTAGAAACAACAATGTATTACAAATTATAGATAAAACTCAAAAGATTAGGTTGCTCCCAAAAATGTTTGGCCTGGAGAAAACACAGAAACCTATTAAATGTGGCTAAATTGAATCACAAAATGTTATATCTGTAATTTAAATATAGAAATTAATTTTAAAGATATTATCAATATTAAGAAAATTGTTGAAACAGTGTGCTGCAAATCCTCATGGAATATAGTTGAGCATTTTCTGGTACTAATGATCTTGGCAAGAGAGTTTTAAACTCCTTGGCAAAAGTGACTATTGGTATCAGAAATAGACTTTATCATTTTGTTATTTTTTGTTCCAAATTCATTTTAGACCAAGACATTTTATAAAATCCAAACCTTTTCCCTGACGTTTGGAGAAGTTTGGTTGGAGAGTTGTTCGCAGCAGTCTCCAAGTGATTTAGTAGAGATTTAGGAGTGACACGGAGTCGTAGTCGTAAGCAACGTCGAGAACATCTTAATAAGTGGTGACAGGTCATGCTGCAGTCGTCAGAGAAAACGACAAGGCAGGTTTTATTGTTTCAGTTATATAATTCTAAAGAAATTATTATAGTTTCTTTCAGTGATTTTTTGTCAAAATATTAAAGTAAATCACACAACGATTTTGCAACTACCCACCTAGCATGATGTAGTATCTTAAGATTTTTTATTGTAAGTAACGCATGGTACCACGTGATACTAATTTACTTTCTACTATGTCATATATGAAGTATTTTTAATAGAACATAATTATTTTGGATCATTCTGTTCTGTAACATTCTAGTGCACACAGCGAGCATTGCGAAAATTGACTCACAGAATCTTGTTTGTTACGTAATATTTTATTGATGAGCTGTAATTTTAATCCATTGTGAATCTTTAACTCGCTGTTGTGAATCTGAAACTCATTGTTGGTATCATTTGAGCCGTAGTTGCATTTTTATAAAGAAAAGGTCAAATCACTGAAACAATTTTAGATGGGGTCATGTACATATCGTAAGTTTCTTTTGCACATGTAGATTATGTTTAGGGGACAATTGGGAAACTATTTGTTTTTTTATTGTTGTATATCTCACGTGTGTGTAATAAATGTCTAATGTCTACATGTTCTTATTATTTGCACTGGTACTCCTGATATTTGCTTAAATTTTGAGATTGAGAGAGTAAAGTAAGAGTTTTGATATCATAGAGATATTTTGAGAATTCCATCGCATGGTTGCTAGTAACTTAATTTTGTTTGTTTTTGTTGTTTTGTTTGTAATTGTTTAAAATCATATTACGTAACATACAGCCGGTGGCGCCCTTTTGAGTGTCCATACAATCCTAACCCATGGCCCTATGCTCGCCAACAAAAATCGGCTGCCGTTCGCACCGATGTAACACGTTTTAATACTTAGGTATCAAAATATGTTACAAGTGCTGATCCAACAGCAAAAGTTCAATACTAAATAACCGGTGCCAAATATGGAAGGCTTGCGCAAATACCTTAATAAATGTCCACATGACTGAATTATTTCTTGGGATGACCACCCTGTACATTTTTCAATAAAAGTATAATATAATGCCAAATACTATTGCCACCTGTCACATTTTCAATCCCACATTCACGTAGTGGAGTGGAAGTATAGAGGTGGTTAAAAAATGTAATTTTTTTTTAAATCTTTCAAAAATGTTGGTAAAAAAAATTTCATTTTTTTTTCTTCTGAAATAGGTTTGGAATGTCATGAAACGTAGAAAATTTAAATTTGAACAAAAAGGAAAATTTCCTTCTATTCTATAGTAGCGGTAAAAAAAGTTTACAAATTTAAAACTTATGTATATTTTTAAATAGGTTTAGAATGCCATAAAACGTGAACATTTTAAATTTGAGCAAATAAACAAAAATTCCATCTATTTTAGTGGTAAAAATTTTTTCAAAAATGTTGGTGAGAAAAAATTTCATTTTTTTTTTCTGAAATAGGTTTGAAATGTCATGAAACGTGGAAATTTTAAATTTGAGCAAAAAAAATCTTTCGTCTATTCTTTAGTAGTGATAAATAGATTAAAAATGTTTTCAAATATTTTTTAAATTTTTCAAAAATAATTTTAAATTTGTTTGAATAGTTTTAGAATGCCATGGAAACGTGAAAATTTTAAATCTGAACAAAGAAAAAACAATTTCTCTTTTTTTCCATGAAACGTGGAAATTTTAAATTTGAAGAAAGAAAAAAAAAATCCCTTTATTTTAGTGGTAAGAAATTTTTCAAAAATGTTGGTTTACAAAATTTTCAATTTTTTTTTTTTCAATTTTACTTCCCTCGCATACCGAAGGGAAGTATTGTATTCGAGAAAAAATCACCCTCCGAGATTTTTTCGGATTCTGACGTTTCAGATCACGGAGATTACGAAAATATAGGTTTTTCAATTCCGTCAGTCTGTCTGTCTGTCTGTCTGTCGGTCTGTCTGTCTGTCTGTCTGTCTGTCTGTTAGTGCATTTACTAAAAAACTACTTGACGGAGAGTAGTCAAATTTGGTAGGTAGTTGACGCTACTGTCAGCGCAGAAATGGTAGCAATTTCACTGGAAAATATACAGGGTGGACCGTCTAAACGGAATAAATAGTGAAAAAAAATTTTTTTCGCTCAAATTTAAAATTTCCACGTTTCATGACGCGCTAATCCTATTTCGGGAAAAACAAAATTTGAAAATTTTTTTCACCATCATTTTTGAAAAAATTTTTACCAAGATAAAAAAAAAATTTTTTTGTTCAAATTTAAAATTTCCACGTTTCATGACACGCTAAACCTATTTCTGAAAAGAAAAAAATTTTTGAAAATTTTTTTTCACCATTTTTGAAAAAAATTTTACCAAGATGAAAAAATTTTTTTTTGCTCAAATTTAAAATTTCTACGTTTCATGGCATTCTAAAACTATTAAAAAAAAAAAAATTACCAACATTTTTGAAAAATTTTTTCTACTAAAATGATACATTTTTTTCTTCAAATTTAAAATTTCCACGTTTCATGGCATTCTAAGCCTGATTCAGAAAAAAAAAATTTGAAAATTTTTAGAAATTTTTTGTACCACTAAAATAGATGGATTTTTTGTATTTCTTCAAATTTAAAATTTCCACGTTTCATAGCGTTCTAAATCTATTTGAAGAAAAATTAGAAATTTTGTTTACTATTTAAAAAAAAAAATACTAAGATAGAATTTTTTTCTTTGTTCAGATTTAAACTATCCACGTTTCCATGGCATTCTAAAACTATTCAAACAAATTTAAAAATGTTTTTGAAAAATTTTAAAAAAAATTTGAAAACATTTTTGATCTATTTATCACTACTATAGAATAGACGAAAAATTTGGTTTGCTCAAATTTAAAATTTCCACGTTTCATGACATTCCAAACCAATTTCGGAAAAAAAAAATTGCAACATTTTGTTACCAGTTTGGAAAAAAAAAAGTAACACTAGAATAGATGGAAACTTTTTTTACTCAAATTTAAAAGTTTCACGTTTCATGACATTCTAAACCTATTTATAAAAAATATGTAATTTTTAAATCTTAAACTTCTTTTACCACTATTATAGAATAGACGGAAACTTTCCTTTTCGCTCAAATTTAAAATTTCTACGTTTGACATTTTAAACCTATTTCAGAAGAAAAAAATTAAATTTTTTTTTTAACATTTTTGAAAAATTAAAATAAAAATGAAATTTTTTAACCACCACTATACTTCCACTCCATTACGCGAATGTTGGATTGATGTGACGGATGGCAATAATATCTGACATACACCTATTATACTTTTATTGAAAAATGTACAGGGAGGGTGGTCATCCCAAGAAATAATTCAGTCATGGTGGACATTTGTAAAGGTATTTGCGCAAGCCTGCCATATGTGGCACCTGTTATTTAGTATTGAGCTTTTGCTGTTGGATGAGCAATCTGTATATTTTTTTGGCCAAAACTTATCAAGTTTTCTTTGTAATAATAGCAATAACTATATTCCGATTATTATTTTCAATGTCATTTCGTAATTATTAATTTTTTAGAGTGACCGCCATGCACAAATAACGAGGGAAGTTCTGTGTAAAGACCTTTACCGATTTTTTTGAAATGGGGTTAGAATGCCATGAAACGTGGAAATGTAAAATTTGAACAAAGAAAAAAAATTTTTCATCTAGTTTATTGGAAAAAAATGTTTCAAAATTGTTGGTGAAAAAAATTTCATTTTTTTTTCTGAAATATGTTTAGCATATCATGAAACGTGGAAATTTTAAATTTGAGCAAAAAAAAATTTTTTCGCTATCTATTCCGTTTAGACGGTCCACCCTGTATATTTTCCAGTGAAAGTTTAACCATTTCTTCGCTGACAGTAAGGTCAACTACCTATCAAATTTGACTGCTCTGCGTCAATTAATTTTTTAGTAAATGCACCAACAGACAGGCAAACAGACAGACAGACAGACTGACGGAATTGAAAAAAGCTATATTTTCGTAGTCTACGTGATCTGAAACGTCAGAATTCGATTTTTTCTCGAATACAATACTTCCCTTCGGCATGCGAGGGAAGTAAAAATGTAAGAAATCTAGCTTATGCTATTAATAAATTATTATTATTATAAACAAAGTAACATTAAAAACCTGAATAAATTAATTATTGTGTCGTTGGGAATCCAATTCGGAATCCAATAATGGGCAATTGGTAATTTTAGCCTCAACAAAATAAATGTACCCTATTATAGTAAAGCTAGGTACTCACAATAGCGATTATTTTTAATAGTCCTGTAATATAAAGAACAATAAAGCTAACTAGGATCAGCAGAATATATACATTTATTACATGCAATAAATAATTCTACCATAGTAATCAGGACTTCCATATACGCTCCAATAAAAAATTTTATATTAGATAGTAGCAATTGGTAATTTATTTTGTATTCATATTTGTAATTAGAGAAATGCTCTTACAATTTATTACGAAACTAATAATTTATTAATTCTCTTATTGTTAGTTATTTCAATTACCTATATTTTGCGTATCTGCGTGCTGTAAATGAACTGTCATTTACTTTAATGTGTGCAGATTAAATTAGACAAGCTACATTGTTATGGTCAAGTTGGTCAAATTCTGAGCTATACACCCAAATAGAATCTGGAGCAAGATGTTGTCAAATACTGATACTTCAATCATGTTCTTTATAGAATTTGACAAACAGATGAAAGAAATCTACTGGATGACATATTTTTCAACAAAAAAAAATCCTTCATTGCCGTGCTGGGTTGGGGTGCCAAAAGTTGCTAAATAATTAGAAACTCCTACAAAAGAAATATTATCCAACAATATTAATGACTTCATGTAGTGGCGTAGATCTGGCGTGCAAAGGGGAAAAACGGCCATATCTCCGGTTCTAATAGGGCGATTTAAAAAAATCAAAATAGGATTTCTTCCTTTTTTGATCAGCTTTAATGTTGGATAGGTCGGAAACAATTTTTGCCGAAAATGTAAAAATGGGGGGCAAAAGAAAAAATGCATTTTTTTTATTACGGGAAAATATCAGACTTACCTTTCTGACCTCCGATTTCCCTACCCCCACCCACATCGCGTGTTGCTCTTCTTCTCTACTTTCCTCTCACTCTATCAGATGAGAGGTCCGCCGGAACTTTTGACCTGCAGCTCGCTGCCGCGACAGTCTCTCATGAGCATTGTCTCCTCGTCTTAGGCCGCGGGTGAAATAATAATAATAGAAAGAGAGACATGAAGAGCAGGTAATGGGAGAAAAATCGAGAACAAGAGGAAACAAATTGAACGGTGTGCATTGAATTCTTGTATGCGGCGCGCGTCGATGAAGTCGGATGCGCAGACGTTAACATGATGACGCACGTGTGATATCTCCACAACCAGCCGGCATATTCCACTCTACAGAGCCTCTATCCAGTTGCCGACATGGAATATAGGTATATGATGAGGCCACGGACACACGCGTGATAATTGAGGCCCCGCACGGCCGACTTGACCGGCGTACGCCGTGTATAAGATAATTAAAAAGAATTGGGAGGTTTCGTGATACACGGCCGCTATCTGCCTCTTTCATTCTCTTTCGTTTTATTCGCTGCTCACCCTCACGTCGATGAGAAACTTCCTCATGCACGAGAGGCGTCGGCGAGATGTAGGTAAATTCACGGGAAATAAAAAAAAATCATTAAAAATGGTTGAGGATTGAGGGAGTTTAAATATTTGAAAACGCCTCGTGCGGCGACGGCTCACACGGACACAAAGAATAATTTCTCTTTGTGTGAATGAGAGCGGCGAGAGAGTAGAGAGGGTAGAGGTCACGCCTATTTTCCCGCCGTTTCCAATTGAAACTATTTTTTTTTAAGTAAAAAGAGACGTTTGTTCTCTTTAAAATGAGGCCTGGCAGAAGGGCGTAGGACTTCCCCTAGCCCTTCTGCAGGGCTGAAACTTTAAGTTGTCGCCCTGTCTGGCCTTATGAAGGAATTTAAAAAATTATGTTTACATTTTGAAGGGGATGAAAATCCCCGTTTTGTGAGGAAAATTTTATCCCTCTAACTCCCTCTTTTATAAAAAAATCGTTTTGAAAAAAAATACGTTTCTTTCTTTTGCCCCCCATTTTTACATTTTTGGCGAAAATTATTTCCTACCTATCCAACATTACAGCTGCTCAATAAAGGAAGAAATATCATCTTGATTTTTTAAAATCGTCCTGGGGAGATCTTCCTTTTTTATTTTCTCCATCCCCCCCATCGCGCGCAAACTGAGAAAAACCGATTTTCCATATGTTCAACAGCCCCCCTCCCCCGCCCCACCTAGATCTCGGATGTGAAAGTGTCAGGGAAGTGGGGAAGTCGTCCTCTATAAGATGGGAACATTTTTTTTTTGAAAAAAGGCACTTGTTTTTCACCCTCTTTTTTCTGCCAGATCTACTCCACTAATGTTACACATGTCACATTTTCGTTTTGTGACGTGTGCAACATAGCGCCATTTTTATTTATAGTTAAAAAAACTTGTAGGAGTTTTTATTCATTTGGCTACTTTTTTTTCCAAATAAAAATTTCTAAAAAAAAATCAAATATAACATCATTCCACCCTAATGAATACTCCGCATTAAACGCGCACTTGTCGCAAAATAAAAATGTTATAACGAAAAACATGTTAAAGGAATTGATGACAGACCAAATATCTCTGTTAGTAAACGATCTAGTTTCTTTAGCTTTGGAGTTCTTCGATGAAGTTTAGTTGGTAGAAGATCAAAGAGAATAAACAAGTATAAAGTTTGTATTTGTGATTGGTTATATCGAAACGGCATCTGCACTGATGTTTATATTATTTACTTACTCAGAGAGTTTTAAAGTATTTTACGTTGACGAGGAACAAGTATATCGATAAATAAGATCGTAAATGTAATTTCAAACATACCAATGAATATTACAATAATGACTTTCGCTTTAAATATATTTGTTTTTTGTTAGTGACTTTATACAGCATTAGTACAGGAAAAGTTGATATTAAAAGGGAATAAATTAGGAAATCATGAGAATGTTGGAGTTGGTAGGTTTCACCCTTTATATAAAAACCGATGTGTCCCTAACACCAAATAATGCCTAAGGGCTTAGTAAGAGACGTAAAGGGGTGAAAAATTAAAAAAAAATTAATATCTGAGGAAACATCGTTTTTATAATCTTTTTTTTTGTTAATAGCTGAGCCAAATAATTTCAATTTGAGTTTTCACTAATTTCTCTACGATTGCATGTGTGTACGCACAAACATGTGTATCTTATAAAATATTAATAATGTATGATGTATTGGAAAGGCAGGACCTATTTGTATGTATCCAACTTTATCATAATTAATTTTAAAATAGTTGTGTATTCTGCTCGCAATTTAAGCAGTTACATCCTTGGCAGATTTTACATATTACAATTACACAGTTCTCCCAAAACATCTTAAAGTAGCACACTCTCGCGTGTCAGTGCGTATTTTGTTTGGGTTCAGGTGCTGTTTCTAAAAATGTTTTTGTGGGTTACAAGAACCCATTATTGTAATAAGCCGTACTTATAAAATTTTTGTACAATATCTGCTGCTTTAATAACAATCCGAATCTTTTCGTGCGGTTCGTGTTATCTCTTTGTTCACACCAACGAATGATCACTCTAAATTATAATAACATATAACAACATCCATACCCTATTTCACCACAGACGTCCAAGCATTAAGGTCGTTCGTTCGACATTATTGAAAAAACTTCGAAAGTCGAAAATGGGATAGCATACATAACACACACAATTACGCACGCACATGCTAGTGGAAGGAAGGATTCGAAAGGACACGCAAGTATCTGTTACTGGGCAAATCTAGCCCCGCCCCCCCCCGTTTTAAAAGGTGCTGAAACCAATTCCGAGGTCCAAGAAAGTTTTTGACCTGGCCACCCTTCGAAATCGTCCCATGGAGAATGAATAATCGTTTTTAAAAAGACGCTCCTAAACACAAACTGAAACTGTTAAAATGCACTAAAAAGAATAAAATAATGCTAATAATATCAATAAATATGCTAATAAATGTAAAAGCGTGGGGCGCCCAAAACACCTGGAAAAATAAAACGTTTTACTCGTTACTCATTTACACATTATTAACATAATTATTGTTATTATTAACATTATTTTTCCTTTTTAGTGTATTTTTAACTGTTTTAGTATGAGTTTAAAAGAATGTTTGTTAATTTTCTTCTTCGTTAATTTTTTTCTTTTTTAATATTGTATATTAAAGTCCACAAATTTAAGCCGATATGAATCCATGAAATATCTTGGCACCCGTTTTATAATGTACATGAACTGGCCGTTGAGAATGTTCAGAGGAAGTTTCTCAAATTCTTTCAATATAAAATCTCATGAGTGTACCCCGAAAGGGGCTACTCTCAGCACTTGTTGTTAAACTCATTGAGTTTTCAATCGCTTCATCTAAGAAGTAGGCAGTAGGTCTTATTTACAAACTTTTGCATAATAAAATTGATTGCATAGGCCTTGTTAACGAAATAATATTTCGAGTTCCACGATTATCCTCAAGAGTTCCGACTAATATATTGTCACGATCACCTGTATATACAATATGCAATAGTGATAATGGCGTTGCCATGTACTGCAATATACATCATAATAACTTAAGCGAGCTGACGAGCATTATCACGGACCATATCAACCTCATTTAACATTCATTTATATCGTTACCTAGCTTAAGTTAGTTGACTTCATCTGATCCATTTTAAACGTATCGAGAGTGACAGATCTGTCTAGGCCGCTGCGCCGGCCTTGTAACCGTACCGTTCACTCAACGCCATGCTATTAGGGATACCACGTTTCAATAACAATCCAAGCAGTATCTCGAAACTAAAATATAAACATAAACACTCCTAAACTTAATGGTCTCTTGTGATACATGCCGACACTGCCATATCGTATGTCACTTAGTTTGCATAACTTGCGTTATTTCTTACAGAACACCGTCACTTTCAAATTAACATTAAAAAAACAAAATAACGCAATAAAACATGGACTAGCTTAATTCGATCGTATGGACAAATATATTAAAAATGATGTAAATAAAATTATCAAACACATCTAAGTATGATATAAAAAATTACAGTAGAAAAGCACTATATAGGGCGTTCGACAAGCTTTATGACAAAATTTGACAGATGATAGCTGGGTTAATCTAAAAAAAAAAAATTATCAATGAACATGGGTCCAATTACAATGAACCTAAGTGGTATTAATAAATTTGATAAAAGTTTTTATTTTTTTTATTTTATCACTAATCGCCAATGGTACCTAATGCAAATGATGAAAATACCTATCATCCTAGCCATCCATGCTTGGACTCCAAGAGCAGTATAGTTGCATCTGATATTTTCAATACGCTTAAGATACTTGCGAAAGATCCAAGATCTATGATTTTTTTTTAATAAGGGAGCTGTGAAGATCTGTAAATTTTTGTTATTTTATTATTTTTGGCATACTTTTTATTTGCTCACATATATACGTATATATTTTTTCTTTTCTTTTGTCTCTTCTTTTCTTTCTCTTCATCTTTCTTGGTCCTAATTAATTCGTCTTAATATATTAACTTAATTTAAATAACTTTAACTTAGTTTAGTTTACAGTAACTTAGTTTATAAAGTTTTGTCCTGTAATTGAATTACTTTGTATTCTGTTGGGCAATAAAGTATTTATTATTATTATTATTATCAATAAATAACACAATCATAAAATTTAACAAACGAAGTCGAAGCTTTGTTAAAACCATAGTTTTCATCATGAAATTTCACAAGCTAATTCTTACCTGATACAAACGTTAACTAAGTATTCATATTATGTTTCGAAACATAAATTAATATTTAATGTTTAATTATTCAAATTGCGAGACTATAAGTTCACACTTCCATTCCGTGATATACAGTAATAAGGCACGTTAATAGCATATTTCTCAAAAATTAATATCTGGCATATACGTTTCATGGGCAAACATTATTAAGATAGTAAAGTTCCTTGTTAGATGGAATGAATATTTCATCGCCATGTGGGTTTATGAAGTTGAGTTATACGTAAATGCATAGAAAAATAATGATTTTCCTTTCTTCTCTCGTTTGCCTTGTATGACCATCAGGCTAGTACTCCACGACTTATAATAAAATCATGACATATGCAAATAAAATTAGTCTGGCTCATATCACCACCTACTGTAATCGATTATAAATGTTTTGTCCAAGGAAAGACTTCATTCAAAAATGTTATTTTACGCATTTAGCACATAACATTCATATACTCAAGATCTAGTAGTTAACACGAAAAACAAGAAATTATTGTTCTTCATATACCGGGTGGCACACAAGTATGGGAACACAAAAATACAAATCCTAAAAAAACTTTAAAGACAAAAGTTGTAGGAAATTTTCCTGGATATCTGACGGTAGCCTTGAATTTGACCTCAGCCGTGACCTTCAAGGTCATTTGAAGGTCGATTCAATTTTTACAAATAGAATCCCCTACTTTTAACCCCGGAAATGTAACGAGTGGACAATTTTACGTTCGGATATGACCTTCGGCATTTACAAACAATGAATTAGTCTCAATGTTTACCGATTTATTACCACACATTTGTTAACAAAATGTATTGAGTTGAAGGTCAAATTTGGATGAAACTGTAGAAAATATAATTTTTCTTATAGGCTGCGAATGTAAATTCTGACATTTTAAGTAAGTAGAGTAAGCGGGAACCTTTTTTTACCTTTTGGATAAATAAGTACATTAGGAGAAATAAAGATAAAATATGAAGGTAACGTTTTACTTGAACTTTCCTCTACCGTCAGCAGTTTTCGAAGCATATCAAAAAAATTGACCAATGAACTAATGTTATACGCATATCACTTATTGGATAAAATACAATTTTTTTTCTGATTTAGGTAGGGGTCTGCCCATGTTTACTATATATATTTAACCCCATCACATCAGGATTTTGCCATAACCTCAAAAACGCATAATTTAAGGTATTAAACGCATACAATGAATGAAGCTGAAAACCCAAGCTCTTAAACCCCATAACCCACTTAAACCCATCACCCCATAACCCAATTAATCCCATAACCCTGAGAATGCAGTTGTAATCTGAAAACCCAAGCTCTTAAACCCCATAACCCACTTAACGCCATAACACCATAACCCACTTAACCATAAATCTATCGACTCCAATAACCAGGTATGTCAGACATTCAACTTGTACGCGTATCTGTCAGGTCTACAAAAATGCTCTAATTCTATGCACATTCATTCGTGAGTCTGTATATCAATGAAAAATATCAGTGATAAATCTCCATATTTTGGTACGTGATTCTAGAGGATATTTTCTTTCAAAGAATTCAAAGCTCAGGTTCTATTTAGAGCGATTACATTTTTCGTTCGTCTACATCCAGGGCACCAATACGTGGTGACGATGGGCAACGGAGCAATTTCGTCATCCGGCAAAGTCCGTGGATCATGGCTTTCGTGACTCATGGCAGATATACGTAGGAAAAGTGTTACGATGCAGGAACTTGGAACCCCACTATCGGCGGCTGGCCAGGGTGGGAAAGCGGGCCCGCAAGCGTCGCCATCATGCAACCGCAGCTCTACATTGGTTAGTGATTTGGCTAATGTAGAGTACAACACTACAGAAAGAAGACACAATCCATCTCACGATTGTGATAGCAATCATGATTTGTTTTATTACATTTGCTGTAAATTGCGGAAACAAGTAGATGATGACATCAAAACCACATGCAAGGAAATTATCGGTTTGCTTATTGGTGCTTTACAGCTTTACCAAACAGCCCAACAGCCCTTTTAAGGGCTGTACATGATGTACAAAATCTGATCGTGCAATGATTTGAAAAACTAACAGTTAAATAAACGCAAAAATATAGAATTTTATGGTAAAGGTGTTTTTAGGATATAACAGTATATTTCTGATTCTTGAGACAAAACAAAAATACCGCTGCCTAATGAATCACTACTTCCACATCCAAATTCTTCATCCAAGTCACTTTGAAGGAAACATCTTGACTAGATTTGCACTCTAATATGTGGAAATTATTGGTCACAGAATTTTAATATTTGGAGCAGATGTCATAGAAAAGTTTGAGGCGTTGGTTTCTACCATATACGTTAAAAATGAAGTTTTTAGTTTACCCAACTTATTTTCCCGTATTCACAACCTACCACGTCCCACCCCTTCAATGGAATCATCTCAATCAGATGTCATTACAATATATACGTATATTAACTTGCGTACTGCAAGTAAATATCTCAATTTTATGTTATCCAACCCATTAGTAATGGAGCGGAGATGGTGGTGTTTGAAAAATATTAGAAAGAAACCTGAGGCCTTGGTTTCTAATATACACACCAAATCCCACATTTATGTCCTCTTACCAGCTTGATTTACTTATTTTCCCTTATTTACTCCCATTTAACCCTTCAACGGAATCATCTCAAAATATAATCTAGTTCCAGATAGTCATTATAATACATATTTGTACCAAATTTCAAGTGAATATTTCAATTTTATTTTATTAAACCCTTTAATAATGGAGTAGGGGTGGTGGGGGGTTGAAAAATATTATAAAGAATTCAGCGGCCTTGGCTTGTAGTACATACATCAAATTTCAAGTTTCTGTACTCTTACCAGCTTGCTTTACAATATCTTAAACCGTTCCGGAGAAAGCGCGAGGACAAAAGAAAGTTACAGACAGACCGACAGACAGGCATACAGACCGACAGACCGACGAAAAAATTTTTTCGCTCGAATTTAAAATCTCGACGTTTCATGACATTCTAAACCTATTTCAAGAAAAAAAAATTGAACATTTTTTTGCGATTACTATACTTCCAATCCACTACGTGGCTATGGAAGTAATATTTTCACATTATATTTAACATTGACTGATAAAACAACACATCTTCACCTATCTATTTCCTAACTAGTATTGGAGCCTATATACTCTATGCATGTATAAAAGTGAATACATTTTATTATACATTTGTTTTACATCTCCGTTTTTAAGATTTTAGTGCCTATAACTTTCTATACCTATAATTTCTTTTTATACGTATACAGTAGTGTAATTCTGGAATTACTGCTCTTATTAATAATACTGTTTTTATTTTTATTTATTGCTGTTATAAGGCCACAACCTCTAACTCCCTGTATAATTTATAAAATCCAAAAAGTAAAAAGCAAAAAGTATCTTCAAGCACTCTCGACTTAAATTAATGGATAAACTATTGACCAGACAACTGTGGGATACGTCTAAGGCTATTGAATTAATACGATATGTAGCCAATCGCAAACATACACGAACGGAAACATTTGAATACATCCAGGAGCAAATTGAAAAGCGAGCAAAACTGCGCTAAAAAGCTATAAATAAAAATAAATAAAATCTGACGCATTAATCAATTTACTAAAGAATCTCTGATAAAAGGGGCAGCACTATATACGAGCAGCTCTCGAGAGCTTTAAAGTAAAACATTTTAAAATCTCTAGAAACGTGGCCCCATGCTTCATCTGTTCGACAATAATGGCCATCTGCTATGTTATCATAATACAAGTACAATATTATCTGAATTTATTCCGTGGAAGCCGACGCGCACACTGCACAGGAGTTATTTTCGACAAGCAATAATTCTTCTTCGGTCATAAATAAGATTATCAAAGAGGAAAGAAAACGGAGTTCTGGGTGTATTCGGGACGCATTTAGAGAACTTTAATAGTTTTAATAGAATTATTGATTGGTTTGCTATTTCATTCTTCGAAACGGTGATATATTTTAGTCAAAATTAATAAACTCATCATCGTATTAATTATGCATGCTTCCGCAGTATTTGTGGAATCATATAATCAAAAGCATTTCTACATGTATTGCATTAATAAATGTATATATATATTATATATTCGACCCAAGTAGCATTTTTAGACACAGTTTCGAAACAAATTTGGTAGTGGGAAACTGTTTTTGTAACTATTTCGGTACTTATGTGAGATACAATGGTTTACATACATTTCCGACATTTTTCTGAAATTGTTGCCAATTATTTAACTTTTACATATAGCACAACAATATTACTCAACAGTTTGGTAACTATTTCTACCATTAGGTACAACTTTTCTTCGGAACAATTGATCGGAACAATCTCGAAACATGCTGCAGCATCTGTTCCTTTTCAATATAATATCTAGGAACATTTAGTTACATAACGTTTTTAGGATTTTAGGTTGGCAATAGTTAGTTACAGAAATGACAGATAATTGTCAAGTTCAAAAGTGGAGGTTACATGTTTACATTGTTCTTATTTGTAATAAAATAAAAGTGTGAAAAGCTATCTAGAAGTTGAATTGTGTCCGGCCTTACCCCCTCATCCAATAGAATTCTTAACAGTTACCTTATTTATAGCTGTAATCTTGTGATTCTCGTGTCAATGTTTGAAGCTCATTCTTGCTTCCAGCACAAAATAGATTATTAACAGAAACTGGGAACATGTTAACAAATTTATATATGTATAGCTTATAATCTGATATTTTACAATTATTACCGTAAAAAATAAAGGTTAAGAAATGGTTTTTGACACGAAAACAATCTATTGTGAAACCAGCAACAGCTTTAATGAAAATTGGTGTAATATCTATGAAAAGACAAATTAAAACTATTATCAGTAACGTGGCGAAAGTAGAAGAGTGTCCTATTTGGACAGAAAATATTGAGGAAATAAACAAAGTCCCTCAAAGTACGCGTGCGCGACGCCGGGCGATGTATATACATGTTGCTAAAATTTCCGGAAAAATTTAGAAACACAGAAGAAATAGTTTCGAAACAGTTTCTCAAAACATGATCTAAATTTCCGAAACACATAGAGAACTGTTGCCGTGGCCATTTTGGTTTTAAAGTGGCGGCCATTATGGACAATTTTCTTTCGAGAGAAAACGTTGCTTATGACAGAGCTTAAATGTCGATATAAATTATTAGAAAGAATCATTATTTGATGTTTGGATACATTACTAATTATTAGCATCAAAATAATCATAAAAAAATATATACTTATTTTTACTTCCCTCACATACCGAAGGGAATCATTGTGATTTTCACGTTTCAGATCATGCAGATTACGAAAATATAGCTTTTTCAATTCCGTCAGCCTGTCTGTCGGTCTGTTGGTGCATTAACTAAAAAACTACTTGACGGAAAACAGTCAAATTTGGTAGGTAGCTGACGTCACTGCCACCGAAGAAATCGTTAGACTTTCACTGGAAAATATACATGGTGGACCGTCTAAAGGGAATAGATAATGGAAAGACACAATGAAAAGAAACTCTTTTCGCTCATACCTGAAATTTCCACGTTTCGTGACATTTTCTTGATTTTCAAATAGAAAAAAATTTGAAATTTTGAAAATTATTTTTGCTCAAATTTAGAATTTCCACGTTTCGTGATATTCTAAACCTATTCCAGAAAAAAATTTGAAAATTTAAAATAGAAAGTAATTTTAAAAATTTGAAAATTTTGTATAAAGCGGATGATGAAAAAAAAATTGTTTTGCTCAAGTTTAAAATTTCCACGTTTCATGGACATTCTAAACATATTTCAAAAAAGAAATTTGTTTTCAAAATTTTAGAAAAATATTTTTTTTATTTTTTTTACCACTACAATAAACAGATGATGGAAAAAAGTTTTTCTTCAATTTTAAAATTTCCACGTTTCCTTATATTCTAAGCATAATTCAACAAAAAATTTTCCCCCTCCACTATACAGTAGATGATGGAAAAAGTTATCCGGTTTTCTCTGTATTATTGAGGTTATCTACTTGGCGTTTATAATTCTCATGTCAGCTCTTAATTAATAATTTTTTAGAGTGACCGTCTTGTATGAGTAAAGAGGGAAGTTCTGTGTAAGTACTTTTACCGATTTTTTTCATTAAAAATATTAATTATAAATACTCATTTTTGTAAGGCGCATTTAAAATATCGAAGTATTTCCGGAAAACAATCGATAAAATTCTCGTCGCATATGTTTATGTATAAGTTTTAATATTTTCAACATGTACAATATTATTTTATACCTGTTTCTATATTGAAACAACACAAACCTATTCTTTATCATAATAGATAATAAGACTTTTCGAAGCTGATTGCACACATTCCGTTTTCAAAAATATTAGCTATAAAAACAGTAATATATTTGCAAAACTAGAAACATGTTTCTCTTTATTTCCGAACCCAGGAAAAAAACGCGTAGGGTCACCAGAATAGAGACACATGCTATACTACCAATAGAAATATGTATGTGTCGACAATGTATTGCAACATGTTGCAAACAGTTCCCATTTTGTACATGGCAACAGGCACACTTGTTGTTTTAAAATGCTTGTGTTTTAAAATGCCACTTGGGAAGGGAGAGCCGCAATAGTGATGCTAAACATTAGCTCCCACCGTCACCAAAATATGAGCAGCCGGCGTAGGTATCTTTAATCAAGTTTGCATTATATCGACTTCAAAAGTTACTCAATTATCTGCAGATGAGTGTTTCAGTGTTGGCGCAAATTTCTTATTATTATTCACGTTATATGATGCGTGACTTATACTCGTCGGCCTCTCTTTGCTGTAATACGTAAAATAATACGTTTTTAGAACATTTAAACTAACATGACTTCTTAACTGATATATCCAGAAACATGCGACTTTAATTTTGTTTATTAAAAAATCCATATGATATTCCCAAGATAGATGGGAGTTGATGTAAAGCCCTAAATATTTGACATAATTACTTTGTTTCACACTTTGTCCATCAATTCTACTTTCTAACTTTCATTAAGGTTTCTTGGTGAAAATAGAAGGTAATCTGTTTTTAGGTTATTAAGCGCAAGTCCATTGTCAATGCAATAGTTTTGAACCGAGAGTTGACTTTACTTGATCTCTAATATCGTGAACATTTTTACCTAAAACAATGTGGTATCATCTGAAAATATTGTAATATATGTCTCATCAATCATATCAGCCTTAATAAAGTCATTAATAAATATGAGGAACAAAAAAGGACCCAGCACACTACCCTGAGGGACTCTAGTGTGAGTAGAACTGGATATTCTATCGATAATCTGTATTCTGGTTATGCTACAATAAAAATATTCTAAAAGGATTTATCGAATTTAGAATTTTTTAATTGCTAACATAACCAGAATGCTGGTTATCGATAGAAAGCAAATATTGGAAATTAATATTTGTATAGATAGCCTTTGTTTTTACTTCTCGTTGGTTTTTTATGCACATTGCCAAATAGTAAAGAATATGGTTTATTTTATGTGCAAACAAAGAATAATTCACTTTTAAATTTGTCCAATGTTTTGAATATTTAAACTAATTAAAGCAGATATCAAATATGCGTGTATAAGCAGCGTACATTTCAATTTAATTGATTAACATATACAATAAATGATTAAATATAAAACATCAACACTGGAGCTTCACTGATAATGAACTAACAACTAACCCACAATTAACCAAATATGAAAGAATAGCCATGCTTACAAGAGACGTGGAGGACGGATGGATCGACGGGCAGACAGACGGATCCACATTTTGAAAGTTGTTCAGAATTCGATCACCATCACGACGATATAAAATTTTTTGTATAAGAACCTACAGAACAATTCCACAAGCATTTATTCTTATTATTTATGCCGATTCTTCATTTTTTCTGTTGCTGTTTATCCGTTTTGTAAAAATTTTTGGAATTCCGGAAATACTTGATAAAAACAAATTAGAGAATTATTAATCGAAATATATATTTGCTATTAATGCCAGGACTGTATTGCTATCAAAATAAAATAACAAAATCATCGGGTTTAAAAGCGCACGGATAGGATACAAGTGCTGTCCTATTTTCGTAACATTACGCTTTACTTGAAAAGTCAGACGTTTATGAATTAAAAGCATTGTCTTGATGTGTTCTTATGTTTTCCCGATGTTTCAATAAAAAGCCACCGCAAAGTGTTTCTTTACATTTTACTTTATGTAATTGTTATATATTCGCAAGTTAAATTGTATAAATAAAGGAATGCAATTAAAGGGAACGCATTTTTGTTATATATAAATATACATATAGGTGTGTAAATATATGTTGAATCTTTATATCGAGTTTTTCAAGAAGTATTATGGCAAATGAAAATGTGAAAAAAATCTCGTAGGTATACACTTAAAAATCAAGTCTCTACAAGTTACAATCCACAGTGTATCCACTGGCATTATATAATCCCTTCGTCTACTCTTAGAATAGAATTCATACAATAAATATGGGCAACTAAAGAAGAAGAAGGTTGCAGAAAAACAACAACATATACCAAGTACATGAGGATAAGAACGGCATGGGGAAAACCTTACTCCACATGGTCAAATGAAAATGAAAGCTCGCTAAGAAACTTACCACATCGATTCGATCTGACAACTAGAAACACATAGAGCAAGAGCCAAACCTGCTTTGATACTGGGAATAATCGTAACTCTCAAATGGACCATATCCTGATAGACACAAAAACAAGGACACGATTAAAAAGATTAAGCTGCGCATCTTTTGATATATACAGTGTGACCCATCTCAAATGGAAACACCAAATTTTTTTAAATATAAAATATATATTTTTACATAATTTTTTATGTTTTGTAATTAAACTAAAAATGTCTAAAACTAATATTATTTACAAAAAAACTGTGAAGAGGGGGGAAGAGAGTAGGTGATACTCAATACAATACCGATGTATTCACAATTACCTGTAAGTAGTTGTAGTTAGTAGATAAATTGTAGTTAACTATTAGGCAGTTCTGCACGCCCGTACCATACGAGCTGTTTGGTTCTTATACCATCTAAAATGTCAGTTGCTATTCTCGCCGTATTCCTTATGTTCTCATTTGTGGCCTTTTCTCTTTTTGATTTTTTAGCTGAGCTTTATGGAATAAAACACCTTTCGGCATCACTTGTGGTTTTACGAACGATTCTAAATGATCATAGATTGTTACATATTTAAATTAATTAAGGCATTTATTATTACTGTTATTATTATTTGCTACTCCAAAATAATTGTGTGAAATCAAACATATTTCGGATAGTTACAAGTTATCCATATTTCTAAATTGTTCCAAACTTAATTTGAACTTCGGTGTTTTGCCACTTCATCGACTGTGAGAATTTACTTTATGTGTTTAATTTAAACTTAGTGCAACAACAATAATTGAAGTAAGTTCAGGCGAAGTTTCCAATTGAAACTATGAAGTGAAATGTTAACTTCCCAGATACACTGGAGATTGCCAAAGTAATAGCAGTTCAACATTAACGAAGACAATTTATATTTTGTGCTTTATTACTCAATTTGATTAAAGTTGTTTGTGTCACGTCCATCAGATTCGCTGAAAATACGAGCACGTATCTGAAGGTAACAGCGATTCCTGTTTTATATTTCAGGTCTTTTTAGACGAGGGGCTCCGGTCTATATAAAAGTCTGCCTTCATCAAACGGTTATCGGAAAGTTTGACTAAATATTGATTGTGATGAATTTATAAAGAGAATTTCAGAGGCTTCTCTGAGAGCCATTCGTATTTTATGAGATCCAAAGTTAGAAACGAACTACTTCTCCATCCCTTCATACATTTTCAATACCGTAAAAACCGAGATGTTGTCAATTATATTTCTAAAAGTACTATGTAAGATGGACTTAGAGCTCTTAATTATGGACTCGTTTTACCAGAGTTGCAAATATTTATATAAATGGTTATGTACTCTGTGATCAATGACGATTCAAATAGAACATTTATTTGATCCTAATTTAATTGTATTTAAGAACAACGCTTTTATAAATATAAAAATATAAAAATATTTTTTTCTGATTTTATAAATAAAAAAAATTACGTATATAGATCATTAAAACTAAAAACGTTCAGCGCAGTAAGATGCTGTAGATGTTATTTTAATAGTCCTTGGGTAATATGAAAAATGTTATATGCTATACGTATACATTTATTGCTGAGAATTAATTATTTCTGGTATTTTCTATATACTGATGTATTTCTTAAAATTTACAACTCTTCGCACTCAACGATTTAAGTTATAATAATAATCCATATATATTTTTAAACCATTTTTGTAAGATCAGAAAGAAAATTTTTTCTAGTATATTTATAAAAGGGTTGCTTTTAATGGTTTTATAAATATATTTTATTAAACTCTTTCTTGTCCATCTTGAGACGTCGACCGTATCGGAATTTGAATGATGTCACATAGTTTATCATATTGTACTCGTCAAACTCCTTCAGTTGATACCCATGTACCCATATAGATATATATACCCATTTTGTCAAATTTACAGCACTATAACCTAGAACGACGATCTCAGAATATAATTGTTGTTATAAAAAAACCGCTGCCTAAAGAATCACTACTTCCACATCCAGATTTTTCGTCCAAATCACTTTAAAGGAAACATCTTGATTAGATTTTCACTCTAGTATGTGGAAATTATTGGTCATACAATTTTAATAATATTTGGGGCAGATGTCATAAAGAAGTTTGAGGCGTTGGTTTCTACCATATAGTTTAAAAATGAAGTTTCCAGATTACGCTACTTATTTCCCGTATTCACAAACTACCACCTCCCACCCCTCCAATGGAATCATCTCAATCAGATGGCATTACAATGCATACGTGTACTAATTTTCAAGTGAATATCTCAATTTTATGTTATCAATCCCATTAATAATGGAGAGGAGGTGGTGGGGTTTGAAAAATATTAGAAAGAAATCTTGGTCTTGGTTTCCAGTATATACACCAAGTCCAAAATTTCTGTAGTCTTACCAGCTTGATTTACTTATTTTCCCCTAATTAACACCCAACCCTTCAAAGGAATCATCTCAAAATATAATCTAGTTCGAGATGTCGTTATAGTACATACGTCTACCAAGTTTGAAGTATCAACCCCTTTAATAATGGAGTAATGGTGGTGGGGGTTTGAAAAATATTATTAAAAAATCTGAGCTCCTGGCTTCTAGGACATACACCGAATTTCAAGTTTCTGTACTCTTACCAGCCAGCTTCCTTTAAAAAAAAATTGATTGAAGGAGCCGTTACTCTGTGGTAGTTAATCATTTTGCACAAATAACTAAATAAAACACACTACTATGTTTTCTACCACTATGTATTTATAAAAATTGCGACTGCAGTTTCGACTTACAAAGCCATTGTCAAGCAGTGAATCAAAAATGACTGATTTACAATTATACAGAAATGTAATATATAGACAATATTGGTTGGATAGATAGGTACAATAAGAGGCTTAGGCAGGTAGATGACAATAATAAACTTAATTATGAATATTCAATTATGGGTCTGCCGGCTGTAAATAAAGGTGAATATATCAGATCTAATTGATCATTTAACAAATTATAATCCTTGACATTATTGTGTTTATGAATTTCCAGAGATTCTAAAACGTTTAATTTAAAGCCTTTTGTTGAGAAATGTAAAATTTCAATGTCGTTTAATTCTGGAAAACTATGGTTGTTTTCGAGGCAGTGGTTCGCGAAAGATGAATCAGTTTTCTGTAACCTATATGATCTAAGATGTTCTTGATACCGTATTTTGAAATTTCTACCGCTTTGCCCTATATAGATACTATTACACTCTGTACATTTTAACTTATAAACTCCAGATTTGTTAAATTTACGTGTTGGGTCTTTTGCATTGAATAATATGTTTGATAATTTACTCTGTGATTTAAAAGCTATTTTTAGATTGTGTTTAGATAGAACATTAGCTATTTTTTCGGATAAATGGCCACAGTAGGTAATTGTTGTGTAAGTACATTTTGTGGTTTCTTTTATTTTTGGATATATTAATTGAAAAGTGAATTTTTTCCGGATTTTGTTAATTAACTTTCTAATGACATCTTTACCAAAATTATTTTTAACTCCAATGTCCTCTATTATGTGTAGCTCTTCATTCAGATCCGCATCAGACAGAGGTAGTGAAAATGCTCTGTTTATCATAGAATTGTATGCTGCCATTTTTTGCTGATATGGGTGTAATGAGTCATAAGGAATTGTGGTTCCTGTAAATGTTGGTTTTCTATAGATTTTAAAAGTATATTGATTATTTATGCGTGACACTGTAAGGTCTAGGAAATTAATTTTATTATCTGACTCTATTTCTAATGTAAATTGTATTTTCGGGTGTATGTTATTAATATAATTTAAAAAATTGTTCAGTTGTCTGGTAGTACCGTTGAAACCGGCCAAAACATCATCAACATATCTATACCAAAAATTAATATGTTTCTTGCCTAACGTAGAATTTAGAATTTCTTTTTCTAAGTGTATCATAAAAATATCCGCTAAGAGAGGACTAAGTGGAGAGCCCATGGGTAAGCCTGAGTTTTGTAAGTAGAATTTTTCCCCGAATTGAAAGTACGTTTGTGACAGGCAGATCTCGAAGGCTGATAAGATTTCGTAAGAGATTATATGGTTAATTTTGCATGTATCTAAAAGGTTTTTGATGAGGTGTAGACATTCATCCGTCGGGATATTAGAAAACATGTTTTTTACATCGAATGAGACTAAAACAGAATTTTGTGGAGTTTTAATATTTTTTAATTTTTCAACTAATTCCGTCGAATTTTTTAGGCTATTGTCTGATGAGAATTTAGTTATGTTCTTGAATATATCATTCAGGGAAATGCTAAGGTCCCTGGTTGGACTGTTAATGTACGAAACAACCGGTCGAATGGGGTTCCCTGGTTTGTGATTTTTAATAAGACCATATAGTTTTGGTGCCACTGGGTTCATATTAATTATTCTCCTCTTTTCATAATCAGAAAAAATTGCTTTAATATTCGAGAGACCTTGTTTTAATTTACTTTGATAATGTTTTGTCGGGTCGTTTTTTATTTCTGTTATGTCCTCGGACTGGATGAATTCCTGCACTTTATTAACATATTCTATTTTTGGCAAGATAACTGTGGCGTTAGATTTATCTGCTCTGCTGAGTACCAAATTATTTTCTTTTATTTTACGTTTTATAGCGTTCACTGTACGTGTCTCTGTTGTTTTGGATGTTAACTTGGTAGATTTCAAGTGTTGTTTGATTTGACTTATGGTGATATCCGTATTCTCTTCATGTTTGACTTTATTAATACGGATATCACCATAAGTCAAATCAAACAACACTTGAAATCTACCAAGTTAACATCCAAAACAACAGAGACACGTACAGTGAACGCTATAAAACGTAAAATAAAAGAAAATAATTTGGTACTCAGCAGAGCAGATAAATCTAACGCCACAGTTATCTTGCCAAAAATAGAATATGTTAATAAAGTGCAGGAATTCATCCAGTCCGAGGACATAACAGAAATAAAAAACGACCCGACAAAACATTATCAAAGTAAATTAAAACAAGGTCTCTCGAATATTAAAGCAATTTTTTCTGATTATGAAAAGAGGAGAATAATTAATATGAACCCAGTGGCACCAAAACTATATGGTCTTATTAAAAATCACAAACCAGGGAACCCCATTCGACCGGTTGTTTCGTACATTAACAGTCCAACCAGGGACCTTAGCATTTCCCTGAATGATATATTCAAGAACATAACTAAATTCTCATCAGACAATAGCCTAAAAAATTCGACGGAATTAGTTGAAAAATTAAAAAATATTAAAACTCCACAAAATTCTGTTTTAGTCTCATTCGATGTAAAAAACATGTTTTCTAATATCCCGACGGATGAATGTCTACACCTCATCAAAAACCTTTTAGATACATGCAAAATTAACCATATAATCTCTTACGAAATCTTATCAGCCTTCGAGATCTGCCTGTCACAAACGTACTTTCAATTCGGGGAAAAATTCTACTTACAAAACTCAGGCTTACCCATGGGCTCTCCACTTAGTCCTCTCTTAGCGGATATTTTTATGATACACTTAGAAAAAGAAATTCTAAATTCTACGTTAGGCAAGAAACATATTAATTTTTGGTATAGATATGTTGATGATGTTTTGGCCGGTTTCAACGGTACTACCAGACAACTGAACAATTTTTTAAATTATATTAATAACATACACCCGAAAATACAATTTACATTAGAAATAGAGTCAGATAATAAAATTAATTTCCTAGACCTTACAGTGTCACGCATAAATAATCAATATACTTTTAAAATCTATAGAAAACCAACATTTACAGGAACCACAATTCCTTATGACTCATTACACCCATATCAGCAAAAAATGGCAGCATACAATTCTATGATAAACAGAGCATTTTCACTACCTCTGTCTGATGCGGATCTGAATGAAGAGCTACACATAATAGAGGACATTGGAGTTAAAAATAATTTTGGTAAAGATGTCATTAGAAAGTTAATTAACAAAATCCGGAAAAAATTCACTTTTCAATTAATATATCCAAAAATAAAAGAAACCACAAAATGTACTTACACAACAATTACCTACTGTGGCCATTTATCCGAAAAAATAGCTAATGTTCTATCTAAACACAATCTAAAAATAGCTTTTAAATCACAGAGTAAATTATCAAACATATTATACAATGCAAAAGACCCAACACGTAAATTTAACAAATCTGGAGTTTATAAGTTAAAATGTACAGAGTGTAATAGTATCTATATAGGGCAAAGCGGTAGAAATTTCAAAATACGGTATCAAGAACATCTTAGATCATATAGGTTACAGAAAACTGATTCATCTTTCGCGAACCACTGCCTCGAAAACAACCATAGTTTTCCAGAATTAAACGACATTGAAATTTTACATTTCTCAACAAAAGGCTTTAAATTAAACGTTTTAGAATCTCTGGAAATTCATAAACACAATAATGTCAAGGATTATAATTTGTTAAATGATCAATTAGATCTGATATATTCACCTTTATTTACAGCCGGCAGACCCATAATTGAATATTCATAATTAAGTTTATTATTGTCATCTACCTGCCTAAGCCTCTTATTGTACCTATCTATCCAACCAATATTGTCTATATATTACATTTCTGTATAATTGTAAATCAGTCATTTTTGATTCACTGCTTGACAATGGCTTTGTAAGTCGAAACTGCAGTCGCAATTTTTATAAATACATAGCAGCTTCCTTTACTTATATTCCCCCATTTACCCCTAAATAACCCCCAACCCTTCATCGGAATCATCTTAAAATATAATCTAGTTTCAGATGTCGTCATGATACACACGTGTACAAAATATGAAGTAAATAGCTCAATTTTATTTTATAAACCCCTTTAATAATGGAGTAGGAGTGGTGGGGGGTTGAAAAATATTATAAAAAAAATTGAGTTAGTACATGCACCGAATTTCAAGTTACTGTACTCTTACAACTTGCTTTACTTATTTTCCCCTGTTTACCCCTACTTAACCCCCAACCCTTCAACGGAACCATTTCAAAATATAATCTAGTTCCAGATGTCGTTATAGTACATACGTGTACCAAATTTCAAGTGAATATCTCAATTTTATTTTACCAACCCCCTTCAATAATGGAGTAAGGGTGTGGTAGGGGGTTGAATATATTATAAAAAAATCTGAGGCCTTCAATTTTAGTACATACACCAAATTTCAAGGTTTTGTACTCTTACCAGCTTGCGTTAGTTATTTCCCCTATTTAACCCCCAACCCTTCATCAGAATAAGCCCAAAATATAATCTAGTTCCTGATGTCATTATAATATAAGCGTGTAACAAATTTCAAGCGAATATCTCAATTTTGTTTTACCAACCCCTTTAATAATAAAGTGGGGGGGTGGTGAGGGATAGAAAATATCATAAAAAAAATTGAGGCCTTAACTTCTAGTACATGTACACCTAATTTCAAGTTTATGTACTCTTACCAGCTTGTTTTACTCATTTCCCCTATTTACCCCCCAACCCTTCACCGGATATGTTCAAAAGACAATCCGGTTCCAGATCTCTGTACAATATATACGTGTACAAAATTTCAAGTCAATATCTTAAACCGTTCCGGAGAAAACATGCGGACAAAAGAAAAGCTACAGACCAACAGACAGGGAGACAGACATTTTTTTGGCTCAAATTTAAAATCCCGACGTTTCATGACATTCTAAAGCTATTCCAGGTAAAAAAAAATAATATTTTTTTTTTACGATTACCATACTTTCAGTCCACTACGTGGATGTGGAAGTAATAGGTGATTATATCAATACAAAATAAATTATTATATACAAAATTTAAAACCGAGAAAACACACATTAATAGTTTACCACAAAAATGAACAAATTTGAGAAATTCAATCTGCAATAACAACCTCCGTACATACTTCCGGGTAGGGGGGGGGTTAAAATACAGTGAAGGTCACATCAATTTTCAATATTTTACTGGTCATTTAAATCATACCACTATAAAAGTTTAGTGCGGTCCTGCAATTTTTCCCAGAGTATGCCTTTGATTAATCGCAAAGAGTATAATATATGTGCTAAATTTTATTCGAATATGTACGGGCCACCGTAGGGGTTCCACAAGGGCCGATCTTAGGACCCATGTTATCCACTATTTATGTTAATGATCTATCATCATATCTCGCTGATACGTATATTCCCCACAATATGCAGATGACACTTGTATTTTCTGTAGCGAGACTAATCTGAACATACTTGACCACACAGTAGAACCAGCGCAATACAAATCACAAGACTATTTCACAGCTAATAAAGTAGGTTTCAACAAAGACAAAACCATCGGAATGAATTTCACCATAATGAATCTAAACAATAATGTTAAACACACAAAGTTCTTAGTGATACACCTAAAAGCAAATTCAACTGGAAGCACTACGTCAATTATTTTGAAAATAAATTAGCTAGCATAATATTCATGCTCCGAAAATTAGCCGAATACGTACCACCACACATCTGTCGGCTAGCGTTAATGAGACTGTTCCAATCTTATTTAACTTATGGCATTATACCGTCGGGCAATTCAACAGAATGGAACTCTCTTTTTAAATTATCATCAGCACATCGTGCAATAACAAAAACATCAAGTATTCACCGATTTAAATTTACTGACATTTCCAATACTCTGCAACATTGTTTAGACTGCGCAAAAAAAATCAAGCAAAATTAAAAATTCGCATCAAATCATGACCAAAATACTCGAAATAAAGGATATATCTCTACCCCCTAACATAAGCTACAATTAACAGGAAAAAGATTCATAAACATGTCTGTGAAGTTATTTAATCACTTTCCACTCAAGATAGTAAACCTAACGTCTAGTAAATTTAAGTTTGTGTGTAAAAGGTAGTCTTTTAATTTTACGACATTAATCTCTGCAGGAATACTTTTAGGTTTGTTTTGTTGACTAAAAAAGATAATTTTAAATTTGAATTTTTACGTGTAAATTTATACATGTTTCAATAACTGTGTCCTAGCTTTATGCCTATAAGTGTTTTATATTAAGAACTTAATATACATTAACCTAGGATTAGTATACTTTCATTTGCTTTTACTGATAATGCTAAAACAATATATGTAATTATTATTTGAGCGAATAAAGTATTATTATTATTATACAAGCATAATAAAACTCAAAAACGGTTATCAAGTTTTGAATTCAGCTAAGTGTGATCCACTTCCACTACACTGTCCCTTTAAACCTTGGTCACTCTGTGTACAAAATTAAGTTATCATACCAACAAATTACTAGCCACCTTTTTGTCAAATATAAGCAATAAAAACTATATACCCTATTTTAGTATAGTAGTATTTTAGTATAGTAGTTTATACTCCATCATTGATTTGAAATATTAGCGCAACAAATGTTAAAAAAACAAAAACATATTGTAGTAAAACTAAAATTAGCATTCGCCTGATCATGAGTATAACTACATGCAGGTTCGCTAACTAAAAATCTCCCATTAGCGCGGTTTTATGATTTTAATTTAAATTTCCATCAACCATTATTATTTTCGTACACTATTACACAATACACATCCGGCGTTAAATGAGATTTTCAATTTCCTTATTTACAAGGCAATTATTACGCTTTTTGCTGCTCGTTTTATGTACTCAGTTTAGCTCGAGAATTATGACGAAAATTGCTACATATTAATTTAAAATTGTATCTGCAATCATTATTCACATGTTAGTGTATATTGAAAGGTACTTCATTAGATAATGATGTACATATTTAATTAAAATCCTATGCTGGTTCTTATTCTGCGTGGATTTAAACGTAATATAGGTTTTATATTCACGCATTTGAAATGATTGTCAGCTGGTACACATTTTGAAACTGTGTTATACCGGGTGGCCATGAGTCAATATACGCCCCTAATAATTTTGTTGTTTTTGTATTTAAAAATTTGGTTTTTGGTACAAATAAAATAGACAATAATAGGCTACTTTTAGAATAACAGGAATGAAAATATCACTTCCGGTTGAACCGGAAGTGACATCAACTTTTTTTTCATAAATGGAATCAGTATATTTTTTTGATGGTTTCTCATTAAGCATAAATTTCTATGTGCAACAGTTTTATCAGATGTAAAAAATTCCAAGAAATAAGTGAGATACGAACAATTTTTTAATTTTTTCAAAATGGCCGCGTCAGATGAATGCGATGTAAGAAAATTACTAAGTAGGCTATGGAAATTATTAGTAAGGTTGTAGACTTGTCTGTAGAGCAGAAAATAGTTGTTTGAATTACTGATAGGTATTTTTAGTTTTTTTTTTTTTAACGGAATTTTATTTTCATTTTCATTTCCGTAGGGGTCCTACGGAATTTTTTTAATGGAACTGTGCTATTTCTTTTACTAATCAGAAATAATGATTCATAAACTATAATTTTTTCGCCATTAATCATCTTAACGATATCCTTCATAATAATAGAAGTATTTTTAAAAAGTAAACACAAATTAAACAAGAAATAATTTTAATGGGTATAATGTTACAACCATGAATAAATTACCAAGAATAACAAAACTATTTAAAACCTAAATTATAAGAAATCATTATAAAAATTGTTCAAACTGTTCACCGTTATGATTAATAGACAGAGTAGCGCGACTTATCGTTGCACGTCTAACGTGCTGTAATTGTTGAGGTGTTTTTTGTGCAATTTCCTGTCGAACTCTTTCTTCCAGATCTTGCCTTGTGGTTGGAGCAGTCATGTAGACTCCATTTTTCAAATGCGCCCAAATAAAGCAATCGAGTGGGGTTAAGTCAGGCGACCTTGCAGGCCATCTGACTGGACCATGGGTCCCAATCCAACGAACTGGAAATAATTGATTTAAGTAATCCCTAACAATAATAGCATTGTGTGGTCCAGCCCCGTCTTGCTGGAAGTAAACCTCGTCAATACTGGTATTGGGAATTTGATTAATCTATGAAACTACTATATTTTGGAGAAATTATAGATATTTTGGTCCAGTTAGAGTTTCGTTAAAACTTATTGGACCTATGATATGGTCACCTAGTACGCCTAACCAAACATTGAAGCCAAACCGCTCCTGATACCTCCCCTGTCTCATAATGTGAGGATTATCAATTGCCCAATATCGAGTGTTGTTTCGATAAAATAACCCAAGGTTTGTAAATCTCGATTCATCAGTGAACAAAATGTTTTTGATAAAATTCTCATTTTTTAATTGGCATAACTGTAACCAATTACAAAAGGTTATTCTTCGTTGACAATCATTCTCATACAAAAATTAATGCAATTAATATTTACAAGAACGATAGCCGTGTTTCTTTAAAAATTTTCTGGCTGATTCTTTGGAAACTGGTAATTCATGTTCAATTTGTCGTATCGAAATGGTTGGGTCAACATGTACTAAAGCTAATACATTAATTTCCGTTTCTTCATCCACAATAAATCCTTCTTCGATTTCTACATTAGGTTCAGTTCTGAATTGTTGCTCCAACCGGGCGTAATAGTTTCTCGGAGGTTGTCTTATTTCTGGATATCTCCGTCCATACAGTCTTTGTGCTCTAGTTGCAATTTGTGAAAAGAAAATTAATCGTTACAAAATGAAAAAAAGTTCAGTAGCCAGCGGTTAAGTATGTAACCAAACCAACCGCCGCGGCGGCTATGTAAATAGTTAAAGCAACGTAGACAATTTCTAAACAAAAAACGATTACTAAAATGGCAGTCTACCACCACTATAGTAAACTTTAGAAAATTTACTCTTATCTTTGACCATAACGCAAAATAGGAGTGCTGCCATCTACATTAAGTGAAAACTCATTTTAATTTTAATACATTTTAAATATTTTTTAGCATCCATATGAACACAATATCCATTGCTTAATTGAACAACATTCACTATTTGCATAACGTAAGTATTTCATAGATATTTGCCATTGCACTTGATTTTATTAATGTACAAATTGTACACGGTTAAGGCTGAAAGGGAATAAATACACTCTTTAAAGTAAAATTTACATGAAGAACAATAGCCCAGAGAGAAGCGTACTGGATTACCAAACGAGAGGCCGATGGTTCAACTCCCACAACCCGCGGATTTTTCAAGGTAAGTGTTTAATTAAAATTCTGTTACAGTACTATTTATAATAATATTTGTATATTCAAACCATTACTAATTAATAAAAACTTAAAATGAATAAATTTTGTAAATCGTGAAAATAGTCTAAGAAACCTGATTTCTTTAGGTTATGTTCGCGAGTTTACAAAAAATTGGTGGATGGTGGAGTTAAACGGACATCGGATTCATGTTCCCCACATCGAAATACATAGGGATTACTATGTCGGGTCTCGGTATCAGAGTTTTTTTTTTCTTGTGTGTCTATGAAATTATTACTGCTGTATTTCAACGTTTCAATTGGTTAGCACCCCTCAGAACGGGGGGTAGAAACGTATTTTTTTAATACGTTGGTGCACTTTTTTTCTTATAATTAGCCACAATCTTAAGTGACTGACTTTTTTTAATGATTCCATTAGTGTAGCAAATATTTTGAAAATGTTTACTTACTTTGGTCCCACTGTGGGACGCCTGCATGGTACAACTCAGCGGTAACAAGCCCGGTTATTAACCAAATCAAGGAATGTACGTAAACATTTGGTGTGGAGGTTCCAATCGCTTCAAGTAGCTGCCTATTTTTTATACTAATTTTTGTATTCATACTCTTTAAAAGCATTATTCGAATCTATTTATATTTAACAGAAACTTCTGATTTTTGCAATTGTATCCTTTAATTATATTTGACACGGTATAGTGTAATGAAATGTATTATTAAATGGTTAATACAGATGTACCTAACTTTAATATTTGAGAAATACACCACACAATCATGTTTTATAATAATAATCTCATGATTCTAATTGCTTTCTAAATTTACTTCAACAAAATCTCTTCCTGTTTGTACAACGTGCTTTGTGTCAATATTTATGGTTAATTGCCCTCTGCTTAAAATAAAATTATAATAAAAATATTTTTATACGACACAATAGGTATACACACTTTCACCTAATTAAAGATCGTAATCTCACTGAACAAATCGCTATATTTAAACCAATTTGTATGTATGTGTTCGTTTTTATGGAGCCTGTAATTTATAGCATATACAAATCTAATAGGACTATTGCATAATTGGCAAATAATTTTGGAAAGTGCTACCAGAATAAATATTCGAATAAGCATATTACGTGTATAAAGGTTATTTTACGCAATAATGCAAAATAATGATCCCGCCTATGGAATAAATAATACAGCAAAACAATTCCAAAAACCACAGCAAACACAATAATGGCTGCGATACATTCATGTTTTCAACAGTGTGTAATTTTCATTGTTATAAATCACACTTTACTAACCAGACTTGTATCATAGTAGGCCAAAAGCTCCGGAAACACCAACATATCGTAATCCATGGCGAATTATAAACTTTCTAGCACTGGACACACTGAAAACTCACTTTATTATTTTCCACTGACCGCGAAAGGCTTCTCAATTCGGCGCGAGGAACAAACATGAACTAAAATTGACTAGTTTTTTGGATGGAAGCAGACATGTTTGTTTATATTACCACGTCTGAAGTAAAGCATAACCCAACTTTAACGGCATGCAGAGATTTTCATGATTTCATGTGCGCACGACCTGAAATATACTCCGCTGAAAGGTTCGACGGTTCTGAACGATTAAATACCGTTGAGTATTGGCAGGATTTAAAACACTCTGGAAGCAATTAAATTATATTTAAAAGCGTGAAATGAGACATTTTCGGTGTGATTTTATGACTAACATTTGTGTCGCTTATTGTACTTAACATGTAACTGCGGTGTGTGACTTTTAATGTCATGTTAGCATAGGTCAGTGATAGGTTACTGTATTGTAGGCCAGTCTGATAGATTAAAATCATATTGGTGATGGACGAAATTATCTCAAAATATTGTCCGACTATTAGCGGGGGAGCTACGTATAAAAAACTGCAAATTGTGATAAGAAGCCTTTTGGTATGAATTTAGGTTATGGTCAGACAATGAAAATAAGATGGGGCGGCATTGCCCAAAGTTGCTATAATCCGAAATAGCAGCTGTCTCAAAATGGCTACCCGTATTTTGTTTTTGCTACACTTTTCTTTATACACATCGTGCAAAAGTGTGCGTTGTATGTATTTACATGTTTCTCAGGTCAAGGGTTTCATTTTTTATGTTGGAAATTGGATATTACAATACAGTACTAATTTTCAAAAGTGAAACTAGAGAGAAGAGGGGAGTAGAAACTAGGAAACAAGTACTTCCACATGTACTTATACCTAAAAATTGTCACGGCTTCTTGAGAAATTCAAAGGGCAAAGAAGAGCTCTTCAGTCTACTTGGAAATCTATCTGCAGATACCATCACAAACGTACAGGTTGTAACAACATCAGGTGAAAGCGTCAAAGGAAATATCAATGCACAAACTTCCCTTAGGTGCTACTTGTACTGGTCATAAAGAAGCAGACTCAAGAATAATACAGCATCTCCAAGACTTGATAGAAAACGGCTACAAGATTGTTGCTATACGCACTGTAGATACTGGTGTCTTAGTTTTAGCAATTGCTTACTCCTTCATCTTGTCAACAGCGGGTCTTGATAAACTTTGGATTGCGGTTGGAACAGGAAAGAATTACAGATTTATTCGAGTTCATGAAAAGGTTGTTACTTTACCAGGATTCCACGCTTTCACAGGCTGTGATAGCATTCCTAGTTTCACAGGAAAGTCCAAAAAATCAACTTGGAAGACCTGGATGCTCTTCAAGGAAGCTACTATTTCATTTCCGTTCATCCACATAATTCAATTCCCAATGAAATTGTTGACATATTTGAAAGGTACGTAGTACTCCTTTACTGTTCAACTAGTGACAAGGTCAGTGTAAATGAAGCAAGACAAGAATTCATGACCAAAAATCGTTCACTAGAAAGTCTTCCACCAACAAAGGGTGCATTACTATGTGTTGCGTACTGCTTTCCAAGCTGGACACATTTGGAGACAAGCAAATAAACGCACAATATGTGTACCATCACCAAACGATTGGGGATGGTGGTTGCATAATGAATCTATTTACTTATCCTAGACCTAAAACATATACATTGATATAAAACACTATTTTACATCATGTGTATCAAAGAAAATGTATCAAAAACAAAATACGGGTAGCCATTTTGAAAAATAGCCGCCATTTTGGATTATAACAACTTTGGGCTTTGCCTCCCCATCTTATTTTTATTGCTTAACCTTAATCTACATTCTCACCAAAGGGGACGTTCTTATCACAATTTGCAGTTTTCCTATGGTTTTTGTTGTATAGCTCCCCCACTATATGCGTTGTCTCAAAAAAAAATGTATTTTTATCACGTAGCATGTTTTAATACTGAAAATGTTTAACAAATCGAAGGTGTAATGCTAAGGGGATCCATTAGCGATTTGTGTGACACGTGGGCATTTTGCAGTTTTTGCGAATTTTTGAAAGTTTTATGTAAGCTGAAGATCTCGCAAAATGTAAGCTATTGGAAGTAGTTTATAAAATTCAAAATTTGAGGGGGAGGAAATACGGGGGTTGAAACGTGTTCTTGGACACGAAAGCATTCGGTGCTATTACATCGCCTACTGTTTGAAAGATCCAAATTTGATTTTGGTTTAGTTGGAAAGAGGTACAGTGGCGGCTCGTCAGGGGAGGCAGGGGAGGCTGAGCCTCCCCTTGGAAGAACCACCATTTCTTCAAAAGTAATATCTTAAGAAATTTCTATTAGGTATATCTCAATTTTCAATATTTTTTATTGTTTATTATTCATTAATTAATTTTCAGTTTATATATAACATTTTTGCATTTCCTTTCCACAAAACATACCTATAACGTTACAGTCCGGATAGTCTTTGTATGCATATTTCCCGGTCGGCCGGTCTTTTACTGAATGAACACTGCGGTTCGCTGGAGGCTAATACGAAATAGCTTCCAGCTTTACCGCATTTACTTATAACATGAATGACCTTGAATTTCTTTGCACTGTGTAAAATAGCAACACTTGGAATAGCCAAGTATGAGGCTAGCCTCAGTTCTTTATAGCGCATGTGCACAGGTTATTCAAGAGTCAGGTGATTCACAAAGGAAACGAACTGACGTCTGACAGTTGCGTTTAGCAGGTTAAGAACAACTTGACGTATAAATACATAAAACATTTGATAGGCGGGCTAGAAATAAGTGCTCTAGGTGAAAATATTCCCAACAACATGTCTTGTTGTCCAGACGTGGTGGATTATTTGTTATTAAATGGATTTACTACTCTTATTTATGACGAAAAGGTAAGAATTAAAAGAAATGTCAGGCCTAAACCAGCAATGCTTTCGTTAGTTTTTAACAGTGGTAAACAAAACAGAGGGTTTTGTGATAACAATTATAAAAAAGTCGAGTGGTTAACGGCATCAACAGTTAGAAACAAATTATATTGTTGGAGATGTTTATTATTTACTAATGATCAATCCTCAATTTGGGGCAGGGCCGGGTTTAACAATTTGCAAAATTTGTCGCGAGGTTTAGAAAGGCACGAAAAATCCCAGGAGCACATTTCATCTTGCATTAAATTCGAAATGTTTGGTAAACAAAATATTGTAAATTTCTTGGATTCTGCACATAAGAGAGAAATAGAAAATGTTAACGAAAAGGTCCGTGAGAATAGGGAAATATTAAAGAGGTTAATAGATGCCGTTATATAGTTATTTTCACAAGAAAATTCTTTCCGAGGACATGACGAAAAACGAGAATCGTGCAATAAAGGAAATTTCAAAGGGCTGGTAGATTTTTCAAAAACTTATGACCCAAAATTAGAGAACTTTTTGAATAACGCCACTATTTTTTGAGACAATTCTGGTAAGCTTCTGTAGAATGATCATTTTCAGCACTTAAACGCATAAAAACATTTTTACTAGAAACAAAATGAGTCAAGACCGCCTTTCAAATGTATCGCTTATTTCAATAGAAAAACGTTTTTTGTCAGAATTGAGGAAACGCGATTCATTTTATGATGAAATAATCAACCATTTTGCTAGTTCCAAAAATCGCAGGTTACCACTCATTTATAAAAATATTCAGGCTTTAAAGCAGAGATTAATACAGGTAGTTGTTATTTTAGAAAAAATATTTATTTGTGTTATTTATTTTTTAGGAAATATTTTTTATAATTCTCCATAATATAGAGTTCCGCGGTTATATTTTTTTTTATATAACTTCTTTCTAAAAACTATTTTAATTTCTATTAAAACTTATAATTTTTCACGCCTGGCAGTGATAATGAATACACTTTAATTTTTTTACCAAAACTATTTTTATTTTTATTAAAAGTTATATAATTTAATTACAAGTGGGATAGTAGGACTCCTTTGGATACCGATACTCGAGTCGTAGGAACGAGAATTTCATGAGAATGATTTTTTTATCTCATCATATTTTCTATTTCCTTTTCATTCTATTCTTTTATTAGTTCTATTCTCTCAAGTCGTAAATCGGTATCCTGGCGAACAACCCACGGCAAAAAAATGTAACGCGCCGTTGTAATACCTCAGGGGTGGTGGGGAAATGTACAAATTGTAGTCATATTGCACATCAGTTGTCTTTCAGAATATCAAGCCTCCTCTGCAGACAATATCACGAGCCGCCACTGAAAGAGGATGAACCAGCGCTCATTGTACGGACTGTTTCTCGAGCCTGTGATGCACAGGGTGAAGCTACAGTGGTGTAAAGTTGAAGTAAGCTTTTAACCGGGTGATTTTTTTTGTTGATGTTTTGATGAACAAAAAATGTTGATCTAGGATTTTAGCATTATGTCTACGAATCTGCAGATATTTCTAGCAGAGTTGGATTTGGGGGTTGAAAAAAATGGAAAACGTAATAATTATCAGAAAAAGCAGATTTTTTTTTGTTGATGTTTTGATGAGCAAATAGTGTCGAATTGCGTTGATTAGGCTAAGCTGCTCAGTCTGTCATGGGTAGGTGAGAGCTTTGCATTAAAAATGATGATAGTGACTTCGAGCAGTTTTTGTGAATTTTCAAAACTTCACGTTTTGTAATAAATGCCATAATACGCATTTTTCTGTATTTTTCCTTATTGCTCTAGCTCGGAGGATGTGCACATTTGGGAACAACTTTATATATAGAAAAGTCTTATATTAACCTGAAAATCCATACAGTGTAACTCTCGGTCATCCTATATATTGGCATACGGGCATTTTCTAATCCATATTTGAATTCGACGCGTTATAAATTGTATTTCTTACAAAAATGTTTTTCTACGATGATTATTAAAAAATTTTTCCCATTACGATATATCTATTTGATTAAATTAAACAAGTATAAAAGATAATAGATAATAATAACATAATTTATCTCACAGCAAGTTTATGCATGGTAAAAATTTTATGCATCTGCGCTTGCAATAGAAATAAAATTTTATCTACATATCTATATTATTAGCATGAGCAGCATTCGTTATGTTCTAAAAGATAAATTGGATGTTGGATAAAACGGACAAAAAAACATTTTAAATGTTGTGAATAAAAGATAAAACCACAGTATTATATTTCCATAAATGTAAGGTTGTAATTATGTAGTGGGGTAAATAAATGTGAATAATTAACGTAATTTAATTAAAAAGCAACCGAGTATAATACAAAAGAAAAATTATCATAATTTGTAAAAAAAGATTTAGCCTGTTGTATGTATTCTAGTTAGTACAGGCACCTTCCTTCGAACAGAACTATATATAAAGCATTTACCTTATATTAGTAGTATGGTATTTTGTTAATAATTAGTACATAAAACAAGTTACACAAATATAATAATTAAATAAAGAATGGCAGACTTAATAGAAATCATTAATTATAAGGACAAGAATAGTTGTCTTATGCCCCAAAAATTAAACAACAAATTAACTGCGGATATGTGTTTCGGAGCTATTGCTTCTCATCAGTCTTTTCACAGACTGCGAACAAAAGTATCAAAGTTTGTAAAGTACATTACACAGTACTCAATGATAGCATCAACACATATATGTACTGTTATATTTCGCTTGATAGTTCTTTTCGTATCTATAAAGATATTTGCCAAGCTGACCTGCGATGATGAAACACAATGCGTAGCTACATTGTTATTTCTATTATTATAATTAATTATTTTTTTTTACCATGTTTAATGTCGTAACATAATGAATTAAATAAACTGTGTAAAATGATAAGATAACAGAAATAACACACAAAATAACAAAGAAGTGTTAAATTTTTAAATTATGTGATAGTTGAATATATGTTTAAAAGTGAATTATTTTTTGTTTGCTTATACTTGTAATAAAACATATTTTTTATTTTATTTTATTCTTTATAGAATTTTGCAAAGAGCAGAAAATATTATCTATAAGAACTAAAATAAAAACTATTTATAAAATTATTGATTGGCAATCTTTGCATTCTTTCGATAACCTGAATTCTGGTTATGCTAGCAATTAAAATCCTAAAATGAATTTGTCTTTCTTATTGGAGAATTCTCATTCTAACACTGGTTTCCACACAGTACCCTACGGCTATGCCTAATAATCCAGTATCCACGAAACCCCCTACGGCTATGAAGATTCATTTAAAACGAGAACAAAGGCCTAAAATGAATTTATTTGCATACCTCGTCTTTTGGAAAATTTTTCATTCAAATGGATTACATTTTCATGAAATCTTGGAAAGGCTAAGCATTTTCAAGAAAGAGAATGATAGATTTCATGAAAATGTAATCCATTTGAACGAAAAATTGTCCAAAAGACAAGGTATGTAAATAAATTCATTTTAGGCTTTTGTTCTCATTTTAACTGAATATTCATGGTCGTATGGGGTTATGTGGATACTGGTTTACCCTCTATAGGCGTAGGGGACTGTGTGGAAACTAGTGTTAGAATGAGAATTGTCAAGTAAGAGAGACAAATTCATGTTAGGGTTTCAATTGCTAGCATAACCAGAATTCAGGTTATCGAAAAAATGTAAAGATTGTAAATCAATAATTTTACAAATAGTTTTTATTTTAGTTCTCATAGATAGTATTTTCTGCTCTTTGCAAAATTCTGTAAAGAACATGTTTCATTAAAAATGAAGCTAAAAAGTCATTAAAATTACTACATCACAATGCAAATATGGTGACTCTTCAAGATTCCCAATTTCCAACTTCCAACGTCTTATGATTTTTAATGATTATTCAGTATCGTCTATTACTGTAGATTACATTATTGAAATAAATGTATTTGTGAAATATCTACTAAGGCATCAAAAGTACTATATAACAATATAAACATACCATTCTTTATAATCTAATTATTCTCAAATGTTCCCAAAAATTTCCAGTACCAAAGGGGCACGGTAGTTGAGTGAGTTACTACGTTTACTTTGCATAGCAAAGCATGTTCAAACACTGTTTACTACGAAATAATTTGAATTATAATATTATTCCCAAGAAGTGGTCAGATTCCACTATAAACTGTAGGGCCCGTTTCCCTTCTCGTTACCTTACACAAAATGATGTATGCCGAGTTACCCCGGTGGCTTAAGCAGTTAAGAAACCATTTTAAGTTGCAAAAGATTTCTTATGATTCCCAAAAATGTTGCCCATTGATTGTGCGATATTTGTTAGCCACCGATAACCACTAACGATGTAAATATAATGTTAAGAAGCCATTTAAATTACTGTCCTACAATATAAATGTTACGGTTCCTTAATAATCGTAGCAAACATTGGTCACCTACCATCTATTGGTAAAAATTTGAACAAATGTTTTTATTCTGTTAAATAACAACGTAGAAGAATCAATTTAAAAGAGCATGAATGGCAACTCTATGGGTGATGCATAATCAAACTTATCCTGCTTCCATGTAATATTGAAAATCTCCTAGAATATGATGTGTTCCGTGCTATGGGATAAATTTAAATTACAAAGTTTTACCACATTTTCTCTTCAAATAGGTTTTCTATATAAAAAAACCGCTGCCTAAGGAATCACTACTTCCACATCCAGATTCTTCATCCAAGTCGTTTTAAAGGAAACATCTTGACTATATTTGCACTCTAGTATGTGGAAATTATTGGTCATAGAATTTTAATAATATTTGGGGCAGATGTCATAGAAAAGTTTGAGGAGTTGGTTTCTACCATATACGTTAAAAATGAAGTTTTTAGTTCACCCTACTTATTTTCTACTATTCACCTCCCACACCTTCAATGGAGGCCTCTCAATCAGATGTCACTACAATACATACGTGCACTAATCTCAAGTGAATATCTCAATTTGATGTTATCGATCCCATTAATAATGAAGCGGAGGTGGTGGAGTTTTAATTTTAAGTTTCTGTAGTCATACCTGCTTGCTTTACTTATTTCCCCCTATTTACCCCTAAATAACCCCGAACCCTTCAAAGGAATCATCTCAAAGAATAATCTAGTTCCAGATGTCGTTATAATTCATACGTGTATCAAATTTCAAATGAATATCTCAATTTTATTTTATCAACCCTTGTAATAATGAAGTAGGGGTGGTGGGGGTTGAAAAATATTATAAATAATCTGAGACCTTGGCTTCTAGTATATACACCGAATTTAAAGTTTCTGTAGTCTTACCAGCTTGCTTTACTTATTTTCCCCTATTTACCCCTATTTAACCCCCAACCCTTCAACGGAATCATCTCAAATTATAATCTAGTTCCAGATGTCGTTATAATACATACGTGTACCAAATTTCAAATGAATATCTCAATTTTATTTAATCAACCCTTTTCATATTGGAGTAGGGGTGGTGGGGGTTGAAAAATATTATAAAAAAATCTGACGCTTTGGCTTGTAGTACATACACCGAATTTCAAGTTTCTGTGGTCTTACCAGCTTGCTTTACTTATTTTCCCCTATTTACCCCTATTTAACCCCCAACTCTTCAACGGAATCATCTCAAATTATAATCTAGTTCCAGATGTCGTCATAATACATACGTGTACCAAACTTCAAATGAATATTTCAATTTTATTTAATCAACCCTTTTCATATTGGAGTAGGGGTGGTGGGGGTTGAAAAATATTATAAAAAAAATCTGACTCCTTGGCTTCTAGTACGTATACCGAATTTCAAGTTTCTGTACTCTTACCAACTTGTTTTACTTATATTCCCCTATTTACCCCAAATTAACCCCCAACCCTTCAACGGAATCATCTCAAAATATAATCTAATTTCACACGTCGTTATAATACATACGTGTACGAAATTTCAAATGAAAATCTCAACTTTATTTTATCAACCCCATTAATGGGGTAGGGGTGGTGGGGGGTTGAAAGATGTTATAAAAAAATCTTAGGCCTTAACTTCTAGTACATACACCAAATTTCAAGTGTCTGTTCTCTTACAAGCTTGCTTTACTTATTTTTTCCTATTTTCTCCTATTTAACCCCCAACCCTTCACCGGATTTCCTCAAAAAACAATCCAGTTCCAGATCTCGTCATAATATATACGTGTACAAAATTTCAAGTCAATATCTCAAACCGTTCTGGAGAAAACGTGCGGACAAAAAAAGTTACAGACAGACAGACCGACAGACAGACCGACAGAAATTTTTTTTTCGCTCAAATTTAAAATCTCGACGTTTCATGACATTCTAAACCTATTTCACGAATAAAAATTTTTGAAATTTTTTTTGCGATTACTATACTTCCAATCCACTACGTGGATGTGGAAGTAATTTACCGATCCTTTCAGCATACTATCTACAAGATACATTGTGTGTGATTCCTTAAAAGTCTAACGGTTTTCCTTAGGAGTCTGTTCTTGGGCCCTTGTTATTCATAATATTTGTAAATTACATTAAGTATGAACCTAAAAATAGCACTCTGGTGTACACTGATTACAAGCTGTATTCAACCATTAATAACCTGGATGCCCGCCTAAAATCTTTTTGTAGATTTTCAACAAATTAATACGCAGTTTGACGACAAAAATAAGTTCCATATAAACACTAGTAAATGTGAATGCGTAACTTTTTTACTTACTTATTTGGGAAGCAGGTAATGTTCTCAATTTTTTAGCAGCGTGCTTAATTTCAAAAATTATTATTAATAAATCTAAATCCTTATTAGCTTCATGTTTCATACTATTATTACTAAAAAATGATTCCAGTCAATATAATATTCAGCAAGATCTGTTGACTTTTCATTTTCTGGAATATCTCTTTAGTGTTCCTTCAACGTTACAGAGTATGTGCTCCTATCAATCTGACTTATTTATGTAGTGCCATCATTACCATCGCCATCATACATTTTATTTCATAAACTCTAGATTTTTGTATATCTTCTGTTTTTCTTTTATTATTGACAAATAATCGGGCTCTTCTTTTTATTTGTCGCAATAGTACTAATGCCACAGTTACTTAAATTTTTATACAAATAGTTGGTGAATTTTCTTACACAATTAATTCTACGACAATTTTTTGGTTCATTTTTGTCTATAACATCGACATAAAAATGCTTTAGAGCTTACTTTGCTTAGTTTCAATTAAATTTTCTAAAGAGGAAGGGATATAACCTTCACATTTAGCAATAATTTTGATTGTTAGTTTCTTTACTTAAATATTGTCTAAATGTTAATTGTGATATTTTCTTAATCCTACTTTTCGTTTGGGAACTGTTATCTCTTTTTCAACTAGCATGCTTAGCTAATTTTTTGATTTACTGAGTTAAAAAAAAACATAAATCATTTTTTTACCAATAATAGCATCAAACTTCTACATGGCGCTAATAAAGGAAAAACCTTGGATTTATTAGTCTGAAATTAAGAATGAAGCTAAAGATGGGAAACAGGTAACAAATACCCAGTTCAATTTGATATTACCCCCATTAGGGACAGCTTTATTAATATTTAATCTAGCTATCATATAAATAGCTAATAATTATCATATACTAACATAACCTCAAATTTTACGATTTTGCAAGTTTATCCTCATTTTCAATGATTGGGTAAAGTGTATGGGTATGGGTAGATGTACTGTGTGATTTACAAGTCCAACCTATAATAATTAACGGTCTGTTTTTAATATTCAACGAGATTAGAAAGTTAAATTTATTCTATATGGGAGAGTTTATAAATGTTACACTGGACCTGATCTAGAAATGCGAATAAAAACATTTAAAACGCAGGATAAACTTACAAAATGTAAAATTTAAGGTTATGTTAGTCACATGGTGCTATTACTCTATTAATACATTTTGCATAAGGACATACATTATTGTTGTTGTATAGTATTTTAGATTACTTTTCCAGAATTTGGTAATGGCCGAGAGATCAAAATATATGTCAGATTAAATATTGTCTAAATGTTATTTGTGGCATTATCTTAATTTTTCCTTCTTCAATTCTTTGGGACTTCCTGCCACATGAATGTTTTCTTTTTAAGCGGTGCTCGGGAATCTACAAAATATCACAATTAACCAGTATGTTACTGGTAAATAACCTCTACGCCTGTGACTTTTACATCAAAGGATCAGTTAGAGGTTTCTTTTTTTTTACACAAACAACACAAATGAGTACAAAAACTTGAAATTAAATATTTCGCCGACGTTTCGGAAATCTAATCTGTTTTCTTCTTCAAGGATTTTTTTGAAAAATCTTTATTGGTGTGTGTGATAAATACACAGCTCTAAGAATGTTTGTTATATTCAATATCCACAGATATTTACGACTTAGATAGAACTGTTGATATAGTTAACAGTTTTTTAGTTTTTATACAATGTTAAGTTTGTGAAGTTCTTCTTTTAACATTGGCAACCAAGTTGTACAGACATCTACGGAACAATTCGACACGCATCTATCCTCATTTAATAATATTATCGTAGATTCTTCAATTTTTCTTTGTTTCCCAGTTTATTCTATTTCCGTTCCCCCAATCGTGTTCGCAGAACTTCGACCTCTGAATTTAATTTTTTCTGATATAATTTTGATGTTCGCCCAATCTTACACTAATCGGTATGTGTCCATTCTCCCAAGCGTGTTCGCAGATCCTGGACCTCTGAATTTCATTTTTTCTTATATGATTTTGATGTTCGCCCAATCTTACACTAAAAGATCTGGATGATTCACCCACCTATTGTTTGTTGCACTCACACGGAATACTAGAAATGCAGTTTTTTGAATTTTGCTCGTAGTTCTTCGGTTTTGTCTTTGTCAGAATAGATCTGAAAGTGCTGTTTGTTTGAAATACCGCCCTAATATCAAATCTATCACCGATGCGCCGCAACTTTTCGGATAATCCGCATACAGAAGGAATTAACGCTGTATAACGTTTTTCAGGTTTTTGTCGTACCTGATTGTTATTTTCAATATTTATGAAGGTTTTACCGACAAACCCTCGGGGTATTGGTTTATAAAGGAAGTTCTTATAAACTGGGACTCGGCAAAAATTTTAACAAAAGAGGCAGATAGCAAAAAAGAAAAATTAAAGAATCCGCGATAATATTATTGAATGAGGATAGATGCGTGTCAAATTGTTCCGTAGATGTCTGTACAACTTGGTTGCTAATGTTAAAAGAAGAACTTTACAAACTTAGCATTGTATAAAAACTAAAAAAAACCGTTAACTATATCAACAGTACTATGTAAATAGTAAGTATCTATGGATATTGAATATAACAAACATTCTTACAGCAGTGCATTTATCATACACAGCAAAAAGATTATTCAAAAGAACCTTTGAAAAATGAAATAGATTAGATTTCCGAAACGTCGGCGAAATATTTAATTTCAAGTTTTTATACTTATTTGTGTTGTTTATTTAAAAAAAAAAACGTCTAACTGATCCTTTGACGTGAAAGTCACAAGCATAGAGGCTATTTACCAGTAACATACTGGTTAATTGTGATATTTTGTAGATTCCCCGAGCACCACTTAAAAAGAAAACATGCATGTGGCAGGAAGCCCCAAAGAATTGAAGAAGGTAAAAATATGTCCGATTAATCTCAATTAAATTTTGTGGAAAATGGGAAAACCAAGTTTTCACCTTTCTTAAGTTGGTTTATTAAGTCTGTTTCAAGAATAACAAACTCTTTAAAGTATACATTTTGTTATTAATGGGAATATAACTTAAAAACTTATTGAAACTTAAAAAAGCCTTTATTTTTTATGAGTTTTTTATTACCAGTTTCATTTGAAAATATCAACCCTAGAGCAAATTATCCAACATATCATGGTAACATATTGAGGGAAATCTGAACCAGATGTGTGTGTTCGTTCCCGAAAAACCTACTATTCCCATACTATGTGTGGGCGGGCAAGTGCAGTAAAAAGTAGGGCCAAACAATGAAATGGTACAAAAGGATCTGGTAATGATTGTAGAGAACTTACCCCTGGCAGCGTGTGTTTCTCATGCAGAGCGTTCTGGGCGTTGAGGGCGCTCTCCGGGTTGAAGTACGTCAGGAATGCGCAACCTGTAATCACAACAGACCTCTCACGTGCTTGCTAATAACACACAGTTATGCTGAGTTCAGTTATATGACTATGAAAGAATTAAAATTAATTTAAACCTTGCCAAGGTAATAATTTTATTTAATTGTGTACGTTCCCGTGATGTTTTTATTCTTTGTTGCAAGAGCGGAGCCACTTTAGATGTGGCATTGAAAGCCGCATGCGAAAAATGTTCCCGAGCTGAAACGTTTTCATTATTGTCTGGCTGAACTTAACAAGCCAGACTTTTTTCGCTGCAAACGAATGGAAAGTATTTGGCAAACTTAATATCATGTCTTATATATAAAACGTGAATAATTACACTTCATTGTAAGTACATTCTTTTATTATATTTCATAATTGATTTCTAAGTAATATGGTCTACAACAGCATTTTGTTCGTATACATAAATTCGAAAACGAAGAGTATATTGCACTTGACTGGCACATTTTAAGAATCGTAAAAAGTATCGCTGATAGACAGCGACAAATCATGATTGTGTTAGTGATCGAATTGTGAACAATTTTGAAACTGTCTATCCACCACGTTTCTTAACTTAAGATAAGAAATCCCAATTGTATTGAAATATAGGAAATAAGCTCGTGTTAGATTGTGGAAGATCAATGTTATTTATGAATAAAATCAATGAGTAAATAAAAAAGTTATTAATTATTTCATTTTATTAAAGTAAATTCCTTATTTCTGTGTTCAATAATTGAATAGAAATCTCAAGGACTGTTTTTTCTAGCATTTACTTATTAGGCGAGTCTGTCTGGGATTTTTCCCAAAATTTTCTATACCATTTGAGTTAGCCACGGATTCTTATAATAAATAATAATAATAAAATGAAAGCAGTTTAAGGGATCCGAAAAAATCTTGATTCAATCGAAAGATATTTTCAATGCGCGTCGTTTTGCGCCAGGCACAACTCATTTTCTCAACCCGTTCATTTGTTATAGCCTAAATAAATTTCTCAATTAACAAGTTGATTACTCTAAAACTAATGAGGTCAGGATATTGTTTTTTTCAAAATACATGCCTTTTATACCAAAGAATATACCATATTTTTTTTGAAAGTTTGATCAACTTCAAACCAGCTTTAAACGATAAATATTGATGTCGGGCATAACCCCCATAGAAGTCTGCACGAATGCAGCTTTTTGCTTTTGTTTATTTAAAGTTGAAATGAAGTTTTGCAAATTAACAAATGGAATATCTCGGCTCTGGGTAAGCGTATCGAAATGGGGTTTTGAGTATAAGAAAGTGCTTGGAAAAAGGAAAATTTTGAGACCCGAAAGAACTTGATCGGATAACCGGAACCGAAATAAAAGTGACATTGCGTGAGAGGCTCTAATTTATTTATTAACAACTTCTTGGACACGAGGTTAGGTGCAAATGAAAGCTAACAAGTTTTTCCATCAACTGCAAAAAGTTCTACAAAAAATATTCAATACCTGAAGAGTTATACGCGTTTTCGACCCTGAGTGTACATATGCATAATAAGCTATTAATGCTTCTTTTTGCCCCACGTTATCCAAAATTATTTTCATTGCATAACAGTATGTTGTGACGAAGTGAATTTTTGCAGACAAAAATGTAATTTAATTTAATCATAAACTTCGCCACTTTTCCCATCTTACGGCCGAAAGATTAAAAATTGTTCTGTTTATTTTTATTTAGCTCGCGACATGTAGTTTTCTGTAGTAAAATAATGTAAGGTTCCACAGCGATGAGAAGTTTTCTAAAATAAAATTTTAATTAATTCCGATAAGTTATTCCGGATGGCGTTGGTCACAGTTAAATTATTCCCCACTTGGTATTCAACACCAAGTTGGAGGGGATTTTACTTTCTTGGGGAACCAGCTAGTCAAACAGACACAGAAACGAGAGTTGATTTCTGCGAGCCTAGAGGATTACCACGTGAGGATCTAATAGACCGACCGACCGTTCACCGAAGATCACCACGTGTGTAGTTCAATAGTCTCTGCCATCGCCACAAAATATAATAGCAATGTAAGTTTTAAAATATTTCTTGGTATTTCCGTAAATCTCAAAATTAAATTCCATCTTAACAGTTAAATGAATTAACACAGGGTTCTAAAATACTGTACCGACCGACCGCCCGCCGTAGACCACCACGTGAGAGTTTACTTAACTGTGCCCCGTATATCAGCAGTGTAAATTCACAATTTATTTTATTTGATACACTTCATAAATAATATTTTCATGATAAACTAGCAAATCTCTGTTAAATATTCATGGTCCGATTTGCCTATATTAGAGAAGTGTACGATAAAAATTATTTGATCCGAGATAAGCAACTGTTTCTTGCCGGCGTTTTTATCCGCTATTACCAGATAAGAAATATAACATTAAAACGCGTGATTTAGCAATAACACTTTAAAACGATTTCAAATTTGATGTATCAGAGTGTAAATATATTTTTCCGAAATACCGATGCACATCATAGACCTAACAAATTTCTCCTTGTTAATGTTTGTCCAATCGGGGGCCCTGTTAGATTCTCAAGATTTAATCCAGATAGCTATGTCCCAAATAATTTCCAAGGGAAAATGGACGTAGGAGATATTTCGAGAGAATTATTATTTTGTCTCAAACTGTGGAGTCAAAATAATATTTGCCAAGTTGGTTGGGATGATAGAAACCCGCCGTCTGTAAATTTCTGTTTTAGTAAACCGAATTTTGCCGCGTAAAACCGTTCCAAAGCCTATTGTTTTAACTTAACCGTTGTTTCATAATTTATTGTGTTAAAATAATATCCGACAATATCCGACATGTTGTCGGATTGGTAGAACTCCGTTTTCCGGCTCTGTTATAGTTTCATTTTGTTTTAAATGATTTTCAGTAATTTGTTATAGTCCGAGAGTTCAGGGGAAAATCTAGGAGATACTCTGAATGAATAAATTATATTTAAATTTTGATACATGCACCTTTTCACTGTACATCTGGCAAGAAACACGTGGCGAATCTTAATTCCGATCCGAATGCAATTAGAGGTACTCAACTATGTGGTTTGAGGCGCTTGGCGAATCTCTCTGAACCGAACCGACACCGTGGAGATTAATTCTGGCTGTCCGTCCAGGCAGAATGATCTCTACCGAGCGACTGAATCCGATTACCATTCTATTCGGTATCAGTTCTCCACAATTTCACCAAGTTCTTTACAGCACATACTGCCGACTCATATCTAACGTGTATGCAGATATGATAAATTCTGTCCCAAAAACAGTTGTTTGCTTTTGCTAAAAATTTAATTGCTTTCTGCTTTACTGCTAACTTGTTTTGTCTTAACATCCACTGCTTGCTTGCTTGCTGTTATAACTGACCGTACCGCTTATTACCGTTTTACCGCTTTGCCGCCAAGCCTACTAACATTTTGCACACTATTTGCTTGGCCTTGTTGCTAACCGAATTAATAAGAAAATATTAAAATCAGTAGTTAATATCTTCTCACCGCCTGGTTCCTTGTCTTCGTAGCTTCATTTGTTTTTCATAGTTTCACTTGCTTTCTTAGTTTCACTTTGTACATAAACCGAAATAATATATCTTAAGTTATACTTGTAAATTTTCATAATATGACATATCTTAAGTTGTGACATGATTGATCTGAACTCTATAGGAGTATTTTGGTACCTGACCGTTTTATTTATTTTCATAATTATTGTTTGTTGGTGAATACTTATTATATTTTAATAAATGTTGTTATTTTCTAAAATGTGCGTTTTACTGTTGTGTGTGAATGAAAATCTAATCTGCCGTCCAGACCCCTGGACATACCGTGTCTCCACTGTAGCTATCCCAGCCCTACTGCAACAGGCTGCGTTTAGGAGGCTAATGTGGGACCTTTGCCCCACTAAAAATTGCAAAGGTGGCACTCGAGATAACCGAATTTAACCGAAATAAAGTGACGCTTCCGCTTGTCTATGCGCTAGGCAACCGGGAGATAGCTCGTCACAATGTAGCCATTTCTGCGCAAGCGCCTCAATATGAAATCTCTAGTCGAGCCGAGCCCATGATCAATGTGTACACCCAGAAAGGAAACTATGCTTAGTTTGTATCTTATTTGTTTCAAAATATATGTTAAGAGCATCACTAGCTCAGGTCGATAGCTAAAGCTTACGATTTGTGTCTTTTCAATATTTAGTGATAAATTATTAGCCGAAAACCACGCACATTGCATTGCTTACACTCTGTTGGCTAGTAACTGTGTTTGGATCGCTAAAGATCAGTGACGTATCATCTGCATACATTACCAACGACTGCTCAACAGTCCGTGGTATTTCATTTGTGTATAGAATATAAATCAACGGCCCCAAAATGGATCCCTGTGGAACACCTTTCTTCATTGTCGTAACATTAGATTTTAATAATTCATTGTTTATCCATTTCGACAACACACTGCATAGGATCCCATGATCCACACTGTCAAATGCCTTCGATTGATCAAGGCACATGTACATGTATATACTTGCATAAAAATATACATACTTATCTGAGATCACAGAAATACATGAATAATTTTCTCTTCACTTTTTTCCTGTTTCATGAGTTTCTTAGTGTTGCCTTTTTTTGAAATTTTGTTTGTCGCTACGATTCAAAAAACTTTTTGAGGCAAGTCCATTTGAAATTTTTGTGAAATAAAGAAACATAGAGAGACATAACTGTAGAGAGGAAGGATAGAGATATTTTGAGAAAACGATCTTTCAAATATCGCGGGTTAATGAACTGGCGGTGTTAGAGTGCCCTTGTGTCTAATATTTATAATATGTACATCAGTGCGAAATACACTTTTTTTTGGCTAAGTAGCTAGGACTATTAAACAATGTTATTTTATGGCATAATGTAGCGTAATGTAGCTTACGTCTGTTATTAGATTAAAGTTAAATTTTACAGAAGGATTATATATTCATACAATTACTTATAAAGCAACTGTAACGGGCTAGATCAAAAGATATTACTCCGTTAGAGGCAAATTTAAATAACAGGAATGTCATTGATAAATTCACGATATACCCTTTAGGCGAACAAGTAATAGATTACAATAATTTATTTCTTTTTTATTGCCATGTCTACTATGCATGCAGCAGGTCTTTTATCTCCATTTTAATCCACTTTGTGCTGTTGCTTTGTAAAAAAAAATCAATGAAGGCTTAAAAACAAACGCAGAATAAATACAGTGAACAATGCTGTTTGACGTATGTATATTAGACGAGTGAACTTTGAGTGGAAAACCATGAAAATATTTTCACGGTTTTATCAAAACGGCGCTTTTTTAAACAAAGGTTATAAAAGTAAACGTGATTTCATTTTGACAAAATGTTTAAATTGTTTGGTAATAATTGAAACAATATTGTGTTTTTCTATGTGGACGATGCACCAGTATTCGTTATTTTCCTCAAAATTAAATAATAATAGTAATAATAATACATTTATTTGCCAATATAACTTGAGAGCTTATAGCCCGAGAGCCCACTACATTTTGAAGGTAGTCATTTTATCAAAGCTGATTTTCGCCATATGTAAGTAAGGCCTTGTATGGTACATGAATGAAGCGATCTTCAGCTGCCATTCTTTTGGTGGAGGTGAGAGTAATATTGAGCCATCCCCTCGTTTATTTGTAATAACAAATGATGAAAAATCACCTTCAGCCGAAAAAATGCCGTAGAATATTATTCAGCTGCGCGTATAAACAGGTGTATAGATCATAACAAAAATTTACCAAACTTGAAATCGATTTTAGTGATAGTATTGTAAGCGTATTTAATGAAAACAAACCTTATTTGAGCATGTGTCGGGGGATTAAATTTCAGCTAATCAACCTTTATTTAAATTTAAGCTTTGGTAGTTTTGCATAACTGTTTTGTGTCATATTTTCAAAATTGAACGTTATATCTACAGCGTTTGTGTAAGAGTCTCGACTATACTTGCTATATAGATTCGGAAAGTGTTGGTTTTGGTATTGCACTAAAGCGTAAAGAGAGACAGAAACAAATTCAAATGCCACAGCCAGAGCTACCCACGCACATGTGGTGGGGAGAGCAGGTGTTATGCTGTACGATAAACAAGAATAGCCTAGTTGCTTCGCTTTCGCTTGCTCCTATTGCCACACCTAAACGAACATTCTTCGAGTCTGTATAGTGAAGGATACCCCTCTCTATTGTAGGCATTAGCAGATGTTCCTTGGCGTCCTTTTCTCAGTTGATTTCGGAGCGTTTCACATTTGAGGTTGTCATTGAAATTGTTAAATAATTACGTAAGACGAAAATGTTTATTTAATGATATTTAATTGCACTTTTCAGGCTACGATTTCAACTCAGCATTTTCCTAAGAAGGGAAAAAGGCCCTTCGATATATTAAAATGGAATGAAAAATGTACCAATAAGCTAACCATTTTATTCTTCGCTGATTTACTGCACTATTTATATAATTGTTGCACATTCTATAGGATACTCGTCGCAGCTTTTTTTGTAAATAATATTAGTTTCAGACATTTTTTATTTAATTCCAAATTTTCAAAATATTTTCATTTTAATTTAAATAATTAATAAATTTCTTAGTTATTGATCGATATCAATATCCTCTTTGAAGAGTGATGAACATTTTATCGAAAAAGGTTATGAAAACAATATTCATACTACACATCTGATGGTTAGTTTTGACGTAGTTAGTTTGTTCACTAACGTCCCAGTAGATAAAACTTTAAAAATAACCAAAGACAAATTGATAAATGAAAATAATTTGGAAGCTAGAACTAAATTGAGTGTAAATACCATAATGGAACTTTTAACTATGTGTATAAAAACAACTTATTTTCAATTGGAAAAGGATTTCTATCAGCAGGATTTCGGTATGGCTATGGGTTCTCCATTATCAACGATTTTAAGCCATATATTTATGGAGGATTTTGAGACTAGACATGTTAAAAACTGTGCATATAAACCGGTTATCTGGTGGAGATACGTAGATGATATGGTATTGAGTTACTAGGAAGTTTTTTGGAACATTTAAATAATAAAGAACCTTCTATTAAACTCACTTTAGAAAAGGAAACTAGAAATGCATTACAATTTTTAGATGTTTTAATTAAAAGAGTAAGTGGTACAATTGAAACAAGTGTTTATAAGAAACCAACACATAGGAACAGATATTAAATTTCAACTCAAATCAGTCATTGTACGTTAAGAGGGGTGTTGTAAAATGTTTGTATGATATGGCCAAAATCATTTCTTCTAATGATGAAGTACTAAACAATGAGATGCGGTTTATAAAGGAAGTTCTTATAAATAACCAATACCCTGGGGGTTTTGTCGCTAAAACCTTCATAAATATTGAAAATAACAATCAGGTACGACAAAAACCTGAAAAACGTTACACAGAGTTAATTCCTTATGTATGCGGATTATCCGAAAAGTTGCGCCGCATCGGTGATAGATTTGATATTAGGACGGTATTTCAAATAAACAACACTTTAAGATCTATTGTGACAAAGATGAAACCGAAGAACCACGAGCAAAGTTTAAAAAACTGCATTTATAGTATTCCGTGTGAGTGCAACAAACAATACGTGGGTGAGTCATCCAGACCTTTTAGTGTAAGATTGGGCGAACATCAAAATTACATAAGAAAAAATGAAATTCAGAGGTCCAAGATCTGCGAACACGCTTGGGAGAATGAACACAGAATAAACTGGGACTCGGCAAAAATTTTAACAAAAGAGGCAGATAGCAAAAAAGAAAAATTAAAGAACTTCACAAACTTAATATTGTTTAAAAACTACAAAAAAAAAACTGTTAACTATATCAACAGTTGTATGTAAATGGTAAGTATCTATGGATATTGAATATAACAAACATTCTTAGAGCTGTGTATTCATCATACACAGCAAAAAAGATTTTTCAAAAAAGCCTTAAAAAAACAAACAGAATAGATTTCCGAAACGTCGGCGAAATATTTAATTTCAAGTTTTTACACTTATTTGTGTTGTTTATTTAAAAAAAGCAACCTTTAACTGATCCTTTGACGTAAAAGTAACAGGCGTAGAGGTTATTTACCAGTAACATACTGGTTAATCGTGGTATTTTGTAGACCGCTTAAAAAGAAAACATACATGTGGCAGGAAGTCCCAAAGAACTGAAGAAGGAAAAAAATTAAGATAATGCCACAAATAACATTTAGACAATACCGTGTTCATCATTACCACGATTTAATTCACAACTAATGGACGACTAGCGAACCCTGGCGCTGATATATCATCGTTCAATAAATTTTATTACCTGGTTCAGTGCATCATCTATTAAATAATTGATTCAAGTTTTGTGTTATAACTTCTCATAACGTTTAGTTATAACATCAGCATAGTATAATAACCTACTTTACCCACTTTGGGTGTAAATAAGTAATACTGGCAGTAGAATTACTGCCATAAGGAGCAATCTGAAATCCAAATACAAATTTCCCACTCGATCGATTAAAGATAAGTCTTTGTCCCTACGGTAATATTTCTTAACGGTGCTAGAACATGCCTTTATCTAAACCTTAATGACCGATCCGCATTGAGAATGTCAAATTTCTAATAAGGGTCTATCTGGATTGCGAAGATCTGAATACAGTAGTGGTTTGTATAGCTGATAATGATATCCTTCCGGGCTCGCCGTCTCTCGGTAAACTGATAATAGCTCCGATAAGCTGCCCTTACCCTCGACAAGCTATTACTTTATCTGCTCACGTTGCAATAATGTGCTAATGTATATGGAATAACTCCACCTGAGTCTTTCCTCTAAGCTGACAAGAATCGATTCGGCACGGCGCTCGGCGACATATGGAGCTAAAGGGTTTATTTTAATGTTTAACAAACACTCGCCCCAGAATCTATTATTGGATACTTTATTATTGATAGTGCTTGGATTCTACATGGTGAGCTCTGTAAGCACGAACTCACTTTATATATTAATTATAATAGGATGAATAAAGAAGCCACATTTTTTAATTTGAAAATTTCATTTTGGAATAGTAGCAGAAAGTTATTATACAAGTTATACTAATGTCCCAAAAATAGAAACTTAATTATAATGTGGGGTGTAAAATAAACTATAAAATATGATACTAAAGAAAAGTTTTTGTGCTAATTATAGAAAAAAATATCATAATAGGTTACAGAAACGTCAAAGAGTCTTCGTATGTAATAAACTTTTGAACTGAGATTACCAGATTTCCCATACCATAGATCAATTTAAATTTCAAATTGACATTAGCTGCGAAAAAATGAAAACAATAATAATAATAATAATAATAATAATAATAATAATAATAATAATGTAACAAAAGTCAAATTAGGGGAGCCAAGTCCAGCCCTGTTGCATATAGATTCATCGTATTCTCTTATTTCGATCTCAGTAATATTTTAAGGGTCGAGACTTTAGTACAATAACGTAAAATACTGGTCATATACATCTGTTTTATGTTGCAAACTGATTTATTTTAGAGCCCAGGAAACATGCTTTGTTAACTTTAGTCTTTATTAAATAGTGGACGTTAGCAATAGGAAGCAATACATAACCATCTAAATTATTTTATGTCCAATTCGCTTTTCTTACTTGAAGTTAAGGACCCGTCAAACTGTTATAGATAGTTATTTTTTCTGCTGTTTGCAATATCCTATAAAGAATATGTTTCAATACAGTTATAAGCAAACAAATAATAATTCATTTTTAAACATGCATAGAGTATATAGGCTCCAATACTAGTTAGCTAATAGATGGTGAGGTTGTTTTTATCAGTCAATGTCAAGTATAATTATTTCACACTTATTCATAGAAATTGTCTTGAATTTGCATGAAACATCGTTATGAGTGGCTTTATGTCTTTCTGATGAGCTCCAGAATAAGGGCGAAAAATGTTTCAAAGGCTAAGCATTTCCAAGAAACAGAATGATAGATTTCATGAAAATGTAATCCATTAGAATGAAACATTTTTTAAGACAAGGTAGAAAAATAAATTCATTTTAGGACTTTGTTCTCATTTTTAACTGAATCTTCATAATCGTAGGGGTTATGTAGATACTAGTTTAATCTGCATGGCCGTAGGGGACTGTGTGGATGCTAGTGTTAGAATGAGAATTGTCAAATAAGAAATTAGACAAATTCATTTTAGGATTTTAATTTGCTAGCATAACCAGAATTCAGGTTATCGAAAGAATGCAAAGATTTCATTAATATTTTAACCCAAAGTTTTTCTTTTAGTTATAGATAGTTATTTTTTCTGCTGTTTGCAAAATCCTATAAAGAATATGTTTCAATTAATAATATAATTTACAAACTATAGGGTATTATTGTTCGGTGATGATTCCATTGTAACTTTTTTATCAAGATACGACCAAGTGAACCATTCTTCTGGTAACTTTCTAACAAACATTTTTATTCCATAATTTTTAGTCAAAGTCAAGAAAGAATATGTTACCTACATTACGTCCAAACGTAGAAAAAACATACACCCATTATGTAAACAAACTGTTTTCATTTTACACGTTAGTTTATCATGCACAACAAACTGCACATATTTTTTTGGCACATTTTCCAATTATTTAACATCAAACATGTATAATATGAAAGTATTGGGAAGTTAACTCTCATTAAAACTACCCTGTACATGATACGTAATAATTTACAATCTACAATGGAAAATATATGACGGCATAGCGGGTTGATATAGAAGGGTAACCAATCTGATTGATGTCCCGTCAACCTGTCCTCAGCTAATGTTACCGGATATGAATTAGTCTAAATCAAATTTTAAATGGTAAATGTTGCATATGATCATTCACTTTTGTCATTTGCTAAATATATTATCGAATAATCAAAATAATCAAGTTTATATTTATTTGTATCCGTTGTATAGAACATGAGTTAAAATTGTAGTGGATAGAGTATTCAACCTTCTCATTTACGAGTTCACGAAAACAATTGACAATTAGTTAACTTACTTTCGAAGAATTTTAAATCGCGTCGAGAAATATCATGAGGATAGTCGAATTGTACGTGGTAACATCTGTATCCAATATTTAAAAGTTGACAGTGATGTATTTTATAACATGTAAAGGATGAAATGTTTTGGCACTCATAACAGGATTAATCGCAATCCATGTATTTCAAAGGAAACTAATAACACATAAGTAAAGCTGTTCAAGTCTATTTGGAAATGAAAAAGAGGAATAAAAGCTCGTTACAAATGCAAATCCTATGAAAACATAGTCATGGTACTTACTAGTATTTTCTTTATATTGTATATTATATTATATTGGTGATCTCTACTGTCAATAAATTTGTATGAATACCCGTACTACGACATTTCTACCTGCTTTGGATCAATCTTTGGCGATCTGTCCTTGTCTCTGCCATTGTCATATGTCAGTTGATCTCTTTCATAACCAGTTATCATCAGAAAATTCAAACATCATAGATGGGTTTAGAGAGTTTTTCGAAGTTTAATAAGATTACTAATCATCATTAGTATGGAAATATTACACAAATTAAACAACAGACGTTATACAGAAATATATTTGTGTTCAAGACTGCCTTTAGTAATATTTGGTATAGTAATAATATTCAGTAGTTTCAATTTGTTAATTCATATTCACCTCCAACCCCACGCCACAGGCGTGAAGACATGGTAAAGAGATATGGCCGCAAGAACACATGCCAAGTGAACTGCTGTAACTGTGGATAAAAAATACTTCTCTCCCTTTAAGAATAAACTAAAATAATCATTATATCAAAATTCGCGATAAACAAATGATACTTTAATCAAAATTAATGTGCCACACAAAATCCTCTACATTCTGAAGTAACCAGGAGTCCGAGACAAGAAGAACCTACGAAACTTCAGGTTCTATAAGGTGAGTGCCAGCATTTTAATTTTGGCCCTTAACGACTCAATTTATTTCGAAAATTCTTAGTCTACAAAGAAGTTGTCAAGGAAATGGATTTGTCTCTTAAATAAGGATTATTTCATTTATGCCACTATGGTTATTTTGTGAAAATATAAGCAACGTTTTTATGCTATTCTTGATATCATTATCAAGTACCGCATTAATTTATGTGTATTATTTCACATTAACAAAACCCAAAATGTAGATATTGTCTGTAATTGATTATTTGTGGCATATTCAGATTTTCTTACTTTCTAGTGGGTATTTTGCCACTGAAAAATATTTAAAAATTTTAATGAAAAAACCTCTGTGCCAAAATGGAGGTTTAATCATTTATTTGTACATTAACTTTATGTTGACACCATAGATTGACAAATCACAGTCTAAGTCAGTGAATTATTTAAAGAGTAAACTGAAGATTAGAAGACAGTATCTATAATAATACAACTATTGTTTACATCTTTTTTGGATGAAAAATTTACACTCGCCGATAGACGAGAAGACCGACTTTTTGACATCTTTTCGTACGTAAAACCTCTGCCATTTTGTTTCTACAACTTTGTTTTGGATACACTCTTCTGAAAATTTATATTTCACATGTATTGAATAGAATCCTGGTGTCTTTTTTTTCTAATGGCAATTACCTTTAGAAATTTTTCCACTTTGATTGGCCTATTATCTGTGGCTCCTACATTAATAATGATAGGTTCTAATAAAGTTATGTTGAATTGAATTTACTGGTCTATTATTTATTTTTGAATGGTTTGCACCATGTGCTTTTTCGTAAAAAATTTAGAAAAAATCAACTTGAGCATTTTTCAAATGTGACCACGTGTTTACGATAGAGAATGATGAAGTGAGTAAAACAATTATGTGGATAATATGTGTTCATTTAAATTATGGTCAAGTTTAAAAGCTTTCATTTAACTTGCAATGTTAGTGTGTTAGTTTGTTTAGGTCAAATCTTGCAAGCTGAATTAGAACCACTTTCTAATATCCTATGGGGTTGAAATTTTACACGTTTCAGTTTCAATGACAATGCATTTTTATGACAGGCATGACCTGATTCTATGCCCAGTACACTTGTACTGTACTAAAAAGCAAAAACATTTTTTTTAAATTCATACACCTAGTAACCAAAAGCTTTGAAGGCGGTTAGTTGAGCAAAGCAACCATGCAATATGACCGTTTCCAAAGCATTTAGTTTCCAGGTGTATGAATTAAAAAAAATATTTTTTACTTTTTAGTAGTTTTTTTTTACATACTTAAAAGCTTTTTCTTAAAAACATTCTTTTATACAATTTTTTTGTTACTAAAAAAAAAAATTATATTGACGTTTATATATGTCGAAAACCAGCAATTTTTCGAGAATAGTCTTGTCATAAAATTTGTTAGAATGCATTTTCCTATCACATGCAGACGAGGTACAAAGTTCTCGGAATCTAATAATATCGCTACCCTTAATTGAGGAAAGACCATATTTCTTCAAAATTGGAGTCATTTATAAACGCTATAGTCTGTACCTACCTTTTTCATAATTCAAATATCTCGTTAAGTTATTGAAAAAGTAACCATGTGAATAAAGTGGAAAACTCTGTATATCTCACCCGCCTATATCTACATCGCTCCCTAATGTCACCATATTGTCGACGTCTTGGCTATAGTCGATGGATAACACTTTCAAAGGTGTTAAGGGAATAATGAATGGCATTTATAATTAGTCACGCTTCAAGTCTAGCGCCAGACAGTAATTCTAAATCGTAGTTAAAATAATGTCGCTTCAAGAATAACCATTATCTGATAATGATATTTATGTTAAATGATGCAAATTACGAATGAGGATGAGGAATATATTTTTGAAACAACTAAATAAATTATGCAACCATTGTTGTCAGTTGCCTCGTGATAAAACTACCCGTTTTACACTCCAGCAATAGATTCGTTTTTAAATAAAGGCCCGAGATTTAGATATAAACCTTTATTCACAATGAAAGGGAGAAAATAAGCGATTACACTTTGACAAATATGATGCAACAATCGAAAACGTCTATAATTTTTGGAACAATTCTCGCCGGACTCTCGATTCACACTTCTATTTTTTAGAACAGAATAAAAACATTTCTCAGCTGGCAAAATTTCGCTTAGTTAGCGATCGAGCAATCAAACACCGTTCTTTTTAATGTATAAGGTGATGAAATATGGCTCTGACACTCTCCCACCTGAGACATGTTTAGAACAAATAAACAGGGCTCATTATCTTTCTAGAGCTAATGAGACAATCAGCAAACTTAGACATCTAGAACAATAATAAAAAATGCTAGTTTAAACATAGCCTAAAGAAAATGAAATAAATTATTCATGCACATATGCATTTTTTCTAATTCTACAGTCATTAAGAATACCTAACCGGGACGTTAACTTTACGCCCACCTCGCGTAACTATCACTCTCGATTCGGGTACTCTGCTTTTTGACACTACTCCCGAACCCGCACTTTCGTCTATTGAAGGTGGCTCCGGCTCCATGAGGGGCGCCGAACCGGGCCTGTTTCCCATCTGAGAGAAACTGACCCCTTTTCGTGAGGACCTTGACCAGTCGGACTTGACCGTCATTTCCAGGAAAAAGCTCGATTACACGACCAAGAGGCCAATTTACTCGTTTGTCTTGATCGTTACCCACAAATACCACTTCTCCCACCTTGATTCGGCTTTCTTTACTCCTTTTGGACCACAATTTTAACTGACCCAAATATTCACTCCGGAACCTTCTCCGAAGATCTTCCAGCAACTTTTGTCTGTGTAACACTTTCCTCGATAGCGACTGTTTATCAACGGCATCACAATCTGGAACCTCCCATGGTATCTGGTCTCTAAGGAACATCACTGGCGTTAGAGGTACCAGTTCATTGGCATCTGACGAAGGGCAAGTAAGTGGCCTTGAATTTATAACTGACTCACAGTCACAAAGGACAGTTGTTAGACTTTCATAATCCAGCAAAGCACTGCCTAACATTTTTCTTAAGAGTCGTTTCAAGACGCCCACAAGTCTTTCCCAAAACCCACCCCACCACGCAGCCGCAGGTGGGTTAAACCTCCATCGAATGCGTTCGGCACTACTATCCTCGGCAATTTTCTGAAAGTCTACTAACGAGAAAGCGTTTTCCGTACCGACAAAGTTTGTCCCATTGTCACTATATATAGTCTTTGGACGACCTCGCCTGGCAATAAATCTACGCAGAGTTTGCATAAAATCCACCGCTGATAACGAACTACAAAGTTCTAGATGCACAGCCCGATAGACGGCACAGGTAAAAAGACACACCCACACCTTTTCTCCAGACTTGAGATATAAAGGGCCCGCGAAGTCTACGCCTGTTATTTCAAATGCTACCGCGTCTCGAACTCGATCCATTGGTAACGGCGGGGAACTTGTATCAAACGGCTTAGCATTATGTCTTTTACAGATAACACAACCAGAAATCGCTGATTTTATAGCCCGTCGACCGCCTAAGATCCAATATCTTTCTCGTAAAATACTCATCAGTCCTTGGGCACCAATATGACATAATTTAACATGTTCTCTAAATACCAACCGATTTATCACTAAATGTTTGGCAGGCAAAACGATTGGGAACCGAAAATTTTCGTGATCGTCTCGATTGCTAATACGAGTTTTCAACCTGATTAAACCATTGTTGTCTTTAAAAGCCTTTAGACCACGTAGTTTCTTATCATTTTCGTTCGCAAATGATTCCTGTTGTATTAGTTTGAGCACCAAGATTTCTGCTTCGTCACATTCTTCGGCACACAGGTCACCTTTTCGCTTGGCATCCTTATTTCTTACATTGTATATAAATCTAATTATCCACGCGCACATTCTTAGAGTCTTTAGGTATTGAGAAAAATAGTACATATGCCAGTCATCTAACGCCATCAACTTACTCTCACTGTTGACCAGCACTGTAACCAGTTTTTTTCTCTTTTCTTTATTAACCTCCTCTTCATCATAATGGAGATTATCCTGAGGCCAATGCGACGAGTTTTGGTATAACCAGGACGGGCCCTCCCACCATCTCGATTCAAGCAGTTGTTTAGCAGAACAACCTCGAGATGGGAGGTCAGCCGGATTTTGTGTGCCAGGAACATGATGCCAGTTTTTGTCTGAAGATGCTGATCGAATTTCCTTTACCCGATTCCAAACAAATGTTGACCATTCTTCAGGTCTTCTAATCCAACTAAGTACGGTTGTGGAGTCACTCCAGAAAAAATTCTCTAGTTCGATGTTGAGATTCTCTTTGCAAGTTGTATATAGCCGAACAGCTATGACAGCTGCCATCAATTCGAGTCGAGGTATTGACAATGATTTTAAAGGGGCTACTCTTGACTTGGCAGCCAGAAGATGCACAAACACCTCGCCATCCCTCACTCCCCTTAAAAAAACAGTCGCAGAAAAAGCGTCCTTACTCGCGTCACAAAATGTATGCAAAGTCCATTGTTCGGCTTCTTCGGAGCCCGCGTTTATCCATCTAGGAATTTTTATAGCTGACAAATACGGCAGCTCCTCCATCCAGTTTCGAAAATGCGTTTCCATTACAGGGTCAACCGGTGTATCCCAAGTCAGCTGTTTTTCCCATGTCTTTTGCAACAACAGTTTTGGTATTAGCGTTGCAGGACAAGTATAACCAATGGGATCGAATACTCTCTGAGCTTGTGATAACATCATCCTCTTGGTTACGGGTTTATTTACAAATTGCTCTATGGTTTTGTCGTCTTGGTTTATACTTAGAGTATCGTCTTGTTTGTTCCATTTCACTCCCAACACGGGGGTGGAATTATCATGGTTGTCACCTTGGACTTGATATGTGTGCTCCCACCCTCTCAGGTCAAACTTGCCTTCAGCCATTACGGTGCTGGCCTCTTCGACAAATGTTCTCAACTCTTTATCATTTGCAACACTAGTTACACAGTTATCAACGTAAAAGCTATTTGACAGTTTAATGATGGTTTCTTTTGAAAAAGGTTTGGAATCAGATTCCTTCAACATCTTAGACAAATGATACTCTATTGTAGTTCCCAAAAGGAACGGGCTACTGTTGATTCCGAACACCACACGACGATGGCGATGTACTATTTGTCTGCCCTCTCTGTCAGACCATAAAAAACGAAGGAAGTCTCTATCAGCCTCATGTATACTAATCTGTAAAAATGCTTTTCTAATGTCTGAGACTACACCAATTTTCTGTCGCCTAAATCTTAGTAAGATATCAGGAATCAATTCAATCAAGTTTAGACCCTTCTCAAGGCACTGGTTTAAGGAGGGACTATCTCTTTCTCTAGCTGAGGCGTCAAAAACAGGCCTTATTTTTGTGGTCAAGCTGCTGGGTTTAATTACCGGCCTATGTGGTAAGTAGTGAGCTTCTTCTGTAGTTTGTGTTTCTAAAACTTCCTCGATAATATTTTCGTTCAACCAATCTTTAAATACTTGGTCGTAGGCTTCGAAATATCCGTCATTAACAATTTTCTTAACAGTATTCTCTAATCTCTTCTTAGACATCCGATAGTTACTTGGTAATGCCGGATGTCCGTCTAACCACGGCAGCCTTACTTCATACCGACCATCTACGTCAGTTGTGACAGTTTCCAGAAAAAGTTTTTTAGCTGCCAACGCTGTTTCTTCACAAGTCTTTCTTTCCGCTGGATCTTTTATACCCAAAACATCTAGCTCCCAGAGGTTAGTAATCGAGGCATTGTTGATGAAAAGGGAGACAGAAGTTATGGACAGGCTTTGCAGTTTTTCCTGGGGTATCTTACCCATCAGGGTCCAACCTAGAAGCGTTTCGATGGCCACCAGCCCGCATTTCAGAACATATCTCTTTCCCGTATACAGTTTTCCAGCAATATCGGAGCCTATTAAAAGTTCTATGGGAGTGTCGTCACGTGAGTCTGATATATGTATATTTAGCAAGCGAAGCTCTTCCATCCAGGGACCATGAAATACACCAGACACTTCGTTGCAAATTACGGGTTGATCCAAAGCTTCAAAAGTACAACTATAGTTGCCATTACTCAATGTGACGTCATAACAATCGTGCTTTTGAGATAACTCATTTCCGCCAAACAGGCAATGAATCATGTTAATGTGACGTTTAGACTTGTACCCCAAAAATCCAGCTGTAGACTTCATTATATATGTCTTTTGGGATCCTGTATCTATCAGCGCGCGCACGTATTGTTTTTTCTGCGAATTTTCCATTTGTACGCGGAGCGTTTGCAAAAAAACATGTTGATTTGTACTGTTTGTAAGTGCTTGGTGGGTTCCCGCCACGACTTTTTCCTCGGTATCCTTTTGATCGTATTTTCTTTCTCTCTGCCGATTCGCTGAAAGTTCTAGACACATTAGAGCTACGTGGGATTTTCCACAAACAATACATTTTTGTCGTCCTCGGCAGTTACGAGACTGATGCCCAATTCTTAGACAGCGAAAACAGGTTCCATTTTCCAACAAAATGTCCTTTTTTTGATCATAACTTAGTTTTTGAGCCTTAAAACAACTCGCACTCTCATGTAAATTCTGACAAAAAATACATTTATTTGTTGCCGCGAAATTTATTAAACCCGTCGCAGTAGAAAGTTTAGGAGAATTTTCTTCGCATCCCTTTGATTTACTTTCACCACGTCTTAAATCCTTATTTCTCTTATTGCTTAAATCAAAACCCTCGCCCGCCAAATTAACATGTTGTTCATTATCGACTTCATTTTTTAAAAACTTCATGAGGCTTCCGAGACGACTTTCCATTGTAGAAACACCTACGGTGTGCATTATTTCTTGCGACGCGGCACCTGTCAAACCTGTCAAAAGTGGGCTGTCTGGTAAACGTTGCCAAACTCTAAGTAAATCTGACGGGAGACATGACTCGACCAAAGGAAACAACATGGCTGCATATTTATCGGATGTAATGCCGAGTGTCTCTAACGCCCGTAACTGCGACTCTAATTTATCATATAAGAAAGACAAGTCTATTTTATTGCCAGACGAAGTGGTATTTATAACTAATTTAAGCAATTCCCGAACATAAACTTCGATCTGCAAATCCTCACGCCCGAACCTAGAGATCAAACAGTCAATAATTTTACTATAGTTACCTCCTGTAGCGGGAAAACTGTCAACAAGTTGTCTAGCTCTACTACCCGGCACCATAGCTTGAATCAAATATTCCACCTTATCGTTCAAGTCTATATCCGGATCGTCATGCACTTTTTGGAACTGAGACCAGAACGGCAACCAATCTTTAATATTCCCATCAAACTTCTTAAATTCTAAAGTGGGTAATTTAAATTTACGCCTACCTGCTCTACTGTTAACGGTTCCATCAGTTATCACAGAAGCAGTTACCTCATTATCCACGGCGTCTGTCCATGTGGGCTGCATACGTTCTTCGCAGCGACTATTCAGATCCGTGAATTTCTTGATATAACTGTCACTAGCCTCCATCTCTGCTAATAAATCTCCTTCATTGGCATCATCATCTAATAGAAGATTATAGATTTCGTTGTCAACTTGTTTCAAATCTTCGATTTTTAGCCGCAGAATATCCAGACATACCTTCATGAGTCGTAGTTCACCTTCCGGCGTCTTTAATAGCTCATCTAGTTCTTTCGCCGACTTAGTAAAAGTGGTGCGAAGTACTTTCCGGTGTTTCTTCTTTTGTTCCATTTTTCACTGCAAACCCACCGCACTCGACTATCAACACATTTAGCAGACGGTAAAAGTTTGTCCAGTGATCATCTATTCACTTTTACTACACCTATTATAACCACGACTTATTAATTTTTTACTTAAAACTCCCCGTGTCCTGTCACGGTCGCCAAATGTCAGTTGCCTCGTGATAAAACTACCCGTTTTACACTCCAGCAATAGATTCGTTTTTAAATAAAGGCCCAAGATTTAGATATAAACCTTTATTCACAATGAAAGGGAGAAAATAAGCGATTACACTTTGACAAATATGATGCAACAATCGAAAACGTCTATAATTTTTGGAACAATTCTCGCCGGACTCTCGATTCACACTTCTATTTTTTAGAACAGAATAAAAACATTTCTCAGCTGGCAAAATTTCGCTTAGTTAGCGATCGAGCAATCAAACACCGTTCTTTTTAATGTATAAGGTGATGAAATATGGCTCTGACAATTGTAGTAACAATTTACTCAAATCTAAAATAAAATATAAGGATAAAATTGGGACTTCAGTGAAACTTTTTATAAATGTTTATTTTTACTTACCCTTTCAGGAATAGGTGATAAAATTTTTTTAGAGGTTCGGAAACAGGGGTGCTTTTTGTAAGTAAATAACAAATGAGAATCTTAACTAAAAATTCCAAAACAGTTTATAAAATATCGATTAGTTTGAAACTTTTGATAAAAAGTTCACCGGGATGCAGTTTTGAAGTCATAACCCTTTCCATCTCTTAAAAAATACAGTTTCTGCCATCCGATTTTACTCAAAAGCAATGTATTCTGCATTAAAAATATTTTCTACTAAGTTTAAAGTCTCAAGACAACCTTTAGCTTGAGACATACAACGTCATCTTGTGATAAAAATTAGACAAGATAACCAAAAAAATGCATGGTCTTGAAAATTCAGTGTTATTAAATAATTTATTTTCATTTCTTTTTCGCAGAAAGATGTGGTGATTTAATTTTACACTAATGCAAAACATTTTTTTTAAAGAAAAATAGTTGCATTTTCCCTAATTTGTTATCGGCTCAGAGGATTAGTGTTCAGTACCTCAAAGACGGCAGCACTGGTACCATTTTTTTGTGAGGTATGTACCCCCATTTTCTTTCGGTATAAGAAAATTATTATGGTAAAAATTAGGTACTTTTTATGCTCTTTCGTCAACATCTTGAAAACTAAGCGAGATAGGGTAAAATATTATTTAAACCTTTTTGACAGAGCGTAAAATTCTTTCCAATAAATGGTTGTAACAAAAATAAGGGACAGATGGTACTTAGGTTTGTACGGGCCGCCAGTCCCATAATGGGTTTCCGAAGCGCTTGTTTGTCGTCATTGTTTATATGAATTTTACACATGTAATTAACAATCTGCAAACAATCTATAAACTCAAGAAAACACTTTTTATGGCATAAAACACCTACTTTTTTGTATTGTCATAGTTCCTTGCAGTTTCCTGGTCTTAGATTATATCTTAGACATTCTCCGAGATGGATCTTATTTGTTGCAAACTTCTGGACGAAAAATATATTCATTATTACTTTTTTTTTTGTACAACGAACGAAGATTTTCTTCCTTAAGCGTGAAGTTATGATGTACTTCTGTTGAGGCAATTTACTGAATTATAATTTGAGCTTTTCTAGATACAATGTGTTCCTTTCCAAATCATATAGAATACATTTTTAATATTACTCTTTATTTTTTACTTATTATTTAGTAAATTGCCTTTTAACTATAACAAAGTTCTTTTATCGTACAAAAAACATATTGTTAACTAATAAGTAAAACAACTGAATAAGGAATCACTACTTTCACATCCAGATTTCCCATCCAAGTCTCTTTAAAGGAAAACTTCTTGAATATACTCGTGTATACTAGTACGTGGAAATAATTAGTAATACAAATGTAATAATTTATTTTTTAGTCAGATGTCATAAAAATTTGATAGGTCGGCTTCTAGAATATACGCCAAAAATTAAGTTTCTGGACCCTTACTGACTTGCTTTACTTATTTCCTCTCTTTATTTAATCACCGAATAAAAATTATTTTTTACTTTTTAATGCAATTCAGTTTTAATAGAAAACCATTGTTTAAAAAAATATATTTATTTTTTTATTTATTTTTACCTATATTTATTTTATTATTTATTTTTATTGCCATTATTCTTAATAATTCTTTCATCCCGAAAAAAAATAGTACACCAAGGTAATTCCATTTTTTGTAAACTTGTAAAGACTAATATCATACACAAACATCTAATATCGTTGGCCTACTGCTAGTTTTTTAGATATTAATAACATTTACTTAAAAATTCTGAAGCTTTATTATCTCCGTTTCCCTTGTTAGTAATTGGGACTAATATCAGGTGGTGATAACGCTAAATACAATACTTACAAACACACCTACTTTCGTGACTACGTTGCATACATTGAAGTTAGTCTAATTATTGTACACATTTGCGTGTAACACAAAAGACAAAAGTCCTGGTGTTATCGTATATCTCTAATGTTATATTCCTTATCTTATTTTTACTTAAATAGAGCGCACCAGACACGACACCTCTTCACATCAAACCATTCGCAGATGGCGATAAAAAGATATCCTGCTGTTAAAGAATGATTGATCTTCTCGCAACCATCAGCTATGAAACGTATTTCGCTTCAGCTCGGAACTAATAGGGAACTCCATATTCGAATTACCGTTCTACCTTGCTTTAGCAATTACAATTACTTTTTACCCGTTTATAATGTGTTTCTCGTTTAGAATGTTACGTGGTGTAAAACGTGGCGTGAGAATAAACTTTATAGTCATCAAAGATATTATATAGCAAGGAGGGATGCCATTAAAAGTAACGAGCTAACATTTATCTGTCACCTTTACGTACTCGCCTTTGGGGTAATGAGTTTGAATTTAACAAATATGAAAACCAGGATATCTTTATTTACTCGTTTGTTAGAATATAAAATCTACTACCCACAGTTTATTCTACACCATATTTACAACGCCTTGGCAAATTTTGTGTGATCCATGCGTTATTATAGTTGACCTCCTTTTACTGCATAGCATGTTTGACAGCATCACACCACCCATCACAGTTGCCTGTTAGACACGCGGTCTCGCTAAAGCACGACTATTAACTCCCTTCCGACATCAACTCTACGATTTCGAGGGCATTCTGTTCTCCTCCTGTCATCTGGTTTTTCATGAAGTATCAATTATGAAACATATTCTTTATAGAATTTTGCCAACAGCGGAAAGAACAACTATCTATGAGAACTAAAGGAAAAACTATATGTAAAAATATTAATGAAATCTTTGCATTATTTCGATAACCTGACTTCTGGTTATACTAACAAGTAAAAATTCTTATTTGCCATTCTCATTTTAACACTAGCATCCAACATAATCCCTATGGCTAGGCAGGTTAAACTAGTATCTACATGATCCCCTACGATATGTAAATATCGCCGAAACGTCGGCGAAATATTTAATTTTACGTTTTTATAATTATTTGTGTTGTTTATTTAAAAAAACAACCTTTAACTGATTATTTGACGTAAAAGTCACAGGCGTAGAGGTTATTTACCAGTAACATACTGGTTAATTGTGATATTTTGTGGGTTCCCCGAGCACCTTAAAAAGAAAACATTCATGTGGCAGGAAGTCCCAGAGAATTGAAGAAGGAAAAAACTGAGCAATTTCATCCATGTGGTCGAAGTATTCGATGCTGAAGGCCTCTATAAAGGTCCATAAATATATAGATATTGTAAAATATAGTAAGCTCACTGCCTATCTGAAGAGTGAGCCGAGAGGGTACAAAGCGAAGAAAGCTGCGGTATTGGAAAGAGCACACGTTAAAGAACTTTTGACAAGAGCTTGCGATAAAGAATATTTGATGATTAAGGTAATATCTCTTAACCTTTTAGACATTGTAGATAATATACTTTGAAATATTTTAAGTTGCTCTAATAATGGGGTGTCTTGTGCTTGTCGTTGCTGTGAATTGACGAATTTGAAGATCAATGATGTAGAAGACATAGGTGCATATCTGCTTTTTCTATACCAGATACCAAGACCGGCGACTCACGAAAATTCACAATTATGGAAAAAGGATTCTCTATACATGTCCTTACGCCCGAAGAAGTTATCCAACGACAGATTCTCTTTACGATACACTAATCAAAAATGTACTTCACAACCTGTTGGAATCAACACTCTGTCGAAAAGTCCTTCAAGAGTTGCTTCATTTTTGAATCTGGCAAACGCAGAGGCTTATAGCGGCCATTGAATGAGGCGCACTTCAACAACTTTACTGGGTAATAAAGGTGCTGACCTTATAACATTTAAACGACATGGTGGGTGGAGAACTTCCGCTACAGCAGAAAGTTATATCGAGGATTCTATATCCAATCAGCTTGATATCGCAAGGAAAATCCAAGGTACTCCTGATACTAGTCATTCCTTACAAGAGGAGACATCCATTGTTTCTACAGATTTATCAAAAACTTCGACAAGCACTATCTGTTCTGATGATATCTACAAGTTTGTTAGTAAAGGAAACGAAGTGAAATATGATAAAACAAATAAGGAAATGTCTATGTATTAATATAAATGTTAATATTATTATTAATAAAAATTAAATAAAATGTAATTGATTTAAGACTCATTATTCCACTACTGCAATAAAGTAATTTCATTATTCCACTAATGGACAAAGTGGTACTTTATATGCTTCATAAGTGTGGATAAAACTGCAATTATTATGTGATTGTGGATAAAAATAATTTTTGCGTGTAAAAATTAAAAATAACATGCTAAAAAGTGATAAAATCGTAAAAAAGTAGGTAACTTTGAACGATTATATCTCAGCCAAAATACTTTTATCGGTGACCGTCTTGATGGGAATTTCCTTTTCGTGAACCAATACCTAAATTCACTCAGAAAGAAATTATACACAAAAATTAAAAAGAAAAACCAAAAATTGAAATTTTTCGTTCTTTTTTAATAATTCTTTTGATTTATTTTGTTCCATTTTTTTTTTTATTTTAGAAAGTGCCACTTCGGTAGGAAATTTGATTCTCCACAAATAATCATATTATGTGTATATATACTAAAAATGTATAGTTTTTGAATTATAGTTAAACAACTAAAAAGTGGAAAAATTTACTAAGTTCTCAAAAATCCAAGCCTAAATTTAATGGGATTTTGTGGAGTTATCATCTTTCGGGTACAATTGAACCTATGAAACAATAAAATACCTTTAACGATTTAGTTCCTTTTACTCCTATATGTTTATTTAACTGAATTTTATTTATTTTACATGAAAATGAAATGTGGTACTTTCATTAAGAGCATTAAATTTCATTCTTTATCTAGAACGGCATAATAGATAACGGGCTTATCAGTAGTATTATCTTTATTGAACATGAACATGCATTATCTACACAATATATTATATATATTACATTATGTGCGAACTAAAGGAACTCTAATTACCCGCAACATTATTACGAAGAGTTTTATGGTGTAATTGAGTTACATAATAATGATTTCAAGCAGTATTAAATGTTAGGAAGTGTAAAATATTCTATAATAATATCGATTAAAATATTATAAAATAAATAAGGATCTGTACGCTCACCATTTGACATCGGACGCGAATCGGGTTAATAACAAATAATGGCATTATGGCATGCTAAAACCAGTAATTGAGTAAGAAATATATTCAATATGTCGGAATCCGCGGGTCGGAAATGGAGAGGAGTAATAAATTCACTGGTATACCGGATGGCAAGGAGTCAATGTACGCCCCCAATATTTTGGTTGTTTTGGTATTTAAAAACTTAATTTTTGGTACAAATAAATTATACAATAGTAGGCTACTGTTAGACTAACAGGAATGAAAATATCACTTTCGGTTGAACCGGAAGTTACGGAAGAAGAAGATACGAACAATTTTTTGATTTTTTCAAAATGGCCGCGTCAGATGAATGCGATGTACGAAAATTAGTAAGTAGGCTATTGAAATTATTAGTAAGGTTGTAGACTTTTCTGTAAAGCAGAAAATAGTTGTTTGAATTACTGATAGGTACCAGTATTTTTAGTTTTTTTTTTTTTAAAAACGGAATTTCATTTTCATTTTCATTTCCGTAGGGGTCCTATGGAGCTTTTTTAAATGGAACTGTGCTATTTCTTTTAATAATCAGAAATAATGATTCATAAACTATAATTTTTTCGCCATTAATCATTTCTTAACGATATCCTTCGTAATAATAGAAGTATTTTTAAAAAGTAAACACAAATTAAACAAGAAATAATTTTAATAGGTATAACGTTACAACCATGAATAAATTACCAAGAATAACAAAACTATTTAAAACCTAAATTATAATAAGCCATTATAAAAATTGTTCAAACTGTTCACCGTTATGATTAATACAAAGAGTAGCGCGACTTCGTTGCACGTCTAACATTCTGTAATTGTTGAGGTGTTACTTGAGCAGTTTCGTGTCGAACTCTTTCTTCCAGATCTTGCCTTGTGGTTGGAGCAGTCATGTAGACTCTATTTTTCAAATCTGCCCAAATAAAAAATCGAGTGGGGTTAAGTCAGGCGACCTTGCAGGCCATCTGACAGGACCATGGGTCCCAATCCAACTATCTAGAAATAATTGATTTAAGTAACCCCTAACGATAATAGCATTGTGTGGTCCAGCCCCGTCTTGTTGGAAGTAAACCTGGTCAATATTGGTATTGGGAAGTTTATTGATCTGTGGAACTATTATATTTTGGAGAAATACTAGATATCTTAGTCCAGTTAGTGTTTCGTTAAAAATTATTGGACCTATAATATGGTCGCCCAGTACGCCTAACCAAACATTGCAGTCAAACCGCTCCTGAAACCGCCCCTGTTTCATAATGTGAGGATTATCAATTGCCCAATATCGAGTGTTGTTTTGATTAAATAACCCAAGGTTTGTAAATCTCGATTCATCAGCGAACAAAATGTTTTTGATAAAATTCTCATTTCTTAATTGGCGTAACTGTAATCAATTACAAAAGGCTATTCTTCGTTGATAATCATTCTCATACAAAAATTGATGCAATTGATATTTATAAGAAGGATAGCCGTGTTTCTTTAAAATTTTTCTGGCTGATTGTTTGAAAACTGGTAATTCATGTTCAATTTGTCTTATCGAAATGGTTGGGTCAACATGCACTAAAGCTAATACATTAATTTCCGTTTCTTCATCCACAACAAATCCACAATAAATCTTTCTTCATTAGGTCAGTTCTAAATTATTGCTCCAACCGGGCGAAATAGTTTCTCGGAGGTTGTCTTCTTTCTGGATATCTCCGTCCATACAGACTTTGTGCTCTAGTTGCATTACGTCGAGTCTCTCCATAAATAATGATCATGTCAACTTTTTCATCTCTTGAATAATTTTCAGCCATTTTATATTAATTTTGTTGTTTATAACAAATTTAATACACTTGCTTCAGAAAATTAGTGAGTAAGTCAAGACTAATTCAATTGTTGCGAATGCCTGTCATTTTCATGGCTATCTACAATTTTGGATTTAAATGTAGTTAGGTACCTTATCAAAATAATTTGTTATTAAAAACTAAAAGTACTGGTACCTATCAGTAATTCAAACAACTGTTTTCTTCTTTACAGACAAGTCTACACCTTACCAATAATTTCCCTAGCCTACTTAGTAAATTGTTCGCATCTCGCTTATTTTTTGGAATTTTTTACATCTGAAAAAACTGTTGCACTTAGAAATTTATGCTTAATGAGAAACTATGAAAAAAATATAGTCATTCGATTTAAGAAAAAAAGTTGATTCCACTTCCGGTTCAACCGGAAGTGATATTTTCATTCCTGTTAGTCTAAAAGTAGCTTATTATTGTTTAATTTATGTGTACCAAAAACCAAATTTTTAAATACGAAAACAACCAAAATATTGGGGGCATACCCGGTACCTATGGGGTATGCATTGATCAGTCATATTTCGATACGAAAAGTTAGCCAGTGTTAGTCAGTATTAGCACTTAGTGGAGAGATCTGTAGGGAATTACAGAAATATCGAACCATCTTTTAACTGCTTGAATATCAGTATATACACATAAAGTGTACGAAAGTTATCTGCAAAATAAGCAAAGAATATTTTTCAATACGCATAAAGTACGCAATTTTAGACAGGAATAATATAGTTAATATACCTTCCTTCGGAAAGGGTATAGATAAATCGATTCTTTGTTAGATATGATGCAAGTAAAGAATATGTACTCTACTAGCATATAACAAGAATAAGCTGTGAGAATATAAAGTAGCAACATCGGAGAATCGTTAAGTGAATCCCATGGGTACTGTGTTGGGTACTATTATCTCCCTTGTATACATTCACCAAATTAAGAGTTTCCTGACAGATGGTGGTCTCGTTCATTATATGCTGGAGCCACAGATAAATTACTCATAAGTGCGAACTGATCGGATATACCTAGGAAAGCAGAGAATGGACTCAGCCATGATTAGGGCCTTTTGAATCTTAATATACTGGAAACCAATTACACAATATTCTTCACGTCACAGTTGCTGATCAGCTCGATACAGACAGTATAGAAATTAATCAAATTAACTTTTTCACAGACGAAATTGTAATGGATAATCAGCATCTAAGGTGGACGCTCCACTGTGAGTAGGTAGTAAAAGTAATTAGTTAATTTATTTTACAAAGTCTATCGAATAAGAGATATCTTAAAGAGAAAACTACTTAAAGTTTATATAGTACTTTTTTTAGCCTATCTTATGGTATTGCATAGTTGTTAACTCCAATCTGCTTGCTTATTTCCTAATCATGCCTACCCATGTACAAGTTGAAGTGATGGTCACTGAACAATTTTTCCTTTTTAGGTACGCCTTATAAATTTCAAATAGCTGCTGCGATATTGTCTTTAGAGGAGGCTTATATAAAACTTTTTGGAATTAATAATTCTTTAGTCTTTAAGATATCGGGGGTGCAAATTCGACTTTGCAACTGTGCATTTTCCGACCTTGTGCTCATAAGAACTATTCATCAGGAGGTCGAGAGGAATAACATATATCGATTCCAACGAATTTCACCGGGTGTCACCTTCCTTAAGAAATGGGCACCTCCTTTGCACTCCCAATGTCTGGAAAACGGTCCATTTCTCGACCCTGTGCTCATGAAAATTATTGATCAGGATTCCAAGATCTACTATCCTGCAATATGAGCAAATTTGGCCGAAAGCCACTTTAGATAAGAGAAGTGGGGAGTCCATTGAACAGTAAGTTAGTACTAGCTAGAGGAAAACCACAAAGAGTATTCCATAGAATGTGCAACGATTTTATAAAATGTTTAGCGAATCAGAGGAGAATATAATGTTTGCTCTAGTTTAAACTGCTTATTATTTATTTTTAGAACTCCATTTAGCCATTTATACTCATTCTTTTACCAAAAGAAAACCAAAGTAAAAATAATTCCAAAATCGCGTTTATAAAAAATCACAGAGCAGCAAACATATTTGCTAAAATTGGAAGAAAAACACTACATCACCCCTATTTTTCCTGTTTTTCAAGTGGATGATTTCTAAACAAGTTCGTAAAGTATATGTTATTATCTATATGGCTGTAAAGTTCTAACCAGTCATATATTAATACGTTGTTACATCAATTTTCATAATTCATATTCTGTATAATAATTTTCACATAGAAAAGTATTTGCAGATAAAATTGAAAATTTGCGAAGTGTATGTACCTTGCAAATAGCGTGGACGCCATGCAAATCATCATAAAATATCGTTTGTTTACTTAGCATGTGAAACATAAACAAACCCGTTATGTGTGAGATGTACTCCAAACGTATTGCATAAACATTTTCGCATCTACTTTGAAGTGAAATATTGCAACACGTGAAGTTAATATTTAGAAAAAGGTAATTGAAATACTTCTTTTTTTAGATAACAATAATTATAATGATTGCTTTTGAAAGTACACAATTCCATCGGTACTTAACACCTTAACACCTATTCACAAATCAGGTCCAAAATCTGATGTTGAAAACTACCGATGTGTTTCATCGTGTTCTATTATACCGAAAATACTGGAATCCATAGTAGCTGATACTATTTTTAATTGATATAAAAATGTCATGATGTCCTATCAGCACAGTTTTTACAGAAGTCGTAGTACGCAGACAAATATTTTCCTATACACATCATTCATACATCAAGCATTTAAGAATGCCTCCCAAGTTGATGCAATTTATACTGATATACACAAGGCCTTTGATCGTATCAATCAAAATATTCTTCTTCGAAAACTCTCATTATATGGTATTAATGGTACTTTACTGCAGTGGATAAAATCATATCTAATTGACAGAACTCAAACTGTAAAAATTGGGCAAAATAAATCAAGAAATATCAATGTGACTTCCGGAGTTCCACAAGGTCATCTTTCTCCGATTTTATTTTCACTTTTTATTAATGACGTGCAATACAATTTTAACTTTGCGAAGTTGTTTGTAGTTGTTAATACTGAAAAGTTGCAGTGTGATATTGACAGCTTTTGTGATTGAATTTAAAAAATTGTCTTGAAATCAATATAGATAAATGTAAAATAATTACATTTGCTAAGAAGAAAAGTAATATTCTGTTTGATTATTCTATAAATACGAAAAAAATTCTCAGAGTATATTCTGTTTGTGATTTGGTCATTACTTTGATGCCGGGTTAAGATATAACTGTGGGTTATCGAGGTTGAAGATTAGAATTATCTGGTCCAAATTTAATATTTCAAAATGGCCCATAAGTTTTGTATTTTATGGTCTGATTCGTATGAAAATCGGTATCTGGAGATTTTAGATGTCGCAGATCATAAATATTTAGTCGAAATTCAAGAATTCAAAATGGCGGCTTTAGGATCATGAGTAGGTCTTGTTATTTATAGTTAAGTCATTTTATCGGACAAATTGGAATAAAACTAAAAAGAAGAAAATAAAGTTGATAACAATAATTATGTTAGGGAAGCAGAAAATTTTACTCATCAGGCACCCCATGCTTTTACGTCTCTTTATTTTCTTCTTATTAATGCATTTTAAACAGTTTCAGTTTGTTATTAAAAGGGCGTTTTTTAAATTTTTTTAAATTATTTATTTCAATGGTTTTCTTTAGCTCGAAAAGTTTATTATGTACTGTTTGGTTAAAGATTATATTGTTTTTTTTTTCACCTATATATATATTTATATAGGTGTATATGTGTGTATGTAAGTACAGATATATTTGTGTGTGTGTAACTTATCTTAATCTTTTTTTTATATCCTGTTTTATAGATCTTGTATTTTACAATTGTTATATTACGATCTCACCTGACTTTTTAAAACACTTTTGTGTAATTATGACCAATAAAAATCTATCTATCTATAATGTTGTATGTATGTTCAAATCTGGTGATCGAATTTCCGATATCCAATCATGCTTAAATTATGCACACAACTTTGGCTCTGAAGACAATGCAATATGGTATGTTCAGTATTATGGTAGATCCAATATGGCGACCATCACAAAATGGTGAACTACCCTTTTCTTGACAACCCCCTCGGCATGGGTATGAAATAAAATGGTATATAAAGTAGAATACAATAAGCTGTGTGACGTCGTTCTAAATCTAATATGGCAACCGGCACAAAATGGGGTATCACCTATTTTCTTACAATCCCCTCGACATGGGTATTAAATGAAGGGGTATGACAATTAGAATACAATAAGCTTTGTGACTTTCTTATAAATGCAATATGGCTGCCGACATTGGATTGCCTATTTATTTACAACCCTCTTGATGTGAGTATCAAATAAAAGAGTTTGACAAGAGAAAACGAAATGATGGTATCTGAATATGAAAAAATGAGGCATACGGGAAACTAAAAAGTAAAAAATAATGTTTATTCAGTAATTAAGTTATAAAATTATGATGAAAAATTCACAGATTCCTTGCAACCAGGACATTGGAAATGATAACACCTTACATGAAACATAAACGTTTTCAACTTTTTCCGGACTCGGCTTTGCCTCTTCCGGAAACAGCTACGAACCACTGTCGATTGCGAAACCGCTGTATTTCGACCTTTAATGAAAACTGGTAACTTGACCCCCTGTGATATATGCAACCCATATTACATTTGCATATATCACAGCTGTTGCATATACGACAGAGTCTCACTCGACCGCGACACCGCTGTCTTCTGACCCTGAACGAAAACTGGTAACTCGACCCCCCATATACGAACATAAACATTTCCAATGTTAAAGGAAAACCATTTGACGCTCATAAAGTCTTGCTGTTGCTATTATATTACAACATACTAATCACAATGCTGACTGTTGATAAAGGTAATATATTATATTTTATGAGAGCGGTTTTCATTTTTATCATCATTTTGTAATTTATTCACTGAATAAAAATTATTTTCTAATTTTTGCTGAGTTTCAGTTTTGAAAGAAAACCACTGTTTAAAACAAAATTATTTACTTTTTACGATTACAATATCTTCCTTAGGAAGCGAGTGAAGTAAACATGATTCACCTTCTTTGGAACCATCTCATGTATCAACCTCCTTGTTATTAAATCGGTTTGTTCTGAATGGCCATGTCAAAGGTTACTTTACAGAGAACTGTAAAGTTAAACAAATTAATTCAAATTATTTTCCACTTATGCAAACCACACATTGTGCGCAAAATTTAAATAAGTTTAGCATTTAAATTGACGCCGAAGAAGGAACTGCGTAATCCAAACACCAGTTTCTATTTTCGTTCACAGTGCATTGCTGCTGCACTTGTTTAACGTCACTCCTTCGGCAAGCTTAAGGAACTAAAAGGGCAAAGAAAAATCGCACTGGTATTTTACTAGCACACCAACGCTTTACATAACAGGCGGATAACGCGTCAATGCATCTCAGTGTATGAATGGATTAACATGAAACAAACATTTATTCAAAAATTATGAGCCATTACACGTAAAGGACAAATTTATGCGGTATGAAATCAAAGCTGTATACCTACGATTTCACATGCATGTACGCAATGCCGTTAGCATAACGAAGTGAATTTGAATGAGATAAATACTGCATTTATGCACTGTGTATACCCCGTTAGAATGCGACCAAAGTGACGTATAGTTTCAATTTACGTTAGCATTTGAAATTTGCTTCCGCGGATGTTGCCGCTTATCGGCCGCCAATAAACTACCGATGACCCGGTGCGTCCTGAATGCGTTTGTGTTTCAGTAGGCGCTTTTCAGTGTCGTGCAGTATTCTGTTAGAATCCTTTGAATATAATGTGAACGAAAATGTTATATTTAAACAAGTTTGGTAGATGTATAACAAAGATGATATTAATCTTGTATCAAAACATCTATTAAGGTATCTTACAATATAGGTCAAACATATTAGATACTTGTGTCTGATAATAGTAGTCTTTAGAAGTTGCCGCAATAAAAAATGGTGTGACGTACTTTCTTTCATTTGCCTACAGTTGCCTAGTACATAGACTAGTGGAAGCGTCACTTTAGCGCTGAGCTCTAGTACGGTTGTATATGGTTTTTCTCGAGCATCACAACTTAAGGTGTGTCATTTTATTTTATTTTACATGAAAAACTACGAAAACAACGAAAACAAGGAATCAGACCGTGAGAAAATGGTAGACTACTAATTACTATTATTATTTCAGAAACTAGCCATGGTAAGCAAGCAGTTTACAAAGTGTAAGCTGTGCTGGCGCATTAAAGCGGTAAAGCGGTACGTAGTAAGCGGTAAGACAGGCGGTGCTCAAATACCAGGTAATAGAAAGCAATTATTTACAGTATTAAGTATACAAATGTATGTCTGAAGAACTGTGCAAAACTGAATAGAACTGATATTTATTAAATACAACGATGTACGTATGCCTTAAAAATCCAAAGAATACACAGGTTCAGTTCGGATTGTAGAATAAAAAAAATAAATAAAAAGATAGGGTAAAATTACAAGTAAGCAAGAAAAAAAGAAGAATTCCGATCAGATAATTTCTTTAGCTTATCATTGGTATCAGTTAAAATCATAATATTCTTATCACGGTTCAGCTATGAAATATTAAAATTATTTTAAACACGATTACCATAAGTTGCACACGGCTGATTCGGCCGGCGCGGCGGTAGGATCGGTAATGACCATAGATAAACTACACTATAGATAGTCCACTCAATGTTAAAATTTTGAATCATAAAACATCAAGTAGCGACATCCCTTGCAGGGACACATTACTATGTGTAAATTTAAATTTGTATTTCTCCCATTTACCTACAACTACTAGGTGTAAAAATGGTTCTGGCCCACACAAAGCGGCAAATTTAAAAAATATATATTTGCACAAGGGGTAGAATTTACCTCGGCAGAAGGTACAATTAGACCTGGTCTTTTGATCACCAAATAATTAGGTATTTAGGCGCCACATTCTCTATCAAATCAACAACTTTTTTATTGTCAATTTGTCAAATAATGTACAGAATAGATAACTAATCAGAGGTAGAAGAGACGTCTTTAAGTAACTAATTTTACTGAAGAAAAAAGTAACACAGCCACAAAAAATGTATTAACTACTTAAAAAAAACAACGATATTTAAAATTTTTATTTAATTTATTTACATATAGATTTTTCTTACTTTTTTGTACACGTTTTTTGTATACAATTTTACATACGGGGTCTAAATCTTTACGAGTAACTTTGCCATTGACAATATTATTAACAATGTTAATATAATAATAAACACACATATTAAAAGTCATATCAACAAAAATGTTTTTTAATTTCCTGTGGCTTTCACAAAAAATTTCACTCAATTCGGCCAAGTCTTGATTCCTTGGACACAACAAGGCCTCATTCGGGTAGTCTTGCTGTTAGAAATTAAATAAAAGTACACAAAATTTGTACCACACATATTATTAATTAAAAAAAAAACACACCGTATGCCTTTTAAAAGCTTATATCTTCTATTCTGTTAACAAACCATATAAAACACCAAATACCTCAGTATACGTACCAAAATGTACCAAAACTAACGCGTCTAACGCGAGAAATTCAAATATGGCAGATCTGAGATCTGTCAGTTTGGAAACAACATTGCGGCATCTTTTGGACAAGAAAGTAATTGAAAAATATGGTGATGTGTCTCTACTACAGATGGCTCTGAAAATCGTGTTGTGATATATCGTATTTAAGTGCCCTCCACCTGGTAATGACTCTCTGATATCGGCGTAACAGAAGCTTTCTGTGAAATGAAGTTGATTTAGAGAGGGGATCGGCGCGCAGAGGGATGCCCGTCGAAACCACCAGCCATGTGGTATTTTGTCAGAGTTGATACGGAATATTTTCAAAATATCAAAAAAATTTCAATAATCAATGTATTCACGGCATGCCTAGATTTTGCACTAAATTCCCGAACTATAAGAAATTTCACAAAAATTATTTAAAGCAACAGATTTTATTTTAATTCATAAAAATATGGAAAAGTTAAAGTAAAACTAGGAAAACTAATTTCTACCACTCCGGCAAAATGGTCGGTATTATTTTAACTCATTAAATTGGAAAAAAGTTAAAATAACAGGAACGGAAACAGCTTTCTGGTAATCTCTCGAAATATCATCTATGTTCTTTTTTCCAAGGTAAGGCCAATAAGGAAAATTTTTGGAACATAGTTATTTAGAAAAAACCTTGAGAATCCAACAGATCCTCAATAGAGCACAACTACTTTATATTTAATCTGAAATTTACTTCGATAGTTCAGAAAAGAGTAATATTTTAATATACTGAATCGGAATTATTTTAAATTATCACTTTTATACACGTATTTCAGTAAAGTTTTCTCATCTTTGTAAACGTAAAAACTCTGACAAGAAACGGTGGCTCAAATCGGTATGTACTTACTGGATACGGCGGTCGGTATATATAAACTGCATGTTTAAGTTAAAATTCTGAAATTGATTTTTATAACTGTATTCGAAACGTGTAAATATAAACAAATGACAATTATTTTACTTTCATGTTTCATAATGCAAAATAACTACTAGGGTGAAATGGGCGAATTAGAAAAATAACGTTTGCTAGATTTAATAATAATTTTTGTTTTATGAGGAAATCACATCTCTTGCAATAATTATAGCTTAAAACTTACCGACATATTTTTTATACAAAAAATCTATAAATGCAATGATACGAAAAATATATTATGTATTTCCGAAATAATGATTGGCATGAGTCTTTGGATTTGAATGATCAAAAAATGTCTTATAGTTCTCTTTTGTGTAATAAATATTGTATCAACACATTGCCAACACTTAAATTTACCCACTAACAATTACCTTTTTCCTGTTGTAAGAGTTAGTAGCGATTCTTTTATCTGGTTTAACAATTAAAATATTTTTCCAACTGTAGGTAAGGTGATTGAAAATAATGTTAAATTTATCTTAGAGATTACCCTCATCAAATTCTAGGGTGACCTAGAGGGATATCATCTGAGTACATTATAATATATCTTGCAGGAAAGTATTGGTAAGCGATAAATAATAAAAATAGGATTGAACTCAGCGCATTTAAGGTAGTAAAATATGCTAAATTCATTAAAAAAAAAAGTATACTAAAGTAAATAAATTGAAATGTTGGCATTTTTGACTCATATATCAGAAATAAACTCTTGACATTTTTTGAGGCAATAAAACCACATCGTAAAAGCCATCAAGTAAAAAAGATTCAATGTTCTATATCTTCTACTCTCTAAGCCCTGGCAGTACGAAAGATTAAATAAGTCATAAACTTTAGTTTTCTTTAATTCAAATAATTAGTCGACGATGAAATTATAGTTTTAAACAAAAAGGCATTAATCAGCATTTAAAAAAATTTTCTTTATATAACTTGATCGAATAGTTTAAGAACTATTATCAAATTTCGAACTAACAAGGAAGAAATTCAAAGGCGCATCAAAACAACCGCCGTCTAACTAATCACTACTTCAACATCCAGAATTTCCATCCAAGTATCTTTAAAGGAAAACATATTGAATATATTAGCACTCTAGTATGTAGAAATAATTGGTCACACAATTTTAATACCTAATATTTGAGGAATACAAAATTTCAAGTGTTGGTTTTTAGCATATACGTCAAAAATGTGATGTTTCTGGACTCATACTAGCTTGCTTTGCCCAGTTTCCCCAATACATACATATGCGAATTTCAAGTGAAATTCTCAATTTTATTTTATCAACCCATTTAATAATGTAGTGGGGGGTGGTGGAAGGAATAGGAGAATATTATAAAAAAATCTGAGGCCTTGACTTCTAGTGTATACACCAAATCCCAAATTTTTGTACTTTTACCAGCTTGCTTTACTTATTTTCTCCTATTTACCCCTATTTACCCTCAACTCTTCACCGAATAAGGTCAAATAACAATCCAGTTTCAGATCTTGTTATAGTACATACGTGTAAAAAATTTTAAGTCAATGTCTTAAACCGTTCCAGAGATATCGTACGCACAAGAGAAAGTTACAGACCGACAGACGGACAAAATAATTTTTTTTTTTGCTCAAATTTAAAATCTCGACGTTTCGTGACATTCAACAATTTTTCTTATTTTTTTTATGATTACTAGTACTTCCACTTCACTTTGTGGATGTGGAAGTAAAACTAAGCCGCTCCGAACCTGACACTAAGTATTTCGTCGATCAAATATTATTTCTTTCTGCCATCCTAGTATGTGCATGGCCAGTTTTTTTGGGGACATACTGTATGAACATTTGTTTTAATTAAAAAATTAACTGGAATATAATTAAACTGAACATGTATAAAACTGTTTTTGATTATATCAACTTATCAAAAAATTAGCAGCAACAATCCATTAATTAGATTGTCCTTAATTTTGCGTGATTAACTTTTGTAGCCACACGCCACGCCACTGCTGACAATGCCTTCACGTCGACAGTCCTTTGTTTCGGCTGGGTTAACGCTGTGAATTGACTTGGTGGTATTTTTAGATCCATATTTATTACTTTCTGAACGTTATTACTCTACATAAATATGACCGCTATCTTTAAGAACGACGAATAAAAATAGGTTTCTTTCGTGCTATGACGCATCAATCTGGTGTTCCTAATACTATTGCAGCATAGTAATAAACAACATTCTTCGAAGCAATAGGTTGTCAGATTGATACAGTGCTTATTTAAAAGTAGCATTGGGCACAGTCTACCTTACAATAATTATTATTTGGAACAAAATGAGTGATAGTGAGGAAGATTTTATTCCTGGTACTCCTCCGGAAATCAGGGAGCAAGCAATTGCTGCGACTTTAGATTTATTACCAGCGAAATTTAGAAAATTGTACGAAAAAGAATATGATTTATTTATGCACTGGTGTAAAAAACTGTGAGTAATATATCCGAGTCTGTTTTTTTGACTTACCTATCTGAAAAAGCAAAAACATTCAAATGTTCAAGTCTCTGGTCCACGCTTTACATGCTTAAAGCAGTTTTGAATGTACAGAATAATGTAGATGTATCCAATTATAAAAAAGTGAAAGTTTTTTAGAGAAGACAATCCACTGGGTATTGGGCTTAGAAATCTACAGTTGTTAACAGAGCACATGTCGAACGTTTTTTACTAGAAGCACCAGATAAAAACTTTTTAATGTTTAAGGTTGCATTAATAATGGATTTGCATGCTGGATGTTAAAGTACCTGATTCGAAGAGCCACATTGTAATTGGTGAGATAATTAATGGAATAAATCCACTAAGTATTTACTATACATGTGCAGCCATTCGTCCTATTCATGTGAATCATAAAGGGGTTTTTCTTCAATACCGAGGAGAAAAATATACGGTCCAACGAGTTGGTATTAACACATTTTCAAAAATATCAAGAATTGTAGCTAAATACCTTAAGTTATTTAATTCTGAGCGATATACGGGTCACAGCTTTAGGAGATCTTTGGCATTACTGTTAGCTGGTATTGGAGCTGATAGTCTTACCTTAAAACATCGTGTGGGAAGGAAATCCTCAACAGTTGTTGGGGGATATATAGAAGATAGCATCCAGAACAAAAAGGAAATTTCAAGAAGATATTTTCAAACACTACTGCAAAAATGACTATCTGCCGATGTAGTCGTTGGTGAAAATCAGACCAACCTACTATAAATGAATCAAATATTTTTCACACATCTGAACCTATAATTCCAGGGAATAAATATAAATAATGTTAATAACAGTACTATTCATATAAATCTTCGTTAAATTATGAATAAAATTGTTCATGAAATTTGTTAATAATTAATAAATATTTGATGTTAGAATTTTAAATTGTTGTCTCTTGACTATTAAGTTTTATTTCACACTGTGAAATAAAATTTCTTTATTTCACACTTTTTCTTTATTTTGCACTCGTCAATAATTACATTGTTTTGATTGACTGAAACTATCAAGCAAATATCAATTTAGGATACGGCGTTCATAATGAAATTTTTAAATAGTGAATCCATATAATGTGTAACACGGCAAATTTCTGGTGCGAATTCTGACTGGTTAAACGATGCGCAGTCTGCAAACTACGATATGTATATACTTTCACCCTTCGAGAGAATCTTTACATTATTAAGGGTCCTTTATATACATAAAGGAAAGCTTGGAGAGCCTACGAGCGGCAGAATTATTAGCTTCGTATACTTTCACTACCGTTCAAAAGTTTATAATTGAATTGTACACAATTGTTATGATATTCTTACTTTTTATTGGGTATTTTGCCACTGAAAAATATTTAAAAATTTTAATGAAAAAATCTCTGTACCAAATGGATCAGAGAGAGGCTGGTTCTTGAACACTTGCCTGTTTCAAAAAGTCTCACACCTAAAAATATATAAACTAGAACAATGTAATAAACAAAAACTGAAAAAGAAAGCTATAATTAGTTAACGTTTTGGAAGAGAATCTACTTCCTTTCTCAAAACTTTTTTGGCCGTCAACCATGACAGTTCTTTGTTTATGTATTTCCATAGTCACGTGAGACATTAAATTATATTTATCTTATTTTTACTTACTTCGTCTCTAAGGATGGGCAACCAACTAGTACAAAAATCTATTGAATTCGAAACGGATCTATCCTCGTTTAACAAAATAATCGCGGATTCTTTAAGTTTTCTTTTTGTTCCGTTGCTCTCTTTTTCCAAAATCTTCGCCGAGTCCCATTTAATCCTGTGATTATTATCCCACGCGTGTTTACAAATTTTGGATTTTTCAAATTCTCCCCTTCTAGCGTAAATTCTATGTTCACCAAGCCTTACGTTGAAAGGTCTAGATGATTCACCTACGTAATGTTTTCCACACTCACATGGAACACTATAAATACAATTTTTTGAATTTTAAACAATATTTAGAGGTTTGGTTTTTGATAAAACCGATCTTAGCTTGGAGCCCGTTTGAAAAACTGTTCGTACGGAAAACCTATTCCCAATTTTTCGTAATTTATCCGATAGACCATGTATATATGGAATTACTGCCATTGACCTAAATACTTCAGGTTGTGATAGTACATTCTCTCTACTACCAATGTTCAGTAACTGACTATCAACAAAACTCTCAGGATATTGATTATTTAATAAGACAGTTTTTAAAATTGCTTTTCGTTCCTTAATATTACATCATTTGAAGAAATAATTTTGGCTCTGTCACACAAACACTTAACAACACCTTTCTTAACAATAATATGTTGATTTGAATTGAAATTTAAGTATCTGTTTGTGTGTGTTTGTTTTATATACACACTAGTTTGGTATGTGTTATCTAATTTTTTAATTAAAATATCTAAGAAAGGGTAATTCGTTATTATTCTCTATTTCTATTGTAAATTTAATTGCAGGTTCTTTTTCGTTAATTTGATTCAAGAAATTACTTAAACATTCCTTACTATAAGGCCATATAGCAAAAATGTCATCTACATATCTCCACCACACAATGGGTTTATAAGCTAGATTATTAATATTACTTTCCTCAAATTTTCCATGAAAATATTACTTAATATTGGAGATAATGAAGAACCCATGGCCATCCCAAAGTCTTGTTGATAGAAGCCATTACTTAATTGAAAATATGTTGCTTTAATGCAAAGTGTAAGTAATTCCATTATAGTTTCGATGATTAACTTAGTTCTATTCGCCAAATTCCCATCTTGTTGCAATTTGTTTTTAATTATTATTCATGTTTTATCTACAGGAACATTTGTAAATAGGCTTACTACATCAAAACTGACCGTTAGATGATTACTGTTAAAATGATTTTCTAACCGCTTTTCCAAAAAATGTTTGCTGTTTTTAATATAAGACTCGGAGGAACCTGATAAAGTATTTAGGATATTTATTAAAAATATTTTGAGAGTTTACTACATGGAGAATTAATTGAACTGACAATTGGTCTTAAGGGAATGTCAGGTTTATGAATTTTTGGCAAACCATAGAAATGAGGAGGCTTACTGTGATGTGGAGTTAACATTTTTCGTTCAATATCTGTAAATTCGTTTTTGTGTTTAAATAAGATTCTATATATTTTGTTTTCTAAAGAATTTGTAGGATCTTTATTTAATTTGGAATAATTTCCATCATTTATCAAGTTCGTAATTTTTGTATCATATATAGCTGTATCTAAGACTACCGTGGCATTGCCTTTATCAGCTGGTAAAATTTTAATGCTATGATCGTTTTTTAGAGATTTCATCTCTAAATTTTTTTGCATTTTTCATCGGACGTTAAATTATCTTTAGTCTTATATTGTTTCTCTAATTCAATTTTAGATCGAATTCGGTATTCATTAGCATCATCTAATGGTAGCTTCTGTGCAGCCTGTTCAATTGCAGTTATTATATCAAATTTAGGTATAGCCTTTGGTGTTAAAGCATAATTCAAGCCTTTAGTTAATACTAGTTTCTCGGATATATGTAGTTCGCGAAATAGATATATCCGAGAAATATAATTTAATGTCTCACGTGACTATGAAATACATAAACAAAGAACTGTCATGGTTGACGGCCAAAAAAGTTTTGAGAACGGAAGTAGATTCTCTTCCGAACCGTTAACTACCTATAGCTTTCTGATCCGTTTGGCGCAGAGGTTTTTTCATTAAAATTTTTGAATATTTTTCAGTGGCAAAATACTCAATAAAAAATAAGAAAATCTGAATATGCCACAAATAAACAATTACAGACAATAATTGTTATGATAGTTTAGTACCATCAAAACTGGCATTCAAAAGGTTACAGTAGGATTATTAAAGTGCCATAAAACAAAACAAAAATCTTACAACTATTTCAGATGACCAAGCTATAATTTCAAATTTATGTCAATAATTTTGGATCAATTTGTTAAAAACTGTCGTTCTGGATAAATCGACAATTTTTTATACTTGGGTATAGAGCAATATAATCTAAGTAGCAAATAATTAAATTCTGATATGATTTACAACTAGGCTCGTTAAAATATGTTTAATATGTCTCAGCATTGTATTATAATATAAAATATGGCACGAAAATTGATTAAAAAGACCGACCGAAGTAGGACACTTTACATATTGCCATGCCCATGGTCCTTCTCTATGGACGCGAGAAGGATAATGAAAGTCGCATATTGATCAAGACCAGTGGCACAGGAGAGCTGATATCCATTCTAGTCTAGACATGTCATGCTATAAAAATGTGGAATGTCGTTGTTGAAAGCATTGAAAATTTTAGCGAAATATTCACCGTGTTAAATAAGAAAGAATGTCGAACATATATCTAAATTAGTAGGAATTAGTAATTATTGTACTGTAATGTATTAAATTGGATTTGACAAGTACCTCTCTAGAGCTGTAAACATCGTTCATAGAGAAAAGAAATTGTGTACCGAAATCAGAATAAATTTTAAAATGTCTGTTGTCTGTGTTGCCGTTTGTTCGTCCCTTCGTCAGGTTTCTTGTAAGCATGATAACTTAGAAAAAATCTAGTGCCAATCAGGGAATGTAAAAATTATTTAGTATTTCATTTTAAATAAACGTACACGAAGATAGTTACAATATTTCATAAGATTCTACAAGAAAAATATACTGATTAAGCTGGTATCGACAGAAGATAGTTCTATCAACTATACCTAAGAACATTTGATTTCTAAAATCTGCGAAGAGTATTCAACACGAGAGTATCGATCAGAATGGTCAACAAGTATATGCTATATAAGCTAAAGTATTTTAATAAGTATTTAATATAGGCAGGTTCTCAGTTTTAATTTAGTTTTAATCATCTTCCGATGATACTAACATGGTTAGAGAAACGTGCATCGAGTATTGGTATTTCAGCGTTATGTTCATGAGTTTTGATGTTTGTGCATACTACAGAGGAATCTTTACAGAATCTCTAAAATGGAAACAATTTTTCTCTGCCTCGTATTTTCTACTTCTACTTCTTCTACTTCTCATTGATTCTGTCACCAATGTTATAGCTCAATTTTGAACCACATCATGTTGAAATTGGTTATAGCATTATATTCTTTAAATACAAAGGCTCTTTTTGTGGATATACCCACTGTTTAACACTACTAAACATGGTGATGATCAAGGCAAATATTTCAGATTATTTTGGATGTGTATATGAATGTCTATAACACACCATCTAATATAATGCCTAACGATAGTGGATCAAAATGTGTTACTATTAACATAATAATATTACAACAAATTGAGGGACAAATTTTATGCTAGATGTATACAGGGTTTTCTTACTTTTTATTGGGTATTTTGCCACTGTAAAAAAAGTAAGAAAATCTGAATATGCCACAAATAAACAATTACAGACAGTATACAGGGTGTCCCAATAAAAACTCCTAGGCCGGATATATTCTAAACGAATAGAGATATTTTAATTATGTAAAAGCCAATTTGTAGAGCATTAAGAGAGCTTCATTTTTGAATATAATTGTTTTTTTACTATATCAGTATATAGATGGCGCTGTGCTCTAAAGAAATATTTCGGGAGATACTTTGAAATGGGTTTATGTGAAAGAAAATGCATTTCTGAGCAGATTATGTTTTTAAAAAAATGGCATAAAACTAACCGTTTTCGTCATATTTGAGTCCAAATGTTGGCATTTGCCAATATTGAATAATTGTAATCTCTTCAACATTTCAGTCCTTTAAGTGGGACAATCTGTATTTTATTTAATTTTAGAAGAAAATATTTAAAGAATTTTTTATAGAATTGCTTTGTTATTAGGTTAGATTATAATTAAAAATATTTTATATCTAGTGAGTATAATAACTCTTATACCTTATAAATTAAATACAATTAAAGTTAACTTTGGAATAATAATTTTGACATTTCTCAATTTCAATCACATTTTGTTTATTGGTGTGTCAATAGAACTGAATTATTGTACCTAATTATTGTTTTCTTTGTGAATATTTATTATTAAATATGGTTTCTCATACAAATGAAGATAAACTAAACAGGATTTTAATTTATGGGGAATGTCGTAAAAATAGTTTATATGAAATACGTTTTCCTGACAGACATTTACCAAATCGAAAAACTTTTGAAACTTTGTGTTCTAATTTGAAAAATTATGGAGGTTTTAAGAAACCAAAAACAATAAGAAGAAAAAGAACTGCAACTGATGAAAATATTGCATTGTTATTACATCAAGTAGAAAATAACCCAAACATGTCAGTACGCAAGTTGACGGAAGAAACAAATATTGCACGTTCCACCTGCCACAGAATTCTTAAAACAAACAATTTTTTCCATACAAAGTTCATTTAGTTCATCATTTGATTCCAGGGGACAAAGAGCGGAGATTAGATTTTTTGGCGCAATTTTCAATTCTCTTAGAAGAAAATCAAAATCTTAGATATAATTATGTCGAGTGATGAAAGTCGATTCCACAACAATGGAGTAATCACAACACATAATTGTCGTTACTGGTCTCAAGAGAATCGTAGGAGGATGAGACATACCAGATCCCAGAATCGTTTTGGAGTAAATGTTTGGCGTGGTATCGTTAATGATTACATTGTTGGCCCATACCTCTACCATGAGAATTTAACAGGTGAAAGATATTTACAATTTTTGCAAAATGATCTACAAGTACTATTAAGGAATTTGCCTGCTCAGTTGGATAATATGTGGTTTTATCAGGATGGAGCAGGCCCACATAATCATCACAACGTTGTTAAATATTTAAATCGAACATACCCAGGAAGATAGATTGGTACCAATGGAGTACTTAGATGGCCCGCTCGATCTCCTGTCATTGCTCCATTAGACTTTTATTTATGGGGATTTTTAAAAAGTGAAGTGTACAAAGAACCAATAGAAGGCATGGCAGATCTTTATAATAAAATGTATGCTAGTGTTGCCGCCATTAATCGGCATACATTATTAAAAGTTTGTAGATCTGAACTAATTAATAGGTTTACGATGTGTGTTAATAAAAATGCAATAATTTTGAACACCTGTTAAAATAGTTTAATTTCATTAATTAGTTCGTAAAAATTGTTTTATGTTCGTATTTGTTTTTTATTGCTTAAATGTTTGAATTATATGATAAATAATATTTTTAGTTTTTTTGCCAAGACTTACTTCAAATATATTTAATTCATAAGATATGAAAAATTCTTTAAATAGTTTCTTCTAAAATTTGTAAATTAAATACAGATTGTCCCACTTAATGGACTGTAATGTTGAAGAGATTACAATTATTCAATATTGGCAAATGCCAACATTTAGACTCAAACATCTCGGAAACAGTTAGTTTTATGATATTTTCTTTTAGAACCTAATCTGCTTAGAAATGCATTTTCTTCCACATAAACTCCATTTCAAAATTTCTCCCATCAAAATATTTCTTTAAAGCATAGCGCCATCTATATACCGATATATTAAAAAAACAATTATATTCACTTTATGCTCTACAAAACGGCTTTTACAGAATTAAAATATCTCTATTCGTTTAGGGTATATCCGGACTGGGAGTTTTTATTGGGACACCCTGCATAAAAGTCCAGGCCCTGTTAACATTCCTGCTTTATTCCGAAAATGATATATTAATTTATTATTCACGACACTTGAATTAATTTTTAATTAGCGTTTATTAGAGCGGGTGTTTCCACAGAGAAGGAAATGTGCCCAAGTGATGTCTACTTTTAAAAGTAATAATAAATCAAACATTGAAAATTATCGCAGATACAAGACACGTTTTGAGAACCACAGGGTTATCATATAAGACCACTACTTTTCCCTATTTTTATTAACGATACAGTTGACTGTTTTAATTTCTCTCAGTGTGTCTTATATGCTGATGATCTTAAACTTAAAAACCTAAATACCTACATTAAATAATTACGTTATTTTCAATGAAGATTTAAACGCACTAGAGCTCTGCATAGCAAATAGTATCTGTCTATCCAATACGTTTACGCGAAAGCTAAATAATTTTTGATTACACACTGGATGGAAAACATCTTAAAAATGTTGAGGTTGTTAAGGCTCTAGGAGTAAAGTTGCATTTTTCATTGTAGATTTGGTGAAATTGTATTTAGTATAAACTACTTATTGCTTTGTACCTTAGTTATGGCACAACTGCTGTAGACTACCTTATGAATTGTGTTATTATGTTATTGAAGTCTTTGTACTCTGTTGAATGTCCTATTTCTTTAACGAATTTTCAGTATGAATAAAATTGTGAAGAAACAAAAAGTAAGAATAATGTTTTCAAACAGAAACATTTTACGTAATACACCCAGTATTCAACATAATTTAACATTCTAAACAGGAGACTTATAAACATAATGACTAGGATCTTGACCCATCCTGAACAAGAATAGTGACGCCTCTGGCCACACCAAAGAAAGACCCATTCGGAATTCCTAAGCGGGTCAGCATTTAGATTGTGTAGTTAGGCGTCTGATCCTTTGTCCGTTTGATCTTAAGTCGCCTTCGGACGAAAATGAAAAGTTCTTTGGACATCCACGGATGGATGCTGTAACACGACCTAGCGGCGCGGCGCCATGGTCCTTTGTATCTCAAGAGGAGCACGTGACCAGGCTATAAACTGACGCCTCAGGCCTGCAAACTATGTTATATCGACTTTATAACTTTGCCATCGTGTTTCTGTAATGCGATTTAGTTGTTAGCAGTTCTGCCTCGACCCTGCGCGCCCTATGTTTATTTTTTGTCATTATTAAATTGGATATTAGTCAAATATGATAAAGTTTGTCCAACTTTGCTGATATCGGGGTCATGGCATTGGTTTGGAATAACAAATCTGTTAAAGTTTTCGATGCTAGTGGTGGGTAAGAGGTATTTCTGAAACTTTAATAGGATTAGAATCTCAAGAATGTTGAAATGGAAAAGAACGTAATGCATGCCTGGTTGTTATACTTATTTTGGATATAACGGTTTGCCTCGCCGTCAAGAGGAAATAGGATTTGTTTAATAATCTGCAAATCAAATAATCATATGGTCAAATGCAAAATTACACTCTTTAAAAAAAAATACATGTATTTTTGTCAAACTAGAAATGAGATATGTGAAGTATTGGAGTTTCACAGTGTGTCTTTTTAAGACAAAAGTCGTATACATTGGCCCTAAAGAATACTTCTTCATTATGCCTTATATTACCCAAAAATATTTTTGGTGAAATCGAAGCTGATCCCTCAAGAAATCATCAGGAAAAGTTTAAAATCTAGAACTGAGACTAAATTTTTAAGAATATATGCTTATTTTGCATACTTCGTAGCAGCATTTCTTGATCGAATAAACAAATATAGAGCATGTTACAACTTGTTATTGATACAATGTATCTATCTCAATACATTTTTCTGGGCGCCCGTTGCTTTTAAACATTTGATTTAAACTGTTTCATTCTCTTTTGTTTACTTGGTAACATTAAAAATGTAATATTTTTCAATACAAAAATTAGAGAAATTCAAAAAAATTTTAAACTGTTTTACAACTTTACAACTTTATTTGTTACTTTTAAAATGTATAATTTACAAAATATTTAGTTTAAAATTCACACCTAAGCTACAAATAGCCTGTCTGTGTGCATAGATATTATTTTCATATTATAAATGATTTTTATGTGTATATTGATGAAGATTGAAACATATTCTTTATAGGATTTTGCAACCAGCAGAAAAAATAACTATCTATAACTAAAAGAAAAACTTTGTGTAAAAATATTAATGAAATCCTTGCATTCTTCCGGTAACCTGAATTCTGGTTATGCTAGCAAATTAAAATCCTAAAATGAATTTTTCTAATTTCTTATTTGACAATTCTCATTCTAACACTAGCATCCACACAGTCCCCTACGGCCATGCAGATTAAACTAGTATCTACATAACCCCCTACGATTGTGAAGATTCAGTTAAAAATGAGAACAAAAGCCTAAAATGAATTTATTTATCTACCTTGCCTTAAAAAAATTTTTCTTCTAATGGATTACATTTTCATGGCCGTAAAGGACCGTGTGGATGCTAGTTTTAGAATGAGAATAGTCAAATAAGAAATTAGACAAATTCATTTTAGGATTTTAATTTGCTAGCATAACCAGAATTCAGGCTATCGAAAGAATGCAAAGATTTCATTAATATTTTTACACAAAATTTTTCTTTTAGTTATAGATAGTTATTTTTTCTGCTGTTTGCGAAATCCTATAAAGAATATGTTTCAATACAATTATAAGCAAACAAATAATAATTGATGAAGATATTTGAAGATAGGTTTGTTAAATTATTGATTTATTATGAGATTAAGACCGCTTACTCATTTCTTTTCTGCGCCACATTTATTGCTATGAATATGCAAAAGTCAATAATAGCAGAAATTATGTTTATTCTCTAATGAGTATATTTAAAAAAGGTAAATCGTTAGTTATCAAATAATTATTTATATTTTTAAATAAATTAACATTATTAATCATCTTTATATACATCGGTAGAAGATTATAAATCTTAGGACTATAATATGAAATAAATCTTGGACTGGTCGTTCTACTTAAAGAGGGAAGTTTAATATTATGATTTTGTTTGCATCGTGTGTTGTAATTATGCTCGATGGGATTATTCTGAACAAATTATGTTTATAGGAAAATACAAGTACGCATTTTACATACATGAGATCTAGACTAAAAACTTTAAATTCTTTAAATAATTGATTTGAGGGGTATCGCATGTTTTTAAATAGAACAACTTTTATTAAATATTTCCGAGTAATTTTAAGTATTTCTAAATTTGCTAAGCATGCTCCTCCCTAGACTGAAATTCCGCATCGCAGTACCGATCCGGCTAAGGCATAGTACATTTTTTTATGGGTGTAGGTGAAATATTTCGCAGCTCATAGAATTTCCAAATAATTTTACGAATTTTTATATTCAGATTTTTTATATGTTCAGTCCATTTCAAATTCTGATCCATAGTAATACCTAGGTATTTCATATTATCTGTGGATTTTAGTATTTGGTTACAGTGACAATTTAAATAATCATTTGAAATACAAAGGAATGTGTAAATTTATTTCTTGAATATTTGGTAAAAATTTGTTGTAGATATTAAAACACATAAACTTGGTTTTATCTAGATTTATTGTAAATAAATTTTGAGTCAACCGCTATTGGATTTTGGAAAATTCTATGACTAACGATTCTCTTGCCTGCTGCCAGTTATCTCCTTCCACTAATAGGACAGTGTCGTCAGCGTAAGATGATTTTGCACTGTGTTTCGAGGAAAAGTAGTTCATTAATATAAATTGAGAATAATGTTGGTCCTAGCATAGTGCCTTGTGGGATTTCATATTGCAGTTGATTTTTGTTATCGCCTATAAATTGTCCTATTTTTACACACTGTTGTCTGAAATCTAGATAGCTGTAAAACAATTTGTTTACTAGTCCTTGAATACCGTATGCGGTTAGCTTCTCTATCATTTTTTTTTATAACACACAGTGTCAAATAACTTGGTCAAATCAAGAAATATTGCGATTTGCTTTTTGTTTTTATCTAGTGAATTGTACAAAGTTTTAGTTACTTCATACCTTGCATCCCCAGTACTCTTATTTTCCCTAAAACCAAATTGCAAATTTGATAATAATTTATTATAGTTTGAATTTTTCACCAGTCTGCTTTCCATAGGTACATGTTTCTAATAACTTAGCAATGTTATTTATGACAGATATAGGCCTATAATTTTCCATTGCTCTTTTGTCACCTTTTTTGTATATAGGAGTTATAACTGATTTTTCTAATTCCTCTGGAAAAATACTTTTAAGAAAACATAAATTAAAAACATAAGTTAATAGTTCAGCTACGTCTACATTGATATTTTATAAAATTTTTGTTGTAATTCCATCAAAACCAGGGGCAGAATTTGTTTTTATTTTTTTTTATATTTTTAATTGTTTCATCTCTTGCAATAGGTGACAGCGTTAAATTATTACAAGTAATGCCTTTTCTCAAATATTATATTACCAACATTTATAAAATAATCATCAAACATTTCACATAGAGCATTTTAAACCTGGGTAATATAATATTCTTTTTTTTAAATTTTATAATTTACATAATTTCTTCGTTCATTTAAACTTTCCTTCACCGTTGCCCAAATCTTTTTTATATCATTTTTTTTTCACTTGTTTTATTACAGTAATGGTCCGTTTTAGCTCTTCTTATTAATTTGTTTATTTTATTTCTATAATCCTTATATATTTTTAAAAGATTTGGGTCGTGATTATGTTTGTTTACCTCAATTTTAAGTTCATCTCTGGTTCTGATTGAATTAATTAGTCCTATCGTGATCCAGGGTTTGATTCTTCCTTGCTTTGATGTCAAGTGTATTATATTTGTTACATCCTGTATATGTTGTAACAATTTGTTAATAAAGGTTAAGTTTACATGTTCTATGTTATATAACTCTACCCATGACTCATTTTTAATATTTTGCTCTAATTTATCAAAGTTATGGTATGTAATTTTTGTTTTCTTTTGAGGGTTATCTCACTCTTTTTGCTTATTATTTTCTATTTTGATAATAATAGGAAAATGATCTCTGATATCGCAATGTAATATTACAGGAGAAATATTTAATATTCTAGATTTGTTGGCTGGTAATTTTATAAAAAACTGGTCAATGCAAGAATTTTTATTATTTGATGTTCTGGTGTGATCATTTATATAAGGTATAAAACCATTTTCTAGCATAGTGTTGATAAAGTTCTCTTCTTTCTTTAATAGGTCATTGTTAATATCTCCAACTAATATCTCTATCGAATTTTTATTTTTATTTCGTGTCAGTATTGCTTTAACGTGGTTTAAAAATGTGTTGATATTTGTAGATGGTAATCTATATACTGCTATTATGTAAAATATAATATTATTTATTTCTACAGTTGTATTTGTGAATGTATTTTCATAAAATTTTATGGTGGTAAAATTTGCTAAATATTCTTTTCTTATATAAATAAGAACACTATCAATTTGGCTATGACATCCTTCAGGGTCATAAATATTATAGTCCTTTATGTAATATTTCTGTTTTTAAACTTTGGGAATGTTTCAGTACATGTTTACAACATATAATATCTGTAAAAGCCATCCCTGGAATTCGGTAGGTAATTCGACCTGTATTAATTATAGTTTCTCATGATGATACTATGATTATCAATTAGGATTGTGGTTTCTTACAACCTTTTCATGATAAAGCAATCATTAAAAGTTAATTCAATCGAAACAATTTCTACATTAGTCCTATTTTTGTATGAAATACAAAATACACTAAAAGTTGCCAGGGTCGAAGTAACTTCAAAATAGCTCCTCTATGTAAGCATTTTGACAATGGGAATTATTGGTGATATATCTTAGTCAGTAACTCCTGAATACTTTGTTTGATCACTATGACAGCCGGTTTATTTTACAGAGATTAAATAAATATACAAGGGATCAAATAAATATACTGCAAAATGTTCGTTATTCTTTTATGGCCATCAACAAATACGTTCACTTTTATATAGAGGAGAGGGTTATCGAAAATGCGACAAATTGGACGGTGGTGAGGCCAAGGGTTCACAAACATAAACGTTCTCGTAAAAAAATAATGAAAGAATAGCTATATTTAACAATTTTAGTAAATTTATTAAAAATTTGTGAACAGAATATTTCTTTAGAAAAGTATAATTTTTTTATTTCAGTTGGAGAAGAGGCGTTTGCAAACGAATATTCGCGTAAATTAATTTTGAGGGAAAAATATTTTAAATAATTAAATTTTGTTAAAATAACTGGTCAGTATGTCAGCCACATCCCTTTTCAATCTCTCGTCTTGCTAATTATGGTCTTAATTTAATTTTCACAGGTTATTATAACTCAGGGGAATCCATAGATTTTAGGGAAACTCAGCGCTAAAAATATTTGATATATGTCGATATGTTGACATATGTCAACCGGTGAGTTTGACCATAGTATATAGAAACGTAGAAATTAAGTCACGTTTATGAGGCTCATTTTTGTGTGCGTATAATTTGTATGCTGAAAATAAATAAAATAAGATTTCCACAAGTTGTGCGACATCAGAAAACGTAGTCAGAAAGGTCAAGGTCGTAAAAAATTGGAAACGAGGCACTAGATCATTCTCGTTCAAGTTAAAAATATTTACATTTTGGATACAGAAAGCTATCTCTAGAATGAAAATTCCATCAGTTTAATGATTCAGAAAGAGAAGTGTTTTTAATTTTTGAAGAAATTTAAATCATTACCGTATATTTGCTTAGAAGTTTAAACGATCATCATTATAAATTCTTTATCTGTTCTAAAAGCAAACATAAGATCCCATAACAACAATATGAGCTTCCCAGAATGTCATGATGGCAGTTTTGTCTCCATTCTGTTTATTATTCGTTGAACCCTTGTTTAAATCATAATTTTGTTTCAATACATTTTCTCTTCATTGTTTTTCAAATTAAATTCATTAGCATTAATCCCATCATAGTGTCAATATTACAATGCTTAAATGTCAAAAGTATTGTTGGCAACGGCGCCTACTGTGTTAATATTTCTTAAAATGAACTATGAGACTAATTGCTAAAACGCGATTTTCTCAAAAACGGTCAATTTCTAAAACCAACGACACGTATACTTTTTTCGCCAAAATGAGATAGGTTTAGAATTTTTTACTAAAAGTAGCAATAACGGTACGAGGAAAAAAGTTAAGAGCACCTCAAACATTGCTTATGTGGCACCCTCTAGGACCAACAAAAAAATAGGAATATATTTGAATTTTTCATCTCCAAAATCCCCTAGTCACCAATTTTCATAACAATATTAGAAATACTTCAAACGTTATGGAGGCAATTCAGTTTCAGTACAGATTATTAATATTTAAGATTAGAATTTTACGACTCTATATTTATGTACAATTTTATATTAATTAGGTTTTAATATGTATTATTTTAATTACGTACAATACTAATTTTCCCTCTATGACCTACCTAAACTATGAAAGTTTCATAGAGGAAAAAAGGAACAATTTAATAATTTAATAGTTTTTTTTTGAGGGTATTGAGGACTGTTTAAGATATTGTAATGGATGCAATTATTATATTTATTTACTTTCCTGATAAGAAAGAAGAGAGATTTTATGTTTTTCTCTCATTTTCAGTATAGTAACAGAGAAACGTAGAGAAACGTAGTTCTTGTGACAGTAGATTTATTTAGAGGTTACACTAGTAGTACATTTTTTTAATGATTTCAAAGTTTTCAGTAATAATTTTTTTTCTGTTATTCTGCAATTTAGTTTTATTTTTAATTTCCTTTAAATTTTCTGGAAGCATATTATATTACTTTGGTTCGTAGTAAAATGTAAATGGCCTTTGATACACAATGGTAAAGTGACAGAAATCTTATCTTTCGTCCTTGTTGCATAATTATGGGGTAGCTTTGACATCTTTGAAGTGTTATTTAATGCCCATAGTAAAGTGTGGTAAGTATAAAATTCTCTTACTGTGAATAAGCCTAACTCATCATACTACAATCTAGTGGAATAATCTTCTTTCTTTTTAAATAATATTTTTAAAATGGTGTTTTGCATTGTTTGAAGGCAATTTATAGAATTATAAAAAAGTCCGCCCCCATATCAATATGCCATATCTAATTATGGATTCAACTAAGGCATTATAGATTATCATTAATTTTATTTTTTTTATTTAAAATATCTCTTATTTGAAAGAATTAACAGTCTTCTGAGCCGTCCTGTTATGTATTCCGCATGATCTTTCCACTTTAGATGCTAGTCAACTAGTGCACCTAGGTATTTGATGCTATTTGTTTTCTCAATCGCGGCGCATTTAGAGTTCGTTTCATTGTTACATGGCCGAGAGTGGATTTTTATGTTGTTTATTTCTGGTTGATAAGCAACTGTCGAGGAAAAAGCAACAAATTTAGTTTTTTCAATATTTACGCTTAGAAGATTGTCATCCAACCAGACTTTAAGTTTTGCCATTTATTGTTCTGATTTTTCATATACGTTTTCCAAGGAATCATTTACAAAGATTACAGCAGTATCATCGGCGAATGATATAATTTCCCCATCTATACTTTGTATTTGTGAAATTGAATTTATATACACCAAAAATAAAATGGGCCCCAGTACAGTACCCTGGGGGATACCCATTGTAACGGGGAGTGGGTTACTGTACCTGTTGTTTTCTTTTACTATCTGATATCTCTCTCTAAGATATTCCTGGAAAATTTTTAATGGTTGACCTCTTACGCCTAATGATTCTAATCGTTTCAATAATAATTCATGATTAACAGTGTCAAATGCCTCAGCCAAATCCAGAAATATTGTTAGAGATTTTTTTATTTTCATTAGATCCATTTACAAGTTCATTTAAAAATTCCATAACTGCATGTTGGGTACCTAGATTTTGCTTAAACCCAAATTGTTTATTATTTAGTAATTTTTTACTTTCCAAAAAATTTACTAAACGTGTTTTAAGACACTTTTCTAATAATTTTGCAAAATGGTTTATGACGGATATAGGTCTGTAGTTTGTTACCAGTTTTTTATCACCTTTTTTATATACAGGCGTTATGATTGATTCTTTCATGGTTTTAGATATTTGTCCATTGGAAATGATTAAATCAAATATAAATTTAAGAGGGGCTAGAATATATGTGTGTATTTCTTTTATTATTTTAACAGATATTCCATCAAGTCCATTTGCAGAATTATTTTTTAACTGTGATATGTATAAAATTAGTTCATTTTCGGTAATAGGGCGAAGGAAAATGTTTTCGTTATTATTAATATTATTATTATTACTATTATTAATTAAAAATATAATATTGAACTTATCACCCTGTATCTCTGTTAAAATTAACTTTTGTACTGTATAAATATTAGGTTAAGTTTCCCTAACCCTGCCTGCCCAGCCTTTCATCTGCCATGGCGCTACTGCAGCGTGGATGATTGGCTGGCTCAGGACCAGGTATTGGTCATGAAAATATGTATTTTATAAATGTAATAAATTTGTTGATGGTGATGATGATGACAATTGAATAGGTACTTGAACGGCGTTGAAGTAATATTTTTCCACGTAGATATCAATTCAGAAGTAGGTATTTATAATTAAAGAAAAAATACGATGTAATTAGATTATAACTAATATAAGAGATGTTTTCTGCAAAACTATTATACCTTTTTAAATTCAATAAAGCTATTTAAACAAAGACTATTTAATTTTGAATACTTCTGAAATTTTAAAAACATCTCTCATAAATGTATGTGCAGTGTACATTAAAGTTAAATGCATTCGAAGAATTGTGTTGTCTTTCTTACCTAATAAATCCTACATTTACTTAAATTTAAAGTTCTTGCACTATACATAAACATGGAAATTTGTTTTCTCTGAAATTTATATCATGTACCTTTCATTCGTGTGTTGCTGGATCTGCATTGTAAGCTTTTATTTAATATTCAAAATTTGCACGAGCGGGTTGTCAGAATTCCGGCTTACTAAGACGGAACCAGCCAAGATTTAAAAGAAAGGATTTCCTCTGGCAAAAGCAAGGCAATGTGTTTACACGATACTGACTCAAGAAAATAACAGAGACGGAAATAATAACGGAATCTAATTTAATTATAATTAAGTTTCTTTGCTCAACAATATTTTTCTTTATTTTTCGGATATAAATTTTAAAAGTGTTTGGTCGATTTTAGATGGATTGAAAATTATGGGTGCTGGTACTTCGGTTTTCTAAAAAGGGCGTTTTAAATTTTAATAGCAACAATATAACTACATATCATAAGCAATAAGGCATAAGTAAACTTACTTCAGAAAGAAAACGAACTACTTTATCCACAGAAAACTTTCTAATATCTGATTTAAATTAGTCTTTCTTCATTTAAAATAATTTTTAAAGCATTCTTTTTCAGGGTTGGCAAAAATTGTGTTTTTTTTATTTTAATCAAAAAACACGTTTTTTTTAATTTAAAACAATTCAACGTGTTTTAAACATGGATTTTTAATTGCTGAAAAAAAACATGTTTTAAACAATAAAAAACATGTTTTAAACAATAAAAAACATGTTTTTAAACTTAAATTTATACGGGCGCGTCGACCCAATACATTGTTTATTCTATAAGCCATGCCCATATTGCATCATAACAAGACGAGGACGATACTTGACAACGGCTCGGCCAATTCGGTGTAATAAATACGTCAAGTTGTGCAACAGTGTAATAATTGTTTGGAGAATGGGTATTGACTACACAGGCACAAAAAAAAAAGTCGAGTGGGAGAAGGCAGACCTAAGTATTCTCATGAATTCTGACCAGCTGAACATGAATCCGATGTCCGTTTTGCCCGATTGGCTCTTGCATTCTTCCTAATTTCAAAAAACACCGTAAGAATGCCCGAAAAAATGAAAATGTAGCTAAAAATCTGAAAAAATTCAGGGCGATAGAAATCGAATGGCGCAAACCAGACATCCCTGCGGTCCTTCGTTTTCGAGATAGAGCAGCTCAAAGTCACCGGAAGGAAAAAATTTGTTTTTTTCGCACTCCTCGAGGCTCTATATCGGAAACCAAAACAGCTATAGAATTCTAGTTTGCGCCATTCGATTTCTCTCGCCATTCTACGTACCTCTGAATTTTTTCAGATTTTTAGCTACACTTTCATTTTCTCGGACATTCTTACGGCGTTTTTTTTTGAGGTTAGGAAAAATACAAGAGCCAATCGGGCAAAGATGACATCAGATTCGTGTTCAGCAGGTCAAAATGCATGGGAATACATAGGTCTACCTTCTCGTACTTGACTTTTTTTTGTGTGTACCTGTGCTATTAATCGCTTTAAAATTAACACTTAAGGAAATAAATAATAACAGGTATATCTTCTATATAACAGTAACATGTTTCGTTCGTTGTACTTATACTACTGTATTATTATAACTAGTTTTATTGCATTACATAAAAGTTCATATTTTTTTATTTTATTATATTTTTTTTACCTTATCAAATACAACGATATTCCAAAAATTATCCATCAAACACACTGAAAAAACGCATTGAAAAAAATCATGTTTAAAACAATTGTTTTAAACGTGTTTAAAACAAATGTGTTTAAAACAGGTTAGTGTGTTTTAAACACTTAAAAAACATTTGTTTAAAACATTTTGTTTTAAAACTGCCAACCCTGTTCTTTTTGCATAAAATTATTTCAAACGGTTATGAATTTATTTCTTACATCGTTGGAAATTTTCCATTTCTTTTTGTTCGATTTAATTTTTGACGTCATTTGTATAGATGAGATTCGAAATTTTAATACAATTTTCAGCAATATTTTTATCAGCGTTATTACAATTCGTATATTTTTGTGCAGTAAGTTAGAGGACATGTTTGATCTGATAAATTTATTCCACTCATTTGAGAAATATGTTACTTGAACTAGATCCCATGAATTTCGCTTAACTTTTATATATACTTCCCAGTAAAATACGTAGGTATTGTAAAATATTTCACCTTCTATAAACTTGGTACGGTTGCAGAATTCCATTTTGTTCCAATATTTTCCTCAATTTTTCTGTTGCCTCTTTTGAAACTTTTCAATATTCTTTATCTGACTTTCTTACGACCTTACAAAATTAAAGAAGTATACTATTTTATATACATATTCAAAAACGCGAGCGGAATATTGAACTAGGTGTATATTTTTACCAAATTGATATTCTGTTCGTCGAACAGGTTTTTATGAAAATTCTTTTGATGCGTATTAGGAATGATGAGATGAGAAGTAAATAAAAGGAAGAGGAGAAGAATTGAATTGTACACTCTCATAATATCATTTCGCAATATCGAGAACACGTATAAACAAGAAACACGTCAACAGAAGTAAAATAACTTTATAAATATTTTACGGATTTAAAAAATAAGTCTAACTCTAAAATCGATAATATATAATTCACAAATATAGCAGTGGTTACTAATCATTGAAGAAGGTGTAATCCTCTTACTACATTTAATAATAGATACAGAATTAAAAAAACACACTTTTAAGCACAAACTAATACTGTTAAAACTGGAATAGAAAGAAGAAAATAATGTTATTAATAACATTAATTATCTTAATAAACGTAAAAGCATGGGGCGCCCAAGTCTTCTATTTTTCCATGTATTTTGAGTAAAATATAAGCAAAATATAAGTGAAATTAAAGCAAAAATAAATTTTGAGCAACTTGGTTATAGGTACAGATTTCAAAAAAAAGTGGTACACTTTCTTTTAGCTATGTAAATCATGAGTTCTTTGATGGATATTAATAATCTTACAATTGTCACTTTGACATTAATCAGTGGCGTCATTATTAAAAATGGTTCGACATCTAACAGATATTAAAACATTTCGAATTGTTTCTAAAATTGAAGATTGGTCCATAAGAAGACTTGCTGCTGAATACAATGTGAGTAAAACCACGATAATGAGTGTTAAAAAACTATGAGAAACCAACCAATCGGTATCCCGTAAAGTTGGTTCCGGTAGGTCCAGAAAGAGGAATAATCAAGAAGATGAAAATCTTATAAATTACCTAAGAGAAAACCCTTTTCAGACTGCAGTAAATGCAATTTCAGAGACAAATGTCCCTGCTTCAGTACCTACTGCTTACAGAAGGATAAAACTACAAAGCGACTAGAAGAGTTGTTCAGCGGCTAATAAATACAAACTTTCAGAGGAAAAGAAGCAGGATAGGATTATTTTTGCACTCAACTATATAATCAATGATAAAAACTTCTGGGGACAAGTTGTCTTTTCTAAATAAAAGGTTTTTAAATCTTGTAACGATGGATATGTTCGCGTATATAGACCTCCTTTCACTAGATACGACGAAAAATATACTTTCGTTCCACAAATATCAGGAAGGTTTTCAGTCAATGTCTGGGCTTGGATGAGCCTAAATGGGTTAGGTGTGTGTTGGAACAGTGGTGGTCATCTCAATTCCATTAAGTATATTGAAATATTAGACATTATGTTGCCGTCAGTAATAGAGTTGTTTCCGGAAAACAATTTTATTTTCCAACAAGATAACTGCTCCATACATACGGTCCATCGTGTTAGGCAATGGTTTCTTAATAAAAACATAGAGTTCTTACCGTGGCCATCTAAAAGTCCGGATTTAAATCCAATTGAAAATGTTTGGGGACTAATGGTGAAACACATAAAAAATTAAATAACCATCCAAACACTGCCCAAGAATTGGAAGGGATAATTGAAGACGCTTGGGAGAACTTGTTGCAAGAAGTTGACCTTGCTTGCTTGCTTGTTCATTTATTTTATTTTTTTATTGTATTTTTATGGTCAGTTTGCATTGTTTTCATTTTTTTAATCTCAAGTGGTATTTTTGTGTTCTTATTTTAAAAATTGAATTATCATTATTCAGTTTGTATTTTAATTACAACCATTATTTTTATCCGTAACAAATATTATTTTTTTTAAACAATAATACGGCAGGCTTGAAAATGTTTTGAAAAAGTTATTTTCTAATTATTTTTTAAAATTCCATTTAAATAAAATAAAAAAGAAAGGTTTAATAAGTTTAAAAACACTAAGAAAACCGGTCTCCTCCAAAAAAGCCAGGTCCGGGGTAAATCACTTCTCCACCCCCCTCTCGACATGCCTGGCCAGCCCTATTTACAGACATATAATATGCACACAACTAAACTGTTAAGATTTTCGATTACAAAAGTTGTACCAGTTTTTTTTTTAAATCAAGTGTACATCTAGTAATGCAGACGTAACTGTTTTCATTTTTTACATAGTGCGATGCACAAGAATTTGACGTCCCCCCTTCCCCCTCACACTCTGTCACATTTTGTGGATATCCTCTTCCCTCCTCAAAGTGTGACATAATTAATGGATGGCCATTTATTTGGCATTCTTTTTTTAGAAAAACTACTGATCAAATCAAAATAGGCTTAAATTGTTTTTTTGTTCCGGCGGATCTTATTGGTGTTATATTGCTGAATTTTTCAGAATAAGTAGTTTTATTGGTGTAGAATATGATAAAAAAAGTTTACAGCTGTAAGGTGCCGGTGACCCCTAAAAAATATATTGGCTGAAATGGGTCTATTACCAATAATTCTCTTTTCCTAATATTTTATGACATTCAATAGTATTCAATCAACTTGATAAGTTGTTAAAATTTCAGCTTCATAAGTATATCCAATCCTTAGATATTTAATGTTAAAAATTGGGCTTCAGTAGAAAGCGCTTGGCCGATCCGTGACGTCATTTTGCATGAGCACTAGGGTGAAAGTGTTTGAGTTTGCTATAGTAGTCAATAGTCCATTATAATCCGTCAAACTGTAATATCCTGACCAGTTAATGTGACGTTTGAAGAAAAAAGGTGTTTGTTTCCAACAATATAATTTGACAATCGAACACCGTTTCCATACATATACACAATACACGCCACACGCTTATTAAATCTTGACTGTCACCCTATCAGCATATGCAAAGTGACGTCACGCGAAGCTCCGCGCCCCGTTTTCGAGCGATCCAACTTTGGTAATTTATTTAAAGGCTTAACCGTTCGAATAAAAACCTCAAAATTTGAAAATTGGCTTAAAAATTGTTATACTTTCGATTCCTAAAATTTAAAAAAATGCTGAACGGGCCCATTCGGTTCTTGGGCAATGACTCGAAAAATAAAAAATATATGTAAAAAAACTAATCACACTAGGCGATAGAGGGGGAAATTTAACATTAAAAACGCAAATAAAATGTTTTTGAATGATCAGAAATGTATGCTCCAGATTTTTTTTTAACGCACTATAATTGAACATAGCAACACATAACTACGGCTCGCGAAGCGCGCGCCGTCACGAACGCGCTACACTAAAGAGTGACCGCAAAAAGAGCCCAAAATTCGCCGTTTTTGTATAGTAGATAGCGGGCCAAGGAAAAGAGCCAAATAAATCCGTCAAACTTTAATATCCTGACCAGTTAGTCTGACGTTTCAAGAAAAAAAGTGTTTTTTCCAACAATATAATTTGACAATCAAACACAGTTTCCATACAGATACGCAGAAACACGCGCCACACGCTTATTAAATCTTGTCTGTCACCCTATCAGCATATGGAAAGTGACGTCACGCGAAGCTCCGCACCGTTTTCGAGCGATCCAACTTTGGTAATTTATTTAAGGGCTTAAACGTTCGAATAAAAACCTCAAAAATTGGCTTAAAAATTGTTCTACTTTCGATTCCTAAAATAAAAAAAAATGCAGAACGGGCCCATTCGGCTCTTGGGCAATGACTCGAAAAATAAAAAATACATATCAAAAAACTAATAACACTAGGCGATAGAGGGGGAAATTTCACATAAAAAATCGGTAAAGGTATTTACACAGAACTTCCCTCGTTATTTGTGCATGGCGGTCACTCTAAAAAATTAATAATTACGAAATGACATTGAGAATAATAATCGGAATAGAGTTATTGCTATTATTACAAAGAAAACTTGATAAGTTTTGGTCAAAAAAATATACAGATTGCTCATCCAACAGCAAAAGTTTAATACTAAATAGCAGGTGCCACATATATGGCAGGCTTGCGCAAATACCTTTACAAATGTCCACCATGACTGAATTATTTCTTGGGATGACCACCCTGCACATTTTACAATAAAAGTATAATAGGTGCATATGCCAGATATTATTGCCATCTGTCACATTTTCAATCCAACATTCACGTAATGGAGTGGAAGTATAGTGGTGGTTAAAAAATTTCATTTTTTTTTTAATTTTTCAAAAGATGTTGGTAAAATAATTTTCAATTTTTTTTCTTCTGAAATAGGTTTAAAATGTCAAACGTAGAAATTTTAAATTTGAGCAAAAAGGAAAGTTTCCTTATATTCTATAGTAATGCTAAAAAAAGTTTAAAAATTAAAAATTATATATTTTTTAAAATAGGTTTAGAATGCTATGAAACGTGAAAATTTTAAATTTGAGCAAATAAAAAAAAAATTCGATCTATTTTAGTGGTAAAAACTTTTTGAAAAATATTGGTGGAAAAAATTTTCAAAATTTTTTTTCTGAAATACCTAGGTTTAGAATGTCATTTAAATTTGAGCATTCTAGTGTTAAATTTTTTTCCAAACTGGTAACGAAATGATGCAATTTTTTTCCGAAATTGGTTTGGAATATCATGAAACGTGGAAATTTTAAATTTGAGCAAAAACATTTTTTCGTCTGTTCTATAGTAGTGATACATAAATGGATTAAAAATGTTTTCAAATTTTTTAAAAAATTCTTCAAAAACATTTTTAAATTTGTTTGAATAATTTTAGAATGTCATGGAAACGTGGATAGTTAAAATCTGAACAAAAAAAAAAATAAATCTATCTTAGTGGTAAAATTTTTTAAAAATAGTAAGAAAAATTTCTAATTTATCTTTTAAATAGATTTAGAACGCTATGAAACATGGAAATTTGAAATTTGAAGAAACAAAAAAAATTCCATCTATTTTAGTAAATAAATTTTCAAAAATGGTAAAAAAAATTTTCAACATTTTTTTTTTTGCATCGGGCTTAGAATGCCATGAAACGTGGAAATTTTAAATTTGAAGAAAGAAAAAAAAAATTATTTCATTTTAGTAGTAAAAATTTCTTCAAAAATATTGGTGAATAAATTTTTTTTTCCTGAAATAGGCTAAGCGTGTCATGAAACGTAGAAATTTTAAATTTGAGCAAAAAAAAATTTTTTCATCTTGGTAAAAATTTTTTCAAAAATGTTTGAAAAAAATTTTCAAAATTTTATTTTTTTCTGATATTGGTTAAGCGTGTCATGAAACGTAGAAATTTTAAATTTGAGTAAAAAAAATTTTTTTTCATCTTGGTAAAAATTTTTTCAAAAATGTTTGAAAAAAATTTTCAAAAAATTTTTTTTTCTGAAATAGGTTTAGCGCGTCATGAAACGTGGAAATTTTAAATTTGAGCAAAAAAAAATTTTTTTCACTATTTATTCCGTTTAGACGGTCCACCCTGTATATTTTTCCGTGAAAATTCTACCAGTTCTTCGCTGACAGTAGCGTCAACTACCTACCAAATTTGACTGCTCTCCGTCAAGTAGTTTTTTAGTAAATGCACCAACAGACAGACAGACAGACAGACAGACAGACAGACAGACAGACAGACAGACCGACAGACAGACAGACAGACAGACTGACGGAATTGAAAAACCTATATTTTCGGAATCTACGTGTTCTGAAACGTCAGAATCCGAAAAAATCTCGGAGGGTGATTTTTTCTCGAATACAATACTTCCCTTCGGTATGCGAGGGAAGTAAAAACGTATATAATATTTTTTTGTATGATCAAAAATGTATGCGCCAGATTTTTCTTTAGCGCACGAGAATGGAACATAGCGACACATAAGTACGGCTCGCAGAGCGTGCGCGGTCACGGATGCGCTACGCTAAAGAGTGACCACAAAAAAGGCCTAAAATTCGCCTGTTTTTGTATAGTAGATAGCGAGCCAAAGGAAAGAGGCGAATAAATCCTATAGGGCTCAAATTAATCTTTGAGAAATTTTAAGGTGAGCATATTTTTTACCTTTTTGAAAAAATGCAAAAATGGCCCCTATTTAAGGGTAGAAAATATTTAAAAAATAACGAATACTTTAAAAATAAAACAATTTCCCTGTAGGTATGGGCTCGACTACTCATAACAATAATTCTAGTGAAAATTCCATGACGATTGTATCATGTGGCTAGGACTTACTAATTTTTTCATTCTCTGGACATTGCAATTTAATTATTACGTGTTGGAGGGTTGTCGGACAATCTCCTAAACTCCTACCCTACAGAACAATATATAATCCGTAAAAAATTCATAGAATGTAAAATCTGACTAATAGCAGTTGTTTTATTTTTTAAATATTCATTATGTTCTACTGCCTTTTTAAATATTTTCTAAATATACACACTTCATGAAAAAGGGAAAGTTGTAGTTTTGGTGTGGGTGAAAAGCCATTGTGGTATAAAAAATAATGAGGTGGTGGATAATGCCGCAAGAGAAGCATCACGGGATGGAGAAATTAAGGATTACCTTATTACACCTGAGGACCTAATGTCGACAATAAAAAGCAAGCAACTAGTAAAATGGAGGGAGGAGTATCTAAACAGGGGAAAAGAAACATATTATGAATTCATCAACCCCACTCCAAGTAAGAAACCTTGGTTCTCGGCTATGCCTGCCAAAAAAATTTTTGTTTCTACACTGACTAGACTGCGAATAAATCATGGACTATTTCTCACCCACAAATATAGGATTAACTTGGCATAAAATGAAAACTGCGAATGCGGTGAAAGGGGTGATGCTGAACACATCATCCTAAATTGTAATTTAAGACAGGACTGTGCAGGAATTTATGAAGAAAATTGGTAACAACCATTTAACACAGCCGTTTAATTTAATTGATATATTAAAGTCAAATAACACAATCATATCTAATGTTATTTAAATTTATTGAAAAAAATAAAATTAAAATATAGACTTAAGAACCATTGTAATATTAGAAATGCAAGTTTCCTCTGTTCTTGTCCTATGTTCTAAATCCTTTTCTTTCCGTGGCTCAGTATTGTGATGTAGATGCCATGACGGGCCTCTTGGCAAACTTGTTTTCCTCGTTAATATCCCAAAAAAGCAAAAAAAAAAAACAAGAAACAAAAAACAGAAAACAGGAAAAAAAAACAAAATACAAAAAATCCCAACAAAAAAAACAAGAAACAAAAAAGAAAAAAACAAAAGAAATATTAAAAATACGTATAACAAAAAAAGGAAAAAAAACTTTAAAACATACGATTTTAATAAAAAGAAAAAGAAAAAATGAAAAGTACAAAAATGAAAAAATTGTAATTTATAAATATAAATAATATATGAATGAATAATTACATATCAGAAATAAGTTAGCAGTCAAATGGTGGTAGGTTTGGAGTAAAATCTTTTTAACATTAGATACTTACCGACCTTATAGACTGACTCCTCTCTGAAACATCGGTGTTGTGCGAATGGCATTGCAGCCACAGCCATAGATTATAAGTATAGATAGATAGAAATATTTTCTACCCTTAAAAAGGGGCGATTTTTGCATTTTTTCAAAGAAGCAAACAATACGCTCTCCTTAAAATGTCCCAAAGTTTAATATAAGCCTTATAGGATTTATATTGCTCTTTCCCTTGACCCGCTATCTACTCTGCAAGAACAAGCAGATTTTACGGCCACTCTAAAAATCTAGAACTTTTACATATTACTCTTGAAGTAATGTATAAAAAGATCCAATGAGTGAAAAAATCTGAAAAATTTATTTTTGAAGATGTACACTTCCAAAATTTCAAAATCTTGAGGAAGTGCTAAAATTTTATATGTATAACTAACTTTAACCACCTATTACTTTGGTTTAAATCGCGTTAATAGATTTCTGTAGGTGAGGTTTTTAAAGCTTGAAATGTGTACTTTAAGACAAAATAAGATAAATAAAAGAAAACATTTTCTTTGTTTCAAAATTCGTGAAACTAGGGCTAAAATAAACGTTAGTAACTTTTATTACAAAAATTATTTGGTATACCTTATCCATCTGATCTTTTTATTCATTACTTCAAGAATAATATCAGAAAGTTTCAGATTTTTATCTTAAGAATTGTAGAAATGTTTTTACCGATTTCATCGGAAATCTCTTTATGTTCCAACTTCATATATGTACTATTCATACATACATTTATTTTTATATTTGAAAATATTATAATCCAATAGCCACATGTTTCTCGTTTCATTTAAGCTTTGTTGAGTTCAATTTCACTAATTAGTTCAAAAGTTACAACAAATTTAGTACTTATGTGTCGTCACGTTCCATTCTCGTGCGTTAAAGAAAATCAGTAAAGGTATTTACATAGAACTTCCCTCTCTATTTGTGCACTCTAAAAAAATAATAATTACGAAATGACATTGAAAATAGTAATCGGTTATCACTATTATTACGAAGAAAACCTGATAAGTTTTGGTAAAAAAAAATACAGAGTGCTCATCCAAGAGCAAAAGTTCAATACTAAAATAACAGGTGCCAAATATAGAAGGCTTGCGCAAATACCTTTACACATGTCACATTTTCAATTCCACATTCACCTAATGGAGTGGAAGTATAGTGGTGGTTAAAAAATGAAATTTTTTTGAAATTTATCAAAAATGTTGGTAAAAAAATTTTCATTTTTTTTTTTTAATAGGTTTAGAATGTCATGAAACGTAAAAATTTTAAGTTTGAGCAAAGAAAAAAAATTCCTATTTTAATGGTAAAACATTTTTCAAAAATGTTGGTGAAATTTTTTTTTCTAAAATAGGTTTAGAATTTCATGAAACGTGAAAATTTAAAATTTGAGCAAGAAAAAAATTTCCGTCTATTCCAGTGATAAATTTTTTTTCCAAAATAGTAGTGTTTCAATTTTTTTCCGAAATGGGTTTGGAATGTAATGAGACGCGGAAATTTTAAATTTGAGCAAAAAAAAATTGTTCGTCTATTCTATAGTAAGTTATAAATTTTTAAAATTTTTCAATTTTTTTTTTAAATGTGTTTGAATAGGTTTAGAATGTCATGTAAACGTGAAAATTTTGAATTTGAACACAGAAAAAAAATTCCCTCTTTTTTGGTGGTAAAATTTTTTCAAAGATGCTAAAAAAAAATCATTTTTTTTAATAGGTTTAGAACGCAATGGAAATTTTAAGAAAAAAATTTTTCCATTTATTTTAATGGTAAAATTTTTTTCAAAAATGTAAAAAAAATTAAAAAAAATATTTTTTTTTGGAATAGGTTTAGAATGCCATGAAACGTGGAAATTTTAAATTTGAACAAAGAAAAAAAATTTCATCTATTTTAGTGGTACAAAATGTTTGAAAAGTTCAAATGAGGAGCATCCATGCAAAACCAAACATGTCCATAATTAAGTTGAAATGAGTTAGTGATGAATTTTGAAGTATTTTCTTGATTAAAATCCATTGCCGCAGTCAGAATCGTGCAAAACTGGATATATTATATGCTAAAATCATAGTAAAACATGAAGTCCAAGCAAAACAGTACATGTCCAAACACTACAAAGTGAACAAAAAGTTCGTTCAAAATGGTACATGTCCAGTGATAATTCTTATGGGAGTAATATATGTGCCACCAAAAGCAAACTTGTCCAAATATGAAATTTATCTGTAATGTCGCTTTTCAGTTTCTGTATGGTTCTGGATAGTCTCGATAAAGGGCAATAATAGTAATTAAATCTTAATAAAAACATTTGTGCTACTAAAAATTAATAGTTACTCGTGTCTCAAAGCGTCAATATAACCTTCAAATTCTAGTGTTTTAGTGTGTGCGATCTTTTGTGTTCTGTGCAATTGATGTAAATAAACAAATTTAATTAATAAATAAGCTATGGATGTGTCCGTGGGATCAATAAACGTGGGATCGAGAAAAAAAAGAGGAGGAATGCATTTTCATTTTAGGTGCTATGTTTTAAGTTGTCTTCTGTAAGTTCGTTTTTTCATTCTATTTGCGAATTTTCTGATACTTTTTTTATAAAGACTTTTAAATATTACAGTTGTATTAAATAAAGCAAAAAAAAAAACAAGTCCATTAATTAGTCTGTGCATAACATGACATGTCCATTGATCAGTCCGAGCAAAACATGGCATGTCCACGCCGTCCAAGCAAAACAAGACATGTCCAAAAAAAAATGGCGTTATTTTGGTTGTTTACAAAAAATATCATTATATTCAAATGACTTTGGCGTTCAGTACAAGCTGAGAATACATTGCAATAGAAATTTCGAGCCTTGAATATGCAGACTCGTAATGCAAGAAAATTTGCAATTATCTCAAAATGACTTTTACTGGACATGCCCGGTTTTGCACGGATGCTCCTCAAATGGTCTAGAACGCTATGAAACGTGGAAATTTTAAATTTGAACAAAGAAAAAAAAATTCCACCTATTTTAGTGGTAAAATTTTTTTCAAAGATGTTGGTTAAATTTTTTTTTTTAATTTGTTCTCTGAAATAAGTTTAGCGTGTCATGAAAGGCGGAAATTTTAAATTTGAGCAAAAAAAATTATTTCCATTATTCATTCCCTTTAGACGCCCACCCTGTATATTTTCCAGTGAAAGTTTAACCATTTTTTCACTGACAGTAGCGTAAACTACCTACCAAATTTGACTGCTCTCCGTCAAGTAGTTTTTTAGTTAATGCACCAACAAACAAACAGACAGAGAGACTGACGGAATTGAAAAACCTATATTTTTTTAATCTACGTGATCTGAAACGTCAAAATCCGAAAAAATCTCGGAGGGTGATTTTTTCTTGAATACAATACTTCCCTTCCGTATGCGAGGGAAGTAAAAATCTGAAGCCTACATTTTTGGTCGTACAAAAAAAATGTCATATAAGTTTTTCACGTCAAATTTCCCCCTCTATCGTCTTCCGCTATTAGTTTTTCGATATATTTTTCTATACCAACAGAATTACTTATTCTGAAAGGTTCAGCCATATAACATTTAGTGACCGGTTTTTATCAATTTCTGCCTCTGACAACTAAGCTAATATTCAATTATTAATAAAAGATTCCTATTCAGATGTTATTTCTGACTATTTGAATCAACATTGGGTTAAAAGCAAGCCATATTTTTCACTTATTCGCTAAAGTTAGGCAACTTTATATGTTTTGAAAACGAAATTTAATGATTTTAGTGGTAGACGTTGTCGTGCATGTTTACCGATCATAAAAAATACTTATATAAGTTACTTATAAACACAGTTTGCCACAGCCGACAAAACTTTTAGACTCTAAGTAAAGTACGCAATATATTAACGAAATGTATACTGCTAGACCTAAAATAGTACCGATGCGAAATAAGGTGCTCGTTCGATTATATTAAATTTGTTTTTAAAATTGGGATGAGAAATAATGGGAAAAAGGGAAATAACTAGAATATACTGAACGTGAACGTTTTTCCTTCTTATGTTGCAGGAGCCAGCATGCAATTATCCGATACATTTGTAACCGCTAGAGACATTATTAGTCCTGCTCTTAGAGTATGGCAGATGAAGATAGTGATGTGACAATTTTTCTTAGTGGTAGAAACTTAACAACTAATAAACTAAATAACTCAAAATGACTTTTACCCTTTACTCTTTGCAAGTATTTGTATCAAAAGAATACTGTTCAAGTTTATATTCTTCGAGTCAAAAATGCTCGGAGTGCTAGTATCCCTACCCTCCGGTATATTTCGGACCGAAAATACTACGCCTCCATCTTTTACCAGAGTTGAAGCAAGCAACATAACATTCCGCACATAGTTCCAATACTCTGGTAAGAGAGTGCATTAGATTGTTATCTTAGCCTTGCTTAGAGTGCAGTCTTCAAGACTGAAAACCGGGATCAGGCCCAAGCATCCACCAGCCTGGGGAGATTATCGTCCTCACCACAATGCTTGAAGGGGTTCAGGGCTCCTCTCTCCCAATTTACAGGTATCATATTGTCTGGATCAATTACGGAAGAGTATTCCACACAGGCAAAATATAAAAGTTGGGACCGTATGTTCTGGTCCCGCAGCTTTTGACAGCTAACAACGCGCCACTACGTAATCCTAGTACCTGGTACGTGTTCAGCGATCTTTACTTCGCTTTGGACCTGGAATTCGTGCTCAGCTTTCTCGAATTCTGGATTTTCCGAATGCAGTCACGAGTGTTGACAGCTGACTGGCAGCTGTCATGACGCGATAATCCAATGGCTGCGTTCATCCGAGCAGATCGCTACCTGAGCGCTCCTTCACTGATCTGTGATCGCTCTGCAACCGGATGAACGGCTCAGTGCTGTCCGCTGTCGTTTGTCGAATTTGTCATGGTGTGATTCTTTTGAATTTGAATTGTAAATTGTAGTTTGTAATCATAATTTTATATTAAGAGACTAATAGTTTTATAATTATATTAAATTACGGTTTTTCGTTGTATCCTTCCTTAGCTTTGTTCGACTGTTGAAATGAAAAACAGAAATAGAAATTTAGTGCTATTGCTTGCGGGTGATATAGATTTAGATATGAATATTGTGCAAAACATAGCAGAAGGATTCATAAATCCGTTGCCATTAAATTAATTAGAACTTCAAGAACGACATAGAACTCCCCGAAATATACACTTTTATGAGGTTACAATACCGAAAAAGTCGAAAATGTAAATCTCGATCTCCTGCAACATCATAATGTACATTTTCGTGTTCATATGTCACGTCAAACTCTGCGTTCTCCATTTTTCTTCTAATATATCAAATTTTCCGTTTTCGATCACTGATCAATCGATCACTGAGCACAATTTTTGTTTGCTACAAAAAATGGCGTCCCATCCAAGAGCGCTCAGTGCAAGAAGTGCCGTTCAGCCGAATGATCCGTGATCGCCAGGTAGCGATCTGCTCGGATGAACGCAGCCAATATCATTCTGGAATTTATGCTAGGCGCATCCAAAAATTTAAGGAAACTGATCCTTTATCGAATATCCAATGATTCCAACACTTTTGACAGCTGATTGACAGCTGTCGTCTTATGATCAATAAATTCTAACCCCGAATTCATGCCCAGTGACCTTGACAATATCCACACACATTCTCTGGTAATGTCAGTGAAAGGCTGTAGAACTATCACGTCTTGTCAGAATAAAATCAGTGGGTTGTAACTATTTCTGTATAATTTCGATTTTGGACTGCTAATGTAATTCATAGAAACTAATTATGATTTACACGAAATGCGAAGTTTGAATCATTGCTAATTTAAAAACAAAATGTATTTTATTCATTTTTAATTAACGAGTTAAATAAATCAAAAACTAAACAATTTACTTAAGTTATTTATTTAATCTAAGTAGCAAATAGAAACGGTATTGATGTTGCGCGAATTCAACTCTCGAACAACTAGATTTTCAACTGTTCGTTTACCTACAAATTCTTTAAGTGGTTACAAATGATGGTTAGTATATTTAATAGCACTATATAATATGTATATTAATAAGGCATGTCAAATATTTAATCGAGGAATAATTTTACAAGTAAGGGTTCACAAACACGCTATCGAAACTTCAGCGGAAAATTAACGTTAATTTCGTGTATTTTATGTCACTAACATTTATATAAAGCTATAATACCACATAATTTTCTGTCGTTTATTAAATATTAAGAATGTAGGTACATAAAAGTGTATTATGGCTAAAGAAGTGTAACTTACTTTAAATTATTAGTCTAGAAATTAACATTTGAAATATAAATAGGACAATTGGCCTATTTTGGATTTTATAAATGTGTAAAATTACAGATTTATGGTAAAAAAACTTGTTACATAGGTTAGATTTAAAAAAGCAATAACTAGAAATATGCATATCTGGCGCATATTTATATATATTAGCTAGACCTATTAAACTATATATATTTGAAATTGAGGAATAAAGCTCTAAAGGAAAATGTAAAAATAAGTAAGGCGTTCCATTTAAAAAAACATAACCTATGCAAGATATTATTTCTATACTTGTATCTAGAAAGACTATATTTTTCCAAATGCTTAGCAAAAAATAATTCACTATTTAACATGCGTGGGGTATACAGATTCAGCAAATTTAGTTTAAGGTACGTAAACTTGTTTCTGCGCAAATAAACCACGCCTTGCCGTAGAACAATGCTGGGCATTGGTATAAAACAATAGCGCCATCGCCTGGCCGCCTCGAGTTGAGAACAGCGCACCCATTCTGCTTTTAATAGCCTAGCTGTTTAGACGTGTGGGAATAAAATAAAATAAATCTCAATTTCGTTATTAAAATGCCGCGTGTTTATACAACTGCAGAAAAAGTGCAAATTGAGAAGTGGTACTTCGGGAGCCATGCCACTGAAGACACAATAAATTTATTTACTGCGACATATCAAGACAGACCAATCCCCTCAGCTAGCATAATTTCATACATTATTAAAACATTTGAGAATTTCGGGTGTGTCGTGAATTATTGTAAAAAATGTTGTCAACCCGTACCTCGCCATCAACAAATGAGCGAAGGACGTGAAATTCGCGAAACTAATGTCTGTGCACTTGTTGAAACTAGTGAACCTTGTTCTAGCAGGCAAATTGCTGATGAAGTTGGCATGAAGGAAAGAACTGTAAGAAATATTTTGAAAAGAAATGAGTACAGTTGTTTTAAAGTTCAAACAACGCAAGAAATATTTCCCGAGGACAATTTCAAACAGATGGAATTTTGTGAAATCATGATAAATAAAGTGAATGAGAATGAAAACTTCTTAAAGAATATATTGTTTACAGATGAATCACCCTTTTCATTACATAGGAAACACAATCCATCCGTAGTACGATATTAGTCTCGGAAAAATAAACATTTGAGTGCTGCTGTGCGAACTCAGCATCCTTAAAAATTGAATGTTTGGATGGGAATTTTAGACAATCATATTATAGGCCTACTGCTTGCTAATCGATGGAAATTTAAGTGGCAATAAATATTTAGAGCTATTACAAAACCAAATAATTCCTGCAGTTCAAAATCTTCCTATCAACTTTGACTACATTTGGTTTCAACACGACGGCTGCCCAAGTCACAGTACCTTAACTGTTATTAATTTTCTGGAAAGAACACTGCCCAATCGTTTAATAGCTACGAGGGGAATGATAAAATGTCCCCCCAGGTCTCCTAATCTAGCACCCCACGATTTCTTTCTCTGGGGCTTTTTAAAGGAAGCCGCGTACAAACGTGCGTTTGAACGAACCAATTTAGTTGAATTACGGGAATAACTTATCCAACTTTGTGCATTACTCCAAATCAACTCAATGATATGAGAGGTTCATTGTAAATCGGTTTACAAGAAGGTGGTTTGTTTGAATCCTTACTTCATTAATTTATTGTTTGATAATTATTAGTTGATTTATTTTGTTGCTTGTTTTGTGGTTTTGCAATGTTTAATCCTCGCACTAACCGTTACGGAAGAGAAATCTCAGATAACATTTTTTGCGAGCTTCTGGTATATTTTTTACTTTATCGACTGGACTATATGCAATCATTTTTTATTTTGATGTTTTTTTAGACGTGAATTTCAATGGCATTATTTCTGAAATTATTGCTCCTGTACTGCTGTTGTTTTCAGTCTTCAATATTTCGTTTCATAAAGCAACACTATCTTATATATATATATTATGATATTGGCATATTTAAGTATCGCACCCTCTATCCATGATGATCCCCTTCCCTTTAAATCTGCATGATTCCACATTGCTCAGAGGATAGATTATGTTCCGAGAAACTTTGAGGGATTTCCCATGGTGACATCAAATCATCATCAAATGCCCATGGGGAGAGAAAATACCACACAAGGCTTCTCCACGGCTATTAGATACTTGTTTCAATTATTTTACAACTTTAATTAAAATCTACAACTATTGCAAATAAATAAATTTTGAAAATAATAGATGTGGTTATTGGCAAAAATTTAAATTATAGTAAACATATTATCGAGGAAAACTTTCTTTGAGTATTTTGCAGACAACTTGTATACTTCATCTAACATCATTCTGACAGCAAGACACCATTCTGAAATTATAATAATACGTTTTTTTCTGAAACGAATTATTAAATGACGGACGTTTATGAGAAGTTATTTTCCGATATTTTGTAAGTGATATTAGTTCGAATAATTTGTACACCATCCTGAAGATTTCAAATAATAATGAAAGAACGTATTTAAATTCTTGGCAGTTCAGTGGAGAAAGAATGTTTTATTGGATATACAACATTTTTCACAAATGTTATCTGTTAGGATCCATCGGAAGCAATAAACTAGTAATGATTTTATACAACGCCTTAGTCGAGTATACTAAGACAGTATAGTGGTTTGGAGAGGGTTATATAATAATACATTGTATTACTATATTAATTTTTAAAAAGAAGGAATGTACTCCACTAATTTACTACATAGGCACACGAATATAATAAATATCAGAAGTCTCTATGTGTAGGGTTGTTTAAATTTCACGGTGAAAATCAAGATCGGTACCAATATGTCATCCATAATGATAAAACTAGAACAATAACAAACAAATCACTAAATGTTCCGTTTCAAACGAAATCGCAAACTCAGAGATACGTAACATATTTTGGTCCTCAATTTTATAATATCCTGCACCTCAAAATTAGACAGCACAAATAAATTAAAAAAGTTTAATATAGATTATAAAAACTTTATAAGAAATAAGTACAAACTATTCATAGGTTTTTTTTCTAAAACCTATTTATAAATACATGTTTGCTGTCGCTTTATGATATTACTCTAATAATAACATATCATTTTTAATACAACCATGTATAAATGTGAATGAGTAATCATAAGTTGTAATATTAATTTTTTTCTCTATGAATGCTGTTGAAGGCCAGGGCCATGCAAAACACAAATGTGTTCTCTGATTCGCTTCAGAGGCAATTTAGTACGCATGTTCCTTTATTAAATCATAATATGTACAAATATACGTTTTATGTTATATGTTATATATTCTAAATAAAGATATACCATGAATGAGTCTATTTTACTTCCATATCCACATAGCGGACTGGAAGTATAGTAATCGTAAAAAAAAAATATTTTTTTTTGTCTTGAAATGGGGGGAAATAAGTAAAGCAAGCTGGTAAGAGTACAGAAACTTGAAATTTGGTGTATGTACTAGAAGCCAAGGCCTCAAAATTTTGTATAGTTTTTTCCACTTCCACCGCTCCCCCCCACACACTCTATTATTAAAGGGGTTGCTAAAATAAAATTGAGATATTAACTTGAAATTTGGTATACGTATATATTATAATGATATCTGGAACTAGATTATATCTTGTGATTATTCCGTTGGAGGGTTGGGGTTAAATAGGGGTCAATAGGGGAAAATAACAAAAGCAAGCTGGTAAGAGTACCGACACTTGAAATTCGGTGTATGTACTAGAAGCCGAGGCTTCAGATTCTTTTAAAATATTTGTCAACCCCCCACCACCCCTACTCCATTATTAAAGGGGCTGATAAAATAAAATTGAGATATTCACTAGAAATTTGATACACGTATGTATTATAACAACATCTGGAACTAGATTATATTTTAAGATAATTGCGATGAAGAGGTGGGAGTGTAAGTGTAGGTAAATAGGGGAAAATGAGTAAAGCAAGCTGTGTAGAGTACAAATACTTGAGGTTCGGTGCATACCTATACTAGAAGTCAAGCCCTCAGATTTCTTTATAATATTTTTCAACCACTCTACCACCAGTACTCCATTAATAAACGAGTTGATGAAAGAGACTTGATCTATTCACTTGAAATTTGGTACACATATGTATTATTTGTTGAAGGGGTGGAGGGGGGTCTGTAATTGGGAAAAATCAGTAGAGCAAACTAGTAAGATTCCAGAACCTTATTTTTGGCGTAAGTGCTAGAAACCAATGCATTAATTTTTAACATTGAAAATGTTTAATAAATCGAAGATGTAGCGATTTGTGTAACGCTTGGAAATTCGGTAGCTTTTTTGGACACAAAAGCGTTCGGTGCTGTTACATCGCATACTTTTTGAAAGATCCAAATTTGATTTTGAACTTGATAAATTTTGATGCCTAGAATCATTTTCTTGCATTCTTACGTATCAACGATGACCGACGCCTAGCGTCGTTTTTGTAAGACTTGTGTATTTGATAAATTTTGATATCTAAATCTATGTTCTTGCATTTTCACGTCTCGACGCCAACCGACGCCTAGCGTCCTTGTAACAAAACTCGTGTATTTGATAAATTCTGATTCCTAGATTCATTTTCTTGCATTTTTACGTCTCGACGCCGGCCGACGCCCAGCGTCATTTTTGTATAACTTACGTATTTGTTAAATTTTGATATCTAAATATACGTTCTTGCAATTTTACGTCTCGACCCCTAGCGCCGTTGTTGTAAAACTCGTGTATTTGATAAATTTCGATACCTAGCCTCTTATTCTTGCACTTTTATATCTTGACGCTGTCCGATGCCTAGCACAGTTTTCGTAACTAACTTGTGTATTTGATAAATTTTGATATCTAAATCTATGTTCTTGCACTTTTACGTCTCGACGCCGGCCGACGTCCTGGGTCATATTTGTAAAACTCGTGTATTTAAAACTTTTTTAAACTTCTGAATTTGATAAATTTTGATACCTACCTAGATTCATATTCTTCCATTTTTTCTTCTCGACGCCGACCGAGCCTAGCGTCGTTTTTGTAAAACTTCTGAATTTGATAAATTTTGATACCAAGATTCATATTCTTGTATCTTCATGTTTCGACGCCGACAGACGCCTTACGTCGTTTCTGTGAAACGTGTATTTGATTCATTTTGATATCTAAATTCATGTTCTTGTATTTTTATGTCTCGACGGCGACCGACGCCTAGCGTTGTTTTTGTAAAACTTGTGTGTTTGATAAATTTTGATACCTAGATTAATGTTCTCGCATTTTTACGAAACCCGTTTTTTTGTGGAATATTAATGTTAATGTAATATTAGACTTTTCTTTATTTCTATCCTTTGTACATTTTCCAGATTTTATAAATATTATGTCAGGCTTGAAAGTTATCCAAGTTCATTTTGAATGTCTTAATGAAGCTTACTAAATTGTAACTTCTGTACATTTTTTTATGACCTCTGCCCCTAATATTATTAAAATTCTATGTCCAATTATTTCCGCATACTAAAGTGCAAATATAGTCAAGAAGTTTACCTTTAAAGAGACTTGGACGGAAAATCTGGATATGAAAGAAGTGATTCCTTAGGTAGCGGTTTTTATAGCCAGTTTCATATTTATGTTTAATAAGTCCTAACTGTCAAAGGAAATGAATGTTTGTTTATGATGTGGTTTGCCACACCATCAAGTGCTGTCTGGTTAGAACTATTCAAGACTCACCGAGGGGTTGTCGTAAGGGGCAGGTACCTCAGTATTGTCTTTCAGGTAAAAACGTATTGTTATACTTTCAGAATGATGTCACTGGTTGACTTTAGAGGTGTACTTGCATGGTCAGAAGTAGATCATCAGCATAAATAATGAATAAGTAATTTGTTGCTTTCGTACTAGATGTTAGATGGAGTGTAAGAAAGTTGTGTACAAAATACCGAAATAATGTTTTTTCATTGATGACTGTACAGAAATAAACGGTAGTACAGTTAAACAGGTTATATTGTTAATACATTTTTTCCCCTCAGTTCTCACTATCAATACATTTAATGTCTGAAATAAATTAATAGTAACTTTTTACAATCACATGTTAGTGGAGTATTTCATGTATCTTTTCCTTGCAATCCAAATATAATATATTTTTCTAGCCACCTTGTATACAGACTACGGATTTATAAGACAAATTTGAATAAAACATACGTTATCTGGAAACTTTGCCAATGAAACTGATAATAAACAAGATTTACACATTTTTATTTTTCCAAATAATTTGAGTTGGTGGCTGAATGTAAAGTCAACAAGTCTGTAACGTAAAATAGGTTATCATGAATCATCGGATCGTTCCTGGAGAATTTTACGCTTTATCGCCCTGATCCAAGATAGAGCATTTGCTGGCATTAATGATAACATTCTTGGCACAACATGCATTTTCTTATTGTTGAATTGGAGCAATCAGTGTGCACAGAAGACATCGCCCTGCACCAGTTGGTGTATGAGTCATGGAGACGCCGTTTGGCACAGACGTGATGCGCCTAACAACAGCAGGACGGCTCTCAACGCCTACTCCGACTGCCTCCTCAAAGGGACAATATACGATCTCGTGGGAACGAGACTGAAAATAGAAACCGTCATCTTTGTTTATGTGTACAATATGTGTTTAAGGGATAAATGGTCGAAATTTACGGTAAATGCCTTCGGAATTTCTGCTGGCTTTTATCTAACGGCTATATATTCTGTAAAAACTGTCGATGCGTTTAAGTTTCACAATTACTAAATCCTGTAGACTGGAGTAAATGAAACATGAGGTTCGATTCTTTAAAGCAGTTAATATTGTTTAAATTGAATATAACTAACTTTACATCACAGCTGTAATATATGTGAGATAGTATGGCATTTCTTTACTCTTTTTGCTGGTACTAAGCTACTCTTTCAGAAAATATTGAATACAGGTATTAATAGTCTTTTGAAATAAGACTAAAAGTCAGAGCAGTGAACATATTAAATTTAGTTTACATTTTCAATAACGTAATTGATTTAACTAAAAACTGTCTCCCCCCTTTTTTCTAGATATACGGTAGACTTCAATGAGCATACATTTATTTGCTATTGTTAATATTCCTGTAAAAAGAATGTATATATTAGGTTGATCCCTATTATCAAGTTTGCACCTTTTCCATCTTTTTGCGGCAACCCAACCCCATAACAATTCCATTCTATGAAAAAATACTCCCTGTGTGATTTCAGTCCGATTGAATTACGTTATGGTGCATTTAGTACAGGCAATGAAGGCAAAATTTTGTAAAAGCTTCGCAATAATTAATAAAAGGATCATATCCGGGATTTAAGTAGGTAATAACCTGTAGAATGGAATTATGCATTCTTTGTACTTCCAAGTTCCGGGAAAATTCAAGAATATTTGGGGAAGAACTTTATGATTTTCGTTTTTTTTGCTCTAGCGGCTAAAAAAATGAAAATACAGAAAAAAGTTTTCGACAAAATTTGTAGCTCATCTCTTTCTCTACAAAAAATGTCTTTACATGTTTTTGTCTTACTTAAGCCGATTAGGTAAATCCAGTTTTCCCCTTATTGGTTTGAGCCGCTCCGAAATGGGCGGAAAATGAGAATACCTTTTCTGTAGAGAAAGAGACGAGCTACAATTTTTGTTGGGAACTTTTTTCTCTATTTTCATTATTTTGGCCGCTAGGGCAAAGAAACCGAAAATAAAAAAGTTTTTCCAAATTTTTGAATTTTCCCGGAACTTGGAAAGTGCAAAGAATGCATCATCTCATTGTCCAGGTTACTACCTACTTAAATCCCAGATATGATACTTTTATTATTTTTTTTTACCCTAAATGGCTAATTTTCCTGTACTAATCCTGTAAGTCGGATTGAACTTTGAAAAACACAATTTCTTTCCAGCCTAACGAGACTATGTCCTCCCCCGTCATCGAGGATGCTGAACACGATGGCAGTGGTTAAATCCCTCGGAGGTCACCCCCCCCCCCCAAATGGCCAAAACTTTCTACCAAGAGGAGTACCACGTATCCGCCTTCTCCTACCAGCTAAACCTGTGTTACCCCCGTTTTCGAGGATGCTGAGCATGATGGTGATGTCGAAACCACTCCTCGACCCCTGCCAACCCTCTAAACAGTCAAAAACCACCCCCCAAATGGATGAAACGCGGATGGGTCGTCTCTCGGCTAAATCCGCGAAAACCCCTCATTTACGAGGATGCGGAGCACGATGAGGTTGTCGAGATCCCTTATCGACCCCTATCAACCCCTAAACGGTCAAACACCACCCCCAAGAGGAGCATACCGCGGCTAGGCCGTCTCCTACCAGCCAAAACTTATGTTACCCCCCCGTTTTCGAGGATGCTGAGCTCGATGGTGATGTTGAATCTTCTGCACGAGATCAGTCGTGTAGACATTATCACTAACTGAGTTCTTGTTTTTTATGCCAGTGGACGCAGAGAAGGAATCTTGCACATGGAATTGAATTCTTCCTTAAAAAAATCAAAAAGTACGAAGATAATGATAATATTGTCCATTTAGTAAGAGGTCAGTGTGTAATTATATTTTTTTCCGTTTGCTGAGCTCAGTATCTTTTAAAAGGGGGGGGGGGGGGGTAACACGGGTTTAGCCAAGAGAAGACGGCCTATCCGCATTTCACCCCTTTCGGGGGTAGTCATTGGGCGTTTCAGTGATTGGCGGGGGTCTAGAAGGGGTCTCGACATCACCATCATACTCAGCATCCTCGAAAACTTGGGGTAACACGGGTTTAGCAGAGAGAAGATGGCCTATGCGCGTTTCACCCCTTTCGAGGGTAGTTTCTGGCATTTTGGGGAGTTGACGGGGGACAAGGAGGGGTGGTCTTCACATCATCAACGTGCTCAGTTTCCACGAAAACGGGAGTAATACATGTTTGGCTGGTAAGAGTCGGCGGACACGCAGTTTACCCCTTTAGGGGGTAATTTTTTGACCATTTGAGCAGTGGGGTGACCTCGGAGAGAGATTTAACCACCGCCATCGTGTTCAACATCCTCGAGAACGGGGGCGTGACATACTCTTGTTAGGCTAGGAATACTATTAAGTGTTACCACAACGCCCCTTTTTTCAGACAATAGGTTCTTATAGGTATAGTACCCCCTCACCTTATCAATTTTTTGTAACAATCCTTGCAGGAAAAGAACAAAATACCAGTTAATAATTTATAATGTTTATTAAAAAACGTGTCTTACAATTGATCTGACAAAATTTATTTTTTAATTCAGGGCGTCGTTTCCTACTATTTAACACGGCTTGCAGCATATGTTTTTCGTTGTCGCATTTTGTCAAGAAACTATTTATAATAACTAATTCCGCCGCATCATTGACGACTTTCAGTATTTCTTTCAAAATGAAAATATTTTAAATAACCATTGTTTTTCTTACTTCTTTTTGGATATTTTGCCACTAAAGAATATATAAAAATTTTTAATGAAAAAACCTCTGCGCCAAACGGATCAGACAGAGGTTGGTTCTTGAATACTTGCGAAATAATCGCGGATTCTTTAAGTTTTCTTTTAGTTCCGTTGCTCTCTTTTTCCAAAATCTTCGCCGAGTCCCATTTAATCCCTTCTAGCGTAATTTCTATGTTCACCGAGCCTCACGTTGAAAGGTGTAGATGATTCATCTACGTAGTGTTTTCCACACTCACACGGAACACTATAAATACAATTTCTTGAATTTTGAACAATATTTAGAGGTTTGGTTTTTGATAAAACCGATCTTAGCGCGGAGTCCGTTTGAAAACCGTTGGTACGGAAAACTTATTCCAAATTTTTCGTAATATATCCGATATACCATGTATACATGGAATTGCTGCCATTGACCTAAATACCTCAGATTGTGATAGTATATTCTCTCTACTGCCAATGTTCAATAACTGACTATCAACAGAACTCTCAGGATATTGGTTATTTAATAAAACAGTTTTAATAAATTTCTTTCCGTTCCTTAATATTACATCATTTGAAGAAACAATTTTGGCTCTGTCATACAAACACTTAACAACACCTTTCTTAACACTAATATGTTGATTTGAATTGAAATTTATGTATCTGTTTGTGTGTGTTTGTTTTCTATACACACTGGTTTGGTATGTGTTATTTAATTTTTTAATTAAAGTATCTAAGAAAAGTAATTCATTATTATTTTCTATTTCTATTGTAAACTTAATTGGAGGTTCTTATTTCCACCATACAATGGGTTTATAAGCTAGATTATTAATATTACTTTCCTCAAAATTTTCCATGAAAATATTACTTAACATTGGAGATAATGAAGAACCCATGGCCATCCCAAAGTCTTATTGATAGAAGTCATTATTTAATTGAAAGTATGTTATTTTAATGCAAAGTGTAAGTAATTCCATTATAGTTTCAATGCTTAACTTCGTTCTATTCGCCAAATTCCCATCTTGTTGCAATTTGTTTTTAATTATTATGAATGCTTTATCTACAGGAACATTTGTAAATAGGCTTACTACATGAAAACTGATCATTAGATGATTATTGTTAAAACGATTTTTCCAAAAAATGTAAGCTGTTTTTAATATAAGACTCGGAGGAACCTGATAATGGAATTAGGATTTTTAATAAATATTTTAAAAGTTTACTATGGAGAATTAATGAACTCACAATTGGTCTTAAGGGAATGTCAGGTTTATGAATTTTTGGCAAACCATAGAAATGAGGAGGTTTGCTGTGATGTGGAGTTAACATCTTTCGTTCAATATCTGTAAATTCGTTTTTGTGTTTAAATAAGACTTTATATATTTTGTTTTCTATAGAATGTGTAGGATCTTTATTTAATTTGGAATAATTTCCATCATTTATCAAGTTCGTAATGTTTGTATCATATCTAGCTCTATCTAAAATTACCTGGCATTGCCTTTGTCAGCTGGTAAAATTTTAATGCTATGATCATTTTTTAGAGATGAAATGGAACGTTTTTCATCGAATGTTAAATTATCTTTAGTCTTATATTGTTTCTCTAATTCAATTTTGGAACGAATTCGGTATTCATTAGCATCATCTAATGGTAGTTTCTGTGCAGCCTGTTCAATTGCAGGTATTATATCAAATTTAGGAGTAGCCTTTGGTGTTAAAGCATAAATCAAGCCTTTAGTTAATACTAGATTCACAGATATATTTAGTTCGCGATTTGACAGATTTGACGACAGTTTTGTCAATTAAAAGATTATTTTGAAAGTTCTGTAATTTAATATGTTGTCTTCCACTATATAAATTTCTAAATGTATTCAAATGTCTATTATTCGATGAATTACAAACTATATTGTACGTAGATAAGATACTATTAAACATTACTAATGCACCGAGATTTCATCAGGTAATATTGTTAATATTCTAAGCGTTGTGATAATACAATAGATTAAAAATTATTGTATATTGTTGTAGTAGATATAAATATCAAACCGCAAATAAAGAATGAAAGGGCCCATTTAACATAGATCTCAGACCACAACTGTGTCAAAAGCAGTGAGCTCTTTGTCCTAATTGTTGCTTCGCCGCTAACTAAATTGTTTGCGAAGAGTTATCTACATGAGAATATCGCGATACGTTTGCAGTTTATTTATTCAGAAACAGTTCACTGAAAGCTAACACAATACATATGAAATAGAACACATCCCAAACCGATGTTACCGAATTCGGATCGCGTTTTATCAATTTAGATTATCAAATTTTTTATGGTAGTTGATTTTTAATTAAAAGCAAATATAGGCCGGGTTGATATTATTTATGCTTAAAAATACAAACCGCGAGGTAAAAGTTAATTGAATTCCAAACTAATAAAACAAATCGGTAATAATAAATCTGAATACAAACAAACAGCTTGTTCGGAATTAATTGCTGCCGTTTTAAAAAACCCGATGTTGTTTAATAGCTCAAGTTAACCGATATAAAAATAAAAACTGAAAATACTGCACATGTGCCTTACACACGATTGATTCAAATTGTTCAAGCATTTAAATAAATGAACCCTGACTGCACATAAATTGCTTCGGGTTTTTTCCAGGGATATTCGTTTACATTGTAGCCAGCGCTCCCATAAGTTAAACAGCGCCGAATGGATAAATTTAGAATTAAAGGAATAGCCACCTGAACCGCAGATTAATGTTAATATTTGTTGACTACAAGAGAATTTATTCATCATGTATCGATTTTCATTTCAGAACAGTCACTGTTAATCCTGGTGCTCGTATTTAATTATCACACCTAGGTAAATAATTTTCAATAGTTGACCAAACACTTATGAATGAGGTGGCAAAAATGGACAGCTACTGGAAGTGGTTCGAACTTCCCCAACATATGATTACGTAAATTACGTAGTTTAGTTAATAACCGGGATGAATTTCTTAAGATTAAGTTCTACCAATCGTTCCTCTGTCAATTTTTTTCTTACAAAGTGTTATCAAATATACGTATATTTGAGCCAAATATAAAGAACTAAGCCTAAGGTATCACTATTTTCATATTCAGGTTTCCCATCCAAGTACTCAAACGAAAACATCTTAATACAATACAGAGTGGCCCATTAATAATAGGCCATAGTGCAGGGGTAGATTCCTTGGGTCAAACTATGAGGATGTAACCAAATATTCTTTAGTAAAATGTTGCAGTGGAAAAAGATACAGGGTGTTAAAATTAAAACTATTTTCTCGTCTTTTTGCAATAACTTAACAGCCTCTTGACTGGTCTACGCCAAATTTGCTATAGGAACTTTCTTTATTCTAAGAAACAATAAATTATATGTTATATCACTTTAGATCATAGAGGGCGCCGAAGGACCTGTATCTGATGATTAATTTTTTTCATATTTTTCTGGACGAAACGTTGTGGTACTTCTGACCAGAAAATCATTTCCACGTATAAAAGGTACACTTGGTAGAACTTGATAACTCCAATCGTTTTCGAGGAAATTGCCGTTAAATATTTGAATAATTTTTTGATCGACAAATTCAAATTTAATAAAACAAAGTGTAAGGGAAAACAAAATCGTAATAACAGTGTAAACTCTTTCTCACTTTCTTATGAACTAATGCAGTATTTTCATGATATTGAGATAAATACATAAATCAAAAGATTGTGTAAAATAAGGATCTAAACATTTGTATACAATTGGGTAATATTTTTATATTTTGTGTAATTTTGTGTATTAGTGACGAAGGTTTTAACATTATGTGTAATATGTGAGTAATGTCAGATAGGAGCATGTATTACCCGGTGGCAATATCCCAATTTTAAATTAAAATTTGCTGTTGTGTAAATATATATTGATTTTTATGAAAAATGTTACTGACTTGTTGAGCTATTTTCTGACTTGTGTAAGCATTGTATAATGTACTAACATGAATAAATAATTCTAATTCTAATTCTAATAGTTGACATAATGACATTAGTATTTATTGTATAAACTTTCCCCCCCATACAAAAACCCTATTGCTGCAACTTAGAGTAAATTGTCGATATGATCTACACCTACTTCTATGACTTTTCTAATTCTTTAGAAAGATTTTCTTACACTTAAAAATAACCTCTAATAAAATCGGCTGCGTTTTGTATTTTGTCCCACAGTTCTTCTCCTGGATTGATAGTATTTGCATAGACTAAGGACTTCGTATGTCCTCACATATAATAATCCAAAGGATGATAACCAGGACTCCTTGGTGGCCAAGCAAACTCACTTCCTCGACCGATCCATCTGCGTAGGAAAGACTCATCAAGATAATTCCTGACTTCAATGGAGAAATGAGGGGGAGCTCCATCTTGCATAAACCACATTCCGTTCCGTATGTCTAACATAAAAGCATGTAATATATCAGCAAGAGTATTTTGAAGAAAAAACAGATAAGACTGTTCATTTAAATTTGGAGGAAGGACAAACGGTCCCAATAACTGATCGCCGTTAATATCACACCAATCGTTAATCTTAAATTCGTGCTAAAATGCCTTTCTTTAACGGCATGAGGATTTTCTACTTCCCAGTAATGGGTATAGTGTTTACGAAGTCAATTGAAACTAGTCAGTGTTAAAGCACAGAACCGTGCGCACTTAACTTGATAACTTGTCCTGTGTATTTAACAATGGTATCGAGAATCGAATAGTAGTTGAAACTGTGCAGGCGAGTCCGAGACTGGCAATGCAATCAGCCTGAATGACCACCTACGACTGCACTGGTTTAAATATAATAAAACGGACAGGTCCACTAGCATAAAAAAAATCGTTTCTCAGCAGTTAACGTGGATTTGTGAGATGTGCTGTCATTGTCCTGGCTTTGAGGACGGATGGCGACGATTGGCTGGCACCCGGGTATTCCTCAGTCCAATTGGTCGGTCGGTGTTTGAGTGATATCAGTCATTAGTTAACGTGGACTTGATATTTCTCCAGTGCAGTGCGAAAAAATGGTTTTCAGAACAGCTTTATACCAAATATTCCGCCTAATTCGGTAATTGTATTAGATAATGCTTCTTATCAGTCGCGAATATTAAATAAAATACCAAACACCACTAACAAGGAAGACATTTTAAAATTCATGGGAGAAAAAATATGGAAATTCCTGTAAAGGTTCCAATAAAGCGCAAATTATTGAAATGAATAAAAGAACAAAATTTCAAAAGCGAATATGTTATTGATAACTTATCCAATATACACGGTCATACACTTCGTACTATGCATATTTAATCCTATCGAGATGGTTTGAGCAAGTTTAAAAGATCGTTTGCGAAAATGTAATGACTCTCCAACGTTAAGTGCGAGATTAGTTGATCATATAAGAGAAGTAATAAATTACCTCGACAATACTGATTTATGGAAAAATTGCGTTAAGCATGTAATGAAAAAAGAAAATCAATATCCAACACTACCCCCCATTGCGCCGATTATAATTCAACCGGATAATGATTGCTCTTCATAAAGTGAAGATTCGGACGAGTCAACTTTTAGCATTTAACTTTTTTAATATATGCTTTCAGAACAAAATATTCAGCTATTATATTAGGTACGAAGTTTACTTTTTTATTGTTACATTTCTTGGAATATATTTTATTTAGTTGACAAGAAATTTTAATTTAAGTTACTTTATTCTAGAGACACATTTTAATTTTGCTTTTATTTATGTTTTATCTATAAAAATATTTATTTTTGTTGTACTAATTCTTTGCTTTGGTTAAGAAACTTACATTTTTATTTTTATTTTAAAAGAAACTTAAATTTTATTTTTACTATTTAATATCCTTGCCCCTCGGCAATCTAACCTGTCCCATTCCCTCATCCCGGCAAGGATATGTTCATACCTTCTCGTTGCTCCTTGCCGAGCAACAAAATATTTCAATATAGAATGGGATAACTTTAAAACTAAAACCAATAAATTTAAATATTTAGACTTTGTATCTAAAACTGATACAATACTTCAAAAATATGTTATTGGTTAAATGAACAAACATTGCCTATCTAATAAACAGAAGATAATAAAAATTAATACAATTTTCAAAAAATTATAACATTTGCTTATGAAAAGCATTTCTATTTACCTCCGCCCATGTACAATAAAGAGTTGCCGGCTTTTAGTTTTTATACGATTTCATTTGTGCTCGTATACACTTTATTTCTCTAGTTAAAAACGCCTCGGTGAGTAAAAGTTGCTTCGTCTGTAAATAAAATGTTCTTAACAAAATTTCGATCCCTGTTGTATTCATTTAGAATAAGTTTACAAAATTGTAGACTTTGTGGAAGATCCCTTCGAATTAGTTTTTGTACAAGAGTGAAGTGATAGGGGTAGAAGCGTTCTCTGCGAAAGACTTTTAAAACAGATAGTTTACTCACCCCTGTTGCCACTGATAAACGACTTAAGTTGACTTGAGGATCTTCATCCACACGAACTAAAATTTCTAGTTCCTGATATGGAGTAATTTGCTTCGGTCGTCCTACATCATTTTTATGGCGAAATGAATCCGTTTCTCCCAAACGACGAAACAGATCTTTGAGAATTATATGGTCAGGCTGTATTCTATTTGGATATTGAAATGAGTATCTCCTCGCTGCAGCACGTTCGCTAAAATTTTCTTGTACATAAGCACATATCGCATCACGCATTTCCTTATTTGAAAAAAATATTATGTCGAGGCATTTTAAACAAAGCAGTTAGAGAAATTAGCTCGAGGAACACAAGAACAAAATAAAATGATTAAATGACGTACATTACAGAACTAAAACCTAACCAAAACACACTTTTCAATAAACACACTTAGTTTCGTTAAATTTGAATTTGTTTTTCAAAAATTTATTCAAATGTTTAATAACGCCTTGTATGGTCTAACGAAAAAATAATTGTGAACGAAATGAACGAAACATCAGAAATTGAAATAAGATTAAATGTTAAAAAATTAGTAAATATAGCAATTCCAATAGACCTGACCTAGCACCTTTCTAAAAGCAATAGCGGGATTTCCCATAGAAAAACTAATTATAATTGCCGGAAATATCAAAATCAATTAGTTTCTATCTCCAGTAGGATGAAAGTCATCGATCAAACTTAGCGTACAGCATAAGATGTTGAGAAAGTACACCAAATAATTCGGAGAAATCTACCGAAAATTTAAAATAAGTCAACCGTACTGAAAAGTTGACTACTAATAACATTGTATGTTGCAACTTTTCATTTTAGGAGCAAAATATGAAGAATAACAAAGGCAAGTTTGTAGGAAAATGTTTATAAGCAATCCATATAAAAATATTAATGTGCGAGAGTGTTTTTATTCTAATAAACTAACTTGTAATGGGTATTGTATTTTCTATTCAAATAAGTCTTCTTACTGTTTTATTTTATGTTATCACGTATTAACCTTCCAAAAGTATACTTTAGACTGACCTTTTACTTGGATAAAATTGTTTTTGATTCGCTCAAATATGATTTCTATAAGGGAGAGCTACTCTCGAAATAAGGGATGTTTTTGGATGTTTAACGACTTATCCATCCCTCTAATACGTTAGGCTGGTGCCACCACAGAACTGATGGGAAAGAGCTTTGGTGAGGCCGTGCGAGAGATGAAATGATGCTTTCAGACGCACCATGTAGCAAAGGGAGGCCTCAAAGTAATACATTAGATGACACAACATCAGCCAAGACGTTGTGGCTAGGAGAAGTATATCTTTTATTTTCGTATAAAAATGTGTTAAACAAATCAGAAGTTTAATAATAAAATGTACAACCACTATCAGATAAATGTTATTGCTTTATCATAAACTTTTTGGTGTAAAAATGTAGAGTTTCACTGAATTGGAAGCATTAACTTATACTGTCTATACTTGTTGAATTTTGGACATTATCGTCCGATCAATAGATATTTGGCTTCAACCGCTGTAAAATTATGGGTTGAGATAGTAATGGTTTAGGTACCTTGCCAAATGTAAAATGTGAAAAATGTGGTTACCTAAAACAGATACTACATTGTTCAGGCTATAATCTAAGCAGGTGGATGTCTCTTATAGAATATCTTAATATATATTTATATAACAACAGTTCGTCTTAACTAATATTTAAAACAAAATAACTTTTAATTTATATATTTCATGTTCAGAAGGGCTATTATAATACACATTTTTGAATGAAAATAAAGTCTATTTTTGGACACACTTTTTGAAATAATTACACTTTCCTAATTATTATCTAATAAATTTAATAAAGACATTTCTTCTTCACATATTTTGTTTCTTTCATGCAATGTGTAATATCTTAAGCTATTCAATGAACTCAATAATTTTGTTATGGAAATACCAAAAAAGTAGAAATTCACATCTCAATCCTATAGTTATATCAAAAATAAAATATGGCGCCAACCATTTTTTTTAAATCACTCGAAATAGAAACCTACCCTCTATGAGCCTATTTGGGTGTGTAACTGCAGCGTTTAGAATTGGCCGCTAAAATTGTTTCAAGAGCGTAATTGTCTAGTAATATAAAGAGTGTTCTTTGAAAATTTATTAAATATACTCTTTTCTGTGTAAGGCAGTTAACAAATGAATTAACTATCCAATTTAGAAGAACTATATCACTCTGAGCAACGTAGTTCGAGAAAAATTTATAGATAAAGTTGAAATGCGCGAGAAATATTTCATGGATAGGACATAACTTTATTATGTCAATAATTAAAACGTGTTTTACAGCGATAATACCTTATGTACTGCTCTTAGCATTGTATCGGTGCTGTCAAAGGTTCATCTGGTTGTTTTACCCCTAATAATGGCGTTTGAATGGTAGTATGATTTTATAACTTACCACAACTTGTGCTCCTTGTATTATAATGATTACACAAGCAGTACAAGCGCACAAGAAAAATGTCATGTATATTTGAGCATTCGATAAAATCATAACCTCGTGTGATATTAATTATGACATCACATCTGAAAATATTACACACTTTAAAACTATACTTATAATGTCTATTAGCAACAAAATAGAAAAAAATATGTCATTGATTGATTGATTGATTGATTTGCCAGCGTAAGGTGGGCATTGCTGCCGACTCCGGTGCAGGGAGATTTGTTCCACCACGCAGCCCGATCGCCCACCGATCATTCCACCGTGTGCCGGAACAAACCCCCGGTGCTTTTATATACCGCCGGACCAGCTGCATACGCTGGATTGGACATTGGACATGCTTGTTTTCAGCAGCGAGAGCCGCATGACGCATGGGGTAGGAGTATAGGATGGAGCGTGTAGGTGTTTGTGAGATGTTTCTTCTTGTTTTCCTTATTTAAAAAGTTGATTGAAGGAGCCGTTACTCTGTGGTAGTTAATCATCATGCACAAATAACTAAATAAAACACACTACCATGTTTTCTACCACTACGTATTTATCAAAATTGCGACTGCAGTTTCGACTTACAAAACCATTGTCAAGCAATGAGTCTCAAAAATGACTGATTTACAAGTACACAGAAATGTGTTATATTATCGACAATTTTGGATGGATTAGTATCCAGGGTGTCCCAGAATTGAGTTCCCGGACGAGAACCTGTGTTCCCTGAGTTCATATTCTTTCTAAGCACAATCTAAAAATAGCTTTTAAATCGCAGAATAAATTATCAAACATATTATATAATGCAAGAGACTCAACACATAAATTTAATAAGTCTGGAGTTAAAGTTAAAATGTATCTATATAGGACAAAGCGGTAGAAATTCAAAACACGGCATCAAGAACATTTTAGATCATATAGGTGACAAAAAATTAATTCATCTTTCGTGATCCAATGCCTCGAAAACAACCATAGCTTTCCAGAATTAGACGACATAGAAATTTCACATTTTTCTACAAGCGGCATTAAATTAAACATCCTAGAATCTCCAGAAATTCACAAACACAATAATATCAAGAATTATAATTTGTTAAATGATCAATTAGATCTTATATATTCATCTTTATTTTAGTGTGTTTTATTTAGTTAGTTGTGCAACTTGTTATTTATTTTCATTTCTTACCGAAAGGGGGTATTGTAACCGTGAAAAAATTACATTAATGTAACCATTCCCTAGAAAAACATATCCGATGGGGAAATATTTATTATTTTCGCTCATAACTTTTTTCTTAGTACGTATATTTAAAAAAAACTATAAGAGTACCTAAGTCGAACCATAGTAAGATTATCACTATGAATTTTCTATGAATAATTTCAGTGGTTTGCAAAATAGCTAGATTTAAAAGTGCGAAATAGGAAGATTAACATAATTTTTAAATTTAAATCTAGCTGTTTTGCAACCACTGAAATTATTGAGTGAAAATTCATAGTAATAATCTTGTTATGATTCTACTTAGGTACTCGTATAGTTTTTAAAATATACATACTAAGAAAAAAAAGTTATGGCCAATAATTATAAATATTTCCCTATCGGATGTCTGTCTGGAGAATCGCGACCTTAAGAGATTTTCTCAGACTTTCAAATTTCACATCAAGTAGATTTTAAAACTTAATTTCTTTCAATTCGGTCTGCCAAGTACTAGTTTCGTAACGTTTACTACCTATACACCGTTCAGTTTAAGAATGAAGCATTTTCCTTACTTAGGGAGCTATTTCTCATCCTCCCATTGATCAAATCAGGACGCAAATTCGCACTACAGTAAACCGTTTGCAACCTATGGTGACCGCTTCTAATTCTAATTGTGTAGAGCAGTGTCAGGAATACCTCATTGTTAAATTGAATAGATCATAATTTACGCTACTGATAAGAAAAAGACCTAATATTTTTCTTGTGATATACAGAGTGAACTGAAAAAATGATGATTGGAACACTTAGTTAATACAATTGCAAAGGAAGAAAATTCAATATATTTTTAAGACAGAGAATAGTACAAAAGTAGAGAGAGAAGTGCGGGAACCACTTTTCTTCCTACTTGATCCCTTTTATGTATTATAAAGATGGTAAATTGTAGAATGTAAGAGGATTAAGGGGTCGCGGTCACTCGGTTCTTCGAGCCCTTCTTCACATCGGCCTAAAAGATATTTTGTGCCTATAATTAGTTGTTCCCCAGGACTCCCAAGCTTTCTACACAGCTTGTGCTTTTCCTGGGTGCTAATATTTACATCTCTTCAGAAAAGTGCAAGTTAAGAGCTCAGATCTGAATTATTTTTTGCAACACTGTCTGAAAAAAAGTGTACAAATAAAAAAACAAGTGTAATTTGCAGAGAATATGTTACAAAATAAAACATGTTCTGTCAATGGGCACATGCTTAACGGCGATAAAATTGGTATTATATTCTATCAGTGCTATCAATAGCTGTTCTAACTGCTTTGTTGCTAATAATTATATTCTATTGGTACAATGGCTTTTCATTAGCTACATTTTAATGAGTGAAATAATTACAATAAAATTTTTACCTTTACCACATCAACATCAATAACACTATTGTTCATTGTCTGAAATTGACTCTGGGCTAATTTAAAATTACCACTAGAGGCTTCTACTTTGAGCAGTTATTTACATTTGGACGTTGTCAACCATATTGAAAATAACTCGAACACCAATATCATTATTATTATTTGTCAGAAATTGACTGCTAATTTCAAACAACGATCTGCATCTATTTCTAAATAGAGCAGTTTTTTTACACTTAATTATTGACAGTCATACTGAAAATAAATCAAGTAAACTGTATGAACAGCATCATCAAATAATATAGTCTATAGTGAAATGAAATTTCACTCAGTGACCCGATTACTTGGATATTATTGCCTATTACCAATACTGATGTCAATTAAAAATACGTTTGGTTTCATTACTTCTTCATTTTTATACCGGCCCTATTATTAATATTAGGTATTAAGATTCAATTAACAGCCGACTGGGTGAAATTTTATATAATAATTTTTCGTGAGCAAATTACATATTTAATTGAAATTACGCAGTTCTGGTTATACTATTCCAGGTATAATTATCATTATTTAAAATCCAATGGAGAATGAGGGTTAACAGACTTCGTATTGTAATACAGCGTTTCCGCTAGTGTTGAAAATTTCACTACAACACCCATACTCCTTTTTTGATCCGTGATATTCGAACTAATAGCAATTCGAATAAATATCGCACTATTTCTAAGATCTAAACATTCAGGCATGCGCTGAAAAAGAATCGGTTTCATGAGCAAGGAGACGCCACTTTCATTTTCGATACTGGTGAGTGAGTTTGTCTGCTTATTCTTTAAATATTAATAGAATTTTAAAGAAATTCTGTGTAAAAATTAAACTTTTATTGAAGCACATCTTGGTGGGACCTCGTGGTTCCGCTGAAATATGTGTGAGTTTGTTAATCCAGTGATAATCTTGGCAGTTGTATCTTCGTTATTCCTTGGGACACAGTACTGCGGTATTTTTAATTTTTTTTTAGATTACTGTGTGGACGAGGATTGAACTCGAAGCTTCTACACACCGTGCAGGACCCAAACTGTGTAGGACCCAAAAGGGTGCAGAATACCAGGCAATAGAGCGCTAAACTACTCTAGTAAATCTACTGTAAGTGAGTGAACCTTGTTTCTGTCATTAGATAACCATAAAGTTAATTTGCATAAGTGTTCACTTGCCTAACGAGGGGTTTAGCGTTGCTCTGGGTATCCCGAGCCTTGGTTGCTATATTCCGGGTTGCCCCTGTGGTAGTACTTTTTCTTTGTGGTATGCAGACCACCTCACTTCACAATTTAATCGCAATCTAAAGTCATGTAAAATTTAATTAACCTCGTTATAGTACGGGAGCTTAAGGGAAAATTTTTGTTGTTTTAATTTGATATTTGTTGAATTTCTAAAATTAAGTCAATCTTATTGAATTTAAATTTAAGATTATATTAGTCCGGGAAATAAAGCCCGCATTTTTTTTCTTTAAAATAACTAATTTTCTAGTTTTGCTAATTAAGCTAAGATATTTTCTACGAATTTCGGTTTTTTCAATCTTTTTTGTGCTCAATGTTTTTTTACTTAGTTGCCAACCACTTTTTTGTAATTTCATTTAAAGGCCAAATTTTGTAACTATTAAATTTAGATCTAACAGAGCTTTTCTTCCAATTTGGTATATTAATCACAATTCAGTTTCAATAAATTTCAACAAGTAAAATTTTACAAGTTCTAGATTTTTTTTATTGCATAAGTATATATTTTTTTGTAGAGGGACCTTGGTCGCTATAGCTTGTATTTTGCGGACTAACATTTTTTTGTTTCTTTAATTTGAGAATTACTAGTCTACCAGTGATTTGTGACTAACAAGAATATCTTTCAAAATTTAGACATAAACTGAACTGTTATAACTTTTCGCTATAAATTTGTTTGTTCGCTCTTTTAAATTATTATCAACTGGTTCCTTATTTTCCATATTTTTTATGTAAAACTTTGGACCAACCGAATACCGAAGCACCGCAAGAGAGAAAGTTCGATAGGGCTGGTGCTTATTATTAATTGGTTGGACATTTTCCAAACGCAGCGTTCCCTGGAAAATCGTCGTAGACCGGGACACGAACATTCAGTTCCCATTCCCGGGTATCCGAGGCCGACTCCAGGGCTTAACCTCGTTGGAACTTCACTCTCTCCGCCAAACTTGAGTAAGCCCAAATCTCAGTACAAATCCTCCCTTGGTCAAAAGTTACTAGTAATGTAAACCAGTTGATTATTTGAAATTTGTTGATACTTAATTTTTTTAGATATTTAATTTTTTTAATATACAATTTTTTCAAGTGAATTAATTTAAAGTAAACTTTTGTATAGTCATTTATAAATTTCTTTTTTTGTAAATACTTTGTAATTTTACATTTGACCTTTGTCTCGCGTAAATCGAAGAATATCAAATCATCTTGTGATATTACTTCATGTAAAAACACGACTTTTTTTGCATCTCAATTATAATAGGAGATCTATTCTTCCATACTAGAAAAATTCGACGTTTGAAATTCAATATATTTGGACCAAGCAAGTTTTTACAGAAAACTGAATATGTAACTAGTTTCTATTCAAATTTGTAATTGTATTGTTTAATTTTTAATTAGCTATAAGTCATAGACGCTAGAGCTTTCTTCGTTTGCAGCGCAAAATTTCAACATATATTTGGCCGACCTATCTATTTCATTACAAATTAAACTTAATTTACCGCCATGATTAAAAGTGTCAGTATCTAGAAAGAAATATAGATTTTGCATACGGCTTTCAATTTCTTATATAAATAGATTCTTAAACATATTTACCTGATTAATTTACGTATGCTTGTTACAAAACTAAAGTATTAAACAAACAATGGCTGTTCGTTAGAGAACATCAAACACAACACCTATATTTAACTTACTCATCTAAATGACTAAGAATATGTCCAGGAGGAAACCGTTCGCCACTAGCCAATATTGAAGCTCACCTGAAAAATAAAAGTATGTAAATATTTATATAATGCAGGCTCTGAAATACTCATACTTTTTAGGGTATGGTGGTTTATTTTTAAATAAGTATACATATGTTGCATACGTATACACATCTTTTAAGTTTGCATTAGTACAAAGGATCTTTAAATATGTCCGGAATTTATTTTTTAGATTTTACAAAGAATGACCGTAAAAAAGGCATAGAATTCGCCTGTTTTTGCATAGTAGGTAGCGGGCCAGGGGAAAGAGCAAAATAAATCCTTTGGGGCTCAAATTAAACTTTGAGAAATTTTTGAAAGATAAAACAACTCTGTTATTACTCAGATTTTACATTATGAATTTTTTACGGATTACATATTATTCTGTAGCATATTTGAAAGAATTTAGGAAATTGTCCTGCAATCCTCCAACACCTTGTAATAATTAAAAACACCAGAAAATGAAAAAATTCATAGATACTACCACACATGATACAATAGTCATGGAATTTTCACTAAAAAACAATTTTTCTTATGAAATAGATTTAGAATGTCACGAAACGTGGAAAATTTAAATTTGAGCAAAAAAAATCGCATCTTTCTACTGGTAAAATTTTTTTTAAAAGTTTTTTCTGAAATATATTTAGAATGTCATGAAACGTGGAAATTTTAAATTTGAGCAAAAAAATTTTTTCATCATATTCTATTGATAAAAATATATTTTAAAATATTTAAAGAAATTTCTTTGACAATATTTTCAATTTTTTAAAAAAAATTTTTATGAAATAAATTTAGAGTATCATTAATTGTGGAAATATTAAATTCGAGCAAAAAAAACCCGTTTTTCTACTGGTTTACAAAAATTTTCAAAAGCTTTGAAAAACATTTTTTTAAATAGATTTTAAATGTCATGAAACATGGAAATTTTAAATTTGAGCAAAAAAAATGTTTTTCATTATTTATTCGATTTAGATGGTCCACCCTGTATATTTTCCAGTGAAAGTTCAACTATTTCTTCGCTGGTAGTGTTAGCTACCTACCAAATTTGACTATTATCCGTCAAGTAGTTTTTTAGATAATGCACCAACAGACAGACAGACAGACAGACAGACAGAGGGAATTGAAAAACCTATATTTTCGTAACTTACGTGATCTGAAACGTATAAATCCGAACAAATCTCGGAGGGTGATTTTTTCTCGAATACAATACTTCCCTTAAATATGCAAGAGAAGTAAAAACGCTCTCTAAAATTTGCAAAGTAAAATTTCACCGTCGTTTGGTTAAATACACCTTTTTACCTAGTATTGGTGAAAAAATAGGCAAATAACAAGTACGAACTTGACGTGTAAGGTTCCTCAAAGTGAACCTGTTCGGGCTCCAAATTATGTAACAGGTGTTGCCTGGGTAGCTGATTTGGAGGTGTTATTCCAGTGTTTGGTTAGTAAATAAAAGTCCAAATACAAATTAATGGTTTATTTTCAAAATAACAGGTAGATTATGGCAGTATTACATAACATACAAGTTTTCGTATCTTTTTCGTAAATGATTTCGAAACGGACAAGGGTGTAATGATGACAACGTTGCAGTGACTCGTCGTGGCGCCAATAGCATGCATTGGGTATATTTTTGCCACGTATCGACGTCGGATAAACAACAAGTGACACAATAAAACCCAGCTCAACACACTGAAGGAGTCTAGTGGTCTACTTATATTAAGACTCGATACGTCGCAATATAGTACTAACTGCAATTAACATTGCTCACCACGCTGAAGGCCAATGCCAGAAGAGCACTGGTTAGTCTCGAATTTTGTCGTGCTTTTATATCCAAAATCCTACACATGTGACCTATTGATAGCGTGTGCAACCTTGAGACCGTGTGAAAATCTCGAGATTTATTATTATTGAGTACGTGTGCAATATGCTGGATATACGAAGATCTAGTAATGTGATGTAATAACTGGGGTTTTATTCCTCTAATTACATGATTTAATCAGACATTACCATTGGCAGAGTACGGAGTGTCCCAATTACTTTTGCAGACTCCGTCGATATTATAGTATATACATCGAAATCAAAACTGTGCTTACCCTTTTCCTTCTAGGTGCTTATATCCTTTTGGTGTCCCTCAACCAGGTTACTTCACAAACAAACTTTATTGCATATGGAATGAACTCAATTTGTTAACAAGCAAATAAACCACGTGATTTCTCAAAACACTTAAACCACTATATTTACAGAAGAAAATAAAAATAAATGGAAATGACAATCACAAACGTTTACGATTAAATAAAGTAACAAACGGTAATTACACTATATCAAGAAATGATATGGTCCGCGGCAAGTTCAAATCTTTAGCTGAATCGCGACCGATTATTCTTAGTTCAATTACAACACATTAATTTTCTACTTATTAAAACCGGCAAAATACTGAACAAATGTACTTAAACTTTAAAATTGAATAAGGTTCGCAAAACGAGAATTTCCTATACCCTGTAGGTAGATGATGACCGAACAGAAGTTAAGCCAAGAGTCTCGATATCCTCTCAATCGAAATAAGACGTTTCAAAAGTGGGCCGTAAACTTTAAACCCTCGACCAATTAGGATCTTCTTTACTGTAAACTGTACCATTTGAAATTACCTAACGGACCATGGTATTTATCATATGGCCTATGCTAACATTTTAATACCAGTCCAGCAGATGGAAAAAACCCCTTTTGTTCCTTGCTTTGCATTTGTATAGGGGAAAAATCTGAATTATTTGGTCTATCTATTTTAGTCTATTACATATGTTTCTGGAATCCTATTTCAACTGCCTTAGTCTAGAAAATTTAACTAGACCCCCCGGTGCGGTCGTATTCAAACAAGTGTCCATAATTTCAAGTAAGAAATGCGAATTGGACATAAAATAATTTGGATGGTTATTTATTGTTTACAAGTGGCTAACGTCGACTACCTAATAAAGAGTAAAGTTAACAAAGCACGTTTCCTGGCTCTAAGATAACTTAGTTTGAAATATAAAACAGATGTATCTATGACCGGTATTTTACGATAATTTACTAAAGTCTCGACCCTTAAAATGTTACCAAGATCGGAATAAGGTTATTCTGTTGCGACAGGTCCGGACTTGGCTCCCTTAATTTGACTTTTGTTACAGTGACATGAATTTATGAATGCCTTATTACAGGCGCAGGGCAGTTTGGGGCATGTAAAGACATCAAGTTATTAGCGCCTTGCTTCCTTAACTGTTCAAAAACTCCACAGAATACATTCTAGAAACATTTTAACAAAATCAACTACAGAATGGGAATTCATTGCAACTCTTCGAAAATTAGAAATAGCAAGAATGCGATAAAAAGGTGCATAACTTCTTTACTCTGAACAATTATGCAAAACATACAACACGGAAGAAAATTGGAGGGATTTATTTGTTGCCGTGTATTTTTTACGATATCCTAAATTTTCTGTGTACAGGGTAGGTATCGTTTAATAACACAAGCACACAAAAAATTGTCATGTACGTTTTAGCAGAGCATGATACACCTCTATATTTTAAGCCGCTAATTCCCATGCCGTTGTCAGAATTACTTCGTCACGTCAGAATTTTTCCTAATCTCCTCCTAATTAAAATTTTTACCGACTTCTAGCAATTTTTTGAGGTTAGGGAAAAATTCTGATGTGGTGGAGCAATTCTGACTGCGGCTTCAGATTCTGTTGCTCAAAATACCAGGGGTATCACACCAAAAGTACCTTTTTTAATTTTGTTTGCCTGTCATTATCAGTATCATTCAATGATAATATTCAATTTTGATCTGTCTGCTCATCGTTAGCATCAAAATCATGGTTTTTCAAATGTAAACGATAACTTAACACTCGCAATCATCAGTATCAGACTGTTCTTTCTTCTCTACTCTTTTTGTAATTTAAAGGGGTCAGCCTTAATGGTTAGATTTGCTTTAGAAATGAGTTTCCTAAAAGCCATAAAAAATGTTTGGATCGCTTGTGAATACCTCATTTTTCCACAATTGTTTCTAAAATATCTCATATTTCGACAATTTCTCTTACATCCCAAAACGTATTCAAACAAGTTTCCACGGACATTCAGAAAAACTCATTTCTAGCACACTGTACAAAATTTTTTGAATCGATTTAGTGACCCTGGGGAAATCGAGAAAATACAAGGTCATCTTTTAAAGCAAATCATGAATTTCGAACAGCTGAAGTAATTTATTCCTTTACAGTGATTACATAAACCTGTACATAGTAGTCTCACATTTTTTACAAGAACACATTTTCATGTTGCAGCCAAAAGCAATTGTTGGAGGATAGCTTCCTGGTAGAGGTTTGATTTTATTTGTTATCCCAGTGGGCACTAATCCGCTAGTGGTCACTTGTCAACTGTAATTTTGTGGCATCGGTATAGTATAATCATTTATGCCTGCAAGGACATCTTTAAAGAATGTTCTAGAGTAAATTCTTTTGTTGGAGGTAACAGTTAGTTTACACGTAGCAGACAAAGTGTGTTCTTGGACACTTCTATTTGTATTATGATCTGAGTTGAATCGAACTCAAAGAATGCAAAATAATTACATCTGTTTCTTAGCAAATATACCACGATTTGCTCATGTTACTCCCTTCATCCGTAGCCAGCTTCACAAAACATATACTAAATGCGATAAGAATAAGATGTACGACTTAAATTTAGAAAGGTTGTAACATGCGGAATGCTCAATAGCATCCTTTGTTACACTGTTAATAATTATTAGAAAAATTATAAGTTATCGGAAATATTATTCCCACAAACTTTAGTACTAATAGAGTGCCCTTACTCCTTATACTATGATGAACGTACGTCATCTGTTAGAGTTAACGCTCGCGAATACTAGATAGCGCTCCAGGAATGATATTTCAACTAAATAACGCCGGGTGAAACTCTTTCTCGTTGAACCATTGCACTAATTAGACGTATTTATAATTTTGTTTGACCTGTAATGGGGATGTTAGAATTTGAAAAACCTCGTGATGATCACATGAGGTAAGGTTTTAATTATTATACCGGTAAATGCCATCTAACATTTGGAATATTGTTTTAGGTTTTTCTTGCATTCTTATAAATTAAGAATTAATTTCTTAATAACAAAACTTATTCACGTCTAATGATTTTAACGTAGAAGTATTTCAACGTTACATTATTTGCTTTAAGCAAGATTTGAGATTATCTACATTCGATTTGCGATACCTACTATGTTTTCCACTAAGCAAGCAATAATCGTATGAAGTCGACCTTTCTATACTACATTTTGAATTGTGGTATACGAAAACATTCTGAGCGATGAGATTTTCTTCATTTTGTCTGGGGGACAGATCTTGTACGAACGTTTCTACGATTTCATAACCTCAAAATGGGATTAAGGCAGCCACAGGTCAATTTAAATCCACAGTCATCGGAGAACAGGATCGTATGTAGGACTTTCCTTAATCAGGATAACAAAATAAAAGATAAGTACTTTTGATTGCTACATATAAATGAGATTATTTTCACATGATTGTAGTTTTGGGTTATAAAAGCCAAGTGTCTAAATTTAAAATATGAGATTCAAGATAATTCTATTACAATTTTTTGTTACATTATATTTTAATAAAAATAAAATCTTGAGCTTCGGTTATTGTAATATAGTATTTTGTATATATTTCTGTGTGATATTTTGCCATACACTTTTTGTAATATATTTTTGTAATATAGTACTATTGTATATATGTAACTTTTGTCTTTCGTTTATCTTTATCTTTGATTTTCTTTGATTACCCTAAGTAATCAATGGCGCCCAAGCCTTGAACTCCACGCCCTTTTGCTCTCCGTATCTTTACTGTGCTAGCCAGGTTACACCAGTGACGCTAACCACGTCGCTCGTAGGGTGGCCCACACTTGAACACTTGGGCAATATTTTAACATCGAGTAAAACCTTCTGTAAAGAGCCACAAGGTGCATTCATAGTATATAAAATGTAAGATGGCTGCATGTGCAGTATATTTATTACAAATCTATGACATGTAAATTCATATTGTTGATTTATTCTTTTTAACACTTTATCTATGAACTACATTTGTAACTTTCCTTAGTTTAGAACAGTACAATGCTTCAACGACATTACCATACATACGAGCTTATTGCTGTTGCTTGTAATCATAAACATAACACAAATCTTATTCTTTCTTATTTTTGCAAATACTGAGACATGCTAGAAAACTCATACAGCTAGATAACTCATACAGAAACATGTTACATTACTTTAGTTAAAATTCTTTAAACTGTTTTAAGTAAGATATTTATTAATATTTCAGCTATCAAAGACTGGATAAAAACGGATGTCTCTGCTCACTGGTGGTGCGACCTGTGTCAAATTAACCAGTAAGTAAATCGATTATTCAACTAACAATTACATCATGATTATTAGTTTTCATTTATACAACGATACGAATAATATCTGTATTTTCATCCTCCTTGCAAATCTGTTAGTCTATGCTATAATCACGGAATTCTTCACATTATTTTTATTCGGAATTTAATTTTTTGTAAAATTATGTAATAGGCATAGCATATATATATTTTAGGAAAGGTATCAAGTGACACAGAGCCCTAACTCAACAGCTGATATTAAAATAAAACAAAGGGTGACGATTTGTGCGACTGGCATCATTTTTCTTATCTATCGCACATTTTACTTTCAATTCACATGACGGTAGAGAACCTAGTTAACTCTTCACATTTTACAACTAAATATATCTATAAACAATATAAATATATAAGGCTAATTCTACCTGCCACTATCGCTTGCTGGCAAACGCAGCAAAAATATCTCGGGATATCATGGTAGTAAAAAAAGTTTTTCAAACTTCATATTTATTAATGTGGAAGACATTGATTTACCCAAACTAAAATAATGAGTTTTTAAAACCAAATTCTTAACATATGGCATTAAATTAAATAGAAAACCTGTGCCTTGAAATAAGATTGACTGCTATGAAAATTCGTTGCCCAAAAATAATCAATTAATAAAACTATTGATTCAAGAGCACGTTTCAACCGTCAAAAAAAGTTTAATGCACTTATATACGATCATAGTAAACACATTTTTCAAAAATTTCATCCAGATGTACATACTGCAATTTAAATAATTTTAAAAAATTAAATGTTACCGAGCGCTGTGATTTTGTTATTATTATTTTTTGCGGCTATGCAATTCACTTAAAGAACTGTACTTCTACCAGAAGTGTTCATTTTATTTAATAAATAACCATGAATTATATTTAAAACTTTGTGGTAAGGATACAGCCTTCTATACATTGGCCGTGCACGACCAATGCGTCTCAAGGGATATTCAAACGAAGCAGAGAGACAGAGCTTATTGTCTTTTGCATTCCTTATGTTCAGTCTCAGTCTACCTACTTAAATCCTACTTTAATTAAAATATGACATAAAATACGCCGTACTTTTAAAACTTTCTGGAAATAAAAATGGAAATCCCAAGAGTTGAAACTTTTTAAATTAATAATTTAAATACACTTTCTTATTTGATGCAAATATTAGACAGATTTAATTCTCTTCTCATAATTCGAATACTCAAGTTCATGCTGTAATTGACGAATTTAGTACTCCACGAAGTGCTGAAAACATCGCCGATATACTTAATAACATTACACTTGCCAAGTCTACATACGCAGAAGTTCTGAAATTCATTCTAGGAAATGGCGGATGCGCCGGAACTACAGAGTTGTTTCAATTGTTTGTTATACAGTGCCATTTTTAGTCTACACGGTCAATCAATGTCATTTTCTGTTTTGTAGTACCAACCATTACATTAAATTCTACAAGATTAATTTACTATGATTAATTAATATATATTGCTCTATATTCTACTATCTATTTTTTATTTTTATACGTTCGAATTTACTTTTGAAAGTAAATTGAAATGATTTTATTGGGCGCCAAACAGTTTCTTAAAAGCTGTTAATATTATAGACTATAGAACACCATTAGCATGACTATCTACAATCTATAGAATGACTCTTACTCAAGGTCCAACGAAGTCGGTTCAATAAATGCTCATCGATCAAGATAACAATCTAAATAAATCAAACTCAATATTGAACGAACAAAGTATTAATTTATTAACAAATTTGAACTTGGAATGTAATTAACAAATTTAAATAACAAAATCTAACTTAACTAAAATGATAACTATGGCCTTTATTTAAAATAAAAATGTACCATGGATTTGGGATATTGTAAAGCTTTTGTCTTTCTTTCGACTCGAGTAATGTTAAATTATAACCTCTAACTGGTTATTATGATACTTGAAATATAATGTCACTTGACTGACTTTTTAAACTTCTCAAGGCTTCTTCTTCTTCTTCTTTTCTGGATTGACGTTTGTTTATAACCTCCAATTTAATTTCAAGATTTCCTTGAAATATTTCTATCACTTGATTGACGTTTGAGTTCCTTCACCATATAAATTTGCTAACTGGATTAACAAATACTTCCCTGTTTAAAAATGAATTATTATTTGTTTGCTTATAATTGTATTGAAACATTCTTTATAGGATTTTGCAAACAGCAGAAAAGATAACTATCTATAAAAGAAAAACTTTGTGTAGAAATATTAATGAAATCTTTGCATTCTTTCGATAACCTGAATTCTGGTTATGCCAGCAAATTAAAATCCTAAAATGAATTTGTCTAATTTCTTATTTGACAATTCTCATTCTAACACTAGCATCCACACAGTCCCCTACGGCCATGCAGATTAAACTAGTATCCACATAACCCCCTACGATTATGAAGATTCAGTTAAAAATGAGAACAAAGACCTAAAATGAATTTATTTATCTACTTTGTCTTAAAAAAAATTTTCATTCCAATGGATTACATTTTCATGAAATCTATCATTCTGTTTCCTGGAAATGCTTAGCCTTTGAAACGTTTTTCGCCCTTATTCTGGAGCTCTTCCCTCTTCTAAATCTGCTTTCCGGATAATCTACTTCGTAATACTTTTTAAGTTTACTCACTTTTATATTTAATATACTTTTACAATTTTTTCTTGATATCAATATATCTGGATTGTAATATCCTAACCTTCAACTTATTCACCACTTTTCTTCTATTTTCAATTTATTAATTATTCTTGGATGAATATTTTTCGCAGCTCGCTATTCAGCGGTGTGTGATCAACTGATTTGTTATTTTTAGTCGTTTCATTGGGTTAATTTCCAATATTTCAATTGTTTTTTTCTATTTTGATCTAATATTTCAAAATTTAATTTTAATTTAAAATTTAAACTATTCAGTTTTGTTTGTTCTTTACATTAATTGAACACTGTTTTTAATTCTTTAATTTTCCTGATGAATTTCTTATTCTACTTTTCAGGATTAAGTGAATAATTGTATTTACTCGAAATATATTGACATATTACATATACTTTCTTAAAACCTACTTATAACTACAATTAACAATTCCAATCTCAAATAAATATTAATTCATACATTTAGATGAATATCAATGATAAACACAAAATGCTAGTAGTTAAAAACGTACTGCAGTTTTTCATACTGACAGAATACTGATATTATAAACTAAAACAAGAAATTGATACGCCAATAAACATTTAACATCATACTATTAGTCCTTTCTTTCTGCATGATGTGAAATATCATTTACAAAACACCTTTCTGCAATGATATTTGAAAATATCTGAAAACTTAAAATGTCATTCAGTGTTTTGTAATATATGGACTTACTATTTCTAAAATAATCACGCTGCAATGCAACTACTGTTAATAGTCTTTCATCCAATATTCATTTTGTGTAGATTTACAGTGTTTCTACACAATTTATGATTTTCAGCCCTAAGTTTTGACATGCATGTCAGATTTTATAAAATTTACTTTTTTGTTTTCCAATTTCATTCTACATCATTTTATATGAGATTGTGATTCTCTATAAGTTCATGTTTTATTATATACTATTTAGAATAACCTTGTCAAACTAAAATAACTTCATTTTATGTTTATTCAAATATTTTGTTCGTATTCAATATCAAGTTTCATTCTCTGCATCCTACTCGCTGAGACTAAGTGAACTTGAATCAATTAAATAAACCACAGATACTCCTGCTTCTGTATGATCCGTTAAAGTAAAACTGTTATGATTATTTCCTAAAATACATACAAATTTGTGAATTTTATTTATGATTTCAAACACGATACTTAGGTAGTGTTCCACAGTGTGGATACACAGCAATATATTATGTTTTTTATAATTTAAGCGGAATAATATCGCCGCTGTTGTGGAATTGCTGCAGGCAGATTTTCTACTTGAGTTTTTTCCTGCCTCAGCAAACAAAATTTATCGGTACGACAAATAATTTATTAATTAAGATTTAAACTTCACCGTGGATGTCGGGTTGGCTCCAAACCAGGCGTTGGCCATGCTATTTAATTTAAATTTTTAATAAATGGGTATACTGATGATGATGATGATAACACAGACACACAAAAAAAAGTCCTGTGATACAGAAATGTGAAGTACCTTCTGGTACGTTTTTCGGTGTGCTAAAAACGAATCTCAGGTCAGAACTGACCTATCACCCTTAGATTTCACCCCAGCACACCCTAGCACCCCCCAAATGGTCAAATTTTCACATCTTATAAGAATTCAAAATAAATATCTCATTCTACGTTTTTCGGTGTGCTAGAAACGAATCTCAAGTCAGAGCGGACCCATCACCCTTAGATTTTACCCTAGCACCAGCCCCCCCCAAATTTTCACATCATATAAATATATATCTCATTCTACGTTTTTCGGTGTGCTAACAACGAATCTGGGGTCATAATTCACCCATCACCCTTAGATTTTGCCCCAACACCCCGCAGAACCCCCCGAAAGGGTGAAAATGTTAGTTTATATAAAAATTCAAAATAAATATCTCATTCTGCGTTTTTCGGTGTACTAAGAACGATTCTGAGGTCATAGTGTACCCATCACCCTTAGATTTCGCCCCGGTGCCCCCCAGAACCCCCCCAAAGGGTGAAAATGTTAGTTTATATAAAAATTCAAAACAAATATCTCATTCTACGTTCTTCGGTGTGCTAAGAACGTCGTGATTTACCCATGACCCTTAGATTTCGCCCCAGGACCCCCTAGCACCCTCCCAAATGGTCAAATATTTACATCATATAAAAATTCAAAACAAGTATCTCATTCTACGTTTTTTAATGTAATTTAATAGCTTTAATTTTGCTATATCTCCCCACCCCCATTCACCATATGGTTATATTTTGACCCTTCTAACGTTGTACCAGTATTAGGATATGACAATTTTTCATTTCCATGCGATGAAATCAGGCAACAGAATCATTTCTAGAAAAAAATGCTTCTTTAAAACACATATAAATACATTTAAAATGCTTGGAAGATATACTGTATTATCGGTGTCAATATGTAGGTAATTACCTACGGTCACATTTTGACACCGATAATACAGTATAACTTCCAAGCATTTTAAATTTATTTACATGTGTTTTAATATAGAAGCATTCTTTTCTAGTAATGATTCTGTTGCTTGATTTCATCGCATGAAAATGAAAAATTGTCATATCCTACTGGTAACAACGTTACAAGGGTCAAAATATAACCGTATGGTGAAGGAAGGTGGGGAGATGCAGCAAAATTAAAACTATTACATTACATTGAAAAACGTAGAATGAGATACTTATTTTGAATTTTTATATGATGATGTAAAAATTTGACCATTTGGGAGGGTGCTAGGAGGTGCTGGGGCAAAATCTAAAGGTCATGGGTAAATCGTGACCCCAAATTCGTTCTTAGCACATCGAAGAACGTAGAATGAGATATTCATTTTCAGTTTTTATATAAACTAATATGTTCACCCTTTGGGGGGGGGGGGTTTGGGGGGTGCTGGGGTGAAATCTAAGGGTTATGGGTAAATTATCACCTCAGATTCGTTCTTAGCACACCGAAAAACATAGAATCAGATATTTATTTTAAATTTTTATGATGTGAAAATTCGACCATTAGGGTAGTGCTAGGGTGTGCTGGGGTGAAATCTAAAGGTTATGGGTCTATTCTGACCTGAGGTTCGTTTTTAACACACCGAAAAACGTAGAATGAGATATTTATCTTGAATTTTTATATGATGTAAAATTTGACGATTTGGGGGTGTGCTGGGGTGAAATCTAAGGGTGACGGGTCAGTTTTGACCTGAGATACGTTTTTAACATACCGAAAAACGTACCAGATGGTACTTCACCTTTCTGTATCAGGACATTTTTTTTGTGTGCCTGTGTAATGACTTTAAATCCCAGGCTCGCGGATCGAATGCTCTATAGGTTAAAAGTATATTATTTTACTTCGTTTTATGTTGACAAAATATTGCGTCTATTGGAATCATAAAATTAAAAATGTCTAAAACCAATATATTTTTTTTTAACTGAAAAGTGTGCTATCAAATACGCAACAGTTATATCAAAACCGCAATAAATCGGCGAAAAGTACAATGTTTACTCTAGTTTTTTTTTGGACTTATTGAAGAGCTTCTGTCTGTGTTATTTGTCTACTCAAACATTCCTTAGATTTTAAGGAAAGCCATAGGAGGACGTCCAACGGGTTTAAATCAGGTAACCAAGGCGGACACTCAATATCTTCCCTTCGTCTGATCCATCTGTCAGAAAATCTTGCATCTAATATTTGTCCACCGAAGATTGCATAATGCAGGAGAGCGCAATCTTGTCGAAACCAGATTTTATCATGAAGTATATAGTGACAAAATAGAAAAACTAGATTAGGAATGAGTAAAAATAACACAGGTTTACAAAAAGAAAAAGTTCTCTGGATCTAGGGTCAGACCATAAGTTTCTTATGTATTTTTCGACGCTGAATTCGAATCTGTTTTTAGTTTTGCTCTATCACGTCAGGATTTTGAGATATTCTGACCTAAAAGTTGGACATATTTGAGGTTATGTAGCTTTGAGATTTTTTTTTCAAGAAACCATGTGTGGGATCTTAAAGTACAAGCCTTCACCTTTAAAATACCGTTTGCTCAAATATCTTTTTTTCTTCGCCGAAATATTGCAATTTATGTAATGACCATAAGGTCTCCGTACTAATTAAATGTATCGGGAAAGATATGATATGAATAGACAATTTAAAAAATTCGATATCTCAGCGAAAAAAAAAGATGTTTGGGCAAACGAGGACGATTTATACTTTAAGATCCCATACATGGTTTTTTGAGAAAAAAAAATCTCAAAGCTACATAACCTCAAATATGACTAACTTTTAGGTTAGAATATCTCAAAATCCTGACGTGATAGAGCAAAACTAAAAACAGATTCGAAATCAGCGTCGAAAAATACATAAGAAGGGTATTGAATGAACTTTAAATGTTCATCTCGCCTTCTAGTTATTTTTTAAATCGCCTTCTTATTGACAATCTAGCAAAGTTTAGCCATAACTATTTCACTCAACCAGGAGACGTTGTTACATCTAATGGTAAGAGAAATGACAGCGCCTAGTCATGCTGTAATACTCAACTGCTGTATAATCTACTGCGACCATCTCCGTAACAACTTAGAAACATTGGGTTGATTCTACGGCTGGTTCCTTGTGAAACATTCTTCAATAATTTAAATATACAGGAAATTATGCTTTTTAATGTTTCAAAAAGTTTTATTAAAACTCTACACGTGTTTCGGCTTATTAGGCCTTTATCAAGAGTACAAGATATTGCTAAATTTAAAATGTGTTCCTTACTTATTTATACCTAATGGACGGTATGAATTATGCAAAGCTTTTAATCTATTTATTACATGCAAATAGTTATATGATTCCTATCCTATGTAAATATACTACAAATAAGTTCTTAATATTAAATTATTTTTTCTAGAATGTTATGACCCATAAATAATGTTTGATCATTAGTTACATTTTTATGGTTTTTGACAGCTTTCATGATCTCAAATTGTTCTAGTAAATCTAACTTCTTTCCTTTGTTTTCTGTATGGAGTAATTCGACTTCATTAAAATTAACAAAATGGTTATTTTCTATGCAGTGTGTTGACATACCGGTGCTATGTATACCATTCGTTATTGACTTTGTATGTTCAGAGAGACGATTTTTTAATTTACGACCAGTTTGACCGATATATATAGCATCGCAGTCATTACATTTTAATTGGTATACACCTGTTTTTTCTAATAAACTCTTTTATCTTTATTATTAACTAACATTTTCCCTAGATTATTTTTATTAACAGCAATAGTTTTACATCCTAGTTTTTTAGTTTATGACTAATTTTATCGCTAATCTTAGGCCTATAATTAATACATTTATATATGTCAGTTCTTTGTGGAGTATCAGCATAAAATTCTTTAAGTAACTTTTTCTTTTGTTTATGTTTTAATTTATCTATGAGGTTTTCACTATAACCGTTGTTTCTAGCGATTTTTATAATGGTGTTCAGTTAAAATGGGAACAAAGACCTAAAATGAATTTATTTACATACCTCGTCTTTTACAAAATTTTTCATTCAAATGGATTACATTCTCATGAAATCTATCATTCTGTTTCTTGGAAATGCTTAGCCTTTAATTTTAATCGCTAGCATAAGTAGAATTCAGATTATCGAAAGAATGAAAAGATTATAAATCCATAATTTTACAAATAGTTTTTATTTTAGTCCTCATAGATAGTTTTTTCTGCTATTTGCAAAATCCTATGAAGAATATTTCATTAAATCAACTTTGTATAAATACATTTTTGCTTTTTATAATATTCAGAAATAAATATTTGCGTTTATTGAAAAAAAAAGTTTTACACCACTCGTATAAAACCTTGTCACAATTAATAATAACCTGCAGCTCATGTTGTCGACAATGTGACATGTAAATATGCACTATATTGGTAGCATAAAAAAATGTTTACTACGCTTAATTCTGTATTTTTTATTAGGCTTCTCGGTTAATAAATAAAAAAGATTAATGCTCCCAAATAATGTATTCGCTATCCTCATTCATTCCTGTCCGAAGTAAAGGGCAGATGCTAAATTAGAATGCAGGGTCAGAGTTGAGAGTTGTCCTCTTCGAAAATAAATCTGGGAGTTAGCATGGGAGGCGACAACTGATTGCCCGGAATGGAAAGGATAAATCCGAGATTCACGTTATTAGAAAGTTCACACGCACTGTGGAAAATAAAACATTTCATTGTATAAATATTATTCAACGCAATACTATTTACGCTTATTTGGTATTGAAATTATTGAATGAATTATTAAGGGAAACACAGCCAGATAAATATAGGCCACGGAGGTATGCAGGGTGCATCTGTTTTGAAAGGAAAATTATTGGAAGCCAGTATAAACTGACGAATGATTAGGTAGAGTTTGTCTTTAAATAAATAAACTAAATTTTATCTTAAATTTAGAGGAATGTTTTCCTTAACTGAATAATTTGTATGAAATTATTATCATTGACTTTACACAATTACGCCTGACAGGAGAGCTACAGAGTTAACTATGTAAGAGTTAACAGGGCCGTTTTGAAAGTATACAGGATGTCCCGCCGGGAACTGAATTGATCGATATAGGGAAAAGTATATACCAAAAACTTATCGGAAGTCGATACAAACTTGCTTATTTTAAATAAAACATCCTATATATTTTCGACTCCTCGAAATTAGCATAAAATTTTGATTCGAAACATGTAGCATACCCTATATCTATACCCAGCAGATTCGGAGATATTTGCCGTTTTATAGAAAATTTTACAGGAGTAACTGTTTGCAAAAACTGTTTTAACATTCTTTGTGTATGAGATTCTTATTTGCTCTTTGACACACAAGATGAGTTGTAAGAAGATAAATTTCATACAAGTGTTCTATTTTCACGTACATCTTGTCAAATTCAAACCTCAAAACCTGTTTTATTTCAAATGGAACACTATGTTTTTTTACATCAAATTATGTAGAATTAAATTTCACATTTTCTCATATAGGCATTACCACTTTTTGAAATATTGGCGATTTTCTTAAATGTTTAAAAATTATTAGTAAAAAATGCCATCAACTTAGCCATGATTAGTAACAATCATTAGTGTCAGTCATTCTTTTATGTCAAAAAATGCCAGCACGTTTCAATTTCACCCACGAAGACTATTTAGATTGGTTTATTATTTATGCAAAATGTGATTAAATAATATCAAGAACATGTATCACATTTGCTACTCGATACCCAAGAACAAAAACCATCCACCATACACTGTAAAACGCATATTGGATAATTTTAGAATATTTGGCTCTGTAAAGGCAGGAATTCTTAGGAGGAGGCCTAAAACATATTAGTTCAAGAACAAGTCTATTAAAGCTCAATATTTACTTGTAGTATGTTATATTGGCTCCATTTCTTTCTATCATTAACTAGAATTTGAAGAAAAACATTTAATAAAAACTGACTCGTCTTATTTCAGAAAGAAAATACATAATTTGTTTGTTTTAAAATTAAAATCTAATGTAATGAATAATATGATCGAGATAGTCACGAATTGTGTGTAAAATGAAGGTGAAGTATTTATGCCAATGTGCCGGAGGCTATAGTTAGGCAGATCTGGGTTTTGAATAGTGACTGCTCCGAATGAAAAAAAAATGTTTTGCCAACTTATAAAGTTACGAATAACTAATTAATTATCTCGGGAAGGAGTGGGTTGAGACCTCAATTTTTTCTGAATAGAAGTAATGGTGTGGGGGATAATTTTTATTTTCAATTTCCGCCCGGAAGATCGCGATCGGATGATTAGGAATGGAGATACAGGCCGGTAAAGTTTTTGCTGTATAGCGGGAGAACGAAGAGGGGTGGGGGGTTTTCTTTTCTATAAGTACCCGATGTTCATACATTGTCAGCCCGCGCGAGTTACAAGAGGAAAAACAGAACGAAAACGGGCGAGCGAGTCAGTTGAGCCGCCGGGGGCGTTTACTCTCTTCCGCTCTCTAGCTCTTCTCGAATTGTCGTCGATAGACGACGTCAAACAAACGTCATAAAGGGAGGTCAATTATTCGTCGCAAAATGACATTGTCTGAATTTTACAAATATTTTTAAAAATCTCAAAAAATAATGAAATAAAGGACTCATTTTACTTAGTTCTCTTTTACATATTGCGTTACTTTAAAGTTTAATGCAATCCACATCAGGTGCCAAATTGTCCAGAGCAAAACATGATTTTATTTTATTAATTACTTTGCGCTGTTGTACCAATTACGCATCCCAAATTATAAAGAAGGAGCAGCATATATCATATCATATTATGGGAGTAAAAATAAAACAGTTGTTACTTTAAACATATTTTTATTTTTTATTACAAAAACTAATTTCAATAATAAAAAACAATGCTTAGGCTAGAAATTTAAATTGGTGTTTTTTTTAACTGAACAATGAATGATGTTTGTAACTTATATAATATTTTATTATTACCAATTTGTTGCCAGTAATTAAGTAAAACGTTCGTTCACGCGTGTGTGAGTTCGAGGAGAGCGAGATAGCGAGAGAGAGTAAGCGCCACCGGCGGCTCAACTGACCCGCTCACCCGTCTTGGTTCTGTTTTTCCTCTTGTAACTCGCGAGGGTAGGACATCGGGTACTTATAAAATAGAAAAGTCGAAAAAAAAAGACTTTTCTCAAAATTTTCATCCCGGCCCGAATCCGCCACCCCTCTCGATCCTCCCGCTATACAGCAAAAACTTTGCCGGCCTGTATCTCCCTTCCTAATCATCGGATCGCGATCTAGTCGGACGGAAATTGAAGATATAAAAAATGCTAATAATTTTAGAAAAATTATTTCCCCCACCCGCTTCCTTCATGCCGAAATAGACGTGCAAAAAATCGGTCATTTTTATTTTGAGCGCCAGGCATTTATTTTCAAAAAAAAAATTCAGTCAGTGCTATCTTTTAACAAATAAAAAAATACTGAAATCGGTCCCAGCCAGACTGCTGTAGCTCTATTAATAAGGATGTTATCAGCGTTTGAATAATTTTGTTTTCCCCCATATCTCCCCTCCTAATTGTCCCACCAGCCCCACTCCCCGGCCTCATCAAATGTTCATCAATACCCTTCTACTCAGAAAGAATTGAGGGCCCAACTCTACTCACTCTCGAGAAAAAATCAATTTAATTCTTAGATTTTTTCGTAACTTCAATCGCGAACTAATTATGCGATCGGGTTCGGGTTGGAACGAGCTTACTTGTTTTGTCAAGCTGTTTATTTTTGGTAAGCATAATTTTTTTGTGGGACCAACACCTACGGAGATACGTCGGAAATACTACTTTCCCATACTAACTCGTCGGAATGATGGAGGGAACCTAACTTTATAAGTTGGCAAAAATATTTTTTTCATTCAGAGCAGTCACTTTTCGACCCTGTTTTTTCATCAGATCTGCCTACTATCTAAGTTATATTTTTTAGGATTTCACGGGGCTTAATCCCGATGACATATAACATGAAGTTACATGACACACCCCTATGCAGAGGTTGTGAACGAGAAGACACGTACTCTGTGAGTGCCCGGCAGTCTCCTCTAGCAAATAATCCATTTTGGGAGAACGTTGGCCTACTTTGGCCGACTTGAGGGATATTCCCCTAGGTAGCATCACCACCTTCTTCACAAGATTAGGATGGTTAGAGGCCTAGGTGGAATCTTGTATCCCTCGGGAGGATGTACAAGGGGCCCAATGGGGCCCAATGGGGCCCAATGGGGCCTAGGTGCTGCGGTCACTTAAATGTGACAGCCCTCCCACAAACTCCAACTCCCGATGACATATGTGACAAATTCGGCATCGAAAGCTCTTTTTCAACTTCAACTATTGAATAAAAACGGTTTTTATATTAAAGTTTATAGGACAAAATGTAATTATTGTAATTGGTCTTCTCTTCGGGCCTATGAAGGTTTTTCACATAATAACTGACATCGTATACATTTGCCAGTATTAATAAATCATGTTACTTATAAACAAAATTTGGTAAATACTCCAAATTACGTAGGTCTATGTACATAATAATTTATAACAATTTACTGAAACCGAATATAAATTACACACAATAGCTGGTTTATTTTTACTGTGTAGCAAGGGAGAGCGAAGTCCATTGCGGTACACATAACTAGAAAATACAAACTGACTCCAGCTTCCAGTGATAAGGAGCTCTCGAGGGAGAACTCCCACAAAAGCCTTTTGGCGTTGTTTAATTTCAATTACAAAAAACCTGGTACTAGGGATACGATAGAAAGGTCCTAATCTACAGCCAAATTTATTATATATAATGTTTGATAGTCAAGACTAGGTTGAAAGGCGTACGTAAATGTTGAATAAATATCTACTACATATACTATACGATATAACTTTTTATATTCGATATTGTAACACGTACATATTTAAATATAGTTCTATATTAGTATAGGCAAATTAACAATTTAGGGTAACAAAAATTAATAAATGGATCATCTTTGGGATTTAAGTAGATAATAACCAAGAGAATGAGATGATGCGTTTGCACTTAAAAGTTCCGAGAAAATTCAAAAAAATTTGGAGAAACTTTTTGATTTTCGGTTTTTTTGCTCTAGCGGCCAAAATAATGAAAATAGAGAAAGAAGTTCCCAACAAAAGTTGTGGCTCGTCTTGTTCTCTACATAAAAAGGTGTTTACAAATTTTTATCTTACTTAAGCCGTTTAAAAGATAAATCGAGTTTTCCACTTATAGTTTTAAGCCGCTCCGAAATGCGCGGAAAATGAGAATTCTCTGGGAGTTTCGTACGACCGGACATATCGATCGATAATTCTCACTATTCAGGGCCCCTAAAAAAATGAAAATAACATAAAATGTAGAGAAAAGTCTCAGCTTTAATGTGGAACTAATCACAAAAGTCATAAAAAACTTTTATCAAGGAGAGAAAGTGTCAGAAGATGGGTTAGTGAATTTTGTACAGTTGATCCACAGACTTATTCATATCTTTGCCGGGAGTCGTTAAAATGATAATTCATTTTGCTTATATGTTCTTATATAGTGATATATTAATCCAATTAATATTTTATTGCAATTACTTTTGTTGGAAAAATATGCCTTGCGATCAAAGTAGAGGGTATATTTCTCATCGATCAATCACCTCCAAATTCGCGAGTTCAATTCGCTATATCTTAAGTAATAATAATAGCATAGTCCTAATTTTTGGATTATAAGTGCAATCAAACATATTCTTTCGAATGACTTTAGAGTTTTTTAAATGCGCGCAGTATTTTTTGAATTTGTTTACATCATTCATACACGTTCAGAAAATGCACAATTATACAGTATAACATATACAACTTATTTGTTTCTTAACATTCTTCAATGATATTTTCACGAAATATAGATTAAAATGCGTAGAATCGAATCAATGTAGTGAAAAAGCACCCATTGTTACGGGAGAAATGGGCAGGATGCATAAAACTCAAAGATATGAATAAATCAACTGTATAATGTTTACTAAGCCATCTTCTAACACTTTTTTCTCTATAATAAAAATTTGTATAAATTTTGTGATTAGTTCCACACTAAAGCTGAGACTTGTCTCTACATTTTACGTCGCTTTCATTTTTTTTAGCGGCTCTGAATAGTAATAATTATCGATCGATATGTCCAGTCGTACGAAACTCCCAGAGAATTCTCATTTTCCGCGCATTTCGGAGCGGCTCAAAACTATAAGTGGAAAACTGGATTTATCTCCTAAACGATTTGAGTAAGAGAAAAATTGGTAAAGACTTTTTTTGTAGAGAAAGAGACGAGCTACAAATTTTGTAGCTAACTTTTTTCTATATTTTCATTATTTTAGCCGCTAGAGCAAACAAACCGAAATTCAAAAAGTTTTTCCAAATTTTGCGAGGTTTTTATAAAAATTGTTCCTTCATTGCCTGTACTAAAAAGCGTATTCCTAATTTCAGAACTCAGCTCTCAGACCCCTCAGGAGTTACTATTTTCCTACCTCCCGTTGACTAATATGATTGATTAGCCAGTGTACGGTAGTCATTGCTGCCACTTCTTTATATTCAATCTCGATATTTTTATATACCGCCGGCTCAGATGTGGAACATGCTTGTTATCAGCAGCTAGAGCACATGACGTATGGTGTAGAAATACATAATGGGAAGTATAGGTATATGTGAGATGCTTCTTTTAAGTTTCCGTCTATCATCATCTCCTTGTTTATCTACTTCTGACTCTTCTGGTCTCAAAATTAGGAGAGTAGTAGAATAATTATTTGGCCCTATTTTCTTTTGTTCAGGACTCGTCTGTAAATTAATCCGAGTGCTCTGCAACTACCTGGGCTAATTGTGCTCTCACTGTCCTGATTTACTCTGTCCATTTCATTACACCTAAGTCCTTGATCAGCTGATACAGATCTGACATTAGACGAGTGCTAATGGATTCCAGGTCTGTCTGTGTTCTTCATTTGGTGTTGCATGTGGTTCTTTAATGAATGAGTGCTTTCCCCATGGAGATTTCCTGAAATGTTCCTCCAGTGGCTTCTACGTTTCTTTTCCATCCAGTCTTTGATCACCCTTCTAGTTGAGCTTCTAGCAATACTCCGCACGGCTTCTGCTCCTTCTAGCAAATTCATCAACTTTTCATTACCATCTATTCGGGAACGTCCCGACACCTAAATAGGTTAACATTGTTCCACTCAGAATATTGAGTTTTTATGGCAGTCCAATAGCAATCGAGATGATACTTTATTGTAGGCTAGTGCCTTTGGTGTCGTTTGACTATCTCATGCAATGGAAATTTGTTGGCTGACATATCTTCGACTAACACTTTCGCGTACACATTCAAGTATAGCTATTTATATCGGGAAGGCAATGGACTTCTCCAAAGGAAAAGTTTGTACTTGCCCTTGGTCTTTCACCATCTTTCATCGATATTAAATAATTTCTTAATTTATCCAATAAATTTCTCAACGATCGCTAACCACTCTGGTGTACCACAAATTTATATTTCTTACTTTCCAAGCAAGTAGTTTAAGATGCCATAACTACAATAAATAAATGCAGAATGTAAATGCTAATCCAACGGGTATCTATTAAAGTACCTTACTGATATGATTGCATTTATTCTATTGTAGTGTAGAAATAGTAGCTTCAAATCATAATGACAATTGAGGATTTTTTTATTAGAATGGTTTATTGAGAATGAATTTGACTGAACCATAACAGCAAAGCAATTATTTGAAAAGCTTGCTTTGTCCATTGTATTGTCGTAGTTAAGGATTTCATTTATTTCTGTTTTAACTTTAATCATCTATACTACAAATGTGTTTCACATACGGGGCTTTTGTTGGTACTGAGCATTATTAGCTTTTAATGTTTTCTCGGTTATTGTTTCAAACGATTTCGAAATACACAATTTCCTTTAAAAGTAATGGTACACTCAAGCTAATGGCCGTCCTTTTGTACTTTACCTTCTTTTGGTGTATACAGATGTTAGAGTAAGGCTTGAAACGCTATAAATAACTAATTAAATGGTAGTTATAATTTAGTGTACAATATATCTCACGAAAGATTTAATACAAATGTTCTGAATTGTCAAAGACGCTGTGTAATATTTTTTCTGCTGACGTTTCAAAATATTCTGTATTTCAGGACTATTTGAGTTAATAAAAGTCGAACTTTTCCTAACTAGAGCCGATAAGTCACTTTCGCACTCGTTTCTCAGCCAAAATACCCTATATAAGGAAATTAAATTTCTTAATCCAACTTTTCAATTTATAATTATTGTCTAGAAAAATAATAAGTAAAAGTAAAGCATATAAGAATCAAATATAAAAAAATTCATTATCGTCAGTAGAAAAAAATCAGGTGCCCAAACGTATGAAAAGTGTTTTTTCCTTATGTATAATACAAAAAAAAAAACACTTTTTGCAAATCGTTGCACAAATAACTATTTCAATTTTACAGTGTCTTATATTTCTAAAAAATATATTAATTTCTAAATAATATTTATAAGAGATCAAATTGAGGTCCAGATTCATCAGTTAAAATTAATAAAATGTTTTATGCGGTTAAAATGTTCATTTGTGAAACTCAATGCATTATTTTAGAAGCAGAATAAAATACCCAACTAAAATAATTCAATAGCAGAAAATTCAGAAAAAAGACACCCCTTTCAGCTGGCGCTTCTTGGGACGCACTCCTTAAATTTAAATCATAAGAAGATTAGGCAATTGAATAACATAAGTAATAATCCTCTAATTGACAAGACTGTCATTAATATGTCAGAACGAATTTTAACAATTTCAGATAAATTGGTCTTTTCAAAAGGTTTAAATTATGCAATAAACCAAAAATCGGTTCCAAAATTTGATATAATAGCAGCCGTAGAAAAAACTGCACAAAACATGCCAACAGATGACGGAAATGAATATCGCGTGCGGGCAAAAATTGCTTTAGAGAGGCAATATAAAATTAAAGAAAATTTAAGCACAGAAGAAAAACGGTCAATATCCTCTCTGAAGAGAGATGAATCCATTAAAATTTTGCCAGCGGACATAGGTAATGCCACAGTCATTATAAATAAAAATATATATGATGAGAAAATCATGACACTTATCAAAGACCATACTCAAAATTAAGTAAAAACCCAACCAAATCAACTGAGGGCAAATTTTATAGAACTTTATTTAAATAGAAAAATGAATTTAATGACTTTGAACGACGGAAGCTTACACCGCATTATAGCAAGCCTCCTCATTTTTATGTTTTACCAAAAATACATGAACAGAATGTCCCATTAAGACCAATTGTTAGTTCCATTAATTCGCCATGCCACAATTTGGCAAAATTATTGCTTAAATTGTTAATCCATTATCTGGAAATACTGACTCGTATATAAATAATAGTAAACATTTTATCGAAATAGTTTATGAAAACAATATTCGTAATACACATCTGATGGTTAGTTTTGACGTAGTTAGTCTGTTCACTAACGTCCCAGTAGACAAAACTTTAAAAATAATCAAAGACAAATTGTTAAATGAAAATAATTTAGAAGCTAGAACTAAATTGTGTGTAAATACCATAATGGAACTTTTAACAATGTAGGTATATAAAAACAACTGATTTTCAATTGGAAAATGATTTCTTTCAGCAGGATTTCGGTATGGCAATGAGTTTTCCATTGTCGCCGATTTTGAGCAATATATTTATGGAGGATTTTGAGACTAGACATGTTCAAAATTGTGCATACAAACCGGTTATCTGGTGGAGATACGTAGATGATATCTTTGCAATCTAGTCTCACGGTATCGAGTTACTAGATAGTTTTTTCGAACATTTAATAATAAAGAACCTTCTATTAAATTCACTTTAGAAAAGGAAACTAGAAATGAATTACCATTTTTAGATGTTTTAATTGAAAGAGTAAATGGTACAATTGAAACAAGTGTTTATAGAAAACCGACACATACCAACAGATATTTAAATTTCAACTCAAATCAGTCAATGCACGTTAAGAGGGGTGTTGTAAAATGTTTGTATGATATGGCCAAAATTATTTCTTCTAATGATGAAATACTAAACAATGAGAAGCGGTTTATAAAGGAAGTTCTTATAAATAACCAATACCCTGAGTGTTTTGTCGATAAAACCTTCACAAATATTGAAAATAACAATCAGGTACGACAAAAATCTGAAAAACGTCACACAACGTTAATTCCTTATGTATGCGGATTATCCGAAAAGTTGCGCCGCATCGGTGATAGATTTGATATTAGGACGGTATTTCAAACAAACAACACTTTAAGATCTATTCTGACAAAGACGAAACCGAAGAACCACGAGCAAAATTAAAGAAACTGCATTTATAGTATTCCTTGTGAATGCAACAAGCAATACGTGGGTGAGGCATCCAGACCTTTTAGTGTAAGATTGGGCGAACATAAAAATTATATAAGAAAAAATGAAATTCAGAGGTCCAAGATCTATGAACACACTTGGGAGAATGGACACAGAATAAACTGGGACGCGGCAAAAATTTTAACAAAAGAGGCTGATAGCAAAAAAGATAAATTAAAGAATCCGCGATAACATTATTGAATGAGGATAGATGCGTGTCGATCTGTTCCGTAGATGTCTATACAACTTGGTTGCCAATGTTAAAAGAAGAACTTCACAAACTTAACATTGTATAAAAACTAAAAAAACTGTTAATTATATCAAGAGTTCTATGTAAATAGTAAGTTTCTATGGATATTATATATAACAAACATTCTTAGAGCTGTGTATTTATCATACACAGCAAAAAAGATTTTTAAAAAAAGCCTTGAAAAAGGAAACACAATAGATTTCCGAAAAGTCGGCGAAATATTTAATTTCAAGTTTTTATACTTATTTGTGTTATTTATTTAAAAACAAGCAACCTCTAACTGATCCTTTGACGTAAAAGTCAAAGGCGTAGAGGTTATTTACCAGTAACATACTGTTTAATTGTGATATTTTGTAGATTCCCCGAGCAGCGCTTAAAGAGAAAACATACATGTCGCAGAAAGTCCCAAAGAATTGAAGAAGGAAAAAAACTATATAAACTAGACGTACACATTGCACTCGGTTTACTGAATTTTTTTGTTTATGTAATTCTTAAGTATTTTATAGAATAATATTAGCAGTTTTTTATAAATTATGTTTTTAGATATACAGTGTGTCTGACTTAAGAGTGTAACTGCGTAGTAATTCTTTTGTTTTTTGTTCGATTCAAATTAAACTGATCTTAAAAGATAGAGGTCACTAAGTTCCATTTAAGACCACAGAAGAACTTTAAATGCAAGGCCGTTGTATGAAAAATAAAATAAAATCATAGTAGGCATTTCTTAATTAAAACGAAGAAAAATGAGGTCTTGATGAGAAAAATTCTTTCGAGGCATTTAAATAAAAACTGTTTATAATTTTTTTAAAACAATTTACACAAATGAATCACAAATACAACCAAGAGAATTAACTATTACGCTCTATCAAACCTCCATCAGCCCTAATGCATGTCTCAATTCGCTTTTTGTTATTGTTCATAACTTTTCGGAGGGTTGCAGAATTTAACTAAACTTCGGATTCAGGGTTTTTGAATGAGTTAGAAGAAATTTTGCTAACAAAATTTTTTGAGTAAAAAGTGCCTACTATAATTTTTTGATTTTTGTCATGCAATTTAGTATCGTAGATGGCCTTGCATTTAATGACGGAAAGTGATTTTGTAGTTTTGTGGACCTTCGTGACCTCTATATTTTAAGATTAGTTTGAATCGAATCAGATAAAAAAAACAAAGAATTGTTATGCTGTTACACTCTTAAGTGAGACACACTGTAGTTATTTCTTGATGATATCAACTTCTTTGACGAAACGCTCACCGGAGAACCACGCAGTATTTATGTTTCCGTAGAATATTATCAAACACTCTTCATATACATTTTCATCACTAAAATATTGCATAACTTAAGTTTAGTTAACTTAAGTTATTTTTTGAGGTACAATTTCATTGATGAAACGCTCATCAGTGTACCATGCAGTATTTATTTACAATATTATCAAACATTCTCTATATACATTATCTTCACTAAAATATCGCATAATTCGAGTATATTCTGATCTATTTTCAAAAACTATAGAGTTGTTCTAGCTAAGAATTCATGGTCCAAATTTTAATAGTCATACTTCTCCTTGCAAAGTTATTGTGCTTAAAAACAGGCAATATTATTTTATTTCTAATTGCCATTATTATTATTTATCCAATAGATACCGAGAATGAGAGAAATAGTAGGTACTAAAAACGGTGTTAAATATATATTTCTAATAACTAAGCTGATAGACAGATCATTAATAATATATAATATAAAAAAAAAATATTTATAATTTTTAAAAAATTAAGTGAGTTTGTTAAATATTGTGACCTGTAGAGTGTCTTGGTCCGCACATAGAGACAAACTGATGGAGATGTGTGGTCGTTTTCAATAGCAATTTTAGAACTTGAAATCAAGTTAAAATTGGTACTATTTTAATCAGCCCCTTTCAAAAAGTTATAATTAATTCATAACATAATTAACCAATTAAAATTAAGCATTGACGCAATGAGCGGGTGAGCAGCCCAATTGGTTGTGTAATAAACAATGGATTAAATTTATGTATAAAACAAATTATACATTATCATAAGTATCTGGCATTTGCATTTCAATTTGCGTTTTTAGATCATATATGCCAATATACAAACTAGTAACCATATATAAGAAAGGGAATGTTTAAACAACAGTCAATGATATAGTATCGATATTTGATTATAACCTCGCATGTTGAGTGCATAGTTACTTCAACGATATATCAATAAATAAAATAGATGAATGAAGCTCTGTGATTCTCTATAATTTTAAAAATCAACATTACAGATGCCAAGCGCAGTCTTGCTTCGTTCTCTATGAATTGAATTAAATGTTTAAAGTAATTTATTAAAGCACAATTCTGCACTTCTAAATAATATGTTCAATATGTCAAAATTTAATACATTGGGTTGATTCTACGGTTGGTTCCTTGTGAAACATTCTTCAATAATTTAAACATACAGGAAAAATTATGCTTTTTAATGTTTCAAAAAGTTTTATTAAAACTCTACACGTGTTTCGGCTTATTAGGCCTTTATCAAGAGTACAAGATAATACTAAATTTAAAATGTGTTCCTTACTTATTTATACCTAATGGAAGGTATAAATTATTCAAAGCTTTTAATCTATTTATTACATGCAACTAGTTATATGATTCCTATCCTATGTAAATATACTACAAATAAGTTCTTAATGTTAAATTATTTTTTCTAGAATATTATGACCCATAAATAATGTTTGATCATTAGTTACATTTTTATGCTTTTTGACAGCTTTCATGATCTCAAATTGCTCTAGTAAATCTAACTTCTTTCCTTTATTTTCTGTATGGAGTAATTCGACTTCATTAAAATTAACAAAATGATTATTTTCTATGCAGTGTGTTGACATACCGGTGCTATGTATACCATTCGTTATTGATTTTTTGTGTTCAGCGAGACGATTTTTTAATTTACGACCAGTTTGACGGATATATATATATAGCATCGCAGTCATTACATTTTAATTGATATACACCTGTTTTTTCTAATAAATCTCTTTTGTCTTTATTATTAACTAACATTTTCCCTAGATTATTTTTATTAACAGAAATAGTTTTACATCCTAGTTTTTTCAGTTTATGACTAATTTTATCACTAATCTTAGGCCTATAATTAATACATTTATATGTCAGTTCTTTGTGGAGTATCAGCATAGAATTCTTTAAGTAACTTTTTCTTTTGTTTATGTTTTATTAATTTATCTATGAGGTTTTCACTATAACCGTTGTTTCTAGCTATTTCTTTAAATAAGAATAATTTTATAAAAGAAGTGAACACCATTAAAGAAATAGCTAGAAACAACGGTTATAGTGAAAACCTCATAGATAAATTAATAAAACATAAACAAAAGAAAAAGTTACTTAAAGAATTCTATGCTGATACTCCACAAAGAACTGACATATATAAATGTATTAATTATAGGCCTAAGATTAGTGATAAAATTAGTCATAAACTGAAAAAACTAGGATGTAAAACTATTTCTGTTAATAAAAATAATCTAGGGAAAATGTTAGTTAATAATAAAGACAAAAGAGATTTATTAGAAAAAACAGGTGTATATCAATTAAAATGTAATGACTGCGATGCTATATATATCGGTCAAACTGGTCGTAAATTAAAAAATCGTCTTGCTGAACACAAAAAATCAATAACGAATGGTATACATAGCACCGGTATGTCAACACACTGCATAGAAAATAATCATTTTGTTAATTTTAATGAAGTCGAATTACTCCATACAGAAAATAAAGGAAAGAAGTTAGATTTACTAGAGCAATTTGAGATCATGAAAGCTGTCAAAAAGCATAAAAATGTAACTAATGATCAAACATTATTTATGGGTCATAATATTCTAGAAAAAATAATTTAACATTAAGAACTTATTTGTAGTATATTTACATAGGATAGGAATCATATAACTAGTTGCATGTAATAAATAGATTAAATGCTTTGAATAATTTATACCTTCCATTAGGTATAAATAAGTAAGGAACACATTTTAAATTTAGTATTATCTTGTACTCTTGATAAAGGCCTAATAAGCCGAAACACGTGTAGAGTTTTAATAAAACTTTTTGAAACATTAAAAAGCATAATTTTTCCTGTATGTTTAAATTGTCAAAATTTAGTTATGAGATTAAATTATTTAAAGCTGTTGTAGCTGTAAACCAATAATACAACCTACAATAGGTTTAGATAAATTTTAGATCAAATCATTTCATGTTGTCCACTTGCTTACTGAAGCTGGTATTGACGCTCAGTTTCCAATATTGTCTCAAACAAACTGAATCTTAAAATTGAAAATAAATAGATAATAACATGAAGGGTGGTAAACTTTAAAAAATATATGCATTCATGTTCTAGATTTGATTGCTTCGTCAACATCATCGCATTAGCCTTTTCTGCATCTTTCTCTGCGTCTCCTGGGGGATCCCTTCTAACGTCTTTTTTGTCATTTACTTTCATACAATTATGTAAAAGTGCAAAGTGATGTCACTGGTTTCTTTTAAGCCTCATCCACAATGTTTCCTTCTACGTCTATATCCTCTCTACTGGCTCAATTTCTGATCATTTCAACTCTAAATCTTCCCCGATTTCTTATTAAACAGTCAATTTTTGTACAGTTGCCTTCGTTTGATATACAAAGTTTATATGCAGCCTCTCCGCGCCATATAACTGTAAATAGTAGTGTATGTACATTTTCTTTGTTTCCTTCAGAAGGTCTATCTCACATAGTTTAGTGTTTCAGAGAAACAATTGTCTTTTTTCACAATTTGGCATCACAAATATAATATGCTCCTTGATTAGTTTATAGTACCGAAATTAGGTTAATATAAAATATGATTTAAAACAGAGGGCAAAAATCTACTAAACCACATACATAATTTGTCTATTATCAACAGTCAGTGTTGCAAAAGTTGCCAGAGCTATTAGAAGGAATGTTATGTTACTGTGTTGTTTTTTCACATTTGTAAATACGTAAAACCTTCATTGTTATCCATCAGAAAACCGATACTTGGGCCCGGTACTTTCACTTTAGTATAAATATACTTTATCCGACGAATAGCAATTCGACGGATAAGATAACCAGAACTTACTATCTATAGGATATCATGTATCCGTACTTTCATTCAAATCACACCCTCGATTAACAATTCGATGGATAAGATTTTAGATACTTCCCAGAATAAGTGTTGCCAACTTAAGATGTGGTAAAGCAAGAGAAATATATGCAGAAGCTATATACTTCAAACAAAGATAGAAATAATCCCCTACTACTGTTTACTTGTTTATGACATTTGAGTCATTTTCATACTTCATAGTTGTTTTTGTTTATCATTGTCATCATATATATAATTCTTTATCTATGATTGTCATTATATAAGTACAATAGCTTCTGTGCGATTTTGTGTCTGCACATTTTTAAATGGCGTGTATAAAATAAAATGAAAGAGAAATGGAGTTGCTAAAAATAACAATTATTTTAATTAAATCTAAAAAACTGTGTTTCATGTGATATATTTTTGGACAAATTGAGTAAATAAACAAATAGTTATTACATGTTTTTATTATTCTTCCCACTATGACTTTGGTCAAAGTGTTGTTAAATACAAAACAAAATCAACTTTTCAGAACTTAGGTTAGAAAATAGATTAACACTGCCATTAGAGCGCAGGCGCGTAGGCGTGGCTTCATTTATCCGGTTAATCCGGTAGATAAAAGCGTTATTCGTCGGTTTGGGCTCCGAATAGTTTATCCTAGGAATAAGCATATTTATCTGACAGATATCACTATTTGTAGGTGAAAATACAGATTTTTTTTGCTTATCTTCCAGATAAGACTTATTCTGCAGAATAAATGTCGCTATCTATAGATGAAAGTACCGGCCCTTATAAAGGAAATTATATAGTCTAAAAATATATTGAACAGGATAATTATAAGAAACTGCAATAGAACGGTAATTACAAATATCGTCTCGCTCAATTTATTTATCTACCAAATATCCAACGAATTTAATATTTGATAATGCACACATCATATGGCCACCAAGGCCAAGTCGGCATTATTTAAATCTTTTGGGCATTTACATGTTACAATAGCCAGGCTAGTTTTATAGCCTTAGTGTGAATTCAGTGGCAATAAAGCACTTCTGGAACATGAATAGAATGAAAATAAAAATCAGCAAGTGCCTTCAAGTGATTTAGATGAACTCAGAACACAATAAGGAGGGAAGCGAGTTCTTTGTCACAAGAACCATTACGAGGTTTTATTTACAGCAAGCCTCATTGTATCAATGAGGACAACATACGTACTAATTATTCTTATACTAGAGGCATAATAAAGAATATTTACAAGAGATCAACGAGTTTACGAGGAAGTATAATATTTCTTGAAAGTAAAAACACAAACATATATTAAGTGTAATTTTTTTACGATTGTTAAAAAACTTAGTTTTTAATAATTTTCCATGCGTGAAGCATGTTTATAATTATATTAAAAAAAAACAAAAAGCATGAAAACAAGTGCCATTATTTAACTATATTCATAACAGTTAAAGTGTTTTCACGTCTTCACTTTAGAAACTTTAGAAGTTTTAGACTTGTTTTGATATTTGTGTAAGTCGATTCTTACTTCCACATCCACAAATAGACAAACAGATGGTGAAAACCTCTGACAGTCTTGAATATAAGGTTCTTTCAATTCTGTAATAAAATCAAAAAATAACATATCAAATTCTGACATTTTGAAATTGTTAATTTTATTTAGATGTCATTTGTTCCACGAGATTTCTATTATTAGTGTTCGAAATTCACTACGTTCCATGATTTTTCTAAAAATGAGCTTATTTAAACGTCCTCTAAAACAGGAAATAAGTATATTTTTGGAAAAAAAAAGTAGGACTAGTTAAAAAATAATGTCATTATGATATTAATACAACCAACTAAAAAGTTGACATTTCAGCACAGAACTGCAAAAATAATATTCTTTTTCAATTCTTTGACAGAATTCAACGATCCAAATCATTATTTAGTGATTTTTTGATACAGCGTTTATTGGTAACTATTCTCCTATAGAAAATTTCTTAGCAAGATCCGGACCAAAAATATACACTACTGCATAAGTAATAATTTTTACCTATGTTGTTTATAACTGATAAAATCCGCAGAATTACGAGTTTATGTTTAAGACTTTTTAGATACACGCAGTACTTGCAATTATTATCATTATTATTGTTCCAATTCCGAATTTATTCCACGGGCATTCTTCGTACTTAATAATTATTAACTTCGCATAACATCTAGTAAACAATAATTAATGGAATTTAACATTAATAATATAGGATATACTAAAATATAAGAAAGCAAAGATCTCTTTTAAAATCTACAGTTTTTTTATAATGTCAGGATGTAACGTCTAGGCACTGAAGAGGTTACTTGAAAAACAGAAGGAATCGAATGCATGACAAGGATCATTCTTAAGGATCTGTGTCCTTATAGAACGAAGAACTACACACCGGCTTTGCGGAAGGTTTTAATCTTGTTTAACGGTGCACTTAGCTCATACTAAACGGGGACATCATAAGAGAAATAGTCGACTACCTTGCTAGAATTACATAATTCAAATTTAACGGCAGTCATAAAATAAAATATAATAATATTAGATCATAAAGATATATGAGCCGATGAATGTGATATTTTATTGTGTTATTAGAGATATATTATCACGAATGAAAATTTATTATACTGAAATAATTCTAGATTAAATTCTGTAATAGCTAGTCAGAAGTAAAACTAGTTTATCTGCGAAATGTGTTATTTTATGAATTTTAATAAAATCATAATTTACTAAATCTACATGAACATGATAATGCATTCATTATGTGCTTTTAGCGTAAAATAAGGAAAAGTAATTAGGTATGGGCGACTGGCAATATAAATCTGATTAACATTTTGCTCGAACTGACATTTGCAAACCGCCACTGTGACTAAGTACATATTATTCATTATATTATTTAATTGTTATAAGTGTTCGTAGGCAACGCTCGACTACAACTTTTGTTTCAGTTTAATTAAATTTTAAAGTAAAAGTGACTGTGCTTAATTTTGCTCTAAAACTATAACAAAACACAGTCTATATAAAACATGACAGTTTGCACGCCTCCGGCGATCACCATTTATGGCGAATATGGGTAAATTTCAATGGAGAGGATTTGATCACTTTATTATGTCTAACAGAAGAGAACGTTTTCACAGGAAACAGTATATATACACACACATTTGGCACCAATTAGAATAACTGCAAATGGATTTAAATGAGAATGGTAAGAGAGGTAAAAAATAACAGGATCAAAGTTGAAGATAATTAACTTTCGCACGAAATATCAGTTGCGATTGTTTTCTTGGAGTTATTTCAATACTCAAGTTCACAAAAGTAGATCAGCAGATATTCATGATTTGAGAGCTAAAATGAGTAAAGAACGTAAGCAGACTTCTCATATGTTTTAAAAGCTGGGCGAGAATTTTAAAATAGGCTCTATTATTCTTTGACAAAGAATGGAGCACATTTTTAAAATCTTACTATTTCCCCATTTGCCTAATTACAATATTTCTGTAAATGTTTTGTAATCCAAGCATTATCCTCTTTGCGGCATGGCACGTCTGACAACATCTCGTCATCCATCGCGGTTACCCATTAATCTCACGGTCTCACTAAAGTTCTTTTGCATCTAGTTCTTGATGACATCAGCCCAAAGTTTTGAAGAATATAATGGCTAGAAAACCGCTTTGAGAGATATATTTCTTAGAGAGTTGTTGGTGCAATAGGAGTGCAGGAAATTCACAGCAAAGTTTTCAAAAATGTTGGTAAAAAAAAATTCAAAATTTGTTTCTTCTGAAATAGGTTTAGAATGTCATGGAACGTGGAAATTTTAAAGAGAGCAAAAAGGAAAGTTTCCTTTTATTCTATGGTAGTGGTAATTTTTTTTTAAATGCGTTTATAATGCCATGAAACATGAAAATTTTAAGTTTGAGCAAAGAAAAAATAATTTTTCATCTATTTTAGTGGTAAAAAATGTTTCGAAAATATTGGTGAAAATAATTTTCAATTTTCTTTTTCTGAAATAGGAACTGGTAAAACGTTGCAAATTTTTTTTCCGACATAGATTTGAAATGACACGAAACGTGGAAATTTTAAATTTGAGCAAAAAAATGTTCTATATACTTAGTAAGTAAATATACAGATTAAAATTTTTTTCAAAAAGATTGTTAAATATTAAAAAAATAAAATTAAATTTGTTTGAATAGGTTTAGAATGCCATGAAAACGTGGAAATTTAAAATTTGAACAAAAAAAAAATTGCATATATTTTAGTAGTGGTAATATTTTTTCAAAAATGGTAAGAGAAAAATTCTAAATTTTTTTTAAGTAAGTTTAGAACGCTATGAAACGTGGAAATTTTAAATTTGAGACAAGGAAAAAGAATTCCAATTAATTTAGTGGTAAAAACTTTTTCAAAATGTACCTAGGTAAAATAAAATTTCAAAAATTTGTTTTTTTTTAAATAGGTTTAGAATGAAATGAAACGTAGAAATTTTAAATTTGAACATAGAAAAAAAAAGTTTCATCTATTTTAGTGGTAAAAAATTTTTCAAAAATGTTGGTGAAAAAAATTTTCATTTTTTTTTTCTGAAATAAGTTTAGCGTGTAATGAAATGTGGAAATTTTAAATTTGAGCAAAAAAAATTTTTCATTATTTATTCCCTTTATATTTTCCAATGAAAGTTTAACCATTTCTTCACTGAAAGTAGCGTCAACAGACAGACAGACAGACTGACGAAATTGAAAAACCTATATTTTCGTAATCTACGTGATCTGAAACATGAAAATCCGAAAAAATCTCGGAGGCTGATTTTTTCTCGAATACAATACTTCCCTTCGGTATGCGAGGGAAATAAAAATAAATTAAGCATTCTATACCAAAATTAGAAACTCACAATATTAAAAATTACACGGCTTGGTACAGGAGCTCTGTCTTTTGGGGTTATGTCAAGCGGTTACAACTATTCCACATATGCATTACTCTTCATAAAAATATTATAATCAAGTTATAGGGTTGCTATTAAAAATAAAATAAAATATAAAAAAAATATTTTGAAAAAAAGCTTTTATTTAAAAAAATTTACTAAAATGTAAAAAATAATTTTTAAATTCATACATCTGAAAGCTAAAAGCTTTGGGGGCGATCATATAACACTATTGTACGATTGCCTTGCTCAGTTGACCACCCCCAAAGCTTTTACTTTCCAGATGTATGAATAAGCTTTGTTTTAAAAATATGTTTTTTATATATATAATTTTGTTTTTTACATTTTATTCTTTATTTATTTTGTAGACAGACAGACAGACAAAATCCTTTCATTTGATACCCACATCAAGGAGGCTGTGAATAAAAAGATAATCCGCCATCTTGGTGTGTCCGCCATATTGGCTTTAGAATGACGTCGCATAGTTGATCGCTTCTTACGCGTCAAACAATTACATATGACACCCATATCAGGGGGTTCTGAAGAAAAAGGTAATCTGCTATCTTGGGACGTCCGCCATATTGGATTAGAACGATTACTAGCATTGTCAGCGGACCTAAATATGTGTGCAAAATTTCAAAGCTCTAACTTAATTACAATTGGTCGAAATTCTGTTTGCAAGATTTATAGCAGACAAACAGACTAACAGACAACAAAGAACGTTAAATTAAAGGTTTCAAAATGGAAATACCCTAATATTTCGCGTTTTTGTATTGGCGTTCAATATAATACTGGAAGAAAGCGTATATATTAACCATAAGCGCACACTTAGTGGCAGTAAATACCAGGATCATGTGCTATGTGCAACCTGAGGAGCCCTAGGATTTCTTCCGTCGGCGTTTAGCATACCCATTATCATTATTGCCTGTTGTAAAGCTTTAAATAAATATAAGTAATGAATTAATAGAGGAAACGCCTGGAATGTTGCGTTTATTGTTAGTAAAGAGCATCAAATCATTAGAAAAAAATTAACACTTTTTAAGTTGATTCTAGCAAATTTCTCAACTGATAATTGAAAAGTCAGTATGCATTTGCTTATTTGGCATAAGCATGTAACGTGTCACCAGGTATATGTTATATCTGCACAACCCACTTTGTGATCATATTATTATATCCATAAATAATAAACTTAGAGAAACGGGAGTTGACTGGAATAACGGTCACTAAATAAATAAACACTATATACATTAAATGAGAGTGTTTTAGTCTCACCTCTTCCGGTAATTGACTGGGATAGCTTGCGGATGATGGCATGTTTTCTTAATGGAAAATTGCCTGGGAGTTATTATAGGAAACTTCATCAACAAGGGAAGACAAGACAGTAATAACACGAGGTCTTAAATGTCGTTGACGTAAATTCAGTAACGTGAAATTTATTTTCCGGAAGTTGATTACCCCGTATAACAATTAATATATAATCAGCTGTTATTCACGTAATTAGGAAGAGCAATTACTTAATTGTGAAGTACCGCATACACGTGTTTTCTAATTTTGTTAGAACTGTATTTCTGTCATAAACGTAGTCGTTTGATGTTCTTTTTAGAATGCATTTTACCTCCAGGGTACTGAAGTATCCCTCTTGCCATTAATTTAAATTAAAAACATCTAGGAAATGTTCAACAAAGAAATCATCCTTCGAGATTACGAAAATGAAGGTATTTCAATTCCGTCAGTCTGTCTGTCTGTTGGCGTTGTAACTAAAAGACTACTTGACGGAGAACAGTCGAAGTTTGCGCTGCTGAGAGCGAAGAAATGGACACACTTTCACTGAAAAATATACAAAGTCTAAAGAAAATGAATAATCAAAAAAAATGTTTTGCTCAAATTTAAGGATTCAACGCTTCAACAATAGAAAAAGGAGTTTTCTTTACAAGTATTGTATTTCCACTCGACTGCGTAGAAGTGGAAATAAAAATATGACAGATGGTAATGATATTTAGATATAGTTAATACAATTATCAAGGAAGAAGGAAGACACCTATTACAGTTTTATTGAAAAATGTAGAAAGTGGTCATCCTAAGAAATAATTCAACCATGATGGAAATTTGTAAAGGTATTTACGAAAGTCTTCCAAATGTGGAACCTTTTATTTATGTTTTGCTGTCGGATGACCGCTCTGTATATTTTCATGACCAATAGTTATCAAGTTTTCTTTGTAATAATAGTGATAACTACATTCCGATTATTATTATATTATTATTTTTAATGCAATTATGGAAATGAAAAATTGAAATGCAACTGATCTCGATGGTACCTCAACAAATATTTTAAAAAAGGTTAGCTTCAAAGTCTATCTGCCTACCTTTTTGATACATTTTTCCCTGGAATCTGAAATTTTTCCTAATATATTTCAAACAGCAAAAGCAATACCGCTGTTTAAAAAAGAGATAAAACAAATATGAAAAATTATCATCCAATAGCATACTCTGTTAAAAATATTAGAAAAAAATATTTTTACTGAATTAAAACACATAATCTCTATTCATGATATACTAAGGCCAGCTCAACACGGTTTTATAAAAGGAGAAAATACTCAATCTGCTGTACTAGACTTTTTCAGCAATCTTTACAAAAGCCTCGATGGAGGCCCGTGCATCAATGGGTCTTTTCATTGACCTGAGCAAAGCTTTCGACTTAGTCGGCCAGGATTCTCTCAGGGAAAAGCTTATGGTGTACGGTTTCAGGGGTAAGATAAATCAATGATTATATTCATATTTATCTGATCGAAATCAAGTAGTGGAGGCAAATGGAGCCAGATCCGAGAAATTAAATATCAAAATAAGTATACCACAGGGGTCTATATTGGGGCCGCTATTATATTTAATATTTGTCAATGACTTACCAGAACTGTTTCCTCTAAATAATTTGAAGATGTTTGAGGGTGACAATACCTGCTCTGTACTGATTGTACAAAAAAATATGTCGTACAACAAATTCAAAATATGATTATTATTTTTATGACATGTTTTAAAAGCAATACACTGGATTTAAATGAGTCTAAAACTGTGTTTATCCATTTCAAACCCAGAAGCTGCACAGCTGGCGAAAATTACCTCTTAAAATTAAAGCATATATTGATTGAACAGGTAAATGTAAAAGTTTTTAGAGGTTTATATTGATAATAGACTAACTAGGGAAGATCATATTGAAAATTTATCGAAAAAGTTATCCTCGCTCTCTTTTGCTTTTTATAGATGAAGTAATATTACAAACCATAAGGTGATGTCATTTTATAATGCCGAATTTATATCAAGAGGAAGGTATGGATTAATTTAATTTTTAATTTAATTAAACAATTGTAACACGTATTGTGGGTGCCTCAAACTATCAGTCATATCGTCGTATTTTTATAAAATTGCAACTTTTGCCAGTTGTTTCTATATATTACAGAACTAGTATTATACGTAAGGTCTAATGAAAACAATTTTGTTAGAAATCTAGATATTCATAGCTACAATACAAGAAATCGGCTGTCCCAAGTAGAAACACAGTAATTGTAGTCGGGCTAAATATCGGGAAAATTGATTTTTAATGAATTATGTTAGCCTCACAACATTTCAAGAGATATTGTCATATATGTTCACAGAAGTTTCGTAAATGACTTGATTTGTCATTCTCCATTACCAGAGTAAAAATGTATTTAAAAATGTTTGATTAGCAGCCTATGCTTTGTTTTTAAGTAGGTTCGAAATCTGTACATGTATCCTTATTTATACGCAAGACACAGTAACTGCATTTGTAACTGGTGGATACTCAAGAAGTAAACTTTAGATATACAGCAAGTGTGTTTGGGTGTTGGAAATTGACAATTGAGACACACGTAGGTATTTAAATAGAAATGAAGGTCTCTTAAACAACTGAATCAAATGCTGCCCATCATTGCACTTGACACAGAAAGTGGTGGTAATTATGAAAGCGGTGATATGATCACCATTTTCAAAAAAAAGTAACTACTCAGACCATGCAAAAACACAGTAATATCAAAGTACTTACTGTGTTTTCCAATGGTATTTGGCTAATACTGTGTTTTGTTCCGGTACAACTACTCATTCAGAGTCACTGACTGTGTTTTTTGCACATAATAACTCTTAAATGTTTATTATTTAGTCAATTATAAGTGTTCCACAAGACGTGTTGGGACACAGTAAGTCCAATATTTTAGAAAACTCAATTTTTATAAATTTGTCAATTACTGTGTTTCTGTTTCGGACAGCCGAAATAATACAGAAATAACCATACCTTCTCACAATAGTGCTCTCTCTGAAAAAAATTTAAACTATGTAGGTACTAAATGTTATAATAAGTTGCTTTACACAATTAAAGATATTTAGAACTTAAGGAAATTTAAAGATAAGTTACAAACATTCTTGTAAAAAAAAAGAATTTTATACTATGGCAGAATATTTCAATTGAGAATTTTCACAACAATGTTACATTGAGATCTACTTAGTTTTGTGAGAATTTCCACAGCAATGTTACATTGAGATCTATATAGTTCAAGGATTTTCTGTATTTTCCTAAGCGTAAATCCTTTAATGCAGGAGAAGAGAATATTGTGAATGGTGGTTGATAAAGTAACATCAGCAAAAAGAGGCGTCCGCCCACATGCGAATATGCAAGTCCAAAAACGACAATGTCATAACTTGCGAAAAATCACTGTAGTAGTTTTCATTTACAGCATGAAGAAAAATCCTAAACCTGTATTTTCCCATTATTTGGTGGTTTAGTTTTTGATTTAAAGTATAATGCGTTTCACGGCAGACATATCGATTTTTATTTGGAATTGTACAAATTATTAATATTGGGTCCCTCACTAAAACAAAATCTAGATTACATTTTTACAATCCAATATACCCTATATATAAATATTTATTAAATTCAACACAAACATTTTCGTAATAAATTCAGTGCCTATTTCGTAAAATATGAAATAACATTTGCAAACGATGTACGAAAACAAAATTGAGTAATACTGGAAACTAGAATTACATTCTTTTTACATTAAATTTTAATGCAAAAATAATTTTTCAACGGAACATTTTTGAATTTATTATTAGTCTCAGCTACGTTCTTTTACGTTTGCTCACTTGTTACTCTAAATTAGCTTAAGCAAATTCCAAGGCAAACTCTGTGAAATCTTTTGCAAGCTATGACTGGGCCGTAATGATAGTGATATGAAGGTTATATATTATATGGTAGTATATTTTGTGTCGTGCACTTATTATTATTTGTAACAATGTGACATCATGTTTATTTATTTATTTTATTTATTTTATTTTTTTTTTTATTTTAATGCCTTATTTTTATTAACGTCCTGGCGGAGTTCAGCTATTGCTGCTCTACCACTCAACCAGTGTGTTCAGTTTTCTCTAAGGATAAGCACAAAATGACCTTTCCGACATTAAACCTTATCAATTAAGCACTTATTACGAAAAAAAAAATAATAAAAAAATTTCCACTGCTCACTAATTGCGACGTTTGCAACATGTAAACAGAGAATTATAGTGTTGGCAAAAATTGAAATGGTGTTGCAGAGGCAAAATACTTATAATCGGACAAGACTTGAAAACATTTCTAACTAATTTTTAATTGGCAATATAATAGTCAAGGCAGATTATTATTGTTTCTTTTTACTATTTGTCGATCAAACGTAATACCAAAGGAATAACCGAATAAATAATTTATATTGATATATAAAACCTTAACGATTATAAAGGCCATGCCAGATTAAGAGATAAGTGTCCGTGCCTTTGCTACCCTTTTGCGTGTGGCTCCATCCAATAATGCATCTATGCATGAAACACTACCGGAAAAAGTTTTGACGCCAAAAACTTCATAATATCTAAGAAAGCCTATTTTCGAAAATCCGAGAAAACATGTTATTTCTTAATGAAGAGAACCAATTTATGTTTCACATATATTGTAAATCTACTCAAGACAATTCATTAATGATTTGTGTACTTCATTATTCCAGAATTTCCCAAAGAAAACATTTTTCCTCAGATATTATGAAGTCGAAACTTTTTGTGGTAATATCTAACGCCAAGATACATAACTGGAAGGAACCACGCGCAAAAAGGTAGCAAAGGCACGGACACTTATCTTAACCTGCCATAGCCTCTGAGAATTTTTTAATTAATTAATTTATTTAATAACCTTATTTATAATAACATCCTGGCAGAGTTTAGCTAGTGATATTCGAGCCCCCAACCAGGACATGTACACATAAACATCAACACAATCACCACTCACTGCGATATTGCCATCTAGTTTCCATGACACATTAAAAACGCCACTAAACATCCATACCCTGGCCAGGATTCGAACCTGGAACTCTTTGGTGGCAAGCCAAATACCTTAACACTGCACTTCTGAGCAGTACATTTTATTACATTAGATTATTCACAAATTGGTTTGTAGCAAATTATTACGCAAAATATCCATTACTTTATGATTCATCCTAATCAGACAATATAAAATAAATTCTGAATATTAAAATTAGTTGTTACTAAGTATAAGACGCACTAAATTTACAACGATTTCGAAGGTCTACATTGCTTTTATGTGAATGGTATCATTTAGATAGGGGATATGATTTAGTAACATGGTCTCATAGAAGTCTGTATCGTTGAATAAAAAATATTGTTTATTGTAAGAAAACCTGGAATCCGAGGCATCTGATATCATCCCAGTGGAAACCCTATCGCTTAATAGCATATAAAATGAGAACGAATATCGACTCTTATTCATATGACGAAAATCCTGGCTGAAATACTTTTTATTTGTGTATAAATATTTCTTTATATTTACTTTAACAATAGTTTTTATTATCTTTGAAGATAATCTATGAGTCTTGCACTATATAGTATTATAATAAAGCCCGAAATAAGATTCACCTAATATACATTTACAAATATTTACTGGAGCGTAGATACTGCTTATACTCGTACTTCGATACGAAACTGCAGCAACTAGTCCAAGGAAATTAGCCAAAGAAAAGAGGAAACCTGGAGAAAATTAGCAAAAATCTGAATTTTTGCACAGACGTTTTTTGAGGTATTCCAAACCCTAATCCACAAAAATCCCAATATGGCTACCCAAGAATATGGTTTTTCGCGAATATTTCGCGCCAAAAAAATCAAACAGCAATAAAGTTAACATGTTATAGGTAAGTTAATTATCTACAAGACTGGTATTTTGCATTTTTTTCCAAAACTTCTCACTTTTTGTGATTCTCAAGGCCAAAATTTAAAAAAATTTGTTTCAAATATCTGTATGTAGACTTCATCATTCCTGTAGATAATTGAATTCTCTACAACTTTCGTGTTAACTTTATTGCTGTTTGATTTTTTTGACGCGAGATATTCGTGAAAAACCACTTCTTGAAACTTTGACCTTCAATATCTCGAAAAGGGGGGAGGGTTTGGTAAAAAAATAATAAAGACAGCTTGTAGATAATTTAATTCTTTACAACTTTCACATTGACCACGTGGGCATCCGATGCATAGGACGCGAGATATTTCCAAAAAACTTTGACCTTCAATATTTCGGGTAGCCATGTTGGGATTTTTGAAATTTTTATGAATTTGGGTTTGGAAAAAATCAAAAAACGCCTGTGCAAATATTCAGATTTTTACTAATTTTGTCTAGGGCGAATGCTAATTTCCGTGGGCTACAACGTCAAGTGCGGTTAGTACTTGGGCGAGTGACTCAGTCCATGAAAATACAGCGTTCTCGCTCCATCTTCTAACGGCTTGTATATGAACGCATAGGTAGAAGGTATGTAACTTTAGGCGGGGGTTACATAGCATACCTTCCTTCCGAGCGGATGTAAGGCAGTCGTTCCCTTGTTTATTAAGATAGTCAAGTAAAAAATCCCTACTCTTCGATAGAGAAGAGGTTCGTCAAAATTTCCAAGTTGGGGGCAGCTCGTCTCCTGGTGTCGGTGATTGACCTCAGTAACGGAAATAGGCGGACATTAAATAAGCGAGAAAAAGAACATAAACAATTAAACATAGCTTATTAGGATAAAATTAATTTTAAATTGTGACTATATTAAGTATCTCGAAAAAATAAATCTAATTTTAAACCAATATTACGTTCAAAACGGATGCATATTAGCAACAGGCTTACAATTATAGTAAAAAATATTCGACGACGTACTACAGCAGAAACCAAGCTCAGTTGACTTGCCCCGAAGCTCCATCCTTACCGAATGTCAACGAGATCACTCTCCGGCCGCCATTTTTTATATTTTAACAGATCATGGTGAAACTTGGTACTTGTAAGATGTTGTCAAAGCTATAATTATCTATCTATCTGCTATGTTTCGACAACTTCCGGTTTCACCTGAATTGTATTGCTTGTACAAAAGCAAATGGTAAAAACCTTATACAACGTCCAGCTACGCACACATTTTTGTTTTGTGTGCACTCCAAGCCACTGTTCATTTTCTCATCACCAATTTTTCCACGGATCGACTTAGTATTTTCGGAAAGTTCATGGTAAGAAAAATACGACTTTATAATTAGCAACAGTTGGTTTGAAGTTCATTAGTCACCGTTAGTATTTGTTAGAAGAATTTCACCTGGAGATTTCACTGCGTATCGAACAATTTTAATCATTATTTAATTTCTTATAAAATGATTTGGTGGACTCAGTATAAACACCACAATCAATATCAAACATAAACATAAACACCACATATAGTAGACAACCCCCAAATCCATAGCCTCTCATATGCTGTCCGGATGGGGGTTACACATTTGAAAAACCGCAGACATCTATTACCCTCCAACATTGCCAGTACCGGTGCTGGGGATCGAACCCAGTACACGTTAGTCAGTCTGGCCAAGCGCGCTCGCTACTAAGACGCTTAGCCGACTGAGATACTGCGCCAATATATTATATATTTTTATAATTATGTTCTCTTAATCGCCTTACCTATATCAATATCTTGGCAAAGTTTAGTAATAACTATTTCACTATTCAACCAAGAGACTCACACGCAGACAACAGACAACAACCATTAACTGTGACATTGCCATCTGCGGTCTAGTCCACTATTACCACTTGGTAATATATTAAAAACGCCAGTAAATATATATAGTGGCTAGAGTCGAGACCCTAGCCAGGATTCAAAAACGGGACTGTGTAGTTTCAAGCCTAACACCGACTGAAGTGGCTTAGGATAATTTCCAGAAAGATGGAGCCCGAGTATTTATAGCAGCCAAAATAATGAACATTTTGCAAAACACTTTTCGTTTATTATCTCCAAGATTATGTGACCTTACTATTTCGTGTAGTATGTATTATTTACCAAATACAATCTATAAGTTTCTATTTCTGATATTAGCCATTTTTAAGTTAGAATTACAACGAAAATTGAAGATATCAACAACAATTTTATTCATCTGCAAAATGTTATCGGTTCCATTAAAAAGGGCTCAGAATTGTCTACAGCAACATGGTGGACATTTTTATCACCTTTCGTACAATTTTGTTAAATATTTAACCGACAACATTTTTTAAAAAGTATGTATGTTTTTTAATGCTTGCTCAAACATTTTTCTAAATTGCAAATTATTTGTAAATTGTAGAGTATGGCAAATTCAACAGGGCTGCCACAATTGTATAACCTTTGCAGATATATATGAAATAAGACCACCGAAAAGGATGAAAAACATTTTGAAACAATCACTAAAAAAACGCTGCCTATGGAGTCACTGCTTCCAGACGCAGATTTTCCACTCGTCTCTTTCAAGGAAAACACTGACTATATTTATTTTGCACTCTAGTATGTGGGAATAATAATTGGTCACAGAATTTTAATGTATTTGAAGCAGATGCACATAAAAAAAAATTGAGGAGTTGTCTTCTAGCATATACGCTTAAAATGAATGTTGCAGGGCTCCCAGATAAAAGGGGAATAGTATAAAAGAATTTAACTTTATAGGCTGATGTATCACCTATACTGCAGGGTAGGGTGGTCACCCTGTGCCCTGAGCAATTTTTTTGTGTTTTACGTGCAATCCCCTCTCTGCATTCAATTGGTGGCGAAAGAGGCTCACACGGCCGACTAGTCAAGTCCTTGGGGGTGAATTCGATAAATTGGAGTGTTCGATGTATGCTGGTGAAAACAAATAAACGTCTTACCATAAAGATTTAATTATTACGTTTAGGTACGCGTACAACCATATCCCACAGAAATAATATTACACACAATCAATATACTTAGATGTGTGGCCCACACTTAACCTAACACAAAATGTACGACAACTTAAAACTAATAAAATCTTCACTATATCACCCCAAAATATACTGGCTTAGACAATTACATTAAAATACTGAATTATAACATAAAATGAACAAAATAATGTGAACTAGGTAAGTGACGATAGGTTAAATTGACCAACGTGAAAAAGATTGCAGGCGTGGCGTTCAAAACTACTAAATTAATTGGTTATGTGCAAAATATTTACTGACAATTTAAATTTAAGGTGTAAAATATTAAGTGGAATATGTGGAAAAACTGTAGTTACGTGGGTCCGATTACAGCAATTTAGTACCGCAAAAAACCTGACGGGCTCTCTGTGCCTCACGTAGAAGGTGGGATGTTATATCAGGTCCCTCGTTATGCTATATAAAGACGCTTACCTCCAGCAGGTTTCACAATGTCTAAAGTAGGCCTACCAGGGGAGCGTAACTTCCAATGGAACCAGGCAGGAGAGTCCCACCGGTACAATTCAGTATTCCAAATCCAACCAACAGCTTGACAACCAAGTTTCAGCAAAACCAAAGTTCACATACAATCCAGACTCAAATATAAAAATAACCAAAAAGGTAACACGTAGGGTCAAACATACAGGAAAAGTAAAAGTCCAAAATAAAAGTAACGTAAAGGTAGAAGTGAAAATGAAACTAAAAGCCCTGCAATAAAGAAATAACGAACATTACAAATCTATTTTCCAACGAGATTTCAGAGGCAAACCTTAGATGTTGAGTGGGCTTAAAGAATTCCTTTGCCATGTGCTTCCAGCGAGTTGGTTTATCCGGAAAATTCCGTAGCAGTACTTCCCAACAAAGTAATACACAAATATCAAAATAAAATACTGCTAAATTTGTCACTACAGCACCATATCACTTTAAACTCACAAAATTGATATACGCGTGCTCAGCGACACAACTTATCTTCGGCAAGCAAACAGAAAAAATCACCAAAAATGGCCAAGACGGAAACCTCAAAAATCCGAGGATGACCAAACCTCTTCATGGGTATGTTCCAAATGACCACTATACAACGTAACCCACAAATCTGATAAATCTCCCTAACGACGTTTATTTTCCACACATAATATTGCATTTCGTAATCCCATTAACAAAACAATAAGTTTAATTCACAGCAACGGTCTTGAAAAGGCTATAATTGAGACGTTAGGAATGGAACGCAATGGTAGGCAACCAGTTATACTATACTGTTTCGACTAGAACGATAACATTGGAACAATTACGATATTTAAATTTAAATGTACAAATACGAAAATAGACTGTAACATGAAGTTTCTGGAATCATATTAGATTATTTTTCTTATTTTTCCCTATTTATCATCACTCTCCCTTCCCTTCAATGAAATTATCTCAATCAGATGTCATTACAATACATAAGTGGGCCAAATTTCAAGTGAATGTCTCTATTATATTTTATTAACAACTTTAATAATGGAGTGGGGGTGGTGGAGGGCTTGAAAAATATTATGAAAGAGTCTGAGGCCTTCGCCTCTAGTATATATACCATATATCAACTTTCTGTACTCTTACCAGCATGCTTTACTTATTTTCTCCTATTTACCACCCCTTCAACGGAATCATCTCAAAGTGGAATGAAGTTCCAAATGTCATTGTAATACATGCGTATATCATATTTCAAGTGAATATCTCAATATTATTTTATATTTATTGTTTTATTTATATTTTATAAGACCCCTGGAGTGGTGGAGGGGATGGAAAATGTCATGGAAAAATCTGAGGCCTTGGTTTCTAGTATATACACCAAATTCCAAGTTCCTGTTCTCTTACCGGCTTGCTATACTTGTTTTCCCCTATTTACCCCTGTTTAACCGCAACCCTTCATCAGAATCACCTCAAAATATATTTTAGTGGGGGTGTAAAATATTATAAAAAAATATGAGGCCTTGGCTTCTAGTATATATACCAAATCCTAAGTTCCTATACTCTTATTAGCTTGCTTTACTTATTTTCCCTTATTTACCCCTATTTAACCCCCAACCCTTCACCGGAATTAGCGCGAAATACAATCTAGTTCCAGATCTCATCATGATATATATGTGTACCAAATTTCAAGTAATTGTTTTAAACCATTCCTGAGAAAACGTGCGCACCCAAAGAAGATACAGACTGACCGACCGACAGACAGATGGACAGAAAACTTTTTTCGCTTAAATTTAAAATCTCGACATTCTAAGCCTATTTCAGCAAAAAAAAAAATTTTTTACGATTACTATTATACTTCCCCTCCAATACGTGGATGTGGAAGTAAATATGAAATAAAATTTGAAATTAAATATCGATTTTTAGGTCGCTGTAAAAATAAGCAAATAACAAGACAGAAGGAATTTTTACCCGACCTCAAAATCGATATTAATAGTAAAACGGTTCAATTATTCTTAAAACTGTGAGATTTTATTTCATAATTTCTAGGAACCGTTTTTTAAAAGCACTTCATCTTTTGTCAACATTTTTTATTAGAAGTGACTGTTCCGTTTTAATAAAATTTTAGTAGTTCATGGCATATAAGAAAAATTATAACGTTTCCATTTGCATAGCAAATTTTATGTCGGTTTTTGAACGCTCGTTATTTAAGACATTAAAAAAATATATGTTGAATTAATTAAAGGGCAGGTCTTGCGAATTGTACAAAAGAGACTTGTAGAGAACTCTACTAACATTCAAGGATAATAGCATGGAATTAACGTAAGCACGTGTATATTTGGAAAACATGGCACAGCAGGACAACCTAGCAGGTCAAGTTGCTCCAACTCCCATCATCTCTGAATATATCTACATTTAAAATTCAAATGACCACCGTTTAAGCTAATTATTGTTAAAAACATTTAACACAAGTTTCTGTAACTTTCAATTTTTTTTTATAACTTTAAGCACTGTAATTATATATTCTCTCAAAAATGAATCCGAATGAAACATGTTTTCTCTAAAATTCCATTCATTTATATTTTTAATACGTTGAATTAAATTAGTGGTAGGTTCATTGTCAAACATTATACTTATTTTAAGACAACTCTGTTTTTAGGTGTTTTAAGATAATACATTCAGAATACTATACATTTTTCAAAAGCATTACAAAGTAAATAATAAGGCAAAAAATATTACTTAGACACATAAAAAAACTTTCCCACTTGCTATATTTATTTGTTTTATCGACAAAGCTTAGACAAAATTCATATTCCTCAGACTTATTAAAATTTGAATTCCATATCAACACATTTCGTTGATAAATATGTAGTGATAAAACGGTAAAAATGTAACATCAATTCAATTTATTTATTTACACTACTCAACAGGACGAAAGTTCCAATTACAGAGTCGGAATACTAACAATAATATTTTGCTATGATAGAAGTAGGTATTACAAATTATGTCCATATATACACTTTAACTCCTTAATTCTGCAATTAAATTTAATTCTACAATAAAATCCTTAGTTCTACAATAACAGAAGTATTACAAATTATGTTCATATATATTCTTTATATCCTTAATTCTACAATGAAAAATATCAATATTATTCTGTATATGATTATAATTCCTGCATATGAAATTAATAGGTGAATACATTAATAGATTGGTGCGTGAAGCTTTGATATGAAATGTTTGGTGGAGTCGAGTTGATTTAGAAGGAACTTGTATGTCAATGAGTTTTAATAGATCAGAACAGTCGAGTTTACTGTTTAATATTTTAGACAGAGTTACAATTCTGTGTAATTCTCGGCGAGTTTGAAGTGAGTTAAGTGAGAATCTATTTAACAAAATATCGTTACTAATTCCGACAAGTGGATAGATCTTGTCCTCGGTGTAGCTTAAGTATTTTAAACATTTTCTTTGAATATTCTCCAGTTTATTAATATGAACGATGTAGTAGGGACTCCAGATTACGTCAGCATACTCCAATTTACTTCTGACAAACGAGTTAAATAGAAGCTTCATAGTTTCAACATTCTTGAAATCTTTGTAGTTTCTAATTATGAATCCCAATGATTTAAAAGCTGAAGATGCGATGTCATTTATGTGATAAATAAAAGTCATCTTGCTATCAAAGGTAACACCTAGATCCTTAAATCTATCAACTCTTTGTATGACACTATCGTTTATTTTATACTCATTAATGTAAATATTATGCCCACGTCAGTAGGTGACAATATTACATTTTTCAACATTTAGAAACAGTTTATTTTTATTGCACCAGTTATCAATATTTTCCAAATCTGACTTGAGCAATTCTGTATCATCATTGCAGCTAACGCTGTAGTAAATTTTTAGGTCATCGGCATAGGGTAGATATGGGCACTCTAAGTTTATAACTATGTCATTGATAAAGACATTGAATAAAAGTGGACCAAGGACTGATCCTTGAGGGACTCCTGATTCGGAATTAAATGCGACAGACTTGTGTCCATGGTAATAAACATATTGTAACCTATTACTTAAATATGAGGTAAAGAATGAAACAAACTCATATGGTAATCCAAAATTTGTTAATTTATTTAATAAGATACCATGGTCAAGCCTGTCAAACGCTTTGGAGATATTTTTCGTTTTTAAGTTAAAGCAAAAGGAAAAAATAACACAGCCCAACAAAAAAAAAGTTCAGACCCTGAAACTAAATCTACCAATCTTTATATATTCTGACCTCCTGAATTGGATGCCACCATCATAATTTCATTTTATCATTGGTTTTTTTTTTTTATCTTGGACTTTAAAATATTAAAAATGCTGTTTCAAAGATAAAATCTAAGGTAAAAAGTAGCCAATGATAAAATGAAATTCTGATGGCAGTATTTAATTCAGGAGGTCAAAGTACATAAAGATTGGTAGGTTTAGTTTCTGGTTTCACTTTTTTTTCTTTTGTGGGACTATGTAATTGTTTTCTATATTAATTTTAATAATAGTACTTGTATATCCATTAGATGCCACTGACGAGAGAAATAGTCCTGGAAAACGGTATTTAATCATAATTTACAACAATTATACTACTACTTGGTGGATCAATATGAACATCAATAGAGTTTTATTCTGACTGTCGAAAAATCGATTTAAAAAGTTAGGTGAATCCGTTCAAGATTGCAATATCTAGAGTGTTTCTGTACACTCCGACTATCTGATGAAGACCTATGGCAATTTTTAGTGGCAATTTTACAACTTAATGAAATTCAAATCAATTTAGTATATTTTTAGAATAGAATTTTCCCCTTCCAAAAAGCCATAATTAAAATCAATTCCTTGCATAACTAACCAATTAGAATATTTCATCAGCGATACAGCACACAATTTTATATTACAGTGACAAGAACACTGAAAAAGTAAAATTCTGCACCCAAAAAAAAATTAAGTAGTCCTCTCGTGTAAACCTAAATTTTAGGTTAAGTTAATTAGGCAATTTGTATGTGTCTTGTGTTAATAGACAGAAAAAGCAGATATTAAAAACTTCCTTATTATTAAATCTGCATCTCCATTAAAACTTTAAAAACACCAGCTTCCCGGCAGACGTTTTATGCATATGAAATTTTAAACAAGAACTTTTATAAACATAAAAGCAACTATAACTTTGTTAGTTTAAAGCCACCGACTGTAGTAGGCGTAATAACTTATTCCGTTTATACATAAGTTTGTAGGATGTGTTAACGCTTTTTGCAGAAGTGAACATAAAATATTTTTTATTCATGGGAAAAGGTTGTCGGAGGAAACTTACTGGAGCATTATAAATGAATTAAAAGAAGTTGATGCTTTAATTTAAAGCGGTATATCTTGTCAACATGTAACAAGTGCAACATTTGTAGCCCTACAGTATTAAAATAGTTTGTAAAATTATAATTTTTTTGGTTAATTTTATCAAACTTTAACATTATAAATACAGCATATTTTACAACGCAAATTAGTTTGTGTAATAAACAGACAATCTAACGAGAAATGTGTAGTTATATATCTTTAACGAGTAAAGTAAGAGGGACATACAGGGTAACACATTTTCAAAAAACTTTTTTAAATTATACTTTTACAGAAAAAATTGAACCGTAAACATGTCTACCGAAAATTTCTGTACACTGTTTCCCTTTTTCCACACAGTCATATTTGTTTTACTCGGGGCTCATCTGCAAGAAAACTACGAGAGCACTGGAGTCCCATGGGACCTATTGTGCTATATTAACCAATGGTTAAACGTGATATTTAATGGTACATAGTTCTATCTCATTTTCAGTAAGTGTTCTTCTACTTCTTTGCTATGGTTCATCACTATAGCTTGCCACCAAGTCAATCTCAGAGCTAACAAACCACTTTGTTAAGATTATCACAAAGTGATATGCATATGGACTGTTTATGGGATTGAGTGGAATGCATAAAATAAAGTGATTTACTCAAAATTGCACCACATCGACAATCCATTTGACATCCCAGAGTAGATATGGGAATCAGTTCGGACCACCCCCACCTATCCATAATAAGTGTACGCCCCTTGCCCCCATCCCAACAATAATGATTGTAAAGTAGAGATCGGCATTTTTACAGCTTTGACGGGTTCTTTTTTTTTACGGAATAGCTTCTGTGGGTGGGGGTGATCTGTGTCAACCGGTAAAAGTGCCGATCCACAGAATAGCTGTAACTGTTAAAAACAAACTCACATAGAGCTATAGCTGTACAATAAAAATCTGTAGAAAAGCTGTATTTATAAAAATAGAGACCTGCACTTTACGGGTATATCTAATGCGAAGACGGGGATCATCGGGGATTGCATCCGAAGTTGTTCAAATTTCGTCTCTCTTTGCACCCTCGATCCAGGACCTAAACATGTTGGGGAAAGTAAGTTGTGATATCGTATTGGTGTTAGAGATTTTTTTAAGTTGAGACTACTGATCCTTTACTATATAATTGGATTTATATTCTAGCGGAGGCATTTTATGTGTTTATCTGCGAATCGGTCGCAACTAATCCGATATGAATGACATTTTGTTTTTAAATATCAGGAATAGAAAATATCAAAACCCTTATTGGTTAAATGTTGCCGCGAATCGCTTATTTAAATTATTAGGATTAGTTGTTTTTAAAACATAATCCACATGTTGATTCCAACACGGCTTGTATCAAGAACTACTCCCAGAAATTATATATTATCTGGGTATTAATAATGTTCAAAATTACGAGTAAAAAATACCATATTTTTTTATTTACTGAAAGTTTCTCTAATAAAGCATAGACCAAAACCGTTTCCTTTCCGAGATAGGTGGCGACAAACTTCACTATTTTAAAAAGTTTTATAAGAATATCACAAAAATGGAAAGGTTCACCATCTTGGTTGGTCGTAGGTAGTATTTGGTGTTACAATTGTAACAAACCACACATGAGGTGGTAATTTTAAGGTGGGCGTGCAGACTAAGACCCACCCGAAGTTTTTTTTGTTAGGCCACTGGTTGTATTTGGCCTTAAAGATTAAATTGGCCATCTTTTGCAACTGAATTATATTATACCTTTTCGATATTTTTTATTTTGGAGATATAATTATAAAATAAAATATGCTGAGAACCTCAAAGATTTAATAACAAATACTAAAAATTAATGAATAGAATTACAGTAAATGCTCAAAATATATTCCGTCAGCTTCAATACACTCTCGGCAATTTCTAAAACAGTAAAATTTGGCACCATCCATCTCCTAAAGGAAATGTTTTTGGTCTTCGCATTTGTTTAAAACAAGAAAAACTACCCCTTAAGCTTAGCAGAATTGAACGCTTTGATTGTTATCCAAAATAAAATTAAATTCCAGGTCTCGCGTAAATTTAAGTTTTATCCTAGCGAGCAAGGTACCAAGCACGTGTAAGCAGAATACTCTTAAAGAGAGATAAACTATTTTAAGGCCTATTTGATCTAAATTAGCCATCTAGCAGTTGAAGTCTACCTAAGGACTCTCTCTTTTCCAAGTTATTCAAGTGCGTCACGACCTTTTAAACAATGATAATTAACCTCTCTTGAGCATACTTGAGAGCACAGTTGATGTGTAATGTACGACCGTATGTGGCAAGCCCTAAGTCAACTGAAAATTTTCTCATATTAAAAGAAGCTAGAAGACTCATTATTTTCATGATACATGTTTAAATCCATACCTAAATGTGTTTAAGTACTATGTTCGCGTGAATACTTGTTTTTATGATTTTCTTTACATCCTTTTACGTCCTTTTCCGTTTTAAATAATCGGTCGAATAATTTTTTTTTAATAGATTTCTATTTTGCAGCCAAATTTCCAAAATCCATTCTTTTAACAATACTGTGAAAATTTCTAGAAAATCTCGATGAAATCCGAGGAAATCCGAAAGAAATCTCCATCAAAAAGGAAATCTGGGAAACAAAAATTTTTAAGCCCTCACCTGGGGCTAACATTTATTTGAAAATTTTTAAATTGTACTTCTTGTAAAATTTACAACAAATTCCAGCAAAAATATTGTGAGAATGTCCCTTTTACTCCACTATATATTTGATATAAGTCAGAGTTCTATACTAAGTTATATTAAATTTTATCGAATTCGATAAAAAAAAATGTGAAGAACTGCTTTATTTCAATTGCTAAAAGAACGGTTAAGAAAAAATTGAGATTAAAAATTTATTTTAAAATTTTCACAGTATTGTTGATATAAATTGTTTATCTTAAAATTTTTGGGCAAATCATTGACAAGTAAAATGCATTTGTTTCTAAAGATATTACATAAGTTAAAAAAACTGATTTCAATAATTTCAAATTTGTTTTTGTTATTTTTGTATCGAAAAGTGTAAAGAAAACTATAATTGGATAAAAATGTTGTATAACCTGACGTACCACAGACAATTTAATTATCGACTTTACAATTGTCTCTTAAGCCTTATTATAAATATTTTAACTTAAAACTTGCTTTGATGATTTAGCCCCACAAGAAGCATATGTTCTCCTAAAGTTTTGTTAAGAGAGTAAGAGATTACCGTACAAGTTATCGTCAATTATTTAAAAATGGCTTCTCTCAAATGTTTTTACGTTTTGCAACTCGACAAACTGAACAAATAGGTCAAGACAAATTCAATCACCTTGTACAATTTCGTTTGCTTTTTCCTCATTATGATACAAACCATATAATTAAAGATATTTCAGAAAAACTGCGAAAATACACAATTTTAAATATTTCTAATTGAAACAAAAGCTTCCTAGTACAAGAAATTAATTCAAAAGTGTTTACTACACTTCCTCTTATGTTTACAACAAGCTCCACCAATAATTGCTATAACAAGACGATTTCCTAGAAATTTTACTTTTATTCCTCTAACAATCGACACGGCGAAAGCCTCGCCTTCGTATGAAAAAAATGCCTTATACGATTTGTATATTCAGGTTCGGGACATGCCCCTGAATAAAGATCAAGAGTTTTCCGGACGAAAATCTGGTCCCAATTTGTTTAAACTAATTTTGTTTAAACAAATTGCAAAAATCGCCTTTTTTAATCCGAATGAATCTTGATCATTTTAAACAAAAAAGGTTTGTTGTCAATATTTCGTAAAACGACTTTCCGACTTACAAACGAAAAAAAATTGATTCGGATCAAGAAAAGTAATTTTTGCAATTTTTTTAAAGAACATTAGTTTAAACAAATTGGGACCAGATTTTCGTCCAGCAAACTCTTGATGCTTATTCAGAGGCATGTTCCGTACGTGTATATGCAAAAAAATCATATGGGACATTTTTTTCGTACGAAGGCGAGGTTTTCACCTTGTCTACAATTATTTATCAGCTTTTTATCTAACCACTTTAACCACTTTAAATAAATTATTACTATTTATGGAGCACTGCTCCTTACGTTGCCAATAACATATTATTTATTTAAGCTGCATGCACCGACACTATTGCAAAACAAACCTATTTTATTACTATTGATGGGATAATAGATGCAATTACAGATAAACCTAAGTAATCACAATCCCATTTATCCATGCGCATATTGTAATCTAACGTATGTATTTGGCAGTAATAATTAATTATCGGAGTGTATATTAATACACTTGATGGTCATTTGCCCCTAGATTCGTATCAATTCAACGAACATCAATCAGATTCCTGAAGGGAGATGAACGAAATCAACGGGCTAGAAATGTTGATAACGCCTGTCAAGAGAAATGACCAATTACCATCTATTGGTGATAAATTTGGGCGATATATGTGTGATAGGTACACAGTCTCACAAAGCCAGGAATGCTTTGTTTCCTAGGAAGTATCCATCCCCTTGTTTAAAACTACACACAAAGAATATATGTTTGCCTGGCTTCATATTGTCTATAACTGTTGATTTGAGGGGTGTTCAAATTTTCTTACTATTTATTGGGTACTTTGCCACTGGAAAATATTTAAAACATCTCTGCGCTAAAGAACTCACATAGAGGTTGGTTCTTGAACACTTGACTATTAAAAATTTCCTCACGACTAAAAACATATAAATTAGAAAAATGTAATTAAATAAAAAATTTAAATGAAAACTATGGACACTTAACGATTCGGAAAAATACTGTATTTTCGTTCTCAAAACTTTTAAGCTATCAACCACGACAGTTTGGTTATGTATTTCCATAGTCACGTGAGACATTGATTTATATTTATTTTATATTTACATACTTCATTTCTAAGGATGGACAACCTGGTAGTATAAAAATCGATTAAATAATTTGAAACGCATCTATTCTAGTTTAATAAAATAATCATGGATTCCTTAGGACTTCTTTCTTTAGTTGCATTCTTTTTCAAAAATCATCGCTGAGTCATTGGATTACAATAAACATGACAAATAATAATAATTGAAACCAGGAGTACATTCTGAAAATTCAATAACTGATAATAAACTCTACTTAGAAACTTTTGCTAGATTTGTTTACAAATCAGAGAACATTTACGAAGGAAAATATCTATATTTTCTGTAGGGAAAGCATTAAATACGGATTTATGTGACTATTCAAACTGAAAATGACCTCTTTCGACTCAAGTACAGGATGTTAAAAAGATTTAATTGAAATGAATAAATAGAAATCTATTTGGCAGACTGGATTAATGTTTCCCTCAATTGCAGAAGTGCTTTTTAATGCACCTCTCGGGATTTTTATTACAATAATTTATCGTGTCATGGAAATTGTCATTGTAGGAAGATTATTTTTGATGTTTAATTTAGGTTCTAAAGGAAAGAAATTGAAGTTGTTCATATAATAACACGTTAAAAGTGGCTTCTGGTTATTAAAAGAGATTATTAATATTAAACCTTAGTTTCCAGCCAATCAAGTTTTCCTATTCATAAATTAATGAAGTTCTTTTCTTATTTCAAAAATCGGTAAAGGTATTTACACAGAACTTCCCTCTTTATTTATACCGGGCGGTCACTCTAAAAAAATTTTAATTACGAAACCATATAATATATTAGAATAATAATCGGAAGGTATTAATTATTACAAGGAAAACCTGATAACCCTTGGTCAAGAAAATATATAGAGTGATCATCCGATAGCAAAAATTCAATATTAAATAAAAGATGTAAAATAAAATATGGAAGGCTTGCGTAAATACCTTTACAAATTTCCAACATGGTTGAATTGTTTTTCAGGTGACCATACTTTTCAATAAAACTCTGTAGGTGCCTTCCTTGCCAAATGCGTTAACTATGTATCAAATATTACTGCCATATGTAATTTTTTCTGTTTCATATCCACGCAGCAGAGTGGACGGCATAGTTGTGGTTAATAATTTTTTTTTTTTTAATAATCCTAGAATGTCGCGAAATTTGAAATTTGCGCGAAAAAAATTTTCTTTCCATCATCTGTTCTATAGTAGTGGTCAAAAAATTTTTAAGAAAGTTTTAAAATTTTCAAAACATTTTTTTCTGACAGATAGTCATGAAATATGGAAACCTTAAATTTAAACAAAAAAAAATCGGTAAAGGTCTTTACACAGAACTTCCCTCGTTATTTGTGCATGGCGGTCACTCTAAAAAATTAACAATTACGAAATAGCATTGAGAATAATAATCGGAATATAGTTATTGCTATTATTACAAAGAAAACTTGATAAGTTTTGGTAAAAAAAATATACAGTTTGCTCATCCAACAGCAAAAGCTCAATACTAATAAACAGGTGCCACATATGGCAGGCTTGCGCAAATACCTTTACAAATGTCCACCTTTACTGAATTATTTCTTGGGATGACCACCCTGTACATTTTTCAATAAAAGTATAATAGGTGTATATGTCAGATATTATTGCCATCCGTCACATCAATCCAACATTCGCGTAATGGAGTGGAAGTATAGTGGTGGTTAAAACATTTCATTTTTATTTTAATTTTTCAAAAATGAAAAAAAAAAAAAATTTAATTTTTTTCTTCTGAAATAGGTTTAAAATGTCAAACGTAGAAATTTAAAATTTGAGCAAAAAGGAAAGTTTCTGTCTATTCTATAATAGTGGTAAAAGAACTTTAAGATTTAAAAATTACACATTTTTTTTAAATAGGTTTAGAATGTCATGAAACGTGAAACTTTTAAATTTGAGTAAAAAAGTTTTCATCTATTCTAGTGTTATTTTTTTTTCCAAACTGGTAACAAAATGTTGCAACATTTTTTTTCCGAAATTGGTTTGGAATGTCATGAAACGTGGAAATTTTAAATTTGAGCAAACCAAATTTTTCGTCTATTCTATAGTAGTGATAAATAGATTAAAAATGTTTTCAAATTTTTCTAAAAATTTTTCAAACTCATTTTTAAAATTGTTTAAATAGTTTTAGAATGCCATGGAAACGTGGATAGTTTAAATCTGAACAAAGAAAAAAATTCTCTTTTAGTGGTAAAATTTTTTAAAAATAGTAAACAACATTTCTAATTTTTCTTTTAAATAGATTTAGAACGCTATCAAACGTGGAAATTTTAAATTAGAAGAAATTAAAAAAAATCCATCTATTTTAGTGGTAAAAAAATTTCAAAAATGTTGGCAAAAAAAAATTTCAAAAAATTTTCAAAATTTTTTTTTTCTGAATCAGGCTTAGAATGCCATGAAACGTGGAAATTTTAAATTTGAAGAAAAAAAAATTATCATTTTAGTAGAAAAAAATTTTTAAAAAATGGTAACAAAGTTTTTTTTTTAATAGTTTTAGAATGCCATGAAACGTAGAAATTTTAAATTTGAGCAAAAAAAAATTTTTATAGCTTGGTAAAAAAAATTTCAAAAATGTTGGTGAAAAAAAATTTTCAAAAATTTTTTTTTCCCGAAATAGGATTAGCGCGTCATGAAACGTGGAAATTTTAAATTTGAGCGAAAAAAAATGTTTTTCACTATTTATTCCGTTTAGACGATCCACCCTGTATATTTTCCAGTAAAATTTCTACCAGTTCTGCGCTGACAGTAGCGTCAACTACCTGCCAAATTTGACTGCTCTCCGTCAAGTAGTTCTTTAGTAAATGCACCAACAGACAGACAGACAGACAGACAGACTGACGGAATTGAAAAACCTATATTTTCGTAATCTACGTGTTCTGAAACGTCAGAATCCGAAAAAATCTCGGAGGGTGATTTTTTCTCGAATACAATACTTCCCTTCGGTATGCGAGGGAAGTAAAAATCCTTATATGTTCCATAGTTGTAAATTTTTTTTTTATTTTACGTTGACAAAATTTTCCATTTTTTTTTTTGAAAAATTTCTTTATGAAGTAGATTTAGAATGTCATGAAACGTGGAAATTTTAAAATTGAGCAAAAATTTTACATCTTGTTACTAGTAAAAAATGTTCAAAAAGTTTTCAAAACTTTTTTTTTCTGAAATAGGTTTGGAATGTCATGAAACGTGAAAAATTTTAATTTGAGCAAAACAAAAATTTCCACCTTTTCTAGACAGTAAGAAAAAATTTCAAAACATTTTTCCGTTTGATTTTTTTCTGAAATAGGTTTAGAATGTGATGAAACGTGGAAATTCTAAATTTGAGCAAACAAAATGTCCATCATATATTCTATAGTAAAAAGATTTTAGAAAATTCTTTGACAAAATTTTCAAACGATTTTTCTTTTGAATTTTTTTTATGAAATGGATTTAGAATGCCATGAAACGGGAAAATTTTAAATTTGAGCACCTTTCCACCTTTTTGTTTTAGGTAGTACTCGGTAAGAAAATATTTTTAAAAAATTTGCCATTTGAAATTTTTTTTCTGAAAGAAGTTTAGAATGCGATGAAAGAAGGAAATTTAAAATTTGAGCAAAAAAAAAAAGTTTCCATTAGTAAAAAAAATTTTTTTAATTCAAATTTTTCTTTTTGATTTTTTTTTATGAAATGTATTTAGAATGTCATGAAACGTGGAAATTTCGAATTTGAGCAAAAAAAATTTCCAATCTTTCTACTGATAAAAAAATTTTCAGAAAGTTTTGAATTTTTTTTCTGAAATAGGTTTAGAATATCATGAAACGTGAAATTTAAAATTTGAACAAAAAAAATGTTTTTCATTATTTATTCGATTTAGGTGGTCCACCCTGTATATTTTCCAGTCGCAGTTTAACCATTTCTTCGCTGACAGTAGTGTCCAACCTACCAAATTTTACCGTTCTCCGTCAAGTAGTTTTTTAGTTAATGCACTAACAGACAGACAGACAGACAGACAGACAGACAGACAGACAGAGACAGACTGACGGAATTGCAAAACCTATATTTTCGTAATCTACATGATCTGAAACGTGAAAATCCGATAAAATCTCGGACGGTGATTTTTTCTCGAATACAATACTTTCCTTCGGTAGGCGAGGGAAGTAAAAAGTATTGTACAGGTATAATAATGTTTAAATATATAAAAGTACATGGCTGGCTAGAACTTGTTTCCATCCTTTTCCTAATTGTACTATTTGCGATTTATAAGTTAAAATACTGATTGCCCTTATTTAATATAGTTGATAATTGTATTATTAACTTTTTATTATTGTTATATGTTCATAGTCTGTATTTCACTTCATTACCTCCTATTGCATTATTACTAGTATTGTTTTGTTGCATATTTTATTTCATTTGTATTGTGGAAATTAAAATTACACATAGGATTAAGTGGAAAAGTAATCACTCTAACAGGTATTACAAGTTTTATTATGGAATAATTAGAAAATGGAAATATGATCATGACATCATATTTAGATCTCTCCAAGGCTTTTAGCTATGTTTCCGCCGAAATGCTGTTAGTAAAATTAGAAACTTACGGCATCAGAGGGCCTGTTCTAACTATTATTCAAAGTTATGTTATGAACAGGTACCAGTGTATCAGTCATGGTACTATGTAGTCCTCACTAAAGCATCTAAAGCATGGAGTTCCCCAGGAATCCAACTTAGGACCAATTTTGTTCATAATATATGTAAATTATACGTCAATCGGACTTTCTTGTAAACATATTGAATATGCTGATGATACCACGTTACTCTCGGTTGATAGAAATTTAAAACATCTTATCAGCATGTCGAAGGAAATACAGTTATAAGCTCAGAATTATTTTAACAATATTAAATTAAAGTTAAATAAAGACAAAACTCAAACACTTAATTTCAACTTAAACCCTTATGTCTGCATCGAAAATAATGCTGTAAAGTGTTTAGATCTCACTTTTGGTAGTAAGTTAACTTGGGAAGCTCACATAGATAGGATTTCCAAAAAGCTATCAAGTTGCACCTATCTATTGAAAAATGTAAATAATTTAGTCAATAATAGTATTATATTAATGCTCTGTTCCATAGCGTAATGTGCTATGGTATCTTACTTTGGGGAGGGTCTTCACATGCAGCTAAAATTTTAAAATTGCAGAAACGAGCAGTAAGAATCATTACAAATTCTAAATTTAACGACACCTTATACCTTTATTTAAAAATTTAGGTATACTTACTTCCATCAATCAGTGCCTATTTGAATGTATTATCTATGCACATGACCATGTTAGAGAACACCACATTCAAACAAGCTATAATATCAGACATAGATCTATAATGGCTCCATTTTTCCTTTTATCGACGAATATTAATAGTTACAGGTATAAATCAGAACAATTGTATAATCTCTTACCAAGTGAATGGGACAAAAATACAGTTTACTGGCCAAACGTTCATAGCAACGTTGCTTCTTGATCCTTCAGGTAACATTAATGACTTTAATATTATACACCCTCCGGTTCACTCAATCCGTTCCCCACCTGGATCATGAGTGGTCTTTAACAACCGTTTTAACGTAGTTGAAAATCACAGTAACGTTGAACATAAAAAAAAATTGCTGCCCAACCATACTCTCGTGGCTGACATCCTGTATACACAGTTCTGCTTGCTCATTTTTGTTGTCGCCCATTTCGAAATCCTAGTACACAGTTTTCTATGACTTGGTATAATATGATACTTGGCAAATTGGAGCATTAATTGAATCAAGCCCAGTTATGTTAATTAAGTGAAGAGTCATCATTAACTAAATGCTTAAATTACAAAACAATTTACATGTTACTTCATCAACAGTTAATTCATGATCCGAGAGGTGATTCAAGAGTTGATTACACAAGTTTAAATTTTGTGTGTACTGGTTTTAATTGTTTTCCAACACAGGGATAATTTTAATGTTTATATTTAAACCAGAATTAAAACGAAATATTCCGATCAATCACCTGTATGAATCCTTATTTTCATAAGAATAACAACTAAACTGAAACGGATTGCAAGCCTGGCCGCGTTAAGTATAAATATCACATTTTACTACAAAGTACTTGGTTTCGATTGCAACACCAGCTGAAAGAATTATTACTAATTAAAAGAACTATCGTGCCAGCTGTCCCAAACCACTTGCAAACTGCAGTTTCGAGCTATTGGCTCTCATCAGTGCAAGGTGGGTCCGAGACGACTAGCCTGAGACTTCCTCGTATCCAAGGGAACATTTCGACGTTCTAAAACGACGAAATGGGGGAAGCTCCTTCTAGCGGCCGATGTTCACTGGAATCGAAACAATATCTCGACATGAGGCAGGTAATAATTCAAGATCATACTTCTAGAGGGTAGGATATTAAAACAAAATATTTCTATAAATCACCTCTATGAATCCTTATTTTCATAAGAATAATAACCAAACTGCAACGAATTGCCAGCCTGGCCGCGTTAAGTATAAAAGTCACATTTTACCACAAAACGCTTGGTTTCGATTGCAACAAAATTTAAACCACGATTGTAAATACAATTTTAATTACGACAGATTTTATGTTTAAATGATAAGAAGAACATCCCTGCAACATTTATGTTAGTTTTATTCTGACTACAGAATTTTGTAATGATGTAAAATACATACTTGGTTTTTATTTTGCTGGTTCCTTGATTTTAAGTAAGAATTACAACTTTCACATTTAGTTATTAACTGTAGTAGGTGTCTCTAAAGTGCTAATTATAAGACGGCGTATAGTCATAACGCTCTACCGTACGCTGCTTCAGATTTTTGCTTGGTTCCTTTTTTGAAAAAAGAGATTTATATAGTTTAGAAATATGTGGAAGAATTGCGAAATGTAATTCTTGAAGATATCGAAATAAGTAGTAAAGGGCTATTATCTAAATCGTATTTAAATTTTACATACTAATGGGATGAAATCATGCTTAGTCGGCGTAAAAGGTAACAATTATTACCTACTAACTATAAAGAGCAACATTTCGTTAAACATATAAATATTGGCTGTATGTTAATTACACATTTCTCACCACATTTGTTTCCTAACTCAACCTCACATTGATTTTGGGTATTTGAGTCTGACTTAAGAACGAAATAACGATAGTAATAGTCTAATCAAATACAAGAATTTCAGCATTCATAGGATCTGCTGCTTTTATTGAAATTCTCGGTATATTTGTGGTTTTATGACAATAAACGGGAACACCATTTATGACGTAGAGCGAATCATAATTAACGTTCTCTTCTATATTTATGTTTATGATTTATGGCATCTTAAATATCGGTTAATAATTTCTGAAGCGTTTGATTTAGTTTACCAAACAAGTTTATTATACACCTAAAATATTATTCTCTATAGCAGCGCAGTAAAATATACCATAAAATGTGCATATAAATATTTTACATCCTGATAGAGACGGCCAATATAAATTTTTATTAAAAATGGCTGACAATTGCTTGTAAATATTCTATATTGGCTGCAGACTGTAAATAACGGTACTATACCATTTTTCGTCTTGCATTTAGAGTAATTTACTTTTCTCCCAACTTCAATGTTTACTTTCTGTTTTTACCAATTTTATAAATGCACAATTTTCTAGTACACGCTCATCTGAAACATTTTCATTATCCACATTACAACTAAAGTTTCTAAATTACTAAATTATTTAAAATCGTGTTTCTATTCAATAACATTTGTTATATTTTATCATTTAGATAAAAATAACAATAAATCAATTTTCTAGAGTTCTCTTCATTAACTAAAGGATAAATAGCAGCTGCATGGGCAAAGAAGCCTTTTCAATTGGAATAACTATCATTTTTGTATTGATTTGAAACTATAAACTGTTATTTAAATGTTTACTTAAGAAGAAAGCACACATCAATCTTACCCAGGAGTACTGGGTTCGATTCACTGATGTAACACTGAGAGATAATTAATAATAATATACTCGAACAATAAGTGTGTATTCCTTGTCTCTAAATGTGTTACCTTCAGGGAAAAAGAGGGTCATTTAAAAATGAATTATTTTTTGTTTACTTATAATTGTTATGAATCACATTTTATATAGGATTTGGCAAACAGTAGAAAAAACTATCTAGTTCTCATGTAGTTTCTTCTGCTGTTTGCCAAATCCTATAAAGAACACGTTTCTTAGAGGGGGTCGTATTATCTATGGTGTTATATAACAGCAAAATTTGATTTAATAGTCCATAAAAAAATTATTGTCACTTTTTAAAAAATATTAATAGGTTAAAGAGTAAAGAGTAAATACGGTAGATCAGTAATAAGTGAATGGCTAATATCCCCTCAAACACTTGCAATTTGAATAAATATAGAACATCAGAAAATATGGAAAGTTTAGTGCTGCTCCATATGCCTTTGATGACAGATGCGGGATACTTTCTTACTCTTCATTTAATATAGAATTAATGTTAATTAGGGATGTAACAACTAACGGACAACTGGATACTATTAAATTCTTCGCAAAATGCAAAAATAGTATTCATAGTAGTACATCCGCCGTTATTGGTTCTTCAAGCCAATAAAGAATTTAGGTCGGGATTGTAATTATATGGATTATATTATTAACTACTTTAGTTTTAATTACCCTAGATAATTTCACCAACCGTGATGCGATCAGTGAATCAGTGTGATAATATTCGATTTGGTATTTGTGAAAACTACTTTATTGTCTGTGAATTTCCACTTAACGATTCTAAATTCGTAGACAAAATAATGAATTTGTAGCATATTATTTACAAATGGACATTTAATCATTTCTTGAAATATACGTTGCTACTTTTTAATTCCTTAGTATGCCTTGAAGAAGTGTTGCAAAAGTTCCAATTTCATTTTGAGAATTTCAATCTCAATTTGATAGTTTCAACGGACCATCAGAAATTTCTGAAATATTTTAATTTTAAGACATATTTACATTCATCTAAAAATTAAGAAGTTCCTAAAACTTTTTTAAAATTGTCAGTTATACTCAATTTAAATTTCGCAACTTTTGGACGTATTGTCTTGACGTTTGCATTAAAGGTTAGTTTAATAATACGGAATCGGAATACGAAAGATGGCATTTAAACTCTAAATATCATAATCCAGCTTTTCATTTATTTTATTCCAGGCCCCAACATGATTTATTGTATTTATATATATTTTTTTATCTTATTGAAAATTAAACGTTTATAAAATCAATCTCAGAAAATCCGGTTTATCATTTTTTTAATCTTATTGAAAATGAAACGTTTATAAGATCAGCCTCAGAAATTCCGATTTACCATTTTCTAGTCACCATCTAATTCTCAGATGTTTCAAAGTTATACACCATGCACAACTTAATATTGCAAATTATTCCACATTCACGTAATAATAATAATAATAATAACGGCTTTATTAAAAGACTGTAGATGTACATTTACAAGTACATTACAAATAACAATATACAAGGCGAAGTTTAGCCATGTGACTATTCTTACACTTACCCTTATAAATCACTTACCTAACTAATTACGTTAAAAATAAAACATTAAAATACAAAAATACAATACAATATTACAATAATCCAATGTAATAAGGAAGCGGTATACGGTATACACTTTATAAAATATATTCATAGACATATTAAAAAATTAATTACTAAAAATAACTAAATAAAAGAATCAATCATAAACACATTGCAAAATAATGCCCAAGAATACATTCTAGTTTTTTTTGGAACCAATGAACCAAGCTTTGATTTTTTTACGGAAAATGTTAACTGTCGATAGATTTTTATGTACGGGAGCAATAGTTATATAAGGCTGCGGATGTGTAAGAAAAGCTACGTTGGAAGAGGGCTGTACGATGTTGTGGCACTGTTAGCACGTACCGATGTCTGATGTTTACAGTATGTACTGACGATCTGAAAATTAACTTGTCTCTCAAGTACCTTGGAATAGAATATTCTATTAAAGAAAATAAGAAAACTGCATAGTGAAATTTAACGAGTTGTTCCATTTTTAACCAACGCAACTCAACATATTTGCTTGAAACATGATCAAATTTTCTTAAGTTGTAAATAAAACGACAACAACAGTTTTGCAAAACTTGTAGTCGATTTTTTATAGCTTGATCCAGGCAATAAAAATACATAAAATTGCAATAACTGAATGCAGGCATGACCAAAATTTCACAAAGTTTTTTACGTTGTTTAAAGTTCAAGATATGCCTGTTTGAATACAGTACTTTTAGCCGGGAGTAAAATTTTTGTAAAAGAATTTTTATGTGCTGCATAAAACGTAATCTTTCGTCTATTATTACCCCAAGATTTTTGGCATGAGTAGAAAATGACAAATTTTCTTGATTAATGTTTAGTTGGATAGAAGCCTTTAGGTGATCTCGGCAACGTTCTGAGCAGAATAAAATAACAACTGATTTGGTAGGGTTAATTTTTAGTTTATGTTGATGCGAATATTGACAGATGTTGTCTAAATCTTGGTTGATCAAATTAGTGGCAATAGCTGCAATAGTTGGCTCAAAACAGTGAAGAAGTTGGGTATCGTCAGCATATGTATGCACATGCGAACTAGTTACTACATTAAATATATCTGCTGTATATACAAGAAATAAAAGAGGACCAAGAATTTACCCGTGAGGAACACCTGACGAGACAATTTTAAGATCAGATATATTTCCTGCGACTGATACGCATTGGCGACGTTCGCTCAAATAAGAATTAAAAAACCGCAGGGATATCGCGTCGAAACCATAGTAATTTAGCTTTGCACAAAGAAGCGTGTAATTAATGATGTCAAATGCCTTGGAGTAGTCTAGGGATACAAGAATAGCTGCCATACGTTTGTCTAGTGCGCTGATGATATAATTACTAAGGTTCAACAAAGCAGTAGTGGTGCTATGCGCTTTACGAAATCCCGATTGTTGTAATGGGTATAAGTTATGCAGTAATCGATATTCGGTAATCTGGTCGTGAACTGTTCTTTCTAGTATTTTGGAAAGAATTAGCAACAAGCTGATAGGCCTCAGATCCTCCACGGTTGCAGGATTTGCTGTTTTTGGTATTGGACAAATAATTGCATCTTTCAATTCTGTAGGAAAGTAACCCTGTTCAAGACAGCAGTTAATAATATGAGTGACATGCTTTAATATTATTGAGATGCATAATTTTAACGTGGAAAGGAAGTTACTAATCATTATTTCCCGAGCCATTTTCTGAAATAATTCAACGAAATTTCACTTATACATCATTTTTGTGAAAATTTGACAAAACTCTAATTGAAAAACGTTGAGCGACATTTTTCATCACTGCTTATAAGACAAATTAACTTCGACAGCAAGTTCCGAAGAATATAACAATTAAGATTTTCATTAATAAGAATAATGATCTGAACAAGTTAGATGTTTGTGAAGATGTTTTATAATCTGTTGATACCTTTTTAAATGAATTAGTGAATGAATTATTCAATAAGTGAAGAGATGATCAATAAGTAGAGACAATCTAGTAGAATAAAGGTGCTAAACTTAAATTTATAAAATATTTTCACTGTGCTAGGATACTGCCACAAACTAGGCTGTATGATAGATAGTTAGAAATAATTATATGGGCTAAATGGCCTTAAAGCTCCTTCCTCCAAACCACATTTTCGGCTATAATGTATCATCCATACAGAGGATGTGTCAGGGAGATAGACTAATGATTCTTTCTTCGTAGTAATGCAACACGTCTACCATCTATACTCGTTTTTGTTGGAAAGAAGTTTCCGACGTCACTAATTACAACGGTTTTTATTTCTCATCTAAATTTATAGCTAAGTGGTTTCCTGTTTTTAAAACATGAAAAAGGCAGGAAAATACATGGAGACTTTAAAGTAAACATGGAAAGTGAAAGTGTTTTATTTTGAAGGAAAATAATAATTTACTACTTGCATAGTTTGCTTTTTCTGCAACGTTTTGATCCGACATAGTTACTTATTTCAAATATATTTTTATGTTGTAGTGAAAATTGTAAATTAAAAAATAACGCAAATATGCGATGCACTTTAATCTGTTAAGATGGCCATCAAACAATAACTTTCAATGACTTACTGTCGAATATTTTAACGAGCAGAACTTACAGCGCTACTTAGTCTACTGCGGATACATTTAATTAATATTTTGCTCGAATACAATTCAATTAATTCACTGTTACGTGGGATCGTTAATGAACCCAGGAAAAGCATCCAAAGATAGAAAATCAAAAAATTAAGAAAAAATAAATGTTTCCCAAACTTCATTCATATTTGCCTTGCTCAGTCAAGAAGTAGCGCCGAGCACAAGTCATACTGCTCTCTTCGAAGATCTACATATGGCACATAAGATACGACGATACAAAATAGAGTACTGTGTACTGTACATTCCTACCTTTGTTGGTCGCTTCTCATATAACAACATTCTTTAAGCTAAGCTACGATGATGAGGATCCATATCTGAAACACACGTCCGTAGATGCATTTTTGTTTCTTATGGGAGGGTATAGCAATCATTCTGTTCTTAACATATGAGTAAAAGTAGTAAAAGTTAACAGGTCGGCTTCTACAATAAAAACGAGTAAAGGGATTTCGTAAACCTGCTCATAATGAAGAATACTCCACGAACAACCCATAGCTTAAATTGACCAGAATAGCCAGTTTTCAATTTTGAAAGCGAAATTTCCTAGACCCAAAATAAATGTAAAAAAAATCTTGGTGGGCATCACCATAGAGGCCGGTTGAATGTGTTTAATGTTTATTACGTTACATGGCGTTAGTATGTTTGAAAAAGCTGGAATGCCTCTCAGAACTAGAACAAACTTTTTCAAACGAGTATCATCTTACGGATAATAAAATCGCCAATAAGGAAAATTAACAAACTAATGTGAACCGAAATTTAAAATGTAACATAACAGTCAGGCAATATTTTTCAAAAATCCATAAAAAATATTTCATCCGTATTTAACTGGGAATCTGAATCTTTATTACTACTCGATTATTACACTGCTCTCGTCGAGTTATTGAGACCTACATTATCGAGACATGATTCACTTGCCATGGTAGTGCCCTGTGATCTACGTTGATTTATATACAATCAGGACAGGCTTGAATATTTTAGTTTTATAAATAATAATAATAATAATAATAATAATAATAATAGCAGCCGGCCTAAGACGCCAGCACCACACACTAAATCTAACAGTGATGCTTACCATTAAGCAACACTGTTTAGATCGAATTCGAGCGCTCATGGCTGTGAAGAAAAATCTAATAAGGCGGGTAAGGAGTATGGAACAAAATACATTGTTCCGTACGAATCCTTCCCGCCTATTTCAAGAGCCACAGCGTGTTGTCGACAATCCGCCAGCTGTAGCCGATGTCGAAATCTTCTGGAAGGGAATCTACGAAACGACACGTCCATTCGATAGCGACACTCCAGCAATCGCACACTTCGAGGCTCTCTGCCGCAGAACCTTTGTAGAGCCAGAAGAAGTGTGCCCGGCAATCAGTTTGGAGGAAGTTCAACAAGCTCTTGTTGGTACTAAGAACTTCGCTGCTCCGGGTCCAGACGGCATAAACAACTGGTGGTGGAAAAAATTCCCTTGCACCCACCGTCGTCTGGCTCGAGTTTTCAACTCGTGGTTGAACGAGGAGCAGCAGATTCCCGACTGGTTTGTTGAGGGACGTACCGTGCTAATCCCCAAGAAGGGAGATTTGTCCGATCCAAGGAATTATAGGCCAATCACCTGTCTGAACTCCTGCTACAAGATATTTACACGTATCTTGTATGCTAGGACACTAAGGCAGGTTGATCCGGTCTTCCAGCAGATTTACGAGCAGCGTGGCGCCAAGAAGGGCATGGCAGGTTGCAAAGACAGCCTGCTGATAGACCGCTGTATTACGCAGGATTCTGTGCAGTACAAGCGGAACCTATCTATGGCCTGGATTGACTATCGTAAGGCATTTGACACTACATCGCACCAACTACTGGTGTATTTGCTCAAATGTCTTGCAGTAGCAGAGCCACTAGTGAGATGCATAGAACAACTGCTGCCACTCTGGAGGACTCGCTTCACCATAACATCTGGTGCACAGCGGGTTACAACAGAGCAGGTGGTATTCAGAAGAGGAGTTTTCCAGGGAGACTCTCTGAGTCCCCTCCTCTTTTGCATCTCACTGCTGCCGTTATCTGTTGAACTCCGCCAAACTCGCGGGTACCATTGTGGACCACCCAGCAACCGGAGGCATAAGGTCACTCATCTATTCTATATGGATGCCCTCAAACTGTATGCTTCCGGAGAGCATGAACTTCAGAATGCTCTAAGGGTGATCGAAGAGTACACGCGGGCCATTGGCATGGAGTTCGGGTTGGACAAGTGTGCGGTCGTCCATCTCAAGAGAGGACGATGCGGGGACTTTGCTGAAGACACGCAACTCGCAGACGGAAGCATCCTAAGATATCTGGATGCCGGAGAGACCTACACATACCTGGGTGTGCAACAACATCACATCCAGGATGTGCAGCAAGTTAAAGAATCTCTCCGCGGCAAGTACAGACGCCTACTCCGAAAGATTTGGTCATCAGAACTTTCGGGGAAGAACAAGGTGTCTGCGACTAATATGCTTGCCGTTCCTGTCCTGCTCTACTCCTTTGGGGTAGTCAAATGGACTGTAGATGAGCTGCGCCAATTAGATAGAAGTACCCGTAAGATGATGAATATCAATAGGAGTATTCATCCTAGATCGTCCGTTCCTCGTGTCTACCTCTCACGTCAACGGGGGGGCCGAGGACTCTTGGGTCTGGAGTGTCTGCATGGCAGAGTAGCACTAAGTATGGCATGCAACATCTTAAGGAGCTCAGACCCGCTTCTGCAATTAGTGAGAAATCACGAAAATGTAGGAGTAGGTGCAGGACTGTTTAAGGCGTCAAAACGAGCCGCAGATGAACTTGGTCTCGTATTCGACAACAGACGAGGAGGCCGGCGCGGTGCTGACCCAGAGTCAGTCACTGAACTTCAGCCACCTTGCCTAAAGGCCGAAATAAAAGCTGCCGAACAGGAATATCTACTTAGGCAGCATGTCGATAAACCCATGCACGGGGTGTTCTATAAGAACCTAGAAACACTGGGTTTATCGACTAAGCTGACATTCGCCTTTTTAAGGTCAGCTGGGCTAAAGTCGGAGACCGAGGGATTCATTGTGGCCTGCCAAGATGGTGTAATCAACACTTTATTTACCGAAGCCGCGTAATGGGTGTAGAGGTTCCTGATATTAACTGCAGGACCTGTCGTCAGGCGCCGGAATCGCTCATGCATTTACTATCTGCATGCCCGGTATATGCAATTTCGGCCTACATCTATCGCCATAACGCGGCGTTACGGGTGCTGTATTACCATCTACGGTACTCGTACGGAGTAGACCAGACACCAGTGCTGCCTTACGTCCCCGGAGACATCGAGTCCGTTGTCGAGAATGAGAGGTGCCGAATTTACTGGAACTTCTCGTTTCCGACAATCAGGCTAATTCAAGCCAACAAGCCTGATATAGTCCTCCTCGACCATCAAAACAAGGTGATGTTTGTGATCGAGTTCTCAGCACATGCTGAGGCAAACATCGCTTTGAAAGAGGAGGAAAAACGGACCAAATATCGTGATCTCCGGTACGAGCTCCAAGTGCTCTACCCAGGCTACTCGGTCAAGATGGTCGTTCTAATAATCGGTGTACTCGGAGGTATGAAGCCTACGCTGCTCTCGGAACTGAAGACCATACCAGCCTGTCGGAAATCAGCCGAATGGCTAGCACTCCAAATGCAGAAAGCGGTCATCTTGGGGTCCCTTCGCCTACTTAGGGCACATGAATCTGGAATATACAATCACTAACCCCACAGGTCGTGGGGAGTGGCTGTTATAATCGCCGGCGCGGCTACCGTGTGGTATCGGTCGGAAAGCACGGAAGCCCTGTCCGGCAACGGTGAAACCAAAAAAATAATAATAATAATAATAATAATAATAATAATAATAATAATAATAATAATATTATTATTATAAATAAATCAATAAACATTTTTTATTATACTCTTCGCAACTACAAAATGAAGAGGATATTGCATTCGATCGGTACATTTTCAAAACCGGTAATATTGCTCGTAGAGGAAAAATTATCATATCACTGTGTTGGTGATCGAATTCTGAACAATTTTCAAAATGTCCGTCTGTCTGTCCGTCTGTCTGTCTCTCCGTCCGTCACGTTTCTTGTAAGCATGATAACTTAAGAACGAAAAGTCCGATGGTATTGCAATTTGGGCAGCAAGTTAGAGTTAGCCAGGGAAAGAACTCTATTGTTTTTTAACAATATCGGTCAATAAATAAAAAAGCTATTAATTTTTTAAATAAGACAAATTATTTTTTTTATATTTTGTCATTAAACAAAAATTGTCTAAAATTGATATTATTTACAAAAAAAGTATTCATGTCTCGAAGGACAAACTATGTTCAAATTAGTTAAAACCGTATACGAGATTCAGTTTTTTAAAAATGTCTATCTACGTCTTGAGTTTCTACTTCATTATCTATATATGTTTAATACCTTTTCGATTTTACTTTTAATTTTCTTTCCAATTTTGATAAAGAAATAAATTGGTACATTAGCGAGTTTCTTTCCGATTCCACATATTTCTTTCTATTTTATTCTATTTTATTACCTGCCACTTCTTTAGTGGACCTTCCACTGCATGCAATTATTACTTAAGGTCACAACACAGCTAGTATATCTATATTGCTTTGTAAATACAAATACTTATATTTAAATAATATATACACGTATTATAAATACAAATAGTAATAGATATGTTTTCCGTCCATCTGTCTGTCAGTATGTCTGCCTGCCTGTCCGTCCGTCTGTCTGTTCGTCCGTCACGTTTCTTGTAAGCACAATAACTCAAGAACGAGAAGTCCGGTTGTATTGAAATTAGGAGAGTAAGTTAGTGTTAGCTAGAGGAAGAACCCTATTGCTATTGGACTATCTATCAATAAATAAAAATGTTATTATTTTTCTAAATGAAAAAAAATATATATTTTATTTTGTAATTAAACAAAAATGTCTAAAACTAATATCATTTATAAAAAATACTGCGAAGAGTATCCTATAGAATGTGCAACAATTACATAACAAGTGTAGTAAATCGTGGAAGAGTTTAATGGTTAGCTTGTTTTTCTTGAGTTCTTAATCAAAAATTGACGACCTGCGTCGATTCTGTAACGTGAATCCTAAACTGTTTTACGGCTCAGCTTTGATCCTGTCACAATTTTGTCAGTATCCCGATTGTTCACAGAGTCTAACTATGGTTATTGACTTTAAGAGGCGTCTCTGTCTGATCATATTTAGATAAACAGGATAGAAGCAAACCAGGGCAATGAATGATATTTTAATTACTAATATTTCTATTTTAATGTAATTTATAATATTAAAAACATTAAAATTAAGGACCTGAAAATAAATAATGGTGCCTTCCATATTTGATTTTAATAAAAAAGTATTCAAAAATTACACAGGTCCACAAAAAAAAGTCCTGATACAGAAAGGTTAAGTACCTTCTGGTACGTTTCTCGGTGTGCTAAAAGCGAATCTCATGTCAGAACAAACATATCACCCTTAGATTTCACCCCAGCACACCCTAGCACCCCCCCAAATGGTCAAATATTCACATCATATGAAAATTCAAAATAAATATCTCATTCTACGTTTTTCGGTGTGCTAAGAACAAATCTGGGGTCATGATTTACCCATGACCCTTAGATTTCGCCCTAGCACCATCCCAAATGGTCAAATTTTTACATCATTATATAAAAATTCAAAATAAGTATAGTCATAGTTTCCAGAGTTTTCAAGGTATAAATCTTAAATTTGACAGAGATAATATTACCAAAAACGGCAAATTTTTCACCAATTTTCCATCAATGCTGGTTTCCCCAAAATGACCCCAACTTTGAAATTTTAAATAGAATAGCCGTATATTTTTATATTTTTGGATTCCGGAGACAATTTGAAGTACGACTGTGTAGTTTCAATTTTTTTTTTAACTACTTGAAAACCGAAAATCGGTTTGATATTAACCCAAATACACAAGTTGTTTGGTGTATAATGGTTAAAATATCGAGAAAATACATTTATCAAGTAAGTATGCCGAGGAAGATTCAAAACAATCATTTTAACAACAAAACAACGTTACAAATATAAGAAGTGTGCTGTGGAAACAAAGAGAAGTTTGACAGATAATAATAAGTGTGTACCTATTGTTAACTTAATAGGTTTGCTCTTTCTCTTTAAATTTGTTGTTGTTAATTATTGTAATTTTTGTTTAACATGTATACAAGGGACGAAAAAGTGGACCCGTTATTAATTTTTGGAGAATGCCACAAAAATTTCAGAAATGCCGCAGATTTGTATGCCCAATAATATTTGTATGCCCTTTAAAGATAAAGAGCAAACTTATGGTTTTATCCATTTGTTTCTTACCCTTCTACTTGAGGTCCATATTGCTTGAACTATAAGACCAGGATTTGCAATATAATAGGTATAACAAGTATTTAAATAGTTCTTAGAGGAACTCATTAAATATTTTTAATAAATGATATAAGTTCCTTAAACAACAACTAAAAATGTACCTCTTAGAGAATTACTCCTTTACACCTTTAGAATGCGAGGGTGTAGAATGATTTACATTTTCATAACGGCACAAAAATCTCCCACGTCACCAAAAACATAAATTTACGTTATAAAAACTTAATCTTGCCGCATTTTAGCCGAAATATTAATGTCATCATATTAAAAGTTCTATATTTTATGGCAAGAGTCTAGCATAAAAACATGATAAATAAAGCATCATTAAAATGTATCCGGGCCTTATGTAAATGACATAAAATATAAAGACCAAACAAATTCCCTTTTCGCAATGGTTGTTGAAGGCAACTTTCAGGTAGCAGCTGAGTTAAATATCCTCCGTTTCACGACACCCTCTTCGAGCTTTTATATCAAGAACTGGCCTGTAAGCCCTTCCATAAAGTGAAACGTTAATCCCTCAGAAAACAGCAGCCATAACTTGTTTCGGCACTTCAGAAATCACTAAAAGAGGCCTTGTACGAAAGCTTAATTCCTTTTATTGTGTTAATAACAAAAGATTTAATTTCTCTTCTTCTCTTGCGGTTGTTATTTAAATTGTTTTATTAAGCATTATAAGAATTTGCATATTAAATAGGTACTCAATGAAATCATGATTGTTTATTTTAATATACTAAACTAGTTTATGTTAAAATAAACAAATGCTAGAAAAGTTTGAGTGTACAGAATTAAGGATTTCATGCATTGTAAATGGGACTACTTATTTAATTTTGTTAGAGAACGGCTCAACCACTTTTATGTGGTGTCACTGAGATTGAGTACACGGAAAATATTTGTATTTTTACTATTTAATTCTATATTCATCGTCGACAAAGCTCTACTGCCTCTAATGGTCCTTATAGGACCACTTTAAAGTAAAATCGATATCTACGTAAATCTACATAAATCTCGTTCACTAGAAAACTGTTACTTTTCTTCTGCTACAAAACTATTAAATTCGATAATTCTAATCATAAGCTTGGTTTCATATGCATGCATTTCAAACTAAAAGAACAATGATAATAAATTGTTATTATAAGCCAAATTTGAAAAACAGTTAACGGTTTGTACTTACAATTGCTCTTTTACCTACCTTTTATCTAGGATAATACTAAATTAACAAAATCTTAATCTTTATTTCGACGACATTTTTTGCAAATACAAGAGAAGCAAATTTTAGTAAATTCGTTCAAATGAAATCATATAAAAGGGAAAGAATAACCCTGCTTATGATGCGAAGATATGGGGATCGTATTATAGCCTAAGAGCTAGCTACGGAAATTAAAAATGATGCGGTGCAGTGAAAATGTTTATGTTAAAGCCCTCCTTACTAGCTAAAAAATAAATAGCTCTGCAGCTAGAAGTCCATCCCGGGAAGGGAAGCGTGGGTGGGCGCTCAAATGCTTCAATTTTTAATCAAAATAAAGTCTATGAGTGCAGCTCGGAAATTGTGTGCAGTTATAGTTATATATTTAACTATAGAAATTGCATAAAATTATTGTCTAGATCTGGGACTAATCGTTCCCAGAAGTCGCTAAAATTGTAAGAGAATTGTTCAAATTAATAAAATTTGACATTGGTCAAGGTGCAGTTCTGACGATTTTGTTTTTATATTTAAAATCTCCCTATTCTTCCGGGTTTTCCGGTTATTAACGTATCAGTGACATTAATGGAACAAAAAACAAATAAAATTCGCGAAATGTCAAGAAATGCTATTTTTCGTTCACTTCTGTCAGTTCGAATTTTCGATTTCGCCCATGCCGTGAACATGTCAATTTCGATCTTTCGATATCGACATTAGCAAGCCTTCCTGCTGATATATTTATTTAGTTATGAACATCTAAAAATTTCTTGTTTTGCTTTTTCCGACGAGACTAATTGAAATTTCAAGTCCACGCAGACCGTAGCACATCGCGTTAAGCGACGATATTCATAGCGGATTTCTCGGTTCGAATCCTGTATGGGTGTACTTTTTACTTCCCTCGCATACCGAAGTATTGTATTCGAGAAAAAAACACCCTCCGAGATTCTTTCGTATTTTCACGTACAGATCATGTAGATTACGAAAATATAGGTTTTTCAATTCCGCCAGTCTGTCTGTCGGTCAGTTGGTGCATTAACTAAAGAACTACTTGACGGAAGACAGTCAAATTTAGTAGATAGCTAAGCCACAGCCACCGAAGAAATGGTTAGACTTTCACTAGAAAATATACAGCGTGGACCGTGTAAAGGGAATAAATAGATGACGGAAACAAACATTTTCCTTCAAGTTTTAAATTTCCACGTTTCGTGACATTCTAAACCTATTAAAAAAATTATAAAATTTTAAAATAGAAAAAAATTTTGAAATTTTGAAAATTTTGTATAAAATGGATGATGGATAAAAATTATTTTGCTCAAATTTAAAATTTCCACGTTTCATGACATTCTAAACATATAAAAAAAAATTAAATTAAAAAAAAATTGGGAACATTTTTTATAAAATGGGTGATGGAAAAAACATATTTATTTTTTATTATTTTACCACTACAATAGAACAGATCATGGAAAACGTGTTTTTCTTCAATTCTAAAATTTCCACATTTCGTTATATTCTTAACTTATTTCAACAAAAATATGCTTTGAAAATTAAAGAAAAATCAGACAACTATACAGTAGGTGATGGAAAAAAGTTATCACGTTTTCTCTGTAATAATAGGGCTAAGTTCTGTGTAAATACCTATAAACTAATGCGTGACCTCTCGCCCACGCTTCTCTCCCCAGGATGGACTTCTGGCTGCAGAGCTATGTACTTATTAGCTAGTAAGGAGGGTTTTTACATAAAAATGTTCCTTGCAATTTGTCATTTTTAATTTCCGTAGTCAGCTATCCGTCTATTAGATCTTACAGTGATTCCGCCAATTTAGTCAATTCTGCAATTTCATGGTCCAGCAGATATGTATAAGGCCCCAGTTTAGAACACAGTATCACGTTTTGAACAGTAAAAGTTTGAAAATTCTGTAATCAGTGATTGAAAATTCGCAAAACTCGATACCAAAAATGGCATTACAGCACCAAACCTCTGCCTTTCAGAATTTTCAGAAGACATCATTATTATCTGCATAAATTTCATTTAGTGCAAGATCTAGCGGAGCATGAGTTTGACAGAAGGGTGCCGTTTTGCGACGCGATTTGATGAAAATCAAAGCTTCCATAACTTTACTTTCAACTATAAAGCATTGTGTTGTCACCAATTAATATGATTTTGTTTAACGAAGGAAACCTCACCACTGCAGGATGTTCACAACTGTTACAAAATCAAATTGTCCCATGCACACAACATTTATTCATTTCAGATCTTCACAACATTTGGTTCCAGAAAGACGGAGCTCCTCTTCACTTTGATATTATTTATGAATTTTTATGCAATACTTTCCCAGGTCGTTGTATTAGCAGAGGAGGTGCCATAGAGTGCCCGCAGGTCGCCACATCTGAGCCCCTTCGACTTACTCTTTTAGCGACATTTAAAAAGTAATGTATATGTGACAAAACCTAAAAATTTAGACGGTTTAAGAAATCGTATTATTGAAGTGGCTGGTAAATATCCCAACAGCAATTACACAATAACTAAAATGGACTCCATCAACGTTGTGCACATTCAACTGTCGACGGAAGACAGTTTGAACGTTACTTTTCTACCTTCGTCAACGTGTGCATTACAGAGTAGAGAAGATTTGGAGTCTTTAAATACTGTGACGAACCACGAAGCCCTAATCTGTGTTTACGATAAACTCTCACCACGTATTAAGTGGCAGTTGATCTCCACTTCATTAAAAAAAAATAATTGACATTCAAATAACCTTGAAACTGATCACCTAATGAAATTTCGAAATCGTCATCTAGTATGTTTTCAAAAACTTTTATATGGATTATTCTGTAGTTTTCGAAAAAAATCGAACGTATTCAAATATTTGGTATATGGATACACCATATTATTATTACAATGTACACAAGTTACGTTAACATTGAGCAACAATCTGGAGGAAAAAAATCGGTAAAGGTATTTACACAGAACTTCCCTCGTTATTTGTGCATGGCAGTCACTCTAAAAAATTAATAATTACGAAATAACATTGAGAATAATAATCGGAATATAGTTATTGCAATTATTACAAAGAAAACTTGATAGGCTTTGATCAAAAAAATATAGATTGCTCATCCAACAGCAAAAGTTCAATACTAAATAGCAGGTGCCACATATGGCAGGCTTGCGCAAATACGCTAGATATTATTGCCACCTGTCACATTTTCAATCCAACATTCACGTAATGGAATGGAAGTATAGTGGTGGTTAAAAAAATTCATTTTTTTTTAAATTTTTCAAAAGATGTTGGTAAAATAATTTTCAAATTTTTTTCTTCTGAAATAGGTTTAAAATGTCAAACGTAGAAATTTTAAATTTGAGCAAAAAGGAAAGTTTCCTTCTATTCTATAGTAGTGCTAAAAAAGTTTAAAAATTAAAAATTATGTAATTTTTAAAATAGGTTTAGAATGCTATGAAATATGCAAATTTTAAATTTGAGCAAAAAAAAAATTCGGTCTGTTTTAGTGTAAAAGGGGTAGTGAAAAATTTTCAACATTTTTTTTTCTGAAATACCTAGGTTTAGAATGTCATGAAACGTGAAACTTTTGAATTTGAGCATTCTAGTGTTAAATTTTTTTCCAAACTGGTAACAAAATGTTGCAATTTTTTTTTCCGAAATTGGTTTGGAATGTCATGAAACGTGGAAATTTTAAATTTGAAGAAATAAAAAAAAATTCCACCTATTTTAGTAGTAAACAAATTTTCAAAATTGGTAAAAGAAAAATTCAAAATTTTTTTTTTAAATCAGGCTTAGAATGCCATGAGACGTGGAAATTTTAAATTTGAAGAGAGAAAAAAAATTATTTCATTTTAGTAGTAAAAAATTTTTGAAAAATATTGGTGAAAATTTTTTTTTCCTGAAATAGGTTAAGCGTGTCATGAAACGTAGACATTTTAAATTTGAGCAAAAAAAAATGTTTTCATCTTGGTAAAAATTTTTTCAAAAATGGTGAAAAAAATTTTCAAAAATTTTTTTTTTTTAATCGGGCTTAGAATGCCATGAAACGTGTAAATTTTAAATTTGAAGAAAGAAAAAGAAATATTTCATTTTATAGGTTTAGCGCGTCATGAAACGTGGAAATTTCAAATTTGAGCAAAAAAAAATTTTTTTCACTATTTATTCCGTTTAGACGGTCCACCCTGTATATTTTCCAGTGAAATTTCTACCATCTCTTCGCTGACAGTAGCGTCAACTACCTACCAGATTTGACTGCTCTCCGTCAAGTCGTTTTTTAGTAAATGCACCAACAGACAGACAGACAGACAGACAGACAGACAGACAGACGGACGGAATTGAAAAACCTATATTTTCGTAATCTACGTGTTCTGAAACGTCAGAATCTGAAAAAATCTCGGAGGGTGATTTTTTATCGAATACAATACTTCCCTTCGGTATGCGAGGGAAGTAATATAGATAAAATTTAAAGGTGCAAGTGACATTTCCGGAAAATATTTCACGAAACAAAACATGACACTTTAGTGGCTACAACACATTTTACAATACACATTGTATACTATTGTATACATTGCGATGAATAATGACATTTGATTAGTATAATGTTCTTAAAACACATTCAGCACCAAGCTAAAATTGTGAAATCTACGCGCGAGGCCACCCATAAGACAAGCTCGGCAGACACCGGTGTCTGATCTGGCCCTATATAAAAAATGTATATATTTTATCACACCAGGCCATAGCGGACACATTTATCTAAAAAGTGGTTAATTTTCTAGACCGCAGAGGTTATTTTAGTGGATACAAATAAATCGGCGGACACCACGATATGCTGTCGATACTGATTGACATGTCCGCCCTGTCTTCTAAAATACATATAATTTTAAGTTATTCTCGGCAGGCCACAGCGGTCACAATGGCGGACACAGCTTTCAAAATCTATATAAATTTTTTTATTAAGAACCCATAGCATATACGCCATTATACAGGGCCATGGCCGGCAATTAACGATAAAAACTCTTCAAATATAAGTGTCTGCTGGTCAATGCTAATGGCTAAGTAAGGCGGACACCGGTGACCGCTATGGCCTGATCTAACTGTAGATTATTAAACGCCGGTGTGACGTTGAATGTGTTGAATGTGTTTTATTGGCTTCCATGTTAATGAATGAAGTAATCTAAACAAGTACATGCGTTCAAGAATTCATTCAAAAGTGATCTTGATCATGTTCCTTATCGATCTTCTGGTACAAAGAACTACATATAACAGCATCTGGCAAGCGAACCGAATTCAAATATCAGTAATGGCGTAACTCCCGTTTTTCTTAATTTAATTGCCAGCTATTAATTACCAGGCGCACGTTTTGTACCCTCCTCTGGTAAAATCTTCAATTACACAGAGTGAAATGTTACTTACATAAAAGTGTCGATTCACGGCGAGGATAAGATAAACAAGCAGCCGCTTACGGCCAGTATGTGTATGGTTGCCTTAAAGAGGGCGTTTTATGTGCATGTGGAATGTAATAACGTATGATCCAGGCAAACCTCTGCCCCCGAACCCCAACTTGTCTAGAGTGTGACAGCAGACACCAGAACAAATGACTTGCAAGTCCGCGCTAGACGACTTTTTGTATAATCTCTTTTTACTGGACATGCCTACCTATCTTGATTAATAGATGGCAATATTGAAATAATCAGGTGTACATCACAGGGTTTTATGATATTATTCGGTTAATGGGGAATTTTTCGAATGATTTGTGATGTTAGGGAAGATAAATGAGTTTAAATATTTCACAAAACACTGACTACTTCGCCTGCCTTCTAATTAATTGTTTGGTGGCGAATTATATTGACCAAAAAATATACAGGTCATATGAACGTAATTTTTAGATGTCTGTTTGGTTAGTGATTAGTTTATTGGACAATAAATAATAAATCACAATACAACGAAATTGATGTACCGGGTTACTACAAAGAAATCATCGGGATTTTGCAAACAGCGAAAAAAAGAATATCTATGAGAACTAAAAGAGAAACTATATGTAAAAAATATTAATGAAATCTTTGCATTCTTTCGATAACCTGACTTCTGGTTATGCTAGCAAAATAAAATCCTAAAATAATTTTGTCCAAATTCTTATTTGACATTCTCATTGTAACATTAATATACGATTCAAATGTATTGACCCCTCACTTTAACCGCGAATACCTCAGAAACTGAGGAGCAGAAAAAATTGGAAAAGTATGTATTTATTACGAATCTATTTTAAATCAGTCCCTGAAATTTAAATAATGTACATTGGACACTTTTGAAGTTCTGCTAAGAATTTTACTTGCTAGCATAACCAGAAGTCAGGTTATCGAAAGAATGCAAAGATTTCATTAATATTTTTATATATATAGTTTTTCCTTTAGTTATCGTAGATAGCTTTTCTTTCCACTGTTTGCAAAATCCTATAAAGAAAATGTTTCATTCTGCTAAGTTACATTGAAAAATGTCCCACTTTTTAAATAAATGTTGACCATACCAGTTTTCAATCCATCATATCTTGAAAAATATGCATACAATGTAAATAATATTTTAGACATCGATAACCGGCTCGGTGGCGCAATGCTAAGGTGTTTGGCTTGCGACCACGGGGTCCCGGGTTCGAATCCTGGCCAGGGTATGGATGTTTAGTGGCGTTTTTCATGTAATACCTAGATGGTAGCAGTGTACTAAACCGCTGTTGGGTGGCACAACATGTCTAGTCGCTGATATCTCTCCTGAGTTCGAGTCTCAGCTGCGGTAGATGGCAATATCGCAGGAAATGGTCGTTGTGTTGATGTATATGTGTATGTGTCCTGGTTGAGTGGTGGAATAGCATTAGCTGAACTCCGCCAGGACGTTAATATAAATAAGACGATTAAATAAATAAAAAATAAATAAAATAAAGCAGGGCATTTTTTGTAGAAGGACATTTTTTAGAATTTTTTATTCCAAAAATGTTGGACAAAATTGTTTTAGTATTTTAATTTGCTAGCATAACCAGAAGTCAGGTTATCGAAAGAATGCAAAGATTTCATTAATATTTTGTACATACAGTTTTTCTTTTAGTTCTCATAGATAGTTTTTTTCCGCTGTTTGTAAAATCCCATAAAGAATATGTTTCATTACTATAGGCAAACGAATAATAAATAATTCACTTTTAAAAAGATATATTTCACAAAGAAATTCAGTAGTATTTAGTGACACGCCATAAGAGAGGAAAAGTTTAAAACTCACAATTGCAAAATTCGTTCTAAAGCTCCAGGTGGCAGCATGAACTCAGTATGCAGAATGGTGAGTATCGGTTGCTATGGTGCAAAGTACATTTCGAATACAGTACGGAACAGAACCGTACCGTAACCAGCCAGGTCATCGGAAGTATTCCGCGGTGGTATTGACAATTCAAGGGTCTGTAAATAAACGTAAAAGCACCGGAGGATCATTCAGTGAAGACAGTTACACAGTTTCGCGCGTACTCCGCAACAGTTAACTATCTGAGCAAGTCGTGACTTGGTATTCCACAGCAATCTATATGAAAAATGTTATACTGGCGATTGCGATTTAAGCCGTATTGCCTACACATGATGCAAAGTTTACGGCCCAACGACCATGTAAATCGAACCAATTTTTAAACTGTAATGAGATGGAATCGATAGAAGACCGTGAATTAGCTAACCGTATGATGTTCAACCATGAAGCGATATTTCATTTAAATGGAAAGGTGAACCGTCACAGCATTCAGATGGGAGGCACAGAAAATCCTCATATCATTCTGAAACATGAATCGGACTCACCATAATTTAATGTCTTCTGTGAAGTCTCCAAGACAAAAGTGTACGGATCCTTTTTCTTCCATGAGAAGAAGCAACAGCTTCATATTCCAACAAGATGGGCATCCACCTCACAATGAAGTTCTTCGCTATCTAAACAAGAAACTTCCTCGCCGCTGGATTGGGCGATATGCCGTAAACGATTTGGTATTACTCAGCTGGTCTCTCAGGTCATCCCCCAACATACTCGAATATTTAAATATCTTTCAGAATGGGCCCCTTCAGTAACTGCTTAAATCTTAAGACTTCAATTTTTTGTTTTTTTATAAATATATTTATATAATAGTATAAACATTACAACACATCTTGCGCTATTAGGTTCAGTGTAAAATTTTTGCTTAGTTTTAGAAAAGATTATTAAAAAAAAAAAGCATTTCAAACGCAAACACGTCGATGACGTCAATTTAACTTAGATTACAGTAAATCCAAGCTACCTATGATTGTTTAAAAACGAGTTATTATTTATTTGACTATAATTGTATTGAAACATATTCTTTATAGTATTTTGCAAACAGCAGAAAAAATAACTATCTATAACTAAAAGAAAAACTATGTGTAAAAATATTAATAATATCTTTGCATTCTTTCTATAACCTGAATTCTGGCTATGCTAGTAAATTAAAGTCCTAAAATGAATTTGTCTAATTTCTTATTTGACTATTTACCTATGATGGCTGCAATGATTACGACAACTTGACAGGTGACTAAGTAACAGTTGGATTGTGTTTAACAGTAGAAAATTGTCCCAGTTTTAGGTACTTCTGTTCCACTTTTACTGATTTAAACCACCGTTTTATTTTCCATTTTCTCTTTGAGAAGGTAAAGAAATATTTTATTTTAAGTATTAACATTATTACTTGACAAACTTGTCACGAAACACTCCTTAAACACTTTCAGCACTTTGTACATTATTCTCTAGTGTAGGTAGTAGGTATAGTCTATTTTAAACTTTGCTCAGAATTCTATGACAGAATGATAAGGTTTTTTTTTATCAAAGGGCGATATTAACCGTTTTTAAAACAATCATATGAAATATATTCTTCGTTTTCGTACCGAATAACTGTATCAGCATCGATATTACCGCTATTTTACTGTATAAACAGCATAATATTAATGAAAAAAACTCTTAGCAGAAAAGCAGTTTGCACATGAAAGTCGTCAAATCAATTTTATTATTGAATATTATTTTAAAACAAAACGGCACGATATTTATAAATTACTGCATAAATTAGCACGCAATGGGAAGAAATAATGACAGAATAAAATGATTTTTTATATATGGGTCATAACATGATTTCGCAACGAAAGCTAACATTCTTTTCTTAAATTACATAGAAATTAAAATCTTAAAACAATATCTATTAAACCTTTCAGTCTGATCAATTTTAGGAAATTTTTCAAGTTATTATTAAATTGTTTCAAATAGAACATATCTTCATTATAAAATCTAGGGGAATTTTACATTTTTTGCATTGCTGATTACGATTACTTACAAGAAATATTTTAACCAAAATGGGACACATATCAAGAGATGTTCTATTTAAAATAATTTGATGATAACGTCAAAAAATGTCTAGAAATGGCCAGTTTCTCGAAATGCGTACAATTTTGGTCAAAATATCAATTTTATTCATAATTAGCAACCCCACAAATACATCATTTTACTAGATTTTGTAATGTAGATAGATATGTTTGAAATAATTTTATAAAAATGTGAAAGAAGGAACACCAAATTAGCTAGGCTGAAAGATTAAAAGAAATTGTTTTAAGTTTTCGCAGGTCAGATTTCATTTTAGTAACTTTATAGCAATACCATGTTGTAGCGACAACTTTTCTAGTAATTCAAAAAAAAATATGTTAGCTTTCATTGCGAATTCTGACAAATTTTATGCAAAAAATGTCCTTAATTTTCCACTGTGTAACAGGCAGGAAATAAAAAAAAAATAAATAGTATTTGCATAATTTTTGCGGTTGACATAGGTGCTATCCATATCAAACGATTATTATTTATTACCTAAATATCAACTGCTTCAACTAATCTGAAGCCGTCTTCACAGATTACTATATTTCTTTTATGAGGCCAACCTTGAACCAGATCTGAGCTTGGCTAAACAAGTTATGCCTGAGGCTCGACCCTACGCATATTTGCTGAAAGTAATTGAAAGCCTCATAATTACAAATTGTAACGGGAAGTATCCCCCGTCAATATCACGAAACACACGGGAAATATTTTCTAATGACGACTCAAACCTGTATTGTTCAGGTATTAAGGGCGGTTACGAATTATTTTAGAGATCAAGATGAAGTCAAGAATTTCACATAATAGTCCAATTAAAATTTATGGATTTTTTTAAAACCTTATATATCATACACATTAAAGCACATTTTTTCCATATTGATAGTCAAAAGAATTTCAGAAAGCTAATTTTGTACCTAAATTATTCGATGGTCAAATTTTTACTTCACCTCAACAAATCGTCTTTTAGAAGAACAGTATCATTAGTATGTTCCTTGAGGTATACCATATTCTAGTTGCTGCTTAATCGTATCGAGATGATCACACATTGTTTCTATGCTATAAGTAACCACTATGAAATAGGTTATTAGCATCAATTAGTATGTTGTGGGACACTGTATCAAATTCTTTGGCTAAATCAAGTAATCATCAGTATTTAAATGTTCTCCAAGGTCAAAGTGACTCTATTTAATTATGATTTGAAGGATTCACTGATTTCGATTTTAAACACATTTCTACGATATTGATTTTACAGATATTGGTAATCAAGAACGTTTTCCTCATTTAAAGATTGGTGTTTTCACTCAGTTTATAGTACATCTGAAAATACACATATCTCTAAGTATGAATTGAAAATATAAATTAAGACAGATGCTACGTTCTCTTATAACTTTAAGTATTTTAGTTGAAAGATTGTCACATCCTGGCGCGTACTTTTAGGTTCTTTATGTTTGTAACGAAAAAAAAAATGTTTTCCTTGAAGCACCCGTGCTACATAAATTTGAATTACCCGCGGTAATGCCGACGCGAAGTCAACAAGTGCACATACGCGGTAGAAACATTACTGAAGCCATTTTAAATATCCATGCTACTTGACGTTCCCTTTCGGCGCTGGTGAGTTAAGATCGTTTACTTATTCTTTAATGGATTTTCACTTTTGTTTTTTTAATCCTTTGGAATTTTTAATATATTTGATTATTAACTGATGTCATATTATTGAGTTAACGTTGCTGTATAGTTATTTTTGGGAATTAAAGGATATTCCGTGTAATAATTAATTTTTATTGACGCACATGTTTGTGCGGTTTCCGCGTCCATGGGACACATGTTAACTCATTAATTATCTCGCAATTTGTATTTTGTTGTCGCTTGAGGCACAATACCGTGGTGCTTTGTCATTATTTAGATTATTGTGGACGAGGATTAAACTCGGAAATTATTCAAGGGATAAATTAGAATCTTTGTTTCTTAATCGTGTGTAGACAATCTCATCCCATTAAAAGTCGAAATCTAAAGTCGTTTTGTTGCATTTAGTTAACCTCGTCTTAGTACAAGAGGTAAAGAGATAATTTTTTATTAGTTTATTTTTCGGGAGTTTGCTATATTTGTTACAGTATTAATTTTTTCAGATAGTAATTCAGATATTCTCTCTCTAATTCAATTCTAACTAAATTTTGTTACCTTTATTCAAATTTTTGGTCATAACCAGTTAGCCATTTTGTGAACGGCTAAAATTTCATGACAGTGGAATTTTCTCATTTATTCATTTCATTTATTATATTAATCAGTAGCTTATTCATATATTTTCAGAAGTAAAATTTTATCAATACTCAGGTTTTTTGTTAAATTGCTAATTGTTTGGTTTTGCAGTGACCTTCGTCACCATAGTTTTTTTGTAGTTTTCTTATATTTCTCTGTTTCTCACAATTTTAATTTTTTTATATTATCAACTGGTTCTTTACATTACCCCTTTTTCATGTAAAATTCTGGACCAAACCACCATTGAAGCAAGGCACAAGGCATAGATTAAATATCTGGAGTTATCCTCAAAGTATTGGATATCATTCCGACGCAGCGTTTTCTGGAAATTAGCGTTGACAGGACCTCAATATTACGTCTTCCTTCCCGGGTACCCGCGGCCATCTTCAGGATCAGACCTCGTCGGGATTCCACATCTCCGCTAAGCTAGGTAGCCCAGATTTATGTGCAAAATTCAACTTTTGGTCAGAAGAAAAATTGTAAACCAGTTGATCGTTTCTTATTGTAATTTTTTGTTAATCTTCAAATTAAATTTTTTTTAAACTGAATTTTTGTCAGTTAACTAATTAAATCAAATTTTTCACCTTAGTATTTTTCATAATTTGTAAAGTGTTGTAAAATTTTCGTATTTATGTTAATATATTATTTGTTTAATTTTTGATTTTGATTGTTTTCTCCCCCTGATAAAGTTTGCAAGAGTGTTACGTACTGAATACGCTGGCGTAGTTTTGATTGGTTAATTTGACAGTCAAATAATTGTTCAAAAACATATATAACTCTTCTCGCCACCAAGTGAACCTCGACCAGCCCTGAGCTAACCGGTTGCTACTCTTCCATAGCTTCCTCAGCACCCAGCTGAGAAGTCGTGGTTGGATGTTTTTGTTTATTTCCTGCTATGAAATATAAATTAGAAGTAAATGAATAAAAAATATTTTTTCTTTCTCACGTGTCATTAACACCGATATTGTATGTCATATTTTGACTATTATTTACAACATAACCGTTAAACATTTTTGATACTAGGTTTTCATATATTATTTTTTCATTATTATAATCATTTTTAAATACGTTCAAAAGATTGTCCCCCTCATTCAATACATCTGTTGTATTTTAAGAATTTATTTTACAACTACAATTACTTACCTACTGCTCATAACTGTTAATGGTTTACCTGAAACAAAACAAGCATTTACTAATTGGTATATCGTACTTACATGATTTGTAAAAAATTTTGAGTTATTTATTTCCATCATCACTAAGAAAATTTCTCGTATCACTTTTTTGTTTGCCATGCTTTAATGTCTCTAACTATTATAAATGTGTCAGGTAACTGTGCGCTGGCTCCTGTACTATAATGGTTTGGAAGTCAGGAATATCTTCCTAACATAATTGTTCCCAATAGGTAGATGTCAGTCTTTGGCATTTATCCGTAGTCAATATTTCTCTATTGATGTCAAATGAGAATAACTTTTTACATGAAATAATAAATTTGATAAAAAGCATTAAGGATGGTCCACCGCTGACTTCCTAAACAAGATCCCAACAGATGCATACTTCTAAATCAAAGAGACTTATTTAATAGACATACTGTTCAAATTTTAGTACAATGGACAAAGTAGTTTCCAAGCTATCAGTAAAAGAAATTTTCAAAATTTAACCTATAAAGATGAATAACTCCCAAAGGGGGCGCCCTAGGAAAAAAATGTAGGTAATTTTAATATTATTTAACCCAAACTACACGCTCTTGAAATACTGTCCCATTGCCCAGGGGCACCTGTAAAATAATTGAATTTCAACAGTCAGTATTGCAAACATTATATGTTTCTAATGTAGGTTTCTTGAAACATTTATGTGCCTACAAAATATTGATTACTAAACAAAATGAAAATTTATTTTCTCATTTTGATTAATAATTTACTGCAAGGTTTTTCATTTGCTGCTAAATATGCTGAGAAAAATGGTATTCATTAAATGGAAAAATCCTGTGGGGAAACTCTCATCATTATATAGGCACACATTTTATCATTATACACAAAATGGCTTTTGAATTAAAAATAAAAACAGTTAATTTCTCACTGATGAGTAATAAAATCCGAATTAAGTTAATTAAAATTTGCGGCGATAATACTCTACGTACTAAAACCCACTGAGCATAAATGATTTTGGCAATGCGCACATAATACGGCACAAAATTTGGTATTAATGAGACAGTAATTCAACACCAAAGTTAGTTTCTTTGTCATCGCATTCGTGTGAGATTAGTGATCTAATCCTTTAACTATTTAGCGTTTTGTGTAATGGAAGCTCGGTCGAAAGCAGCGCAAAGTGAATCAAGAAACCATGGCCATATTTCTAACTGCGGACTGTATGCGGTTAGACTTTGTATACGAATGGATATTCCCTGCGACATTTAGCGCCACACTTTCTAGGAATAAGCCATAGAACGTCCGGAGCTGCTAACGCTAACTTTATCCTTATCAACTCGTATAAATTGTAACATATAGCAGATCTACGGTTTATGTGATTATGCATGTTTTAAAATTAATCCCATTTTGTGGGTAAAGTTTTTAAATTCTTGAAATTGCACATAACAAACGACAAAAGCCTGAATAAACAAGGAAGAAAACCTTGTGAAAAATGATTAGTCTTCAGTATAAGGTGATTCTGTTACACTCGGACATTTACAATCACGGAGTACGCCTCACTTTCTTCCAATCACCAAAAAGTTGCCTTCAACTTCTTTATAATTTTCGGAACGTCTGTTTCCCATGAATTTGACCTTCGTTTGAGAAGACTGTATGCTGAACTCCTTCGAGATATCTATCACTTTTGGTGTACTCTAGGGCTCTGTCAATATTTCTTATTTTGACTGCGATGTTGTTGATATAACCTACGGTATCAACGTGAACTTCGAAAAATGTTGTTTAATTTATGACGAGGAAGGTAATAGAACAAAGAAATAAAAAAATTGCAATTGAACAATGAGAGATGTTACGACGATCAAACAGATAAACAGTAACCACGAAAAATATAGCTTGGAATAGGTAAAATACCAATATTTTCATATTTATATATTGTAGTCAACTTGTTTATTAAAGGTTAGGATTTCTTTTTTTTTGGAAACTGATCAGTGAAAAGCAAAACCAAATAAATTCACATAGAGCCCCCAATTAGTAAACAGCATCCTGTCGCGATATAAACTAGTAAATTTTGGAAAAGAAAGGAAAAGTGAATGGTATGATATTCCTCAAAAAATAACCATCAAATAAACTGTAGCCTAAAGTACGTATTTGTTTGTATGGGCTGAAATTTGGAACATAAATCAATCCCCAAAGATTTTAACTATTTTGGCACTAACAAAGACACTTTCCATACGTGTGCGGTGCATATTATGTACCGAGAATTTGTTTCTCTTTCTAGAATTTATCATTAGATTCAAGCCTGGTTGGGAAACAATTTACTTCAATAAAATACGTGGGAAAAATTTTTAGTATTAAATTATTCCTCCTACCCAAGATTAGTCCTCACAAGATATGTTACAATTAATATATAACAAGTATCTGGATAGGTTTTAGAAAGTTGTCAATATCTATTGTTTGAAGCATTATGTTTGAATTATCACGGCCTTGATTTCAAATATTTCTCAGCGCTTCCTTTAGAGAGATATTTTATTTAATATTTATTCAACTTTATTTATGCCTACATTAGGCACCTTCCACGTAATTTGCCCGCAATTTTCGAAAAAACTAGAATTCTGGTTTATTCTGTGACGTGCTTTCTCCCGGTTGCCTAGCGCATAGACAAGCGGAAGCGTCACTTTAGCGCTGAGCTGTATTTTGGTTAAATTCGGTTATCTCGAGCGCCACCTTTACAATTTTTACGTGGGGCAAAGGTCCCACATTAGCCTGTTGCAGTAGGGCTGGGATAGCTACAGTGGAGACACGGTATGTCCAGGGTTCTGGACGGCAGATTAGATTTTCATTCACATACAACAGTAAAACGCATATTTCGGAAGATAACAACATTTATTAAAATATATCAAGTATTCAACAACAAACAATAATTATCAAAATAAATAAAACGGTCAGGTACCAAAATACTCTTATAGAGTTCAGATAAATAATATCAAAACTTAAGATATGTCATACTATGAAAATTTACAAGTAAAACTTAAGATATATCATTTCGGTTCATTTACAATTGAAACTACGAAAACATGTGAAACTATGAAAACAAGTGAAGCTACGAAGACAAGGAACCAGGCGGTGAGAAGATATTAAACTACTGATTTTAATATTTTCTTATTAATTCGGATACCAACAAGGCCAAGCAAATAGTGTGCAAAGCGATAGTAGGCTTGGCGGCAAAGCGGTAAAACAGTAATAATCGGTACGGTCGGTTATAACAGCAAGCAAGCAAGCAGTGGATGTTAAGACAAGACAAATTAGTAGCAAAGCAGAAAGCAATACAATTTTTAGTAAAAGTAAACAACTATTCCCGGACAGAATTTATCATATCTGTATACATGTCAGATAGGAATTGGCAGCATGTGGTGTAAAGAACTTGGTGAAATTGTGGAAAACTGATACCGAGTAAAACGGTAATCGAATTCGGTATCAGCTCCCTCGGTAAAGATCATTCTGCCTGGACGGACAGCCAGAATTAATCTCGACGGTGTCGGTTCGGTTCAGAGAGATTCGCCAAGCGCCTCAAACCACATAGTTGAGTACCTCTAATTGCATTCGGTTCGGAAATAAGATTCGCCACGTGTTTCTTGTCAGATGTACAGTGAAAAAGTTTATGTATCAAAATATAAATATAATTTATTTATTCAGAGTATCTCCTAGATTTTCCCCTGAACTCTCGGACTATAACAAATTACTGAAAACCATTTAAAATTAACGGATTTTATCCTAATTCGCTAATCTATGAAATAGTTTAAAACAAAATAAAATAATAAAATATCCGGAAAACGGAGTTCTACCAATCCGACAACATGTCGGATATTATTTGAACCCAATAAATTATGAAACGACGGTTAAGTTTATAAAGATGTCTGTCTGTGTCTCCAGAAGACGCCTAGTCTCTTTCTCACTATATCACTACCACTTCACACAACTACGGCTTACTGCTATCGCTGTCCAGTATGCACTGCTCGAATGCTCAGTCATCTGTAGTACAGCGCCACCACGTGTTTCGTGGCACTTTAGTAATCAACATTAAACCTAAGTTATTCCAATACACTACATCTCTTTTTCCTCATAATTTTTTAATAGAGTAGAGCATAATAACAACAATAATACAAATAAAAATATTTAAATAATCAACAGGACCATTAAACATACTTTCTGTAACTTTACTTAACCTACTTGTAATATCAAATAAACCTATTCTAATATTTCATTTTATTAATTATAATATATCAATTTCCTTCTTCATTTGGTGCGGCCAAGGTGTCCTCAGCTCTATCCTGGACCCTCCACTCTCCTTCGATCTTTTTAAGGTGAACCACATTTCTCCGAAGTTCTTGCCCCGTTTGGTCGTTTCTAACATGGATGTCCCCCTTGTTTGTATTGATAACAGTGTGCGAAGTACTGTCGAAATTTGGAGTTAATTTATTACTTCTCGACATATTTTTTAAGTAGACTTTGTCTCCAGATTGCAATGTATTTTCTTTAGCTTTCCTTTTCCTATCCCCATATTCTTTTCCATTTTGTTTACTTCTTGTATCATTGTCTCTTACTTCTTCGTCTATAATTATGTTGTTATCTTTTAGGAGACAGGGAATTTTGTCGCGAAATTGGCGCCGAAAAAACAGTTCAGAAGGTGTTTTTCCCGTTGCCGAATGTGGTGTACTGTTGTACATTGTAATGTAATCAAGAAGTTCTTGTTTCCAGTTTCTTCGTAACGATTGGCTAATTTTCAGTCTTTTTAAAATGTCCCTATTTTGTCTTTCGACTTCTCCATTTTGCTGAGGCCAATACGGAGTGGAGTAAAATTGTACTATTCCATTTTCTTTACAGAAACTCTTAAACTCATCGCTGATAAATTGTTTTCCATTATCAGAGGTAATGGATGCTGGGAAGCCAAGTCTAGAAAATATATCTTTAAGAATTAGAATTGTATTTGCCGATGTAATAGTTTTCATTATTTTTATTTCTTTGTATCGGCTAAAGTAGTCGATTATAACAAATATGTAATCATTTGATGGCAAGGGACCCATGAAATCTATTGCTACATCTATCCAAGGCTCTGTTGGTAGCTCTCGCCGTTTCATCGGGTTTGGTGGATTTGGAGCCGATACTAATGTACACCCCTTGCAGGCTTTTACCATTTGTTCTGCTTCCTTGTCTATTCTAGGCCACCAGACTTTAGTACGTAATCTATTTTTCATAGATACTATTCCTGGGTGTCCTTCGTGCGCTGCCTCCAACACACGTTGACGTAGTTTCTGTGGGATAACAATTTTATGGCCTCTCAGCAGTATTTCTTCGTGCAGACATAATTCACTTTCAAAAAGTTTGTAATTACTCACTGTGTCATTCCACTTATTAGAGTATAGTCCGGCTTTAACCCTTTGAATTTCTTCATCTAATTGGGAATCCCGTTTAATTTCACCAAGGCTTACTGCTAGTGGGCGGGATTGTTCAATTATTTGGTTAATATTTTCCTCGTTATTGAACGAACTGGTTGGATATGTATAACGACACAGTCTGGATAGGGGATCCGCTATGTTAGATTTCCCCGGTCGATATATAACTTTAAATTTGTATGCCTGTAGCCTAAGTACCCATCTTTTAATTCTTGCACATGGCTTCGACTTAGGTGCGAATATGATTTCCAGGGGCTTATGGTCTGTCACAAGTTCAAAATCATGTTTTCCGTAAAGGAATATTTTGAAATGCTCTATTGCCCATACTAACGCGAGTGCCTCTTTCTCTGTTTGACAGTATCTTCTCTCGCAGTCTGTTAAACTCTTGTTCCCATATGCAATTATTCTGGGCCCCTTTGAATCGTATTGTATTAATACTGCACCTAGACCTACTGGGCTAGCATCTGCAATAACTTGAGTTTTGTCGTGTGGGTCATAATATCCTAGTGTTTTTAGATTAGCCATGGCTTCCTTTAATTGTTGAAATGCTTTATTTTGTTCTGAACCCCAAAATTTTTCAATATTGGCGTTTTTTCCTAGTTTCAGTCTTAACAGTTTTCTGAATGGTTCAGTCAGTGTAGCTAAGTTGGCTATCCATTTTCCTATAAAATTTACCAAGCCCAAGAAACTTTGTATTTCTTCGACTGTTTTTGGAGCTCTGAAGGTTTTTATTACTTTCATATAGCTGTCAAGCGGCATTACTCCATTCGGAGACAGCATGTGACCTAGGAATTGAATATTTTGTATTTTGAAGATGCATTTATTTTTATTTAGAAGAACGTTGTTGTGCCTCAGTGTTTCCATTGTTAACTTGAGCCGCCTGTCGTGTTCAATTTCATCTTTCCCAAAAACAAGTATGTCATCAATAAAGTTTATCGTACCCTCGCATTTTGACAACATTTTTTCCATTACTTTCTGGAATATTTCGGGGGCACATGAGATGCCAAACATTAGCCTTTTGTATCGGTACAGGCCTTTGCTGCTTATGAATGTTGTGATGTTTCTGGAGCTAGGGGATATTTCCACTTGATGGAATGCATTTTTTATGTCGAGACGCGAGAATATTCTTGCTTTCCTGAATTGAGGTAGCAGCTCATCCATTGTTGGTAAAGGATGGTTTTCTCGAAGAATTGCTACATTTGCCCTTCTCATGTCAATACAAATTCTAATTTCCCCGTTGTCTTTTAAGATTGGCACCATGGGTGAAACCCATTTAGAGGGTTCGTTAACTTCTTCGATGATGTCTGAGTCGACCAGTTCTTTTAGTTTATCATTTACTTTGTGCTCTAGGGGTATGGGAATTCTTCTATATGGTTGACTAATAGGTTTGATAGATTCATCAATAGGAATGTCGATCATAACATTCTTGAATTTCGGAAATGCTGAAATCGAATAAATTCCAATTCCAATTTTTAAAACTTCAAGTGCCGTTGTTTTCCCAAGCAGGTTTTTGGAGCCATTTTTTATAACATACACTTTTGCTGTTTCTGATCTGTCCCCAACAGCCATCGTTGTTTCAAATGATCCTAGTACCTTAAGCGGGTTATTACTAGCATAAGCCAAAAACGTTTTTTCTGGATTTCTCTCTTGATTCCATACTTTTACTTGGGCATGTGTAACATATTTTGATACCTAAATATTAAAACATGTTATTCCGGTGCGGACGGCAGCCGATTTTTGTTGGAGAGCATAGGCCGTGGGTTAGGATTGTGTGTGGACACTCAAGAGGGCGCCACCGGCTGTATGTTACGTAATAAGATTTAAATAATTTTGCCAGCTCGGAACAAAATTAAGTTATTAGCAACCATGCGATGGAATACTCAAAACATATCTGTGATATCTAAGCTCTACTTTACTCTCAAATCTCAAAATTTAAGCAAATATCAGGAGTATCAGTGCAAATAATAAGAACATGTAGACATTAGACATTTATTAAAACACAGACATGAGATGTACCACAATAAAAAACAAAATTGTTCCCCAAACTTGATCTACATGTGCAAAAGAAATGCAACATATGCAAGGACCCTTTCTCAAATTATTTCAGTGGTTTGTCTCTTTTCATAGAAATACAACTACGCTTAAATGAAACCAACAGTGAGTTTCAAATTCACAACAGCGAGTTAAAAGGTTTACAACGAGTTAAAATTACAGCTCTTAATAAAATATTGCGTAACAAACAAGATCGTGTGAGCTAATTTTTGCAATGCTCGCTGTGTGCACTAGAATATTACAGACGGATCTAATTCTTCTATTAAAAATACTTCATATGTGACATAGTAGAAAGTAAACTAGTGTCGCTTGGTACCATGCTCTACTTACAAAAAAAGATCTTAAGATACTTCACATACTAGGTGTGTAGTTGCATAATCGTTGTGTAACTTACTTTAATATTTTGACAAAAAAACCACTGAATAAAACTATAAAAGTTTCTCTAAAATTATGTAACTAAAATGAAACAGTAAAACCTGGTTGGAGCCTTGGCGTTTTCTCTGACAACTGCAGCGTGATCTGTTACCACTTCTTAAGATGTTCTCGACGTTGCTTACGACTACGACTCCGTGTCACTCCCAAAACTCTGCCAAAATCTCTTGGAGACTGCTGCGGACAACTCTCCAACCAAAACTTCTCTAAACGTTAGCAGAACCCACATAAAACCAAACATCTGAGTAATAGACTTCCTCCTATTACTCCTCTAAATGCTGGGCCCCCTTACATAACCAAAATGACAGCACCAAACACGTGCTTATGCCAAGTACAAGCCTCTCCAAAACATATACTTGTACCAAACATATGCTTATACCAAACACTCTGTAATAATTACAATAAATAAGAACTAAATAAAACACCAAACTAAGTAAAATAAAAAGCCTACCTCTTATAGAGAGTATTGTATAACCTTCACGAAACACGTGGCGATCGGATTACGACAAGCAACAGAATTCCTTCCTGGAACTTACAAAATGCTTCTGGCAGGACGGTAAAGAAACACTGGGTACATCAAATCAAATCCCTTTTCAGTGTCAGCGATGTAAAACCCAACTTCTTCACTACAAAACCGGGACCGCCGCCATTTAGCTACCTCGTCGCTGTCGACTCGTCGCTGTCTCCTCGACCAACCCTCGACGGAAATCTGCTTGCCAGTTCTCCGCGTTGCCAACTTGAACATCTAGAGAACACTTTCTCTAGCCAATCAAAATGCGCCAACAAAAGGGCTTGTAATTTAAAGACTGTATTACACCATTGTGTAATATCCCAACAACAGAATACGTGAGTAACACCTCTAACTTAAAATATTATACACAAAAGAAAGCACGCTTTCTTTCCCTGTTAAGAATTTCAGATATGCAACCCACTATGCCCCTTGAAGTACGAGTGGTTGCCTAACAAATAAATGAACTAATCGGTTAATTTACTGTATTGAAACTGAAATTATTAATGTAGATTTTTCAAATGCTACAATGTTTTAGATGTATCCAAGTTTCTTCATTAATTAGGTTGCACCTGCTTCCCGAATCGATAACCATGTCGATTGGAACGCCTCCAACTTTGCAAGATATTAAACTGTCATCATCTAAGTGAAAGACATAGTCGACTCCATCACTTGCTGTATTGTCTTTCCTTGGCCTCTTCTTGTTGGTATTTGTGTGTTTCCAGCCTGCGTTTCTTCTTTTTTGCGGTTTTGTTCTGCATTGTTTTTCAAAATGTCCTTTTAAACCACATTTTCTGCAATCTTTGTCCCTTGCTGGGCATTCCGAGTCCTGGGAGGAATGGTTCTTCCTTCCACAGCGGAAACAGTATCGTACATGGGTTGTTCTCGTTTCCAATTTATTTACTTCCTGCGTAACATTTCTATCTTTAGCTTGACTGAATTCCTCAATTTGCCTGGCAATTACTTCCAGGGTATTCGCTTCCGATATAATGGTGGTAAGGGTGATGGAATCACCAGTTGCTAATATTTTTTTCCGCAGTTCTACTGAACTGCATTTTTCGACTATTTGGTCTATGAGGTTTTCTTCTATATTTGTAAATTTGCATTTCTCAGCCTGATGCCTCAACCTCACGAGAAACTTGTCAAATCTTTCGCCTTCTTCTTGTCTCATAAGGCGAAAAATATGTCGCTCGTAGATGTTGCTTTGTTTAGGGGCAAAATATTCGTCTAGTCTTTTTAGAGCTACATCATATACATCCACTTCTTGGTTTTCAATTTGATCTACGTGAGCACCTGGTAAATTATAATAAATCTCTTGAAGGCCCAAGCCCCCAGCATGCAGTAACGCAGCTCTTTTCTTTACAGGTTGGTCGATACTTGATGCTTCTAAGTATATGTGGAAAGCTCTTTTCCACTTCTCCCATCTTAAGCCTACTGAACATGCCTCCCCTTCGCAATCGAAATTTTCCAAGGGTGGTACATTTGACATGTTGTTTCCCAGTACTTATCTGGAACAAACATAGTAATTTAGGACTATGCTTTTAAGCATTTTATAAATCTATCTCCTAAATCGGTATGTCTGATCACTGTAATCAATAGAAATATAAATACGCATATGCATATATATTATACCTGTTGGTATAATCCACACACCCTGTAAGTGTTGATATTTACCCCTAATTATAATGAACCATTAAGTATGTACATACCTATGTTCACACATGTACGCGAATCCATACATACCTGCACATACCTCCCTGAACACTACAATCAACAATATATGTGTGCGCACAATGTAGGTATATTTTGTTAATGATAAAGAAGTTACTACATTTTATTATTATTATTATCATTATTATTACTATTATTATTTTGTCACGATCACAATTGTCTGTCATACACAATGTACGAATTAAGAATTTTAAAATTCTTAATAATTTTCCGATCACAATGATCTACATACATACATACCTACACATGCATCCCTGAACACTACGATCAACAATATGTGTTTGTGCAAAATGTATATTTTATTAATGAAAAAGAAGTTACTACAAATTATGTTATTATTATTATTATTATTAATATTATTATTAGGTATTTATTTATTATTATTATTTTGTTATTATTATTATTTTTATTATTTTATTATTATTATTATTATTGTCATGATCACAATGATCTTTCATACACAATGTACGAATTAGGAATTTTTTAGAATTCCTTAATAATTTTCCGATCACAATGATCTAAGTTCACAAAACGTACTCTAATGTCTTTCATTCCTTTCTTTTTCCATGACCACAATGATCTTTCATACACAATGTATGAATCTAATTTTGAAAACATCCTTAATATTTTCCCGATCACAATGATCTAAGTTACACAATGTACTTTAATATCCTTCGGTTTCTCTCATGATCACCATTATCTTTCACATACTATGCGGTGTTTGAATTAAGAATCTTAAAAATTCCTTAATATTTTCGATCACAATGATTTTTTTATTTTTTTTTTAATCACTTATTTAACGTCGGCCTATTTCCGCTACCAAGGCCAATCACCGACGCCAGGAGACGAGCTACCCCCAACCTGGAAATTTTGCCGAACCTCTTCTCTATCGAAGAGTAGGGACCTTTTACTTGCCTAACATTTAATAGACAAGGTACCGACTGCTTTACATCCCCTCCGAAGGATGGTATATCCGCTATGTAACCCCCGCCTAAAGTTACATACCTTCTACGCATGCGCTGATATACAAGCCGTTAGAAGATGGAGCGAGAACACAATGATTTTCTGTATGTAACTAACATATGCATATTCGATATATTATACATTCGATCTATTTTAGATTCGATGTATGTAGGCGTAACGAAAGATAGAGAAACCTGTCTTGAAATATTTTACGATCACAATGATCGAAAGTACACCATGTACTCCGTTATTTTCAAAAATTATTATTTATTTACTTAATTCTCTTGCGTGACTTACTTTGAAATTTTATATAATCAAATCCTGTCCTCGTCGCCACTTGTAAAGATGTCTGTCTGTGTCTCCAGAAGACGCCTAGTCTCTTTCTCACTATATCACTACCACTTCACACAACTACGGCTTACTGCTATCGCTGTCCAGTATGCACTGCTCGAATGCTCAGTCATCTGTAGTACAGCGCCACCACGTGTTTCGTGGCACTTTAGTAATCAACATTAAACCTAAGTTATTCCAATACACTACAAAGTTAAAACAATAGGCTTTGGAACAGTTTTACATGGCAAAATTCGGTTTACTAAAAACAGAAATTTACGGACGGCGGGTTTCTATCATTCCAACCAACTTGGCGGATATTATTTTGACTCCACAGTTTGAGACAAAGTAATAATTCTCTCGAAATATCTTCTATGCCCATTTTCCCTTGGAAATTATTTGGGACATAGCTATCTGGATTAAATCTTGAGAATCTAACAGGGCCCCCGATTGGACAAACATTAACACGGAGAAATTTTGTTATGTCTATGATGTGCGTCGGTATTTCGGAAAAATATATTTACATTCTGATACATCAAATTTGAAATCGTTTTAAAGTGTTATTGTTAATCACGCGTTTCAATGTTTTATTTCTTATCTGGTAATAGCGAATAAAAACGCCGGGCAAGAAACAGTTGCTTATCTCGGATCAAATAATTTTTATCGTACACTTCTCTAATATAGGCAAATCGGACCATGAATATTTAACGGAGATTTGCTAGTTTATCGTGAAAATATTATTTATAAAGTCTATCAAATGAAATAAATTGTGAATTTACACTGCTGGTATACGGGGCACGGTTAAGTAAACTCTCACGGGGTGCTCTCCAGGTGGACGGTGGGTACGGTATTTTAGAACCCCCACGTGTTAATTCATTTAACTGTTAAGATGAAATTTAATTTTGAAATTTACGGAAATACCAAGAAATGTTTTAAAACTTACATTGCTATTATATTTTACAGCGATGGCAGAGACTATCGAATTACACACGTGGTGATCTCCAGGTGAACGGTCGGTACAGTACTAGATCCCCACGTGGTAATTCTTTAGGCTCTCCGAAGTGAACTCTCGTTTCTGTGTCTCTTTTACTGGCTGGTTCCCCCAGAAAGTAAAAATCCCCTCCAACTTGGTGTTGAATACCAGGTGGGGAATAATTTAACTGGGACTAACGCCATTGGGAATAATTTATCGGAATTAATTAAAATTTTATTTTTAGAAAACTTCTCATCGCTGCGGAACCTTACATTATTTTTCTACAGAAAACTACATGTCGCGGGCTAAATAAAGATGAACAGAACAATTTCTAATCTTTCGGCCGTAAGATGGGAAAAGTGGCGAAGTCTATGATTAAATTGAATTACATTTTTTTTTGTCTGCAAAAATTCACTTCGTTACAATTTATTTTTACTCTGCGAACGGTTCACTTCAGTTTTAAATGTGGCGAATTACGCGTACACGTTATTAAATAATAACTTAAAAATAGCGGAAAGCAGTTCTATTGATATATAATATTAATAATAATTTATTTACATCTGGTTGTCGCAACAAACTGAATAAGGCAGGTTAAATATAATATAAAATTGGTAAAAAATACTACAAAAATGTGAACAAAATCACGTATCATAAAAAAATGTAATTATAAAAATCTTGGCCTAAGAACATTGTGACCAAATAAATACTATTGTAAATTTATTAATTTTGTCAATGTGGTTTCTTTCTTCATCTCCCTATATCTTTTAATATGCACAAGAGTTTATTAACTTCACAAAAAAATACCATATCGTCCAATTCATAGCAAGCTCCCATTGTAGTGTTTTAGCAGTCCTCTGTTTTTCTAGTTCATTCGCTCATGTTCTTTATTCATCGAACAATGTCATAACTACAGCAAATTTGTGAAGCTACCTCACATTATAGTTTTGATTAATTGAGTCTGCGGTAAGTTCTTGGTGAAACATACTAAATACAATAAGTATTAAAAACACTTGGTACTACTATTCCACAATTTTAATTCAGATTTCTCTGACATATGTTTCGGCTCTTCGAATTATCAAAGAGTTATAACAACTCTGTTATAACTCTTTGATAATCGTCGAAAGGCCTAAACATATGTCAGAGAAATCTGATTTAAAATTGTGGAACAGTAATACCAAGTGTTGTTAATACTTATTTTATTTATATTTTTGGCAGAGTTTATTATTGGGCCATTATTAAAAACACCCTGCACCAGATAATATTACGTTAAATTCATTGGGTCTCTCAAATGAGACCTTAAAAAAATTACTGAGCAATAAAATGCTAATAATATTTAAATATCTATTTAATATTGAATTTTGCTTCTCTAAACTAAAATATAATATAATACATCACGAAATTATAAAGCAATTTACTTGATGAATGTTTTTGCTAATCTTGGCCATTTTAATAATGCAGTTTTAATTGCACCGTTGTGAAGTAGTTACATATGATTCAGTATTTCTCTGTGAAACTTTTACGATTTAAAATGGGTCAAAGTATTTATAACGGCTACATATGAGTAAAATTGGTGGTTACCTATCTTAAACTAATTAATAAAATAACTTTAGAATGAAGAACAAGAAATATTGATGCTTGTCAGCGCCTAGAGTGTTTCCTAGAAAACACTAAGAATTGTTTCATGGATATCGTTAACCGTTTTATAAAATTGAACTCAATTGTCATGAAAACGTACTGTAATTTTAAGTAATTACTTACACATCCACGTAGTGGAGTAATCGTAAAAAAATTCAAAGTTTGTTTATTGAAACAGATTTAGAATTATTTTAAACTTTAGTGAAAAAAATGTCCCATCTCTCTGTTGGTCGGTCTGTTTGTCGATAGGGTCTGTCTATCAGTCTGTAGTTTTTCTTGTGCCCAAGTTTCTCTGGAATGTTTTGAGATATTGACTTGAAAGGTACAGATATGTATTATAACGAGATCTGGCCCCAGCAAACATTTTTGTTGGAATTAGCTCCAACTCTACTTGGGAAGAACTCTACTCGTTAAAGTAATTATGACACAAAATTGACTGGAAAAATAGACTTCAGATAGGAATTTTCCAATCAGTCTTAATTTAGATTTCAGTTTAAGTCAATAATTTCAATTAAACTACCTTATACACAATTTTTTTTTAAAGTAAATTTAACAAAAGCAACGAGTGAAAAACTATTTAAAAAATCGACCAAAAATGTTCTCAAGGATAAATTTTCAATATGACCGAAAGAGGTAGCATAATTATGTAAAATTTATCTTTTTAGCGACTAAAAATATTTCTAATAGTCGAATATTTTACAAGGTAGATTATATTGGAAATCCTACGTAATGTATATCTAAACAAGCTAACCGTTATACTCTTCGCCGATTTACTACACTTGTTATATAATTGTTGCACATTCTATAGAATGCTCTTCGCAGTTTTTTTGTAAATGATATAAGTTTCAAAAAAGGTTTTTTTCATTTAAAAAATTTAGAACTTTTTTATTTACTGATCAAATTTGTTCAAAATCAATAGAATTGTTGCTCTAGCTAACAATAACTTACTGTCCAAGTTTCAATACAATCGGACTTTTCCTTCTTAAGTTATCGTGCTTACAAGAAACGTGACGGATGGACAGACAGACGGACGGACGGACGGGCAGACAAACAGACAGACAGATAAACGTATAGACGGACGGACATTTTCAAAGCTGTTCAGATTTCGATCACCAACATTGTGATATGAAAATTTTTTCTCTAGGAACAATATTACCGATTCTAGAAATGTGCCGATCGAATGCAATATACTCTTCATTTTGTATTTGCGAAGAGTATAATAACGTCCTATTTGGTCACGTTTATTTCACTCCTTTGAAGAATACTAGGTCGATAACGTCGATAAATTCTACCTAGATGATCTACCACCTGATTTCAACCATTATATCAATTACCGTTAAACTGGCCCTAAAGTTACTCTAAAGAAATAAATTTTAAACTTCTTTGGAGCAGTAACCTGGCAAGTCAACCTCAAAGTGAACTTGACTATAAAATAGTAATTCAGAAGCCAACCTATTTGTAAAATTCCTATTGTCTAGGTTTCTTTTACAATTAGGTAGGTGGTTTAGTCAATATCTAAAAATTATTTCAGCCATTAAAGGAAACCATTAACGTAGTATACTTGGATTATTCGTGGTGCCAATATACAAATGAAGTGTGCCAAAAGTAAGGAATCGCTACGTAAAGAATCACTACTTCCACATCCAGATTTTCCATCCAAGTCTCTTTAACGTAAAACATCTTGCCTGTATTTGCACTCTAGTATGTGGAAATCATTGGTCATAGAATTTTAGTAAAAGGGCATTGCCGAATGCCAGTGGAGCCACAAGAACTTTCGGGTGCTGCCGAATACCAAGGCAATTTAATAGAGCTCCACTATGACATTTCTGGTTCACTCGTCACCACAATAATACACTAGTTGAGTTAAAATATACACATAATAGGTAGAATTTACCGATAGGTAGTATATTAAAAAATAAGGTAACATAAATAGGTTATATTTACCTACAAGTAATTATATACAATAAAATACATAGATCTTCGTGGCCATTTTAACTTTGAGGTCTAATTAGCACAAAACGCTATATTTTCTCAGGGCAGTTATAGTATGAATCCAAACTGAAATTTGTAAAATGAGTGTGTATGGAAACAAACTGACGAGAAGGTAAAAATCATAATTATACCTGTAAACTCATATTTAAGTATAGCATACTTTCGGCTCTAGTACTATATTTTTTTTATTTGGCAATAGGAATTTCCTTATAGATGAACATTTGGAGGCGTATTAATATTTTACGAAGTACAGCTGCGATTATTCACATAAAAATTTTTGGCGCATTGATTTCGAAAAGCGAGAACTGCAGATACTTTCCTTAAAAATTGGATTCATTTTAGTTACCGACATACATTTTCTATCGTTACTGTAAGTTAGATGTCTCTTCACTCTTGTCAGTCACTGAAAACAATATATGGACTACTTGAAACATATTCTTTATAGGATTTTGCAAACAGCAGAAAAAATAACTAACTAGGATCTTAATTTGCTAGCATAACCAGAATTCAGGTTATCGAAAGAATGCAAAGAATTCATTAATATTTTTCACATAGTTTTTCTTTTAGTTCCCATATTACTTCCACATCCACGTAGTGAATTGGAAGTATAGTAATCGTAAAAAAATTTCAATTTTTTTTTCTTGAAACAGGTTTAGAATGTCACGAACGTCGAGATTTTAAATTTGTTCAAAAGAAAACATTCTGTCTGTCTGTCTGTAACTATTTTTGTCTGCACGTTTTCTCCGGGGCGGTTTAAGATATTGACTTGAAATTTGGTACACGTATATACTATAACGAGATCTGGAACTGAATTATTTTTTGAAGATATCCGATGAAGGGTTGGGGTTAAATAGGGGTAAATAGGGAAAAAGTAAAGCAAGCCGGTAAGAGTACAGAAACTTGAAATTCGGTGTATGTACTAGAAGCCAAGGCTTCAGATTTTTTAATAATATATTTCAACCCCCCGCCACCCCTACACCATTATTGAAGGGCTTGGTAAAATAAACTTGAGATATTCACTTGAAATTTGGTACACGTATATATTATAACGACATCTGGAACTAGATTATATTTTGAGATGATTTCGTTGAAGGGTTGGAGGTTAAATAGGGGTAAATAGGGTAAAATAAGTAAAGTAAGTTGGTAAGAGTACAGAAACTTGAAATTCGCTGTATGTACTAGAAGCCAATTTCTCAAATTATTTATAAAAGTTTTCAACCCCCCACCACCCTTTCTCCTTTATTAATGGGGTTGATAAAATAAAATTGAGATATTCACTTGAAATTTGGTACAAGTGCCATAACGACATCTGAAACTAGATTATATCTTGAAATGTTTCCGTTGAAGGGTTGGAGATTAAATAGGGGTAAATTGGGGAAAATAAATAAATCAATCTGTTAAGAGTACAGAAACTTGAAATTAGGTGTATGTACTATAAACTAAGACCTCAGATTTTTTTATAATATTTTTCAACCCCCCCCAATACCCTCACTCCATTATTAAAGGGGTTAATAAAATAAAATTAAGATATTCATTTGAAATTTGGTACACGTATGTATTATAACGACATCTGGAACTTGATTATAATTTGAGATAATTCCGTTGAAGGGTTGGAGGTTAAATAGGGGTAGATAGGGGAAAATAAGTAAAGCAAGCTGGTAAGAGTACAGAAATTTTGGATTTGGTGTATATACTAGAAGCGAAGGCCTTAGATTTTTTTATAATAGTTTGCATTCCCCCACCATCACCACTCCCTTATTAAAAAAGTTGATAAAATTTAAATTTAGATTTTCACTTGACATTCGGTACATGTATGTATTATAACGATATCTGAAATTAAATTATATTTTGACATGATCGCGTTGAAGGAATAGGTGGTAAGTAGAGGTGAATAGGGAAAAATAAGTAAAGCGAGCTGGTAAGAGTACAGAAACTTGATATTCGGTGTATGTTCTAGAGTCAAGGCCTCAGATTTTTTAATAATATCTTCTAAACCCCTACCACGCTCACTCCATTATTAAAGAGGTTGATAAAATAAAACTGAAATATAAAAATAAAAATATGGTAAACCTATGTATTATAACGACATCTGGAACTAAATTATATTTTGAGATGATTCCGTTGAAGTGTTGGGGGTAAAAGAGGAGTATATAGGGGAAAATAAGTAAATCAAGCTGTGGGATTTGGTGTATATACTAGAAACCAAAGCCTCAGATTTTTTCTAATATTTTTCAAACTCCGCTACCTCCGTTCCATTATTAATTGGTTTGATAACATAGAATTGAGATATTCACTTGAAAGTGACATCAGATTGTGATGATTTCATTGAAGGTGTTGGAGATGGCAGGTTGTAAATAGGGGAAAATAAGTAGGGTAAACTAGAAACGTCATTTTTATCGTATATGGTAGAAACCAACGCCTCAAACTTTTCTATGATATCTGCCTCAAAATTATTAAAATTCTGTGACCAATAATGTCCACATACTAGAGTGCAAATCTAGTTAAGATATTTTAAAGTGACTTGAATGAAAAATCTGGATGTGGAAGTAGTTCTCCTTAGGCAGCAGTTTTTTTCTGCTGTTTGCAAAGTCCTATAAAGAATATGTTTCAATACAATTAAGAAAGCAAATAATGATTTTACTTTTAAATCGACTACTTATAGAGAAAAACACCAAATAAGTAGAAAAATCTTATTTTTTCCGCTTGGTGTCATTTTCCATAAAATTGAGTACACTTATGTATTATAAATATAAATATGGAATTAGATTATATTCTGAGATGATTCCGTTGAAGGCTTGGGGGGTAAATAGATGTAAATAGGGGGAAATAAGTAAAGCAAGCTAATGAAAGAGTCCAAAAACTTGGGATTTGGTGTATATACTAGAAGTCAAGGCCTCAATTTTTTTTATAACATTTTCCACCCCTATCACCATCCTTATTCCGTTATTAAGCGGTTAACAAAACAAAATTGAGATAATAACTTATAATTTGGTACACGTATGTTTTTTAACGACATGTGAAATTAGATTATATTTTGAGATTCATGCTTTGATGGGTTGGGGGTAAATACATTTTTCCTTACATTTCTTTAAAGTGCTGAAAGTGTGCTACGATGAAAAATTGTAATTTTGGTCGTAAAAGTGATTTCAAGTAAACCCATTGAAATTTTTATCTATTTGAATCGAAGTATTATAACAAACTTTTTTAAGGAGCATTTTATATTATTCCTATTGTGCCTCTTCCTCTCCAGGTGTTCCTCAACTTTTGCAAGTAAAAATCTTTTGATCATAAATTACAAATTATCACGTCAATGCACGAGAATTTCAGGGAAGTTGATTGACTGAATTTCTCGGAAAATACATCGCAGTATATTCTCACAAATACCACTCTAATAAAAAGTATTCATTTGTCTTCTAGGCTCTGAAGTATCTTCGCCGGGATTACTTCCACTATTGTCTCAACGCAATCATTGTTTGTTGTTCTTTGACGATAAAACTATAACAATTAAGAGATATTTATCACTCAGAACGAATTTTAGAGCGTTGCCTTGGTGGACGATTTACAACCACTTGCAATGTCAATTGTCATTGTTTTCAACATTTTCCGCTGTGAATCATGGCGTTAGAAATTTTTGTTACCCGTTAATCCTAAATCATCCTTTATATAACTTTTATTACACTTGGCATAAATATCACTTATAGTATAAAATATCAGTGACTTTTAAATTTTTAATTTCCGACCTTTGTAATTGTGGCAAATTTCATTTTAACGTGTGTCTAGAGCGTCCATTAAAATAAAAACATAGATTTTAACGCGATTTATTTATTTTCTTGCTTGAAATATACGATTTTTATCATCCAGTCGAATTAGAACACAACTGTGATACAGAACTAATTTAAAATAAATGCATATTGCACCTAATTTTTCACAATAAATATAACTTTATGTGAGAAATTCTTTCGAGAATGTGGTTGTTTATTAATATTTGATAATAAACTGTCAATTTACACGAATTATGTTACTTTTTGCATCTTAACTCGGGAAAAAAATTACAATTTAATGGCGTTATACTCGATAAATAGCGGCAACAGACCTCTTAAATTAAATTTTAATATACTATTTTATTCCTGGTCAGAAGTAGTCTTTATCTTTATTATTGAAATTAAATGATTCTGATAATTATTTAATAATTAAGATTGTTAAATGATTCTAATAATCGTTTAATAATCTTTGTTCGCTACAAGAAATGACCAGTTTGGACATTTTACTTGCTCTTTGTCAGAAGGTGAAGGGGGGGGGGGGGGGGGTGAACAAAGCGTACTATGACCGGGCGGTGGATACGGTGACGTGGTCAATTCAGATTGACATTTCACATCGATGCTTTGTTGACACTTTTTACTTGTAATATCACTCATAGCACAAAATACTCATAACGTTGTTTTCTTTAAAAAGTTCGCCTGCCTGTCCGTGTGTCTATCCATCCGTCAGTCACGCTCTTTCGTAAGCACCATAACTTAAGAAACAAAAGTCCAATTGTATTGAAATTTGGGCATTAAATTACTGTTAGAGAGAGGTAGAATCCTGTTGACAAAGTCCATTCATAAGAGAACCCATTAAAAAAATGTGCTTCGTTTTAACTTTTACAATTGAAAAGAAATTTTATGGAATGTTTTCTCTCATTATTATCTAATAATGTATTTTATTAATATAATATATTCCATAATATAATATTAGTGGTAATATCACAATTATCCCAACCGTTATATTATGCAGATTCAAAATGCAATAACAAAAAATGATCTAGTGGTTAAAGCTTTAAACTTACAATCGTATTTTAAATTTACATATTTAGGAAAGCTTTTACTTTACTTTCCTTTTAATTTACACTTTTGTAAAAGTAGTTGGTCATTTACGACCAACTTTTTGTAATTCTAGCCCCATTTCTTCCAGTCTGTCAATTTCTATGCAATTCATTTTCTTGCTGCACATGATTGGTTGGCTCCGGACACGAGTGTTCAGATGAAACAAATTGTAGCTTAATTTTGAATCAATATTTCTTCATTTAACTTACAATCGAAGGGCCGCGGGTCCGAGTCCGAATGGGTTAAATGCCGGACTGTTTCTTATTTCATTTTATATTAACGAGTGCTTCATCAATATTAAACTGGAATTACAAAATTAAAAATTTCTGAAACCAATATTATTTACAAAAATGATATAAAAAGTTTAAATATGAATTATTATTTGTTTGCTTATAATTGTATTGAAACATATTCTTTATAGGATTTTGCAAACAGAAAAAAAATAACTATATAACTAAAAGTAAAACTATGTGTAAAAATATTAATGAAATCTTCGCATTCTTTCGATAACCGGAATTCTGGTTATGCTAGCAAATTAAAATCCTAAAATAAATACGTCTAATTTCTTATTTGACAATTATCATTCTAACACTAGCATCCACACAGCCCCCTGAGCTCATGCAGATTAAACTAGTATCTACATAACCCCTTACGATTATGAAGATTCCGTTAAAAATGAGAACAAAAGCCTAAAATAAATTTATTTATCTACCTTGTCTTAAAAATTTTTCATTCTAATGGATTACATTTTCATGAAATCTATCATTATGTTTCTTGAAAATGCTTAGCCTTTGAAACGTTAGATAAATAAATTCATTTTAGGCCTTTGTTCTCATTTTAACTGAATCTTCATAATCATAAGGGGTTATATAGATACTAGTTTAATCTGCATATCCGTAGAGGACTGTGTGGATGCTAGTGCTAGAATGAGAATTGTCAAATAAGAAATTAGACGAATTCATTTTAGTATTTTAATTTGCTAGCATCAACAGAAGTCAGGTTATCGAAAGAATGCAAAGATTTCATTAAAATTTTTACACATAGTTTTTCTTTTAGTAATAGATAGTTATTTTTTTCTGGTGTTTGCAAAATCCTATTAAGAATATGTTTCAACACAATGATATAAAGAGTTGGTATAATTGTAAATTAACGTACAGTTCGATGATCCTATTAACTATTAGTCGTTTAACGATTTCAATAAATTAAACAACAATTAAATTACAATAAAATATTTATTTGTATAATTAGTTCAAAATTCATGGTATTTAACATCATTAATACTAAATCTCAAACAGTAAATTATTATCACTTCTAGCCTCCCAAAAAAATAATTTTTAATTGACAATCCTTTAAAAAACGGCGAAGTCAGAGTTGGACTAGTATACCGATGCTTCGGTACTGTAAACAGTGTATATAGTTAGATTGTATAACAACAACTAAAATTAAAACTGTCTTAGAAACGACTTAAAGACTTCTGAGACTGAATAACCCGGCATAGTCTGTAAAAAAATGTTTTAAAAGCATTATCTGTATGTGTTCCAAATTTGGCTTTGCTCGTGAAATAATTACATAGGCACACCTACACAAAATAATTTTTTCCAGAGATCAGAATATCGTATTTTTATGTATTTTGAACCACTGAACACAAATTTGAGGTCCAAATTACGAATCTTCGTGCCATCGTTCTAACACGCGTTTAGGGGAGATAACGGTGACTAGACATGTTGTGCTACCCAATAGCGGTTTAGCCCACTCGGTGACATATTAAAAACGCCATACCCTGGCTAGGATCGAACCCAGGACTCCCAAGCCTAGATACCTTAGCACTGTGTCACTTCCAGACGTCATGATGGCTTTTCGTTTGACATATGTATATGGTGAAATACAATTTGACATTATTTATAGAAAAATCCAAGGTGACGTTTCCGTCATCTTTGACGGACAGTGTATTATAATATAAATAATATCCGATTCTACTAATCCCAAGTAACAATTTAAATGCCTTTTAAATTTATTTAGGTTTTATCAGTGTTTTATAGTGGCCACCTCATAAACCACTGATTTATGCCAGATTTAATAAATGCCAAATGAACTTAAAGATAGTTTTGTCTTAAAGAAAGCTTTAAAAGGGCCCCCAAGAAATTACATTAAAAGGTTATAGTCTGGGCAAAGGTAAACCAAATCCTTTTATGTTTAAGACTGACTAATTAAAACTGTAGCAAGCAGTTGGTTTTATGAAGTTTCGACTTGAAACTTAGTGATTTAAAAGCATATTAGATTTATAGTCCAGCATCAACAACCACCTCAAATTAATTTATTTTATAAAGCAATGATAAAACCACAACATTTGCTTAATCTCTATAAAACTTGATACTCCTAACTTCAACTTAAGAGCTATAAAGTTTTATTGATGGCTTGACAAATACCTTAATAAGTCAATCATAAGCCAATAAGGACTAAAAGATAATTTCTTTTATAGATTCCTTTAAAACTACAATTGTTACTAGGGATAATTGGTATCTAGGGATTCTTGAGATCGCATATTACAAATATGTGATAAAAACTCAAAAATTCAAAATGGTGGCGTCAATATCGCGGATTGATTTTATCATTTATCATCTGATTTAACTGAAAATCGGTATGTGCAGATTATCGAGGTTACACGTTATAATTATCTGGTCCAAATAATTAGATAATTAACTAAGAAAAAAATTAAAAATCACTTTTATTAACAAATTTAAATTGTTAAAAGATGCACCGAAAAGAAGAAAATAATGTTAATAACAACAGTAATTATGTTAATAAAGGTAAAAGCGTGGAGTCCTCAAAATACCTGGCAAAACAAAAACTTTTACTCATCTGGCGCTTCACGTTTATTAACATAACTATTGCTATTATCGACATTATTTTCTTCTTTTTATTATATTTTTAAACTGATAAGTTTGTGTTCAAAATAGTGTTTTTAATTTTTTTAAATTATGTATTTATTTCATCATTAAAACAGTATATTTAAGCATTATAAGTATGTTTTTCGGCGTTTGAAATAAATAGCCCGAAATATCGAAATTTGGATTTCAAACTCATGTTCAGTGGTTCAAGGTACTTGGGAATATGATATTCTGATCTCTGAAAAAACTTTTTTTTCCTGTATGCGTCTATATTATTATCAACACCTATATATCATCCTGGGCTGATGTTTTAAAGGATTTGAATTATTTCGTTTATTTTGAAAGCATTGCCTACGTTTATTTCAAATTTGGCCTCGCCCGCAATTTTTCAACCTCTGAATCCTTAAAGTTAAAATTTTAAGAGTTGTAGATTTGGTGTTTTATTTTTAAAGTATAAACGTATCACAAACTTTGATCGTTTTTCTCATGGGCAAATTGGTGTTTACCTCTTGGTACTTTCGTTTTCGATCAATATGTCAAGAAAAAGCAGTCAAAAAAATGTACAGAATATTTTACGAATCCTTACATTGAAGCCTTTGCTTGGATAAGAAAAGATTTTTTTATAAGTCCACATTTTGATCTCAAAAGCAAACATGACACTTTTATTTACTAATAATTCTTTCTGTTGGATGACAGCCTTGTATATTTTCTTAGCACGTAGTTTACACAATTGCCGAGAAAACCTGCAATATCTTTGGAGGAAATTGTACAGGATAGTCACTTTAAATTAATAATCAGGAAACGGCGCAGGACAATAACATTTGAAATACATTTGTTAAAGCTGCATCCTACACTTTTGGTGAAAATCATAAAAAGTGGACACTAAAAAAGAATTAGGAAACAGAAAAGGACAATAATATTTAGAATGTAGTTGTCACTATTGTCACATAGATATATCCTCATTAGAAATATACAGGGTGGTTACTCCAGAAAGTAATTAATTAAGAAGCGATAGATGAGAATAATAATCGGAATGTAGTTGTCAGTTGACAAAAAAACAAATAATAAATAAAAGGTGCCAAATAAGAAAGATTTGAGTAGATACCCTCATGAATTTACACCACAGGCACAGTGCAATTACACATGTCTACAAAAAAATATCTCTGCTCCAAGGACTAAACCTACCATGCTATAAGTATGTTTGTGTGCTGAAACCGATTTTTCAATTTATAAAAGTTTCTACCGCGTAGATTTCGAATAAATCACGGTTTTACTGTCAAAATACGGTTTTTTGCCGAATTTCGACGTAAAATGGGTTTACCTAATAATATCGATATTAGGTAATATGGTCAATTAACTGAGAGACGGTAAAATCCTTTCGATACATTTTAGTGAACATTTTTTAAACGAGGTTCAATTTTTTTAAACTCTTTCTTTGATTGGATAACCAACCGTGGCCAGGTTTACATTTCAGCTAATAATACCTTGAAATACATGCAATGCATATTTACTTAATTTGTATCGCAAAACATCAAAACTGATTTTCTTCTTCTTTTAAATAATATCTGAGTGTAAAGTCACCAAAATATGAATAAAATATACAACGCAAATTTCATAATTCGAGTTGTGACTTTATTACACTGATATGGGACTAAACAGCTCTGCAAAGTCACAGAAAGAAACAACTATATTTCAGAAGTGATTTACAACTGACAATGATTTATTTGCATATACAATCCGGGGGCGACGTCCCAAAGGCTAACTTCCAGTTGCAAGGCCTGCGCTACCGCCATCAGGGAAATGTTTCAGTTTTTATACGGCTGCTACGATATTACGAGGACCGAGCAATATTATCTCTAACAAGTGAAAGCTGAATATCATTGTTCGTCTTTTTATTGAAAAATTTCCTGGTGACTATCATGCTAGGATTCCGATAAATGGATCAGAAACTGTCAGTTTGTGAGAATTTGTCATAAATCACAGATATTTTTTTAAAAATTTGTCTACACTTAATATTGAAATCAAAGAAAATTTTTACATACTGATCCTAGTTTTTCACGTAACAATTGATTCTGTTATTTTAATTTAGTAGTAAATTTAACGAAAATACGCGTTTCTAGGACGATGATGAATATAAAATGTAAATTGGGGAGAAATTCTTAAAGTACAATTGAAGGAAGAATAACATTATTGAGCTTCTCTCAACAATTTAATTTCTAAAACCTTCCACAACTTTAGAGAATTGGACCTTCAATACGACATGAACTAATGGGGAGTCCTATAAAAATTTTGTGATAACTGATTCATACTATTTTATTACATATATGTAAAAACAAAGGTTTAAGTGAGTTGTTTTTTTTAATAGCTTCGTAGTTAGTTAAGCAATACAACTCTTATAATTAAAAGTGAAAATTGTAAATAAGCCCATGCCATCTGGTGTCTTCCAGCTTGTTTTTGACTTTTGTCAACGACATTGTAAGGACGATTCAAAGGTAAAAGCGGTAAAAAAGTGGTAGAAATCCCGTTAAACTCGAAAAAATTTCAGAAACCAGTAGATTAAGAAAATCTGCTTGAACTGAAGCGCCTCAATAGAAAAACAGACTTCATATAGAATTAATAATTACAAGATTTTCTAATAACAATAAATCAAATAAAGCAAACAAGCTCAAGTGAAGTGCAGTGTCCCTACCTACGTACACCCTAGACGACCCAAGTGGTTCATGGGCCATAAATAATAGCATAGTCAGTGTATAGATGAGGCACATATGTTTACAAAGCAATATAGCTGTGTTGTGACCCAAAGTTATTGTATACAGTGGAAAGTTTTTAAATGGGACAATATTAACACGTTCAGTGCGCATGTCGGCTCTGGCCGCCATCTGTGAATGTTAGGTAGTGCGCGTGACGGCTTTGGCCGACATAATAATAATAATAATAATAATAATAATAAAGCGACTTTATTCATTCTTAAAAAAAAAAAATTAAATACAATTGAATACAGTTAATTATATTCATACATAATAGAATGAATTGGCGAAGTCTCACCCAAAATGAGCGCTTTTAAACTTAACCAGACTAACGACTAAGTATTTCAATAAATCAGTCTGAGCTCAGCATTAGGGGTAGGTCACCAAATATAGAGCAGCAGTCAACGTGTTAACTCAACCCAAGAAAGGAAAGGAAAGGAAATAAAATAAAACAGCAATCACAAGACGGTGCAGAAAGACAGATAAGCTATAAATTTATTTATTTTTATCTTTAATTGATATTATTCTATTACACCTTTCTTCTATCTGATCTTTACCATCTTAATTTTTATCAGCTCGATTTATTGATTCAAAATATAATATTTTATTATTAATTTGGAAGACGGAAATTGAAACCGGCTGTCTCAAAGAAGCGGCAATTGAAAAGATATTAAACATAATATACAGGTAATAAACATAATATATAGGTGATGAAATGGAAAAACTGCCCAAAATTGAAACAGATTGTTTCAAGGAAACGACATACAGGGCGAGCAAACTATCCCTTCGAACCTTTTTGCTCATAACGCGCAAAAAAAAATAATAATGGTGATAATAATAATAATGTTACCGCCAGATAGGGCCTTCCCCAGCAACTCCACCGTAGATGGATATTTACTTGCGGAGCGGTTAATAAATAAAAAAAAAAGAATGGGAAAAAAGGGAAAAAAATACAAAAATAAAATAAAAAATAAAAGCTGCTAGATTCAGAGACAGAGGAAGCAGAAAACTTAGAAGAAGACTCTCAAACACCTACACTTCCCATCATGTATTCTCACCCAATGCGTCACGCGGCTCTCGCTGCTGACAACAAGCATGTCCAATGTCCAACCTGGCATATGCAGCTGGTCCGGCGGTATATAAAACATCCGAGATTTGGTTCCGGCACGCGGTTTGGCCGTCCGTTGGACGTATTCGACGGACGACCAGGCTGCGTGTTGGAACGAGCCACCATACGCTGGCAAATCAATCAATCAATCAATCAATCAATCGGCGTAAGCCTGAACCATCTAACACATTTTTTTCAACAATACAAGTTTTATTTAGACAGAGAAGAATATTTGCCATTTACAGAAAGTGAATGACTCCAAAGAAAAAAATATATGAACATAAATATAAAAATATATACTCACCTTGGTAGCAGTTTATATTTTTGTAGGACAATCTAAAGCCACACACATGCCAGTATATCATTCAGAGATGTACAGTTCTTTTCAAATATTGAAGCATACAGATACTGAATTCTTTTTCACTAAATATTTAAAACAAATTGTTGCTTAGACTTGTGTACAAATACTCACAATATGACGTATTCAGGTAGGAGATATACTTATATTATATATGCAGCTCCGCTTGAGTGCAACAAAAGTAAACACGAATAAACTACGTATATAGTTGGTAAATCGTAAGTTATGACTAAGGAAAAAAATATTATCGTCAAAAGGAGGTATTCTGTAAACAAAATTGAATATTTTTACTAAGATGAAACAGAAAAGGGAATTTTACAAATGACAAAATACGTATTTATCTGAATAATATCCGTCCATAATAAAATGTAAGTTACTTGATTATTAAAATAATAGTTCACAAACTTTAATAAAGTGCACACAAAATACGTCTATTAAAAAAACGTTTGCAAATCGACTGCTGTATAATATGCCTGTAATATGAAAGCAAATGATAACACAGATTAATTTATTGGAAGAACTTGTACAGGGGAGGGTTGTAAAACAGTAAATTTAGAAAATACTCATTGTAAAAAAGATTTAGTTTCACTCTTTTTGTCGCGTTTTACATGGCAACGGTACCACTGTGCGTTGCTTAGAAAACGTGCGCACAAACCTACTTCAACGAAAAAAATGTTTGACAATTTTTTTACGATTGCTATACTTCCACTTTACTACGTGGATCTGGAAGTAAATATTAAAATTGTTTTTAAAATTAAAGATGTATGTTTGTTCCATATTTTATTTTTAAAACTAGAGATGTATAGTAGAGTTCAAAACGAGATCTATCTCGACTTCCGTGGAATATTGAAAGGTAAACATGTGTTGATTACGTTGTTGCATAGTATTTGGCTTGTATATACACCCCCTAAATTCGTCTGGCGATATCGGTGTCCAAACAACCCCCAGGGGGGATAATAGCAAATTATATGAGAAGAAATTGCATTAGTTGAAGGGGATAATGGTTGTTATAAACCTATGTAACTTCCTTATTACGCATATATCCATTTTACTATTTTCGCAAATTTATTACATTCCTGATTGTAAGTAGACGAACGAAAATTTTAGAAAATTGACAAGAATAAAAGTTGTAGCCTGTGCTATATAGATTATCTCCATTATTTGATTTTTATATTCCGCTTATAATTAAGAAAGTTATAAAAGAAATACTAACTTGGTGACACAATTCTCGCAGCACCTCTGTTGCAACTATCGCAAGATCTGTCTATTTCCCTCTCTCTCTCACTCGCTGCTCGCATAGTCGTAAAAGTATTGCCATTTAAATTTATTCATTAGAAATTAGTCTGAATAATGTGATATAACATAACAATTATGTAGGAGGTAATTGTCCTAACAAAAATAAGTTAAAAATACATTAACGCAGGTACTAATGACCTAAATTACATAGCTTTTAAAATACAGAATAATGAATTTTGGGAGGAAAAACTGCTTTTATAATTAGTGATTATTTACCAATACCCTTTACTTATCTTAATAATAAGAATAATAATAGGAGGAGTGTGAAATGCCGCAATAATAAGAAATATTCATTATTTATAAACCAATTAACAATAATATTAAACAATAAAATTGATGTTGAAGTTTCATTGAAAAATGCACATTATAAGGTTTAATCCCGTAATTTCTCTATTTTTAAACTTTGTTCCTTCTTTAATTTTCTTTGTTTCATTTTTTTTCTAATTTCTTTTATTTCTCTTCCTTTCATTTCCTACTCTCCTTCCTCCTTCAGCTCTAGTTTGCCTCTTTTTCATTCTACTTTGATGTATTTTTTTTTATGATTGTTTCGATATGAGTACCTATATTTATTTAATTTATCTACCTCTGATATTATTTATAGGCAATAGTGGAAGAACAGTTTACTGGCTTGTCAGTAAACTAAACTACTCGCCTTTTATTTACCTGTTGCGTAAACATGTATAATTTACTTTTGTTAAATTTGTCAAATTGGGTAAATAATAAATGCTTTATTATTATTATTATTATTATTATTATCGGTTTCAGTTTCACCGTTGCCGGACAGGGCTGCCGTGCTTTCCGACCGATACCACACGGTAGCCGCGCCGGCGATAATAACAGCCACTCCCCACGACCTGTGGGGTTAGTGACTGTATATTCCAGATTCATGTGCCCTAAGTAGGCGAAGGGACCCCAAGATGACCGCTTTCTGCATTTGGCCTGCTAGCCATTCGGCTGATTTCCGACAGGCTGGTATGGTCTTCAGTTCCGAGAGCAGCGTAGGCTTCATACCTCCGAGTACACCGATTATTAAAACGACCATCTTGACCGAGTAGCCTGGGTACAGCACTTGGAGCTCGTACCGGAGATCACGATATTTGGTCCGTTTTTCCTCCTCTTTCAAAGCGATGTTTGGCTCAGCAGGTGCTGAGAACTCGATCACAAACATCACCTTGTTTTGATGGTCGAGGAGGACTATATCAGGCTTGTTGGCTTGAATTAGCCTGATTGTCGGAAACGAGAAGTTCCAGTAAATTCGGCACCTCTCGTTCTCGACAACGGACTCGATGTCTCCGGGGACGTAAGGCAGCACTGGTGTCTGGTCTACTCCGTACGAGTGCCGTAGATGGTAATACAGCACCCGTAACGCCGCGTTATGGCGATGGATGTAGGCCGAAATTGCATATACCGGGCATGCAGATAGTAAATGCATGAGCGATTCCGGCGCCTGACGACAGGTCCTGCAGTTAATATCAGGAACCTCTACACCCATTACGCGGCTTCGGTAAACCAAAGTGTTGATTACACCATCTTGGCAGGCCACAATGAATCCCTCGGTCTCCGACTTTAGCCCAGCTGACCTTAAAAAGGCGAATGTCAGCTTAGTCGATAAACCCAGTGTTTCTAGGTTCTTATAGAACACCCCGTGCATGGGTTTATCGACATGCTGCCTAAACAGATATTCCTGTTCGGCAGCTTTTATGTGGGCCTTCAGGCGAGGTGGCTGCAGTTCAGTGACTGACTCTGGGTCAGCACCGCGCCGGCCTCCTCGTCTGTTGTCGAATATGAGACCAAGTTCATCTGCGGCTCGTTTTGCCGCCTTAAACAGTCCTGCACCTACTCCTGCATTTTCGTGATCTCTCACTAATTGCAGAAGCGGGTCTGAGCTCCTTAGGATGTTGCATGCCATACTTAGTGCTACTCTGCCATGCAGACACTCCAGACCCAAGAGTCCTCGGCCCCCCCGTTGACGTGAGAGGTACACACGAGGAACGGACGATCTAGGATGAATACTCCTATTGATATTCATCATCTTGCGGGTACTTCTATCTAATTGGCGCAGCTCATCTACAGTCCATTTGACTACCCCAAAGGAGTAGAGCAGGACAGGAACGGCAAGCATATTAGTCGCAGACACCTTGTTCTTCCCCGAAAGTTCTGATGACCAAATCTTTCGGAGTAGGCGTCTGTACTTGCCGCGGAGAGATTCTTTAACTTGCTGCACATCCTGGATGTGATTTTGTTGCACACCCAGGTATGTGTAGGTCTCTCCGGCATCCAGATGTCTTAGGATGCTTCCGTCTGCGAGTTGCGCGTCTTCAGCAAAGTCCCCGCATCGTCCTCTCTTGAGATGGACGACCGCACACTTGTCCAACCCGAACTCCATGCCAATGGCCCGCGTGTACTCCTCGACCACCCTTAGAGCATTCTGAAGTTCGTGCTCTCCGGAGGCATACAGTTTGAGGTCATCCATATAGAATAGATGAGTGACCTTATGCCTCCGGTTGCTGGGTGGTCCACAATGGTACCCGCGAGTTTGGCGGAGTTCAACAGATAACGGCAGCAGTGAGATGCAAAAGAGGAGGGGGCTCAGAGAGTCTCCCTGGAAAACTCCTCTTCTGAATACCACCTGCTCTGTCTTAACCCGCTGTGCACCGGATGTTATGGTGAAGCGAGTCCTCCAGAGCGGCAGTAGTTGTTCTATGCATCTCACTAGTGGCTCTGCTACTGCAAGACATTTGAGCAAATGCACCAGTAGTTGGTGCGATGTAGTGTCAAATGCCTTACGATAGTCAATCCAGGCCATAGATAGGTTCCGCTTGTACTGCACAGAATCCTGCGTAATACAGCGGTCTATCAGCAGGCTGTCTTTGCAACCTGCCATGCCCTTCTTGGCGCCACGCTGCTCGAAAATCTGCTGGAAGACCGGATCAACCTGCCTTAGTGTCCTAGCATACAAGATACGTGTAAATATCTTGTAGCAGGAGTTCAGACAGGTGATTGGCCTATAATTCCTTGGATCGGACAAATCTCCCTTCTTGGGGATTAGCACGGTACGTCCCTCAACAAACCAGTCCGGAATCTGCTGCTCCTCGTTCAACCACGAGTTGAAAACTCAAGCCAGACGACGGTGGGTGGAAGGGAATTTCTTCCACCACCAGTTGTTTCTGCCGTCTGGGCCTGGAGCAGCGAAGTTCTTAGTACCAACAAGAGCTTGTTGAACTTCCTCCGAACTGATTGCCGGGCACACTTCTTCTGGCTCTTCAAAGGTTCTGCGGCAGAGAGCCTCGAAGTGTGCGATTGCTGGAGTGTCGCTATCGAATGGACGTGTCGTTTCGTAGATTCCCTTCCAGAAGATTTCGACATCGGCTACAGCTGGCGGATTGTCGACAACACGCTGTGGCTCTTGAAATAAGCGGGAAGGATTCGTACGGAACAATGTATTTTGTTCCATACTCCTTACCCGCCTTATTAGATTTTTCTTGACAGCCATGAGCGCTCGAATCCGATCTAAACAGTGTTGCTTAATGGTAAGCATCACTGTCAGATTTAGTGTGTGGTGCTGGCGTCTTAGGCCGGCTGCTATTCGCCGGACTTTAGGCGTGAATGCCTTGCCAGCTGTGACGTGTTCCACCACACTTTGGATTCGAGAAGCATGTTGTCTGGCCAACTGTATCTTGCCTTCGATCTTTTGTACACGCCGCTTAGCCTTATCGATACCGCTTGGGGTCCTGGTTGCCCTTTCGCGGGGAACGAGTTGGCTAGCAGCGTTGTACACGGCAGTGTTGATCTGCCAAATGTCGGCGTCTTCTGGTAGCTCCTCATCGATGGCAGCGTCCATCCGTGCCAGGTCTTGTGGCTTCAGGGTAGCCCTGCTGTTAAGGCTAACCCTCGTCCTTAAGTTAACATCGGTGTACCTTCTGGGTTGTTCCCCGACAGCTGTTATTTGCCGCGGTGGAAGTGCGACTGGTGCTTCCTCCTGCCCTTACATAACCTGATCTGCGCAGGAAGGATACCTGATCTCTGAGTTGTTGTTCAGAGAAGGCGCGATGCTCTGGGTGCAGCTGACACCAGACCTCGCGCAATCGCGCCATGTACCCCCTGCGCTCAGGTTCGCTGCTCTCGTAGCAGGTCAGCAAGTCATCCCGAAGTTCCCTCGTCCACCTAAAGCGTCCATGTCCATTGCGTGGGTTGTTACCATTGAGACCATCCGGTATGGCCCCTCCAACTTGTCTCTGACCCCTATCCGTATGGGGTCGATTGTGAGGAGCCCTTTCTCTGCCCGTTGGAACCAGAGATATGGGTCACAGAGTGGTTAGCCCTGAGACCCACGTCCGACATCTGTCAGGCAGAGTTACCTCTGCCTGTCCAGGTACACCGCGTGGAGGCTGCCGGTCCGCTTTCCGTACCCTTATTATTATTATTATTATTATTATTATTATTATTATTATGCGATTCACTTTCTCAGCCGAGGCTGGAAATAATTTACCGATCCCTCGCGCGCGCCTTTGGGATTCGGCTCGGTTAATGGGGATGAAATTCATCATATCCCATTAGTCCAATGGATGGTTCAGATGCCTATCCTCCATCGTTCAAAAACTTTCTCGTGATGTGACATGTCTGGAGAATCACCGTCCTCTGAATAATCCTTACGATGGTGCTGGGTAACTTAAGCTGCTCCACATATTTCAAGAACCTCTTTGTCACTACACCTGTAGCTGATATTATGACCGGGATAGTTCGCACCTCCTCTACTCTCCATACGTGTCGTAGTTCGATAGCCAGATTTTGATATTTATTTATCTTTTCCATCTCCGTCTTCTGCAAGTTGTTTGTTAGGGGGCATCCAATGTCTATAATGATGGCTTTCTTTTCTTTCTTCTTGATCACCAGTATGTCAGGGCGGTTGTGGTCTAGAGTTCTGTCAGACTGGACTGGTCTATCCCAGTACAGTACTGTCTCTTCATTTTCAAGAACAGCTTGAGGTGTGTATTTATAGAAGGGCGGCGGGTTGGTAAGGAGATCATGTTTCAGCGCTAACTCCCTGTGTATGATTTTTGCCACCTCATTGTGTCTACCCAAATACATTCCTGTGGCCAAAGTAGGGCAGCCTCCAATAATATGCTCAATGGTTTCGCCCGGTGCATTGCACTTCCTGCAGGTATCGTTTATTGCAGGGACCTTCAGGATATGTTTTTCATAGTTTCTGGTACGGATAACCCTGTCCTGAATGGCAGTTATAAATCCCTCTGTCTCCGGATGTAGCTTTCCTTCCTTCAGCCATATTAGTGAAGACTCTTTGTCAACCTCTGGACTGTTTAGCGCTTTGGGATACTTCCCGTGAAGTACCTTATCTTGCCACGATGCCTGAATGTCTTCATTTCCACGGATCACGGATTATTATTATTATTATTATTATTATTATTATTATTATTATTATTATTATTATTATTATTATTATTATAAAATACAAAAGTAATGAGCCCAGAAATTATCATTTTGTTAATATAATTCATTGTCCGCTTCTTCATCTACAACTGTAATTTTGTCTGTGTAATCATTTTGGCAAGAGTTCCCACCCGAACAACCACAGTTTCCCAAACACGACAATTTATATTTTTTGCACTGACACCTCATGGTTGCGCATCCTGAAATGACATTTATTAAAAAACGTAGTTTAAAGGATTTGCGATACTTTTACCTATTTTACAATAACAAAATGACATTTCTGCAGTCAGAGTTGGCATTGGTGATTTATTTGCCCATATAGGTGAATAAGAATTATCTTCATTTATTCTCCACCCGTACTCCAAAGGATTCGGCATATTAATAACTGGGTTTAAAGCATTGATCCATATAATAAATTGGTAAAATGCTCTCAAACAGTGTGGATTCAAGGCGTCACTTGTAGGGGGCAATTGGTCTATACTGATTTGAGCTGCCATTTTTGCCCTCAAACCATTAATATTATCGCAATTAGTGGGAGGGTACAGTAACATGCAGAACTTTTCCAACTCCTTAAATTTTGTTACTTCTAAAGAAACAGACTTTTCACGGGAACGCGATAGCAGACTGCAATTTGTTTCAAAGATTTTTCAGGCACTTTTTTCCCAATTCCATTAAATTGGCTAGTGATATCACAACCAGTTAGTGCGTGAAATAATAATATTTATATTTTTTTTAAATGTTATCAATATTGATAGAATTTATATCTATTATTTTCATTTGTGCTATCTGCATGTAAACATTTACGTCATGACTTTCTATAAAATGAAGTAAGAGAACCAGTACATCACTATCCTTACGGCTTATATTGCATTCTGTAAAACCTTCAGATTTAGCTGATAATATGTGCAGCAATACTCTAGTATCTGCTTCTTCATGATTAGAAGATCATAAATTCCTTAAATTAAGTCATTTTTGACTTTTAGTCGGCAATTAAAATTCCGCATTTAATTCATTTTCGGTATTACTTGTTGAAGACTCCATATTTCACAACAATGTTATAAATATATAACAATATCTAATTAAGCACCACTAAAAACATGTAATGAAACAATATTCTACACAGGAGTATGTATGTGAGCATATACAGCTTCGCGAGCCGAGGTAACGAGCAGGAAGCCGTGTTAAAGTGCGAGGGAAAACAACAGAGCAGAGATAGTTGCAACTGGGGGTTGAATTATATTTTGAGCAACAACTAACTATTTTCTTCATAACTCGCTTATTTATAATCCAAAACTAAAACTAGTCTAATCCAGGTAGTATAGACTACAACTTTTATTCCTGTCAATTTTTTCAAATTTTCGTTCGTCTGCCTACAATCACAAGTGGGATGAATTTACGAAAATAGCAAAATAAATATTTGCGCGATAAGAGAACTATGCTAGGTTTTAGGAAACAGTGTACGCTTTAAACAATACATTTCTCTTACCTATAAATAGCCATAACTTTGTTACCATATATAATTTATCTAAAATAAAAAATTTGGTACAAAGATGAGACAAATATCTAATTTTTCGTTTTTTTCGGTTTTTCACCCCTGGGGGGTGCTTGGACACCGGTATCGCCAGACGAATTTAGGAGGTCTATATAATGTTAAGTACTATATAATAAAATACTCAGTACATTTTTACCTTTCAATGTTCCATGGAACATGTTTCTAAACGACTTTTTCATATTCTGAGTCTCTACTAGTATGTTGGTTCCATCTTTTAGTCGGGAACTATAACGTGTCCTGTTTAAAGGAGATATTGATGTTACAACGTATTAATCGATGCTGAAAAGGAATATTTAAAAAAGAAAAACGTTAATGTGATATAGTGCTAATGTGGTACAGTTGTTGATAAAAGAGGCATCGCAAAAGGTCATGTATTTCAATGTAAAATAAAAATGTCACCTATAGCAAAACTTCTGCCCGTTTACATTTAAATACGAAATTATTCAAAATAAAAGAGCCATTTTAAATTCATTATTTAACATTTTTGACCTCAGTTTCAATATCAACTATTCCGAAAACATCTAACTCGCAATTCCGCCAAAATATGAAATTTTAGATCATAACGAAGATTAAGTTTTTAGTATCGCCAGGGATTTAAATTAAAAACTTAATAGCCAAATTTCTGTAAATGTGTAAAAAGACTACCAATTGTACAATTTTTACTCCAGCAAAAAAATTTTACCTCATAAAATATAGAAAATTCTAACAATGAGCGAAGAAAATCAAGACAAAGTATATAACATTGCGTATATTATAATATCCATTAAGTGGCTACCAGTGTACTTAAAGATAATATCTTTACAGGAATATGCATGTTATTGTTCATTCAGTACACGACTTGACGTTGTGATGTAGAGATTTTATGCAAAGAAATATAATTATAATCGAATGTTGCCTTGATGTATTTTAAATTTAATATAAATGGTGAGAACACAGTGAACTGTATTAAATACTAGTGAAATGAAATAAATTACGGTATATCACAAGCAGTGGTTTTAATGGAGAAATAATTGATAAAAAAATATGAAATATTTAAGTTTAATCTTGTTATTAAAATTTTGAATATAAAGAATAATAAATGGATAACCGTTTGTTTATTAAAAAATGTATGTCATTGGAAAAAGACATTACAATAGTTACCAAGAAATATACTATAGGGTTATATGGATATATTGTAATGAGTTAATCATACACTTTTCAATAAATTTAGCACTGTACGGAAAATTTTAATAGTGCTATGAAAACTAGTGAAATTTCAGAAAATAATTCTGACACGGAAATCAGGAGAAATACAATCTCAGACAAAAAAATAATGTCGAATGAATTTAATATAAATCTTTGCTAATCTACCAACGTACTTTATGTACCGCAGAATAATATAAATCACACCAAGACCATTGCAATACATATAACTAACAAATTGGTTCAATTAGAACCTATAACTACATCTGAAGTAAATATAATTAACAATTGGAAAGAGTCCAAGGCAATGGCTCCTGATGATTATTCCACAAAAATAATAAACTGGAGCGCGAGAACACTTTCAAAACCGTTAACACATAATATTTCCAAAATAACCAATTTCTAAGTTCCCTGAAAGGCTCAAAAATTATTTCCATGCCGAGGAAAGTTAACGTAAACCAACTTACTACTTACTGAGGAATTAAATTATTATCTACCTTTTAGACTTACTTTAGACTTAGACTACAATTTTTGTCCTTAATGACTGCTTTATGTTTTTATTTACAGAATCATACATGAAACAGAAAAGCAATGGCAATTCTTATGGACCATTCCAAGGCTTTTAGCTGTGTAGACCACGGCATTCTAGAAAATAATATTGAACATTATGTCTTGTGTAATCATTTCAAAAACTACTTTCGTCTTATTTGTATTAAAGGAAATAACCTGTTACTCATTTCGGAGTGTATTGTGAGGAAATGCCTGTTGATATTGGAGTACCACAAGAAAGCGTACTCGGGCACCTGCTGTTTCTACTGTACATTGCTGATTTGAATTTTTTTGTAAATTTTGTCCCGTCTCTTGTCTTGTAGATGGCCTCACAGTATTTGCAGGCGAAACTAATTTGGAAGTGTTAATTTTACTTTACTTTAGGTTATTTTTATTAATACTAGAATAGAAATTCAATGATAAATCAAAATGAAACGTTTTGATTACAGTCCCTCCCTATAGGAGCAAATTATCTCTCTAGTCCTTTATTCCAACACACCGGTAAGACAATTTAAGAGATAAATATTTTCAAACTTCTTGGAATTCAGATTGATTTATCTCTTAACTGGAAATTGCATGAACATATTATTTTAAAATGTACTAGCAACTGTTCTAGTTTAAAAAGACCTTGTCAAATAACTACAACAGTAAAAGCATTTTATTACTCCATGGAATCACGTCTCCTGATGCCATTATTTTTTGAGGTAATTCTACATTAAAACAGGATCTTTGTGTTGCAAAAAGAGCCATGCACTGCCCGTTTGGTCCATACTTCAGATAATCTTGTAAAGAAAAATTCATTGAACAGAACATTTTGATTGCCTGGTTTATATGTGTTTAAAATTTTATAATTTATATATAAAATCATTTTTTGATCTTTTTAGCGAGCACCATAATTACCTACATCATGGCTTGAATTTGCATTATAAAGTTCATAGACTTCAACTCTACACATCCAACTGATATTACGTGACTTCTGTTTTATTCAATAAATTAATTACCGAAGTACAAAATATAGTACATGTTAAAAAAATTGTAGCACCTGCGAAAACTCATCTTACCTCCAATGATTACAGAATATTATTTTGTTGAATATTTCTGTACTTTGGTATGAAAAGGGCCGGTGTCCATTTTTTGTGAATTTTATGTAAGAACTGTTTATAGTCAACAAAAGTCTTGCGTTTCTATTTTTAAAGGCCAGAAGTCCATATATATAATGTTTTAATATATTTCAACTTTAAATAGACGGCTGTTAAAAAGCCTTATGTAGACATGAGACTTTTTCAAATATAATGTATAAGGCGGTGACCGGATGTTTCTATTGAACATCAGGCTTTTTAAATCTCTTCCTGCCAAATGACTAAGATGGTTCTCCAGATTCTGAAGAAGTCAACTTCAAGAGAAACAAAAGGAAAGCGCTGAAATTTTCGGACAAAATCCTCCAACATAGGAATAATAATCTGATTCTTATCACAGAAAAAATGATAACATGATGACACTTTTACAATGGGTTAAAAAGATCCACTATGATTACTATAAGCTTAAGAATACACGGAAACACAAAAGTGTCTAGATCACGTCTCTAGATCGAATATCGTCGTGTGTACAACACCTAGAACACATGTGAACACGCTGTAGAGTAATCTAGCCACAACTCTACTTTTGTGTCTCCGTGTATCCTTAGTCTAAAAATGTACACTACACTATTAATTCCGAAGATGATGAGTGAATAAACTTAAGTTCGTATTATAAAATACAGGTCATTTTATTTTGTCTAGTTGTTTTTGGTATTAAAATTGTATTTGAAACGTTTTATTTTATTTGCTTATCATGTATTAAATACATGCATCATTCTTTAAAATAATAAAATGCCAGATCTTCATGCACAAGAAAACAAAAAATAAATAAAAATAAAGGGCTAGTGTCACTATTTTTTAAAGAAATTTTGCTTTCAAGCCAATTTTAGGAACGAGTTAATTATATAGCATCAATTTATAACAAATGATAAAAATATATTTCCTACATCCATCATTAACAAAGTTACAAGCGTTTTAAAATGGACTTGCCCCACGCTTTTCATTCCAAAGTACAGATTTAATAATTTACAAATATGTAAACTTATCTTGTTTATAATTAAGTATTTATTGACTTATACAATATCATTTCGCATGGCCTATTGGTTTAATAATTGTATGTTATATTGCTATTCTTTATTATGAATTTCTCAAATAGTATTAAAGTTAGTAAACGCTTGCTATATTGCGTTTAATCAAAGTTAATATTCTGGATAGCTTAGTTAATTTAGCCCACTGTTAATGTGCAGAAATTCCTGGCTTTGAAGAGGCTCAACTGCATTTAAGTTGTTGCATTCTCGAAGGAATTTCTGGTCTGTAACGTAATCTGGTCACACTTGGAACAAATCTAATTACTGAACCAATACAGTACATAAGATAAATAACACGTTTTCGTAATAAACTATTAGGAACCATCTTCCCGTGATGCCATTTGGGAATTTAGCGTTTTTTAAAACATAAATAATGGACGAATTATTAGTCATTTTTGAAAGTAATATATATCTTGAAAATATTTGGTTGAAGTTTATAGTTTAACTCAATATTTCATAGAAGTAGAATTAAATATTAATATGAATTATATAATTACGAAGAATGAACCGTGTTTTCAAAGTTAAAATTCTATAGAATATATAATTTTCGACACATGATAATAAGAGACTAAGTACTGTAATTTTTTTCTCAAAGTAAGTAAAAGTCATACTTTAGTAAATTAGATCATTTAATAAATTAACAATTATGATTATATAAAGTTCCCACATTTGTTCACATCTCTTGCTGGGCATTCTGCTTTGTCATATGACCTATACTCACGGAAAAACAGTGAACACAAATTAGTAAAATACACTTATATGATAAGATGTAACTTAGAACTCCCCAACTCGAAAAAACGCAACAAACATAAAAAAATACATTTGTATTGTTTAGTAATCGAGGAAATATACTGTAGAAATTGAGTGTATATTATCATACAGTTTAATTAACAATTAATCTTCAAGATAAATCTTGCGATAAGAAATATTGAAAAAATCAGATAGTCTCGTTACATTTTATGTATTAACATGAGGTTATAAAAATCTGAACTTTTGCGTTTTTATGTGGTACCCGAACCTTCTTATATAATAACTAGAGTAGACAATATACTCTTCGCCAACTTATAGCGCTTTTTATATAATTGTTGAAGATTCTATGGGATACTCTTTGCAGTTTTTTTGTAAATAATAGTAGTTTTAGATATTTTTGTTTAATTACAAAATAAAAAAAAACGTTTTTTTCAAATATAAAATATTAATAACTTTTTTATTTATCGATCGATTTTGTTAAAAAATAATTACGTTCTTTCTCTAGACACACTAACTTACTGTCCAAGTTCCAATACAATCGGGATTTTCGTTCTTAAGTTATCATACTTACAAGAAACGTGATGGCCTGACAGACAGACAGACGGACGGACAGGCAGATGGACGATCAGAGTTCGATCACCGACACAGTGATATGAAAATTATTTCTCTACGAGCAATATTACCGGTTTTAGAAATGTACCGAGCGAATACAATATACACTTAGTTTTGTATTTGTCAAAAGTATAATTAGGCGTTTTGGCCACTTCTCGCACCGACTACCTACTAACTTGTCTTTTCCATTTTGACTACTCTAACCCTTCGATAGTCTTGTGAAGAAAATATGTTGTAACTTATTGTATGTATAATTAATGAAAAAATGGTGGAAGCCTCTAACTTGTAAGTATTGCAAAATCTAACTTGTAAGTATTGAAACAAATTCCTTATAGGATTTTGCAAACAGCAGAAAAAATAACTATCTATGCAAAGTAAAAGAAAAACTACGTGTAAAAATAATAACGCAATCTATGCATTATTTCGATAACCTGAATTCTGGTTATGCTAGCAAATTGAAATCCTAAAATGAATTCGTATAATTTCTTATTTGAAAATTCTCATTCAATAACTAGCATCCACACAATCCCCTACGGCCATACAGATTAAACTAGTATTTACATAACCCCCTACGGTCATGAAAATTTAGTTGAAAATGAGAACAAAAGCCTAAAATAAATGTATTTACCTACCTTGTCTTAAAAAAAATTTCATTCCAGTGGATTAAATTTTCATGAAATCCATCATTCTATTTTTGGAAATACTTAGCCTTTGAAACGTTTTTCGCCATTATTTTGGAGCTCATCACAAAGGCTAAGCATTTTCTTTTAGGTCTCATAGATATATTTTTTCCGCTGTTTGCAAAATCCTATAAAGAATATGTCTCATTACTATAAGCAAACAAATGATAAATAATTCACTTTTAAACATAAGTAGTAACTTTGCAATATTTCAAAACCTTTTAGGAAAATATAACAAGAATAACATGCTTTTTTTAAATTACTAGAAACTATATACTTTTCTTTATTTATTTTAATTAATAGAAAGTTAATAACTAATACTATGATAACACTAAAAAAATAAAAATCTGTATTCTAATATACTTATTCTGTGAATATCGACCCAGGGTGTAATATCCTTCTCTATACTGAATCAATTGTGAACAAATTTCCATAGAAATATGTGCAGATATATTCCATTTTTGTAAAGAAACTTTATCTTTACGAAGAATATACTTGAATGATATTCTCTCTCAGAAATTTAATTTTGAACAAAAAATTATAATATGAAGTTCCTTCCACGCTTTAAGTTCACTCTAGTTCATGCAAACAGCTGACGGTCTCCCGGTTATATCTGTGTTTGGCATGAAATTTGTGTTTCTAGTCAGTAAGTGCTATATTAAAACGTATTTATTTCAGCACAGACATGGCATCTTTCTTGTGTAAATTATTCTTATATTTCTTTCACAGAAACAAACATAGTTCACAAATCAATATAAAATATATTGTACAGGATGATTTGTAATTACAGAGTACTAATTCAGAAGACAATAGTAAGAAAAAGTGTAGTTAGTTAAATAGATCATGGAATTCGTCGTACATTAAGAGTAATACTCTTAGCGAACTCAGCAAAACGGACGAAATTAGAAGAAATGAACAAACTACAATTATCAAGTCTGTGGCGATCCTGAATGAGTTCCTCACGGAAAAAAGTACGATGAAATTACACTTAGTAGAATGTATTTAATTTTTTTTTAAAAGAAACGCCTTTACGTAAAGCTTTATGAAGTGCATCAAAAAATTACGACCTATTTTTTCTTATTTGGAAAGAAATTCGAACATTTTTATTCTGGATTGTGAAGTGCACTAAAATCTACTTTAAATATTAGAAGTTGAATAACGAATTAGGGCATTGCTAGTTGCTATAAAGAGTGGTTAATATTTGGCAACAAGAGTTTTAGGGAAATACACCGGATGAGAAAGCACAACTGGCACCCTTACCTTTATGTTTTGTTGGGTCTTTCTTTAGCTAGGTGGTAGTATAACCGCCAAAACTATATATAAACTCCGACAAACATCCAAATTAGCCGTAAACATATCAGGTTCATAATTATTAACTCTCATAAACATAGTTTGTATGATACATGTGTTCCACTGTCACTGAAAAAAGAAAGTTATTGTAACTTAAAATAACACAAAGATCAACTTCAGTATAGATAACATTATGCTGATTATTATTTGCCAAGATATAGTTGTCTCCACATATTTATTGAAAATAAAAAAGGCTATAAAAACAGGCCATTAACGGGGGCATGAACCACTTTCGTCTATTGCTTTGAAATTGTCCTCTACTTTTTAAGAGTTCTTTGAAGGATGCATCCTGCCTTTTCTCAGTAACCCTAATTTTATCTTTTTAAATAAAAATCAACACAAACGCTGGTTTTAGGTCTAATACTATCTCTATTCTGATAGGTATACACAAAATTCTGTACCATCTGCGTGTCACGAACATTTGTAAAATTAAATATTTAGTAAGACGTCATACTCATTTAGACAAAGCGAAAAGTGTAATAATTATAGCGCATTTTAAAGTTTAAATATAAATATCAGTTGAAATTGCTAAGTTCTGTATCTATTGATAAAAAAAAATCAGAAAAAATAATTTTTTTTAAATGCAAAAAAACTGCGCCGTGTTTCACTTTCCATATTTCCGCAGATTCTGCACATGTTGATAATCAGAAGTAATATATAATATTGAAATCTGAGGTTTTGTTAACTTGACGGGGAAAATTGTATAATATTGACTGAATGGCACTGGTGAATCCCATTTGTTTCTTAGTGAAACGCTCCGAGTTTCTTTGTATTTAGACAAAAAATGTTTTCATCATTTCTCTTTTTTATAAATACATACCGGACTTTTAATTGCGATTTTAATTGATTTCAAATATTTTTGGAGACATTTTTTCATTTTACAACTGGCCTGTCTGACAATTTTTGTTAATTAATGTGAGACTTAATTTTGAATGTGGAGCATCGATGCATCAGGATTAATCAGTGGCATCTCATAATACCTCCTTAAAAAACAACTGAAGTTTAAGATCTCCTCTATGCATAAAAAATTGTCTGTCATTGAAAACATATGCTTCACCATGTCAGACTTAATTTTGTAGCACCGTGACCACATTTTTTAATATGACCGTTGCTAACTAGAAATAAATTATTCCTACAATTCTAAATTAATATTATACATTCCTTTTATATATTGAAATACGTTATTTATCGAATATATGTTTTTTACTATGCCAAACTTAATTTTTAAGCGCCGCTATAACGCTTTTTTTTTAATAAAAATTTCCAGACAGACAAGTTGTAATAGATGGGGAGGTCTTAAACTTCATTTTAAAACAAAAATCAAGGAGGTGTTATGAAGTGTACTTTCATAATAAAAAAAAATCGATAAAGGTATTTACACAGAACTTCCTCGTTATTTGTGCATGGCGGTCACTCTAAAAAATTGGTAATTAAGAAATGACATTGAGAATAATAATCGGAATATAGTTATTGCTATTATTACAACGAAAACTTGATAAGCTTTGGTCAAAAAAATATACAGATTGTTCATCCAACAGCAAAAGTTCAATACTAAATAGCAGGTGCCACATATGGCAGGCTTGCGCAAATACCTTTACAAATGTCCACCATGACTGAATTATTTCTTAGGATGACCACCTTGTATATTTTTCAATCAAAGTATAATAGGTGCATATGCCAGATTTTTGCCGTCTGTTACATTTTCAATAACATTCACGTAATGGAGTGGAAGTATAGTGGTGGTAAAAAAATTTCAATTTTTTTTAATTTTTCAAAAATGTTGGTAAAAAAATTTTCAAATTGTTTTCTTCTAATATAGGTTTAAAATGTCAAACGTAGAAATTTTAAATTAGAGCAAAAAGGAAAGTTTCCTTCTATTCTATAGTAGTGGTAAAAAAAGTTTAAAATTTAAAAATTATATGTATTTTTTTTAAATAGGTTTAGAATGCTATGTTTCCATCTATTCTAGTGTTAAATTTTTTTCCAAATTTATAACAAAATGTTGCAAACATTTTTTTTCCAATATTGGTTTGGAATGTCATGAAACGTGGAAATTTTAAATTTGAGCAAAAAAAATGTTTCGTCTATTCTATAGTAGTGATAAATAGATTAAAAATGTTTTCAATTTTTATTTTTTTTATTTTTTTCAAAAACATTTTTAAATTTGTTTGAATAGTTGTAGAATGCCATGGAAACGTCGCTAGTTTAAATCTGAACAAAGAAAAAAAATTTTTTTAAATAGTAAGTAAAAAAAATTCTAATTTTTCTTTTAAATAGATTTAGAACACCATGAAACGTGGAAATTTTAAATTTGACGAAATAAAAAAAAATTCCATCTATTTTAGTGGAGAAAAATTTTCAAAAATGTTGGTAAAAAAAATTTTCAAAAAAATTTTGTTTGAAACAGGTTTAGAATGCCATGAAACGTGGAAATTTTAAATTTGTAGAAAGAATAAAACATTTTTCATCTATTTTAGTAGTAAAAAATTTTTCAAAAGTGGTAAAAAAATTTTCATTTCATTTCAATTTTTTTTTTTTTTAATTAGGGTTAGAATGCCATGAACCGTGGAAATTTTAAATTTGAAGAAAAAAAATTTTTTCAATTATTTTAGTAGTAAAAAATGTTTCAAGCGTTGGTGAAAAAAATTTTCAAAATTTTTTTTCCCGAAATAGGATAGCGTGTCATGAAACGTGGAAATTTTAAATTTGAGCAAAAAAAATTTTTTTCATCTTTTTAAAAATTTTTTCAAAAATGGTGAAAAAAATATTCAAAAATTTTTTTTCCCAAAATAGGATTAGCGCGTCATGAAACGTGGAAATTTTAAATTTGAGCGAAAAAAAATTTTTTTCACTATTTATTCCGTTTAGACGGTCCACCCTGTATATTTTCCAGTGAAATTTCTACCATTTCTGCGCTGACAGTAGCGTCAACTACCCACCAAATTTGACTGCTCTCCGTCAAGTTATTTTTTAGTAAATGCACCAACAGACAGACAGACAGACAGACAGACTGACGGAATTGAAAAACCTATATTTTCGTAATCTCCGTGATCTGAAACATCAGAATCCGAAAAATCTCGGAGGGTGATTTTTTCTCGAATACAATACTTCCCTTCGGTATGCGAGGGAAGTAATAATTTAAAAAAATGTAGTCTGTCAGATCAATTAACAAAAAGTGTGAGACAGAGAAGTTGTAATAGATAGGAGATATCTTAAACTTCAAAGGTGTTATAAAGTGTACTTTTGGAAAAGAAATGTATTAAAAATTAAGTCTGTCAAATTAATTAGCACAAACTGTTATACAGACCAGTTAATATGGATAGGAGAGATCCTAAACGTCATTTTAAAATAAAAATCAAGGTGTTATGAAGTGCACATTCAGAAAAAAAAATTATGAAAGGTTGTCTGTCAAAATAATTAACAAAAATTGTCAGACAGACCAGTTGTAATACATAGGAGAGATATTAAACTTCATTTTAAAACAAAAATCAAGGTGTTATGAAGCGCATTTTCATAAAAAAATTATTTATAAAAAATTAAGTTTGTTACCTGTCACCTTACAGATGAACGACTCAACAAAATATATATGACAAGGATTTATTAGTATGTATTGTTTACGTCAAATCTTGCACTCAAAATTTCGACTAGTGTTAATTAAGCTAGAGCTTTGAAATGTTGCACGTTTATATAGATCATATAGGGTTTGACGAGCAAATGTTTATCTATCTTATATTGCGATAGAATAAAAATATTAAAAAACATCGACCCACTGAGGCTATGGAACTTAGTGTCTTTACTGTTCAAACAAAAAGTTATGTAAAACAGTTATGACATATTATATTGAATGTTAATTCATTGATCGATAATATTACCGACCTAACAGGAAACACCTTTAATTACCTACGTCTCGCAGGTTTGTTAATATAGTGTAAGAACAGTTAATAAATGGAGTTTATGGTCCAGAAACGTCATAGATTGCGTGAGGTGCGTGATTCCTAAGTGCAATCGGCCTTCCATTATGGGAATAGTTTACTTTAAATATTTATGCAACCCTTTAGCTGTAATGTTCCTTAACGGCCCATCAATGTTCCAACTTTGTTAATTAACTAAAGAGGTTATAAGCGAAGAAGGTATTTAAGGGCTGACTTAGAATGTAAATGTGTGGAAATGTCTAATTTGTCTTTAATGGAAATTAGAAATTTCTCAGGTCGTTTTATGTTTTAACCAAATGAATATAAAGGTCAGTAACCATTAATAAACAATTCTTCGATTCAATACCCAATTGCAAGTTTTTGAAAAATGATTTATTTTGCCTTGTTTAGCAATTATTATTTACAGTTATTGAATAATTTAAAAATTGTTAAAAATGGCGCTTGGAGATACCTTGTTGCGCGGTAAACAAGAGAATAAATAATATCATTTCACTCACAAACAAGAAAACCAAGAAGAGCCAGTCAAAGGAAAGTGTCTTTCGGTCATTTTTAAAAATTTTACTGTTATTCTTTGAACTCCTACAAACAAAAGTCTCCATGGGCACAAAGTTCTAACTATATTTCCGAGAGTTCTACAACTTCCAGAAGTCGCAAAATCTGTGATTTTTGGCATTAATATACTACGAAAGCTGTGCATTATAACTAAGAAACAAAGTATAATATATTACTGAACTTTCTTGTATTGACAAGTTAGACCGAGCTCCCATGACAAAAAAGGTACCCCATCGATCACCTCAAATTTAAAAGGTGAAAATGGTGGAAAACATGTAAATATCATGTTACGCCCGCCAGACCATTAAAAATTTGTTAACTGTTACCTTTTATGAATTTTTGAATTTAACTAAAAAATAATGATTTTACATTTCAAAACACCTGTTTGATATTTAAAAGTGAATTATTTATTATTTGTTTGCTTATAGTAATGAAATATTTTCTTTATAGGATTTTGCAAGCAGTAGAAAGAAAAGCTATCTATGAGAACTAAAGGAAAAACTATATATAAAAATATTAATGAAATCTTTGCATTCTTTCGATAACCCGACTTCTGGTTATGCTAACAAGTAAAATTCTGATTTGCCATTCTCATTTTAACATTAGCATCCAACCTAGTCCCCTACGGCTAAGCAGGCTAAACTAGTATCTACATGATCCCCTACGATATGTAAATTCAGTTAAAAATGAGAACAAAGGCCTGAAATTAATTTATTTACGTACCTTGTCTTTAAAAATTTTTTCATTCTAATGAATTACATTTTCATAAAATCTCATTCAGTTTCTTGGAAATGCTTAGCCCTTGAAACGTTTTTCGTACTTATTGTGGACTCATCAGAAAAGCCTAAAGCCACTCATATCGATGTTCATATCGATGTTCATGCAAAACTAAGACATTTTCTATGAATGGTATAAAATAATTATAATTGACATTGACTGATAAAAAACAACAGATCTTCACCTATCTATTAGCTAACTAGTATTGGAGCCTATATACTTTATGCATATTTAAAAGTGAATAACCAGATAGGTTATCGAAAGAATGCAAAGATTTCATTAATATTTTGATATATAGTTTTTCCTTTAGTTCTCATAGATAGCTTTTCTTTCTACTGTTTGCAAAATCCTATAAAGAAAATGTTTCATTACTATAAGCAAACAAATAATAAATAATTCACTTTTAAATATCCATAGAGTATATAGGCTCCAATACTAGTTAGCTAATAGATAGGTGAAGATCTGTTGTTTTTTATCAGTCAATGTCAATTATAATTATTTTATACCATTCATAGAAAATGTCTTAGTTTTGCATGGAACATCGTTATGAGTGGCTTTAGGCTTTTCTGATGAGTCCACAATAAGGACGAAAAACGTTTCAAAGGCTAAGCATTTCCAAGAAACCGAATGAGATTTTATGAAAATGTAATTCATTAGAATGAAAAAATTTTTAAAGACAAGGTACGTAAATAAATTAATTTCAGGCCTTTGTTCTCATTTTTAACTGAATTTACAAATCGTAGGGGATCATGATGGGTGTGAAATTATCCACATCCACATTTTAAGGTAGGACTATAATCGATAAAGTCGTCGGCTTAGAGATTATTTTTTAAATTCGAAAACAGGTCTTTTAAAATGCCATCATTTTAAATGTTAGACAGTTTCGAAATAGAAATATATACATAGGAAAACATATCAATGCATTGTCAGCCCGTCTGGAAGGGTGAAATGGGGGTTGAAACACTTTAAAAATCAAAAATTTTTTTAGCCACGGTAGAATTCTAATTCCAACGTAGATTAATTAAGCACAAAAAAACGCATCAGAAAAATGCATCGAAATTTTTTGTCAGCCCGTCTAGCAGGGTGAAATGGGGGTTGAAAGGCATTAAAAAAATCAGCAATTTTTTTAGCCACAGTAAAATTTTAATTTTAACGTAGATTAATTAAGAACAAAGAAACGCATCAGAAAAATACATCGAAATCATTTGTCAGCCCGTCTAGCAGGGTTAAATGGGGGTTGAAAAGTATTAAAAATCAGCTATTTTTTTAGCCACAGTAGAATTTTAATTTTAACGTAGATTAATTAAAAACAAAGAAACGCATCAGAAAAATGCATTGAAATCATTTGTCAGCCCGTGTAGCGGGGTGAAATGGGGGTTGAAATGTATTAAAAAATCAAATATTTTTTTAGCCACGGTAGAATTTTAATTTGAACGTAGATTAATTAAGAACAAAGAAACGCATCAGAAAAATGCATTGAAATCATTTGTCAGCCCGCGTAGCGGGGTGAAATGGGGGTTGAAATGTATTAATAAAACCAAAAATTTTTTAGCCACTGTAGGATTTTAATTCTAACGTAGATTAATTAAGAACAAAGAAACGCATCAGAAAAATGCATTGAAATCATTTGTCAGCCCGTGTAGCGGGGTGAAATGGGGGTTGAAATACATAAAAAAATCAACTATTTTTTTAGCCACTGTAGAATTTTAATTCTAACGTAGATTAATTAAGAACAAAGAAACGCATCAGAAAAATGCATTGAAATCATTTGTCAGCCCGTCTAGCAGGGTGAAATGGGGGTTGAAAGGTATTAAAAAATCAAATATTTTTTTAGCCACGGTAGAATTGTAATTCTAACGTAGATTAATTGAGAACAAAGAAATGCATCAGAAAAATGCATTGAAATCATTTGTCACCCCGTCTGGCAGGGTGAAATGGGGGTTGGAACGCATTAAAATGGGGGTTGAAATGATTTAAAAAATCTACTATGTTTTAGCTACGGTAGAATTTCAGTTTTAATGTAGATTAAGTAAATTTCTACCGGGGTGAAAAAAATAGTTGATTTTTTAATGTATTTCAACTCCCACTCTATCCTGCTAGACGGGCTGACAAATGGTTTCAATGCATTTTTCTCATGCGTTCTTTAGTTCTAAATTAATCTACGTTAAAATAAAAATTCTACCGTGGCTAAAAAAATTGCTGAATTATTAATGAATAGTTGATATTTTAATGTATTTCAACCCCCATTTTACCCCGCTGGACGGGCTGACAAATGATTTCAATGTGTTTTCCTGATCCGTTTCTTTGTTCTCAATGAAACCACATTAGAAATAAAATTCTACCGTGGCCACAAAGAAAGTTGATATTTTAATGTATTTCAACCCCCAATTTACCCCGCTGGATGGGCTGACAAATGATTTCAATGCATTTTCCTGATGTGTTTCTTTGTTCTCAATGAAACCACGTTAGAAATAAAATTCTACCTTGGCCACAGAAATAGTTGATATTTTAATGTATTTCAACTCCCATTTCACCCTGCCAGACGGACTGACAAATGATTTCAATGTATTTTTCTGATGCGTTTCTTTGTTCTTAATTAATCTACGTTAAAATTAAAATTCTACCGTGGCTAAAAAATTGCTAATTTTTTAATACTTTTCAACCCCCATTTCACCCTGCTAGACGGGCTGACAAATGATTTCAATGCATTTTTCTGATGCGTTTCTTTGTTCTTAATTAATCTACGTTAAAATTAAAATTCTACCGTGGCTAAAAAAATTGCTATTTTTTTAATACTTTTCAACCTCTATTTCACCCTGCTAGACGGGCTGACAAATGATTTCAATGTATTTTTCTGATGCATTTGTTTGTTCTTAATTAATCTACGTTAAAATTAAAATTCTACTGTGGCTAAGAAAATAGCTGATTTTTAATACCTTTCAACCCCCATTTCACCCTGCTAGACGGGCTGACAAATGATTTCAATATATTTTTCTGATGCGTTTCTTTGTTCTTAATTGATCTACGTTAAAATTAAAATTCTACTATGGCTAAAAAAATTGCTGATTTTTTAATGCCTTTCAACCCCCATTTCGCCCTGCTAGACGGGCTGACAAATGATTTCAATGCATTTTTCTGATGCGTTTCTTTGTTCTTAATTAATCTACGTTAAAATTAAAATTCTACTGTGGCTAAGAAAATAGCTGATTTTTAATACCTTTCAACCCCCATTTCACCCTGCTAGACAGGCTGACAAGTGATTTCAATATATTTTTCTGATGCGTTTCTTTGTTCTTAATTGATCTACGTTAAAATTAAAATTCTACTATGGCTAAAAAAATTGCTGATTTTTTAATGCCTTTCAACCCCCATTTCACCCTGCTAGACGGGCTGACAAATGATTTCAATGCATTTTTCTGATGCGTTTCTTTGTTCTTAATTAATCTACGTTAGAATTAAAATTCTACAGTGGCTAAAAAAATAGTTGATTTTTTTATGTATTTCAACCCCCATTTCACCCCGCTAGACGGGCTGACAAATGATTTCAATGCATTTTTCTGATGCGTTTCTTTGTTCTTAATTAATCTACGTTAGAATTAAAATTCTACAGTGGCTAAAAGAATAGTTGATTTTTTAATACATTTCAACCCCCATTTCACCCCGCTACACGGGCTGACAAATGATTTCAATGCATTTTTCTGATGCGTTTCTTTGTTCTTAATTAATCTACGTTAAAATTAAAATTTTACTGTTTCTAAAAAAATTGCTGATTTTTTAATGCCTTTCAACCCCCATTTCACCCTGCTAGACGGGCTGACAAAAAATTTCTATGCATTTTTCTGATGCGTTTTTTTGTGCTTAATTAATCTACGTTGGAATTAGAATTCTACCGTGGCTAAAAAAAATTTTGATTTTTAAAGTGTTTCAACCCCCATTTCACCCTTCCAGGCGGGCTGCCAATGTATTGATATGTTTTCCTATGTATATATTTCTATTTCGAAACTGTCTAACATTTAAAATGATGGCATTTTAAAAGACCTGTTTTCGAATTTAAAAAATAATCTCTAAGCCGACGACTTTATCGGTTATAGTCCTACCTTAAAATGTGGATGTGGATAATTTCACACCCATGGGATCATGTAGATACTAGTTTAGCCTGCTTAGCCGTAGGGGACTAGGTTGGATGCTAGTGTTAAAATGAGAATGGCAAATCAGAATTTTACTTGTTAGCATAACCAGAAGTCAGGTTATCGAAAGAATGCAAAGATTTCATTAACATTTTTATATATAGTTTTTCCTTTAATTCTCATAGATAGCTTTTCTTTCTACTGTTTGCAAAATCCTATAAAGAAAATGTTTCACCTGTTTGATATTTTCTCAATTTGCGGTAAATAATGAATCATTTAAAAAAATTGGTCTGTCTGACAATTTTTGTTAATTACTGTTAATCGTCCAAAATAGCGCCCTTGCCTTATCCAATTAGTCTTTCAATTATTTTCAAAACAAGGATGTGAGGTTTATGAGTTTAAATACTTTAGTTTGACATATGCATTACTTCAGTAACGTATAATTTGGGTCAGAGTAACACTAAAAGTATCTATAATTTTTTTCTTAGGGCGCCCCCCTACGGAGATATTACCCTTTAAAGGTTACAAGAAGGTTCAAGAAGGTTTTTTGCCTGTCCTTCGAAACCGTTCTATCGATTTTAATAAAATTTGGACTGTGTACATATTAAATGGGTGTATTTATTCCAGAAATATGGCGCTCTTCGAATCTTGACTAGGAAGCCAATTGTGGAACACCCCTAATGCTTTTTACCCCTTAGTATTGACATAAATTAGTTTTTGAAAATTAGGATCACATTTTTAAATTCCTTAAACAATTTTCTAAAAAAACACATTCTTTTTTGATATTGATAAAGCGACCCCTTTTTTGAGGAAAATAAATTTACTGATAAGGGACTAAGGAATACTAGTAATATAAACTATCACATGATACCTGTGAGAAAACAATTAAATAAATTTAATCGTCATATTTGAGCGGAAAATAATAAGTAAGCTCTAAGTAGTGCTGTGATAGTAGTTTATTGATATGGCAAATTTTTCATCTGGTGAATATATAGACATGCAACTTATGTATGAAATTATAATACAAATAAATTCATTTTTAAGTTTAATGAAAAGTTAAAAGAGTTTGTTACTAAACTAAATCACTATGTGCCTGGAAATATAGCTATCCTAGATGTAAACAAAGGTCTTAAACAGTGCCTAACTAAAAGTGAAATAAGTGGTGAAATTGTTAAAATTATCAAATCAATCATCGTGATAGATGAGGATGTGCCACAAGTGTGTGCAAGGGAGAACGATGTTGCCACATCTCTTTTGGAGGTAATTTCCATGGCTACTTTAGAAAGCAACAAGTCTGATGTAATTTCAAGCGATGTCAGTAGTATAAATAAAAGTGTGAGTAATTTTTTATATCCCAGACTTTCACAAATAAATGTAATGTGAAGTCTGATTTAATTACAATTGCACATGTAAACGTACAAAGCTTAACGAATAAACTCAACGAGGTTGAGTTATTTAGTAATGACAAAAATGTTGATATCTTATGTATATCCGAACATTGGAAAATATTAGTACTGTAGTATGTTGCATTTATAGGCCTCCAAATGGAGACGTAAAAATTTTCTTTAAAAATTTAACAGCTACATTAGATTATGCAACCAAAAGATATGACTTTCTGGTACTTTGTGGAGATCTTAATATTAATATGCTTGACAAGTCTCTGAATACAAAAATACTATGTGACTTGTTTGAATCTTATCAACTGAATGTCACTACAAATGAGCCGACACGAATCTTTAAAAATATAAATGGACACATAAGTTCCTCCTCATTAGATTACCTAGTAACAAATATATCATATTTTAAATATAATGTTGAGCTATATAATCCTTTGATAGCAGATCACATGGCTCATATACTCTCACTAAACACTGGATTTAGTAATGAAGTCAAAACAATAGATAAGTATAGCAAAAAAAGAATCATAGGGGCAGAGAATATACAAGAATTAAACTGGCGGTTGAGTATGATAAACTGGGACTACTTATACTACTCAGATGTAAAAAATGCTTTCAGTTTATTTATTGAAGATGTAACTTGGTGCCTAAACGTGTCCTGCCCTCTTATATATAATAATAATAAAAATAAAACAAATAATGCTCCAAAAAATAAACCATGGATAACAAACGATCTGATATTAGAAGGTCAGAAACTTAGATATATATACAACAAAATGAAAAATAGCAGGGACCAAGGCGATTTACTTGAATATAAACAAAACAAGAAGGCACACAGAAAAAATATTAAAACGGCGAAGCAAAACTTTTACAGACTTAAAATAATAAAATCGGTGTCAAATAGGTTTGCTTCTTATTTTTCTACAGTAGCATCAAATTCCATAGAGAGTAACTTTGGCTATAATATATCTTTACCACACACTTTATCTGCCTGTAACAATAACTCCATTTATTTTTATGATGTATCTAAATCTGAACTCTTGGATGTTATCAGAGAGTTAAAAAATAAGAAATCGGCCGGGTTAGATGGATTGACTGTGTCTATTTTAAAGAGCATTTCGTTAAATATTGTTGATCAGTTCCTGTATCTTATTAATAAATCAATCCTCGAAGGTTACTTTCCTTTTGAATATAAAACTTCCTCCGTAATCCCAGTATTCAAACAAGGTAATGAGAATGATATTGCAAATTATCGTCAAATCACCTTAGTGTGTGTAATGTCCAAAGTTATTGAAAAACTTGTATCAAATAGAATCATGTTATATTTAGACAAGAATGATATCCTGACCGAATACCAGTATGGATTCAGACCAGGAAGATCGATAGAGAGTGCAACTGCTAAATTGTTTGATTTTATCTACCGTGAAATTGATAACGGTAAGCATGTAGTGTCGATCCAATTTGATTTCTCAAGAGCATTTGACTCTGTAAACAATGATATACTTCTTAGTAAACTAGAAACTATAGGAATAAGGGGAAAGTTATTAAACTGGATAAATTCATATATGGAAAACAGAAAATTCATAGTAAAATATGATGAGGCTGAATCCGATGTATATGATGTCATGTTAGGTGTCCCCCAAGGATCAATACTGGGACCATTGTTATTTGCTATATATATAAACGATCTTCCTCGTCATATAAAAAACGGCTTCACAGTCATGTATGCGGATGACACAACTGTTTCTGTATCTGCTATAAATAGTATTGATCTACAGGCAGCTATTGACAGTGTTGTTGACGATATGAATGAATGGTGCAATAGAAATAAACTAATACTAAATGAAAAAAAAACGGTATTTCTAAATTTCAACCCAAGAAAAATTATCTCATTAAATTCGTTACCTCTAAGCGCCACTTCCAAATTCTTAGGAACATATATAGATAGCTCATTGTCATGGGAACCTCGGGGTAATCACGTATGCAGCAAATTAAATAAGGCATATTTTGCAATACTGCAACTAAAAGACACTCTAAGTGAGGAGGGACTTATGGATGTTTATTATGCCCTAGCATACTCTCACTTGTCACTAAATATATGTATCTGGGGGAGGTCTAACCAGTTATATAGAATGTTTGTATCACAGAAACGGATTATAAGGCTGACATTTAATCTGAATTATAGAGAAAGTTGCAAAAGCACGTTCATTTCAAAGAAGATCCTAACTGTACCCTGCATCTACATATACAAATGCTTAACATACGCAAAAACAAACTTGCAGGAATTTAAAACCCTTGATGATAGCCACACTTACAATACGAGACACGGGAGGCTTCTATCGATTCCACGGCACAAAACAACTAAGTTTAAAGAATCTCTCCACTATAATAGCATAATACTGTATAATAGCCTCCCTGAAAACGTCAAAAAGTTGCACGTATCCAAATTTAAAATTGAAATAAAAAAATTACTTTTAGAAAGAGCCTATTATAATGTTGAGGAATTTTTAGCTTACTGATTATGATAAAAATTATTATCTAGAGTGTAATGTAATAATGGTTGATTAGTCGTTATATATTAGATTAGGTACCTATTATTTTTAAACAAGTGTAAATTAGACCATTACAGGCTTTAATATAGTTTAGTTAGTGTGCGATGTCCTACATCAGAACTCGACGATATACATTTTTATTATCTGTTCCTCTTTCTCTTTTGTAAATAATTTTTAACTACAACATTATATATTTTAATATAGATAATAGTTGTTGTGTGATGTCTTATACAATAACTGTGTAGTGTATATTTCGAAAGTGGTATATGTAATCTACACTTAAATCTTTGTTTTCTTTTTATACTTGTTTTATACATTATAAACTGCTCTTGTACCTGACTTACCATATGTACATAAACTGTATTCTACATGGTGAATAAATATGTCTATGTCTGTCTATGGACTTGCCGCCGGTAGTAGTTCGGAAGTCAGACGGCTTTATGGGGAACACTTTCCTAATATAGTTATTCCAAACTGGTAAACTTTTGAACGGATAAATCATCGAGTACGAGAAACAGGTAGATATCCATCTTAGCAATAAAAAAACAAAACAATAAAAAATAAATAATAAATAACTATTTAAAAAAATAATCCTATTAATTTATAAGGACCCTGAAACCGAAACGAGGAGGTGAAGGTGGTCTTAGAACTATTCGTACAGTTGTACTAGAAGAAGCTGTATTAGATACTGTTGCTGAAGACTCATCAATAAGCGTTAGGAAGCTCTCAGCGCAATTTAACACTTCGAAAATGGTGGTTCATAGTATATTGAAAGAACATGTTCTCCATCCTTTCCACATCCAAAAAGTTCATGAAATGTCCCCTGGCGGCTATCGTGCTCGAGTTCAATATGCTAAATATTTCCTGCAAAAGCAAGAGGAAGATGGATGAAGCAGGATTTCGCAGGAATGGTGTAATAAATTCTCACAATCTGCATAGTTGGAACGATGAACATTCTCATGCAATTATTCAAACTCATCACCAACGGCAATTCCAAAGTAATGTTTGGGCAGGAATAATTGGAAATTATTTAATACGGCCATAGGGTTTTGGAAAATCGTTTAAATGGAGAAAATTACTTAAGGTTTCTACAAGAAAATTTAGATGGTTTATTGGAAGATTTACCATTAGCAACTATAAGAAACATGACGTACATGCATGATGGAGCTTCTTCTCATTTCACCATCACAGGGAATATTTAGATAAAAAATTTCCCCACCAATGGATTGATCGAGGAGGTCCATTACCGTGGCCTCCTCGTTTTCCTGATCTGAACCCATTAGATATTTTCTGGGGTCATCTAAAAAATTCACGAGATGTTACAAAGAATCACTACTCAATATAAAGCCATTCGGAACAACCCTGGTATACTATTTTAGGTTCAGCGATCCAACTTATCGCCCTTACGAGAATCTATACTTGTACAGGGTGCTAACATCGAACATTGATCGTAGTTATGTAGTTATTGTAGTTATATGTGTAATGTAGTTGTAGTATGTAGTTACGTATTGACGAAATGCCAGTCTTTGTCCGTTATCAGTAAAATCATGTTTTCTCAAAAACGGATCGTTTTATCCATGCCAAACACGATTTTTTTTTAAGAAAATTGTTTAAAAAAAATGTGACCTTAATTTTCAAAAATTAATTTATGTCAATGCTTAGGGGTAAAAAGCATTAGGGGTGTTCCACCCCTGACTTCCTAGACAAGATACGAAGGGCTCCATGTTTCTGGAATAAAGATACCCATTTAATATATACACAGTCCAAATTATATTAAAATCGTGTAGCATTTGAAAAAGCTACATTAATAATTTCAGTTTGAATACTGTAAATTAACCTTGATTAGTTCACTTGTTTGAGTATGCAACCCACGATCTAGAATCCGATAGTGGATGGCTGCCTATCTTGATGAGAAATTGTGGGTAGTAAACACGTTTTCTTTTAGCATAATTTCGAGATAGAGGTGTTACTCACATATTCTTGTAGTGGAAATATTACATAATCGTGTAATTCAGTCTTTAAATTGCAAAGTCCTTTGTTGGCGCATTTTTATTGGCTAGAGAAAGAGTTCTCTAGATGCTCAAGTTGGCAACACTGAGAACAGGAGAACTGTAGAGTACATTTCCAGCTGGGGATTCGTTCTTCTGCAGCGACGAGATTAGCGGAATGGCGGCGGTCCCGGTTTTGTAGTGAAGAATTTGGGTTTTACATCGCTGAAACTGAAAAGGGATTTGATTTGATGTACCCAGTGTTTCTTTACCGTCCTGCCAGAAGCATTTTGTAAATTTCAGGAAGGAATTCTGTTGCTTGTCGTAATCTGATCGCTACGCATCTCGTGAGGTTATGTAATACTCTCTATATGAGGTGAGCCTTCATTTTACTTAGTTTAGTGTTTTATTTAGTTCTTATTTATTGTAATTATTACAGAGTGTTTTGGAGAGGCTTATGTTTGGTATAAGCACATGTTTTGGAGGGGTATATGTGTTTGGAGAGGCATGTATTTTTGGAGAGGCTTACAATTGGGATGAGCACATGTTTGGTGCTGTAATTTTGGTTACGTAAGGGGGCCCAGTATTGTTAGAGGAGTAATAGAAGGAAGTCTATTACTCAGACATTTGGTTCTATGTGGGTCCTGCTGACATCTAGAGAAGTCTTGGTTGGAGAGTTGTTCGCAGCAGTCTCCAAGTGTTTTGGGCAGAGTTTTGGGAGTGACACGGAGTCGCAGTTGCAGCCAACGTCGAGAACATCTAGAAAAGTGGTGACGAGTCCCGTTGCAGTCGTCACAGAAAATGCCAAGGCCTTAACCAGGTTTTTTGTTCATTTTAGTCAAATATTTTAAAGAAAATATTATAGTTAATTCAGTGGTTTTGTTCGTATGTTGAAGTCAATTATACCACAATCTTGCAACTATAAATCAAGCTCTAAGTTTATGTGTAGAATGATGATACATTTAAGAGTTTTACTGTAAAACACCCATGGTACCGTGAGATGTTAATTCGCCTACTATTATGTCACGCATATAACATTCAATTCATGGTAAATCTTTAACTCGTCGTTGTAAGTCATAACTCATAGTTGCATATTGGCAAACTCGTAGTTGCAAGAGAATCTCAATCAGAGATCTAAGTTTGAATTCAAATCAAGTTTTTTGATCAACTGTGTAGAATTTCTTTAATGCGTATGAACCACGATTGGGTAAGGTTTGAAGTTTTTTTTGTTTTTACTCTTTACTGTTGTACATCTCGTGTGTGTTGTAATAAATGTCTATTGTCTACATGTTCTTATTATTTGCACTGGTACACCTGATATTTGTTTAAATTTTGAAGCTTTATAGAGTAAAGTAAGAGTTTTGAGATCATAGTTTTGAGAATCCATCGCATGGTTGCTAGTAACTTAATTTTGTTCCGTGCTGGCAAAATTATTTAAATTACATTACGTAACATACAGCCGGTGGCGCCCTTTTGAGTGTCCACACACAATCCTAACCCACGGCCTATGCTCTCCACCAAAAATCGGCTGCCGTTCGCATCGGAATAACATGTTTTAATATTTAGGTATCAAAATACGTTACAATCGATAAAACGGTTTGGAAGTAACAGGCAAAAAACCTTCTTGAATATGTAACATTTAAAGATTAATAACTCCATAGGGGGGGCGACAAGAAAAATAATTATAGGGCACTTTTAGTGTTATTTTTATCCAAACTATACGTTCCCGAAGTATTGCCCCATAGTGGCGGGACACCCTGTATGGTTGTACGACTTCTGCACAAAATGAAGACAATATTGAACGGTCTCCAGGTTATTGGTATGTGTCCCACAAGTAGGCAAAATCTCAATAAATAATACAGGTGTCCCCATCAGTACATCCACAATCTATTGTACTAGAGCCGAATGGATATTTCTGAGTTGAGTCAATTTGAATGGCTCGAATGTCGATATCCCAATATTCCGCGTGCCATCATCCCTGGCGTGTTCTTGCGGTCTTCAGCAGTTGTCTCTGCCCTAAATTTCATCGTCCAGGACTTCCCTTCCAAATTATCTTACACTTTTTGGGAAAGTCTGCGTGTGCTGCTACTGCCGGTAGTTCTCAATAGTTCCACTAGACCTCCAGTTATCTTTCTTCTGCTCACCTGTTAAGCTCTTGTAACTATGCTGGTCTCATTTGTAGATATATGTCAGCTGATACATTAATAGCCAAGCTATTGAGCAGCTTTCGCGTTTCCATATGAACCCACTTAATTCCTTGCAACACCAACATCTTTACTACTATTCACTTTCATCATTTTGTTTATTCTCCCGGGTATCCTAAATACTTTGAACGTTTTTGGTTCTTACAATGTATGATTTTACAATTATCATTTATATATATCATTAAAAATGTCTTCTGTATTTAACAAAGTATAAGTATTCATTCATAATTCAAAAAAGTTTCCAAGGTTATAAGGTGGAATTCTGTATGACTATCATCAGCATTAAAGTGGTAGAAAGTCCCAAAGTTGTCGAATATTTAGTCGCAATAAGTCCACAGTATCTAACCTAAATAATTATAACGAATTTTGAATTTGTTGCACACAATTTTCAGAATGGATATGCGGATGGGGCGACACATCTACCCAAAAATGCAATAGAAGGTGTAATTTATAGATTATTACAACTTATATAATGACTCTTTTTAGTTCAGCTTTATTCTGGTTTAAAACATATAGAATTTAGTTTTTACAGCTTACAATCTAGATATATAATAAATAATAACTTTTAAGGCTTTTGATATTACGTTTTATATTCATAATGCTATATTTAGTTGTAACTATTCAATAAAGCTTGAAGCTTCAGTTAAATCCGTGGAAGTGATAAAAAAAGACGCTTGTTTCAAAAAACCATTATACCACCAGGATATTTTGTAAAATTCAAAAGACCAACAAAATTCGTAATTTTGTTGCTAATATACTACCCATTTCTTAATTTCGTTTGTGTATGGTTACTTTAAATATGTAATGTTTTGCGATTAATATCGCGAATGACCGTTACGGACAACTCCGCCATAAATTAGAAAAATCTTAACACTATTTTTCAACTGTACCATAAAGACACCTGAACATTCTCATGAAAATAAGAAACTTATATAATTCCTATTTTTTGCATTATTATAATTCTCAATTATTGCTGTCATTACATATTAGATATTTACAATAATTTCTAAATTATTTTTTCCTAAAATGTTTTGTTTCCCTGTAAAGAAAATAGAAATTTGCATATAAAAAACCAAAATTGATCTTTGGATGACCTTGATGTACTCCACCAAACTTTAAGAGTTATTTAATTCCACTTTTCAAATGATGAAACTTTTGTCTGAAACATATTTCTCGAAAATTCTTTATTTTCAAGTTATTCGCCCTTTCCAATTCAAATGCCCCACCCGGTATAACTTACAAGTAGATTTAGTTTTTATGCCCGAATGTAGAGTATCATATATTTTTGTAATTTATAATTGCAAACAGTGATATTCAACCGTTTGTAAAGTTGAGTACGATGGACGGGGGAGTTAGTTTGCCTCTAAATCTAACATTAAGGTTAAATGTCAGTCCCAAATGTGGCTTTTTGTACAAATATCTTGGAGCTTTACTATCTATAATTTTATGAAGCAAACAAGCAGAGTGCAATATTCGTCGATTCGATATCCTAAGCCAGACAATTTTATTTAGTTTATAAAAAACATTTTTTTGTTTCCTTATTCCAAATATTAATGTTAGGCTTGCCTTTTTAATCGTCTAGATTCTGAGAACATCAGAAAAATCGATCAAACAACATAGTTATTGCTTTCAGTATAATGCTTAATGCAATAATTTTGTTGTTTTAGTACATACTATTATTTGGTATATAGTAGAATATTAAACAATTCCTTTAGAGGGAAACACTATCATAGAGGTACTCTCTTTAACAAGGAACATTGGGTACAAACTTTATTTATTTCCTTCGCACTAAAAATACATGATATGCGCAAGTATTAGGCATTAATACTGAGAATGTGTGGAAATGTTGTCAAGTTGTCACCACTTTACAATATGTCTTTCATACACTTTTACCGTACCTACACGATTGTTGTCGTAGACATATGAGTAGCATTTTTGTTGAGAGCATTCTACTATTTACAAATTTCTCACATTTATTTTTACAAAAACAAGAAGAGACAAGAATCACATCCAATTCTTTAGTAAAACTAAGCTAGTTGTTTCAATTGATAGTGTTATAATAAATATGTGTGTAGTGAATTCCAATGAAAACTGTCCACCCTGAATAAATTTGGATATATTGATTTTTGCAAGAATGCAAAAGCACGCCAAAAAGATGGATATACCTTGTTATGAATACACCTAGAATTAGTAGACCAGGCTAGATAAGGGTTGGACAACAAAAAAAGTTATTTTTTCGAATTTTCCGTATTTATTAAAAGTAGAAGTAAGAACAAAAAAAAATAAGCCCTGTCCAAACGATAGAGATCTTTTATGAAAAATCGCAGTTGAAAATTCCACTTATTTTTTTTCTATAAATTAAGCAACAACCGTTGAATATTTTGATCCACAAAAAACACAAAAAATAGGGCTTATGTGGGACACTAAGTGGTATACTTTGACCTAGTTTGACCTAAGTCCAATTATTTTTGTATACGAAAAAAAAATTGTAGGATAAAAACGCTTTCCACAATAGCTGTAGACCTCTTTATTACCTACAACGTTTACATTTAACTTGTTTCGATGGGATGCGTAGTGTAGCCAGAAATCGCAATAACCGTTTTTCACCCCTAAAAATCCACCCCATTCCACAACAGAAAATGGCAAGTGGTTCGGACTATTATTTCTTCTTTAGTTGTGATATGTTCCAAAATATTCTGCTATCAGTTTGCTGTAACGACTTATTGTTATTATTTTTCTTAATTCTGACACTTATCTAGCCTGGCCTATAGCTCCAACCCCTCACCCCAAGAGCAAACCCTACACTTTTTAAATGAAACACCCCAACATCATTAAAATCTCCTCAATGGGTTTATTATAAATGTATAAAATGTGGAGTCTAAAATAGAGACGTGATGCTTGTCCATACATCAGAAAATAAATTACAACAACTTTTAGGCATCCCAAGAAATAAAGCTGAATAATTGAAAGTTTAGGAATTTACGAGATATATTGCAAGGGTGGTAATTTCAACTATGTTGGACAAACGCAACGCTCAATTACAATTATGATCAAAGAGCATACGGTCCATATAAAATAGGAAAGAGTTGAAAACCTAATTAAAAACACATAATAGAGAGTTGGGTTCTTTAACAGCTTAGAAATTGCATAATGTAAGCTTAGTACTTTATTATTTAAGAGGTAACGATCCGTCAGGATAACACCGAGTCTAGATGGAAGTAGATGTAGAAGTTGAAATCATTCAACCAAGACACTAGTTTAGTAGGATACATTCTTGTTCAGTTTTGTACATCTCCAGATGATGCCGTAATGGTTGGCGAAATGCGCGTCATATAAAAGTATGCAATTAAGTATTTTGGTATTTACCAACACTGTTACTATTGCATTCGAAGATTCTTAATGCCTCATTCTAAAGATAAATATTGATCTAAAGCAATATTTACACTTTTCCAAAAACATTTACGCCTACTTTTGTACAGTAATATTAGTAAAGTAACGGATACGGGCCATAGCAAACAACTAAATTAATTCTTTCGTCACTATTATAAAACTCAATTTAGGAAAATTCATTTCAGAAATTGTATCACACCTGAACATCTAATTTATTCTTACTCCAGGCACAGTTTTCGTCCTCCTTCTAGAAATAATTCAGGCCGTCGCTGCATGAGGCATCAGGGATGCATAATATCCCATCTTGGTGTAAAATAACTTAGCGTTGGAAGCGGCAGAGGAGCGCTACAAACTAATTAAGAATTTCTACACGAAGGCAAAAGGTAATAAATTTTTATTTAAAATATAATTAGGTTCTGGAATAACTATAATCCTTGGCTCTTAATTTACATAGAAATTTCAATATGTAACGACTCGATCTATATTATATGGATCTAGTACTTTTATTAAGTCGTAAGGTCTGGAGAAACACAACGTAATTATTTGTGAGCACGATAGTCAATTTTAAGTTAAACACACACATTTTTAAGATTGACCATATAAACAACTAACCGTATTTATCAGATTGAAAACAAATTTAAACTTAGTAATCAGTATTCATGTTCAACGTTTTAAATTTATGTTGCTGTTTTAAAAACACATATATCACACCAAACAAAATATTGTGTTAAGCACATTTTACCTTTGAAATATCTTGATCCTAAATTACCACCTAGTCGATGTAAAATAAAATAAGTAAAAACGCCACTTGTATCGACCGAGTTTAAAGCAAAGATCAGTGAAGAATTATTGTAAAACGATAAGTCCACGTTGATTATAAATCAAAACTACGACTACTACTGCTATTACTAGTGCTCTACGTTTATTTCTTTTCCTAGTTTTTTGGTTTGTTCTAAATATTTTCTGGAAAATTCAAAAATATATATAAAGTTAGAGGCTATTCAACAATATATATTCGGTTTTGGGAAGGGGTAACCGAAGATGTGAAGTGAACAATAGAGCGGAGAGGGCGAGGGGTGGCTCACTGTCTGAAATTCTGTACACCATATTACTGTTGGTATTATATTACCAACATTACCGAGATATTACTGACAATACTAAAATATTACCGACAATACCGAGATATTACCAACACTACCGAGATTTTACCAACAATACCGAAATATTACCGACAATACCATAATATTACCAACAATATCGACCTATTACCGACAATACCGAAATATTACTGCATGATTTGCAAAGAATACATAAAAAGACTGACCTCGATACTGAATTTTAAACTCTGAATGATTAATTTCAATAAGCTGTACTTATATGAATATTACTTACCAGACTACTTATAATACAACTTGCAAAATTGAATTAAGATAAATAATTATTTTAAAATGTGTGATGGTACATAAAAACAAGGAAAAAATGAGTATTTTTTATATATTTATTATACGAGTAGATATTTCAAAATAATTTGAAAACAACAATAAAACTCTCAATAAACTACAAATAAGGAATAAACAAAACATAAAAATATAAACATAGAAAATATATACTTTAGGTATTCGAAAAAATGTATTAATTGAAAAATAAAATGTTTTTCGTATATAAAAATTAAGTATTCATGGATTTTATCATACTGTAGAGTGAAACACTTTTAAATTTTTATAGAAGCGTATTGTAGATTTCGGTGTAGATAGATGCCATTTTGTAACGAAGTGTTTTCTTTCCGATGCCAAAAATGCAATTTAAATAAATAATTATGCCTCGTTACTTGTTCCACTTATGGTCGAAAACTAGGTATTGTAAATTATTATTATAGATTCCTCCTAACTGAGCTAGCTTAAACCGCGGAACAGAATTCTACTTTATACAGAAACTGTAACGAATCCGTCCGTGAGAGGGCTATCTGCAATATTAAAAATAATTACAAAATTTGCCACGCTCGGCGTTTGGTCAGACCAGTGGTAATCATTCTCATTAAACCATATTTGAATGCCAATTCCGATTTGTGTGCTTAATAGTAAACTACGCGGTTGTATTCCGAACCGACGATGCAGTAAGTATACACCTGGGTATACACCTTATACAATCGCCACCTTTTCTTGTCGCTGTTTTTATAGTAACACAGATAAGACTAATTCACTAAAATGTGTATATTAAAGCGATAATTTTAAAATAATATCCGATTGAATGTATCACTAAATCTCTTTTAACTGTAGGTATCCGCTCTCATTTATCATTTTCCCTTTTTTTATATATTAACCAACTACTAATACAGCCTAGCTTCTTTTTTAGTGTAATTTCTATTTAAAATCGAAACGTGCCTCGTGCTCTACTCAAATTTCTGATTGTACTTTCACAGTAAAGCAGCTTGTTCGTTTTTGTTCCACTATGGAGATACTTCTCCCGCTGTCGAACGCCAAGCTAGGAACGTTAAATACTAGATGCAAATTAGCGCACCGAGTTCTCTATATTCTAACACTGTAAATTCGACAACTGATTGGTCACAGAAATAGCTAATTCCACAAAACGCTTATCTGTCGTCGTGTATGTAAATATGCCCTTATTGGTTTTTGTTGGGGTTTTTGTTTTGAAAAACTGCTTTAATAGTCGCTACACTAACTAAACTTAAAATCCAAAGAGCTACGACAACATTAGAATAAAAACTCTAACACTATTTCAGAAACTACAAGTTCCACAACTAAAAATTGTGTCGAAACAAGTATCATTCCAACACACTATTATGATATATGGTATAATACCGTACGGCTTTCGACAAATCAAAAGCCGTTAAGTCACATTTAGTGGTTTGGTTGATATGACTACGTCGAACAAAATATATTTATTTCTGTCTTGGCATTTGACGTTTTGTAGTCTTTTTGTATAATTTCTAAAATATTGTTAGAGAAAGTATAGTCTACACCTCGTTGGGAATGGGCATATTCCACATTCGCGAACCGTATTCCGAGCCTTCGGTTCGGACTACACACTTTTCTCTCGTGTGGAATTTGGGCCATTCCATAACTTGTTATAGAATATATTATTCTCCTATATACCTACTTTAATAGTTCCAAAATTAATTGAATATGACAGTACGTCCAGTGAGACCATGCAGTTTATACATGTTGAAAACCGTCTACGTTCTTGAAATTTGTTCATTCATGAATTTTTCTGTGCCCCAAAATGTGGCGCGGCTAGTGCAATTGCACCGAATGCACCTATGGTAGTTCTGATTCTGCTCTTAGTTCTCATCTATGGACTGAGATGCGTGGAAAGTAGATTAATTAACACATTAATTTGAATACAAATTGCTAAGTACTATCCAAATATTACTGAATAATACTGAATATTACCAAATATTATCGAATATTACCAAATATTACCAACTATTACTGACAATACTGAAATATTACTGATATTACTAAAATATTCCCGATATTACTAAAATATTACTAATATTACCAATATTACCAAAATATTACTGATAATACTAAGACTACCGGCAGGCTGTACACCATATTACCAGAGTGAGCCACCCCTCGGAAGAGAGTTTATAAAAAGTAAACCTGCTCAAAAACCAACAGCATATTTTTCTTAAAAAATTTCTCAACAACTACTTTGTCAATTACACGCCACGATCAACATTGAATTCAAAAGGAAAAAAGCACATATAACGTACAGGAGACGTTTAGCATATTTTTGTCGTATTTATTACCATTCTCACTACGTAAGAGGTAAAATCCAAAAAGTCAATAATTCATTTTAAAAATTCGGAATAATTTCGGATTAGCTAATTACTCTGCTAACTAAGATTAATTGCCAAATGCGAAGCAACCTTAATTTTAAATTAATAAATATACTTTATTAAATTGTGTTGCATAGTCACAGTCTGATGTTTATCCAAAGAAATAAAACTCAGCGCTACTGGATGAAACTGTTGCTTCAAACTAACTTGGACTGTGCATTTGTATTAAATTCAACTCGTTAAATTCGACTGACATGACATATTTCGAGGATCAAGGTACGTTAGGCGTGCTTATTGTTGTTGAATTATGCACCCAAATTTGCTTTCTAAAATCACTTAAAATCACGCAACAAACTAAGTGTAAGAAGGTCAAGGTATGCTATGACTTCGTAGGAAATTAAATGAAGAAAATTTAGAAAACTTATGGGATAAGTTTCTAATGGAATCATACTGTTTCGATTCCATGGTATCAAAAGAGTTGCTCAAAATAGAAAACAACCAACGCTTGTTTTTCAGTTTATAGATGTTAGATTTGCATTTGTAGGCTTCACTTTTTAAAAAGAATTTTTATTTTACACAACAGAATATTCAATATTATAATGGTTACGTTGGTTCACAACTTGATTGCTTAAAAACTAGGTAATGGTTAACCCCAGGCATAATCCATAAATGGAGAAGGTAACAGAATTGAACATGAATTGGTAATAGTAAAATATTAAAAGAAGCTTTGCTCTTTGTAAAATGAGTTGACCTAACTGAACGATGCAGATTGAGGCTAAAGGCGCCGCTCAGATGAATCTATAATGTTTTAATAATATGCAAACTGTACAGAAACTAAAACTATTTGTTAGGCCTCCATAAAAGTAATCTAAACCTGAACGTGAAATTTGGATAATGAAAGTATTGAATTACAAAGATAAAAAAAACATGAAGTAAAGAAATGAATTTGTCTTAGATAGTGAACCAGTAGATAAGAAACTTAATGAGTAATACAGTTACATAAAGGTTATAAATACAACGTTAATTTTAAATCTAATATAGCATACGGCTAAGCTGATTAAACTAGTATCTACATGACCCCCTACGATATGAAGATTCAGTTAAAAATGAGAATAAAGGCCTAAAATGAATTTATTCACCTACCTTGTCTTAAAAAATTTTTCATTCTAATGGATTACATTTTACAAATTTTCATATTTTTCGCATGAAATCTGACCTTTATTTTTTGTATATAGAGTATTCTTTTTTCTTTATCTGAGATATTGATTCCCTGTGTAATCCATGTACGTTGTTTTCATCTTTTGTGTTTTTACAGTAAATTGTTGTTGGTTCACTATATCCGTGATAACTTTAGAGAAGCGTTTATATGCCATATCAGGGTCATTTTCCATATTGTATATTTCTCCCAATTTTGTTTGATTAATTCGTGCCTAAGATATTCTATTTTACAAATTTAATCCATTAGATTGAAAACATGTTTAAGACAAGGTAGGTAAAATAAATTCATTTTAAGCCTTTGTTTTCATTTTTAACTGAATCTTCATATCGTAGAGGGTCATGTAGATACAAGTTTAATCTGCTTAGCCGTAGGGGACTATGTTGGATGCTAGTGTTATAATGAGAGTTTTAAATAAGAAATTGGACAAATTCATTTTAGGTTTTAATTTGCTAGCATAACCAGAAGTCAGGTTATCGAAACAATGCAAAGATTTCATTAATATTTTTACATATAGTTTTTCTTTTAGTTCTCATAGATAGTTTTTTTCCGCTTTTTGAAAAATCCTATAAAGAATATGTTTCATTACTATAAGCAAACTAATAATAAATAATTCACTCCTAAATTATGCTTTTGTCATATTTCTTGTATATAACATCTACAAGTAGTTTTTTTAATTTATTTGGAAAAATAATCTGAAAAAATCCAAATTAAAAATATAAGTTAATGGTGGAACTATAATTAGTTTGGTGAGATTCAAATTTTGCTGTGATTTCATCAATGTCTAATCTAATAATTTATTTTGAAACTAACCCCGAAATTCGCAAAAGTAGAAATGGGAGAAACGTCAGTTAAGAAAAAAATCGGTAAACGTATTTATACAGAACTTACCTCTTTATTTGTGCATGGAGGTCAGTCTAAAAAATTAATAAATTACGAAATGACATTGAAAATAATAATCGGAATATAGTTATCACTATTATTACAAAGAAAACCTGATAAGTTTTGGTCAAAAAATATACAGAGTGCTCATCCAACAGCAAAAGTTCAATACTAAATGACAGGTGCCAAATATTTAAGGCTTGCGCAAATACTTTTACAAATGTCCACCATGACTGAATTATTTCTTAGGATGACCACCCTGTAGATTTTTCACTAAAAGCATAATAGGTGCATATGCCAAATATTATTGCCATCTGTTACATTTTCAATTCCACATTCACGTAGTGGAGTGGAAATATAGTAATGGTTAAAAAATTTCATTTTTTTGTGAAATTTTTCGAAAATGTTGGTAAACAAATTTTCAATTTTTTTCTTCTTCTGAAATAGGTCTAGAATGCCATGAAACGTGAAAATTTTAAATTTGAGCAAATAGGAAAGTTTCCTGCTATTCTATGGTAGTGGTAAAAAAATATTACAAATTTATTATTTTTATTATAGGTTTAGAATGCCATGAAATGTGAAAATTTTAAATTTGAGCAAAGAAAAAAAAATTTTCCATCTATTTTGGTGGTAAAAAAATTTTCAAAAATGTTCTTTTTCCTGAAATAGGTTTAATATATCATAAAATGTGAAAATTTGAAATTTGACCAAAAAAATTTTTTTCATCTATTCTATAGTAGTGATAAATAAATACAAATTTTTTCAAAGAATTTAAAAAATGTTTCAAAAACATTTTTAAATTTGTTTGAATAGGTTTAGAATGCCATGGAAACGTTAAAATTTTAAATCTGAACAAAAAAAATCCATCTATTTCAGTGGTAAATTTTTTTCCAAAATGGTAAAAAATGTTGCAATTTTTTTTCCGAAATAGGTTTGGAATGTCATGAAACCTGAAAATTTTAAATTTGAGCAAAAAAAATGTATCATCTATTCTATAGTAGTGATAAATAGATACAAATTTTTTCAATTTTTTTTTTAAATATCTCAAAAACATTTTTAAATTTGTTTGAATGGGTTTAGAATACGTTAAAATTTTAAATCTGAACAAAGAAAAAAAATTCCATCTATTTTAGTGGAAACATTTTTTCAAAAATGGTAAAAAAATGTTCTAAATTTTTTTTTTAATAGGTTTAGAACTCTATAAAACGTGGAAGTTTTAAATTTGAACAAAGAAAAAAAAAATCCATCTATTTTAGTGGTAAAAAATTTTTCAAAAATGTTGGTGAAAATAAACGTTCAAATTTTTTTTTCTGAAATAGGTTTAGAATGTCATGAAACGTGAAAATTTCAACTTTGAGCAAAAGCATTTGTTTTCCATCTATTCTAGTGGTAAATTTTTTTCCAAAATAATAAAAAAAATTTGCAATTTTTTTTTCCGAAATAGGTTTGGAATGCCATGAAATGTGGAATTTCAAATTTCAGCAAAAAAAATCATCTGCTCTATACCTAGTAGTCATAAATAAATAAAAAAAAATTTCAAGACATTTTAAAAAAATTTCAAAAACATTCTTAAATTTGTTTGAATAGCTTTAGAATTTTAAATTTGAATAAAGAAAAAAAATTCCATTTATTTTAGTGGCAAAATTTTTTCAAAAATGGTAAAAAAATGTTCTAATTGTTTTTTCATAGGTTTAGAAGAAGTTCAAAAATGTTGGTAAAAAAATTTGTCTTTCAATTTTTTTTTGTTAAATAGGATTAGATTACCATGAAACGTGGAAATTTTAAATTTGAAAAAAAAAAATCATCTATTTTAGCAGTAAAAAATTTTTCAAAAATCTTGGTAAAAAAAATTTTCAAACATTTTTTTTCTGAAATAGGTTTAGCGTGTCATGAAACGTGGAAATTTTAAATTTGGCAAAAACATTTTTTTCATTATTTATTCTCTTTAGACGGTCCACCCTGTATATTTTCCAGTGAATGTTTAACCATTTCTTCGCTGACAGTAGCGTCAACTACCTACCAAATTTCACTGCTCTCCGTTAAGTAGTTTTTTAGTTAATGCACCAACAGACAGACAGACTGACTGACGGAATTGAAAAACCTATATTTTCGTAATCTACGTGTTCTGAAATGACAAAATCCGAAAAATCTCGGAGGGTGATTTTTTCTCGAATACAGTGCTTCCCTTCAGTATTCGAGGGAAGCAAATATTCATTTTTTATAGAAATGTATAAAGTACCTCTAATAATCCACCTACTATATCTTTAAAATGGCAACCATTTAGAATGATAGCTCCCCATCATATTATTTCACATTTAATACGCCCTACTTCCAATGAATCTAAACGTAATGACTGGCGTAAAAAGTTTCCTTTATTACCTTGATATAAGAGAGCGAAGACATAGCCTCTCGCCAGATCTGCACATCGCCGGTCGACTTATTCCGGATGTCGGCTCGCAGACGAATCAATATGTAATTATAGGATCGTTTGGCATTCCCGAGTTCGCAGGGAGCACAGGTAACCGTGAGCCCCCAAATATTCTCACCGCACACGCCGAATACAAATAACTCCCATTTGAATTTGTGGTGAAATCCACCAACTGCAGTTCGGCACTTTGTTTCGCAACGAGGGATGTGCCCGAAATGTAATACGTATAACCAAAATAAGTTTATATATGTTTAAAATAATTAAAAATTAATTAATTAATTGATTACTGAAACATCTTAAGTCAAAACATATAGGATATTTCATTCGAAAAAAAAATGAGATCGGGAGTTTTATCTCGGTGATGTAAAAGTCAGGGTTGATTCTGCCGGCACGGAAAGATTTTTATACAAGTATGATACAATTTGTCTTACCTTATACTTTTTTTAGGGAATTTCGTAATATCTAAAGTTAATATAGTTAGTTTATTACAAACACTCACTCGAAGAGAAGGTAACGTTGGATATAACATTGAACTAGAACACACACGTGTATTTTTCATCTATTCACAACGAATATAAAAGTATATAATATATATAATATTTGTTCTAAATGCCCTGAAGTTAACCTTCGCCGCCTGCCATTAATAATAATAATAATAATAATAATTTTATTAACCTTGTTAATACAATAAAGTACATATGGCCAGTCAACAATAAAGATCACAGGCTATCACAAAATATAGGTCACATAAAACGTCTACTACATAACTACAATACAATTAAAATTATAGATCCATTTGTAATTTATTTATTTATTTATTTATTTATTTATTGCATACACTGTTCAACAGGTAAGATACCCAATTACAGAAGAGGAATAAAGGCATATAAAGCATTAATTACATGATATACAACAACATAGAGAGAAAGTAAAATGAAGAAAAAATTTACTTAAATGTACGAACCATAAATAACTAATGATACGAAGAGAGAGAAAAAAATAGCATGGAAAATGTTTAAATATAAAAACTATATATACATATATACACATATGTGATTCAAAGTAAATTAAGAAAAACAAAGACAATCACTGGTTATTTAATTTAGAATATTTTGTTTTATGTCACTAAGGCTGCAATTAAAAATATCGAAATCGCTACATAATTTGTTAGAAGTACTGCAAATCGTATATAAAGGTAAATTATTTAGAACGTTGGTACGCGGCGTAGGTAAATAGAAAACTTGGTGATTACGAGAGGTTAATCTGGGAACGTGAAAATTAAGCTTACTAATTATTTCGGGTGCGTCAAGATCATTGTGTAGTAATTTAAACAAAAATACTTGAGAAAAGTACGTACGCCTATCCTCAAGAATAGTCATAGAATATCTTTCAAGCAAGTTACTTTGCGGAAAACCAATCACTGGATAGGTACCGTCGGATTTGAACCACAGTAATTTAAGAAATCTACGTTGAACTGCCTCCAAGTTATTCTTGTGAACATCATAGCTGGAACTCCAAATAAGCGATGCGTACTCAACTTTCGATCTGACGAAGGATTGATAAAGAATTTTCAGGGTATCAGTATTAGTGAACTCTCGCCTAGTACGAACGATGAATCCAAGGGCTTTGGAGGCTTCAGACACAATAGTATCGATATGATCAGTGAAGGATAATTTACTATCAAAAGTTACGCCAAGGTCGCGAAATGTTATAGGTCTTTGAAGTATGACATGAGAATAGGACTGCTCAACGTCAACAGATGTCATCGGAGCATATTTAAAATATGTGTAATTTCTTAAAGTTGCCGTATTGACGCCTGGTATCGAAAAGTCCACTTCTTTACCATTTAAAAGGTCTGTTACAGATGACACCGTTACAAATCCGGGATTGGTTTTTAAACTCTTTAGAATTTTGTTTGAACCCTCTCAACGATTTTTCTTGGCAATTAAAAAATATATTGCCGAAGATCGAACACGATGTTTATTGCTTATGTTGAAGGTCCCGTATGGCTAGAGGAATTCGCGAGAAACTTCCGTGTATGGTCCTCAGATCTTCTTGAACAGTTGGATCTATAAATGCCTGTTGTGCCTGTGCAATCTTCGTCATCTGGATTCAACTGCAGTACTATTAGTTTGACGTTTTCAAAATGACAAAAATAGTATGATGCCGCCTCTAGCTAAGTTCCCCACCGTATTATAATGGGCTCTGAAGGTAATGGTGTATTTGGAAGTATTTCTTTAAATAATCGTACACGATGTGGTGTTTTCAGAAAAACTCTATTTACACTAGAAATTAAGTTATCAACATTAGCGTAGCACCCTCTAATAGTTTCAGCAACTCTATGTAGTCCATATGCTAGACATGTTACATGCAGCATATTGCAATATGTTTTCTTCATAATTCGTCCTGCAGCTTTCATATAATTCACTCCATCAGTAAGAAATAATAAGACCTTTTCCTTATTTCCTACATATTTGTCACCCCATAACTTTTGTACACTTGAATTCACTGTCTTCAATATAATGCGACAATTTGTCGTTTCTACAACTGCAGAGGCGATCAAGTGTCCATGCACTGAACAAATTTCCTCCAATGCACACACTAAAACATTTGCTACCTTCTCACCACACGCATTTGTGGTTTCCTCCACACTAACCCAGATGTATTTCCCAGTAAGCTCAGAAGAAATTTTTTGTCTAACATTATCACACTCCGCTGATAACAAAGAGGCATGTACGCCCTTTTCTATATAGGGCCCTATACTTTTATAAATGTTTCAAATCGGCTTCCTAGAGTTCTTCCAAACTATTTATGTTTATAAGTAGTCTTGGAAATAAGTTTTTAATTGTTACTTAAGATTATACGGTGTATAAAGCCTTTTTTGTGTTTCTGGACTCCACACAAAAGAAGAGTGCGTTCTACTGGTAACATAGTATGCAATTTATTAAATCGCTTAAGTAAGAATTTTCACTCATAGGTGACACGGGACAACACGAGAGACTGTACACAAACACTGTTAATCAATAAAAAAATTATTTTCACTCATAGTTCAAAATCAGGTGTTTTCACCATGTGCATATTTGCTTTTTTGATTTTGTTAAAATAAAGTACTTTTTACACTAAGGCAGTTTTTGATATTTAAGTAGCGTTCTATCGTCCATCAAATTAAAGTTGCAACAAATAAGTAACACGAAGTTTTAATAAATGAACGAGTATGCAAAACGCGCTATGATTGGCAGTGACGTTATTTGTCTTATTAGTGGCTTAAGTTGTGTTTAAATAATGGTAAACATAACATTTTATTTGCTTTATTTAGGTTTAAACACTTTCTTCAGAGTGTTGTTTCCGACGGCACCTGAACGTTGTTATATTTCCACTAATACAGGTTTCCAGAAATTGTCTAAAAAGCGAATTATCTAGTTTTGACTACGGTATGTTACATCCCACCATCACTTCCACTAAATCTAAATTAAAGCTGCGTTGACTCTCACTATCAGTAGAGCCAGTAATATGCTTTTGTGAGGAAATATGTTTATTAACATTTGTTTTAGATATCCAACAAATTGTTTCGTTGCAACTACTACAATAAATATCTGTTCCATGAAACTGCAGTTCTGGGAAATCGCGAATCCACAAGTCTATTGCAGCCGGAGAAGCACTAGACATTTTTGTACACCACCGACTCTGAATAATTTTACACCAAGTTTGTAGAATCATATACGTACATATGGCTAGATTTATACTACAGTTTGCAAAACTGCGATTTGGGATGGTCTACCCTTTCCCTTTATTAAATGTTGACGTAAATGCCAATAATTGCCACAGTGAGTGTAGGTAAAACGCGATTTTGAAATGTTTCATAATTTCAGCGGTGTCATATAATTAAAGGAGATAGTGCCGTAGAAAACATAAAAGTACCTCCGTAAACTGTGATTTATTGTTGACACTCGGTCGGGGTCGAATGCCTTTAACACTGCAAATATAAAAAAATCAACTATGTTTTTAGGTAATTGTCAGTACGTTTCATAAATGTAGTAATTTCCAAAAAAAAGTAGGTTATTAACATACAATGAAATAAACATGCCACACATTAAACAGAACAGGAAAGTGTGTGTTTATTCTAGATATATTTTACATGTTTTTGTAAGAACTACTACAGTTTTTAAGTTAAATTTATTACCAAAAATACAATGTAGCTGGCAAAAATAAATATTTCATCACTTCGTCGTTTTCCTGATTGTTTCAATGAATGTTTGTAATATAATATTACATATATATGATAGCTGTCTCTGGCACCGAGATAAACTTCCCGATCTCTGTTTAAAACAGTTAAAAAATGTAAACATTTTAATTCTCGTGGAGAACACTCTTTAGAATAAGGTTCGATCACAAGAGGCCTAGAAATTAGTACACGACCCTGAGTAATAATCAAAGCGACCGACGGTCAAATATATGAAAATAGGCTTTCTACAGATTTTACCCCTGACCGCTGCAAATGCATTTTTTATTGGAAAAGGTGGAATAACTTGGCAACGCCGCAGTATGAATTAAAAAATCATATATGCCTGGATAGATAAATATGAAAATGTTAATACACAGGGTGTTGGTTTGTCAAACGAAAGGGGTGGATAGATGAGGCCATTAGGAACACATTTAGCCCCAATGACCTCTACATAAAGGTTTTCGAGATACTAATGTTTTTTTTATTTTTAAATATATCCCAAAATTCAGATTTTTACCTATCATAACTCATTATAACAAATTACTTCCGTATACTCACTCCATATTTATCTCACAAACCAGTTTACCAGCTTACCTTATATTTGCTAGTTGTAGATTAGATCTTCCTGTAAATAAGTTATTTAAAAGTGTATATTTAATGTTACAAAGGGAATAAACTAGAGAACGTTTTAAAGGCATTTGAACAATTTTTTATCTTAAAAAGATTTCTATTCATGGTCGGGAATTTCTTAGCTCTTAATTTATTTTCCTTTATCATTGTTAATTTATCTAAGTATTTCATTGGAACATACAGTTAAAAATTATTCTTAGCTGCTAGAACCATAAAAAAGAGTCAACAGCTGAAATGCTGAATGTTTAGAAATTTTCAAAAATTAAAAAAAATATATCTTGGAAACGCAATTTGTGGCCACTGGGGCTAAATATGTTCCAAATTGCCTCACCTTTCCTTTGGTAAATATATTAACCCCTGACTTTAACCGCGAATATCTCAGAAACGGAGGAGCAAAAAAAAATGAAAAAATTAAATTGTGTTCATTTTGAGCCTATTCCAAATCAATTACCGAAATTTGAATAATGTACATTGAACACTTTCGAAGTTCTGCTAAGTTATATTGAAGAATGTCCTACTTTTTAAGGAAATGTTGACATACCAGTTTTATAGTATATTATGTAACAAGTTTTATAAACGTCATTTTAGTCACGAGTTTTATTAATCGCGAGCGACTCGTAGCGGAGCGAGTGTTTAATAAAATGAGTGACTAACAAGTTTATAAAACGTGTTGCATACTATACTTTTTCTACGACAGCAAATATCTAAATAAAAAATTTGGAAGTTATTTTAATATTTCATTTATTAACGTGTCAATAACATGGTAACAGTAAAAAATTACTAAACTATTGTTCTACTTATTGTGTATATTAATGGTTACATTGGAAACATTTTGGCAATTGCTAAAAAAACTAAGTGATTTAGTCTCATTTTTTTCCAAAAAATATAAAATTACTTGTCTCTTGTCACAACGCCTCGATTTATTTTGACAGATTGATGACAAGAATTACGGAAAACTAACTTGATTTTTGCCATTAAAATATCTAGAATTAACCTCAGCCGTGACTAATATATCGTTGGTAAGTTCAGCCTGTGACTAAAATGCACGAAGTCACGGTTTGTCGAAAGCGTGTTTAAAGGATTATTTAGCGTCATGGAAACGTATACGATAAACGCCATTTTAAAGATGGAAGTAGAAAAAATCCATTATATCTTGGAAAATATGCATACTATGTAAATAATATAAGTATTAGAAACAGGTTGGCGTTTCAGACTGCGAATATTTAAAAACACCAATAAATAATTGTGAATGACATATTTCGTTATTACTTTCAATTTTTTTATCTTCTTATTGTATACATGCTTATAGCGTATTGTCGGCTTCTTCGGTAATAATTCAACAGTAGCCACTTAGATAATTTCATGTGGATTATTTTTCAAGCCATATTCATCACTTCTTTCCATCGCTATTTTAAAATAAATCTCAACTATAGACTCATCTTTGTAAAGAATTATTCTTACAGCCAGTTTCATAAACATGAACAGTAAATTGAATTTGATGATAAAGCTGGCTTTAAATTCGTTTTAAAGTTTGTTCTATTTCATAAAGCAGATTGAATCTGCTGTTAGGTAAAAATCGAATTTAGAAATACTTGATCTGTAACAGTAGTGGGACATTAGCTACTGTACAATAGGTGCGGCAGTTAGGTGGCTTTTTTGGAAACTCATCTTTACAAAAACTTTGTGTGTGTTAATTAACTCTACCGAATATAAATCACGATTAAAGCGATTTCTGGCATATTAGATCACGTCAGTTTGTTCATGTAGTTGAGTCAATGAAGCCTGGTAATCGGCGAAGCTTCAGAATTCTCAGGAACAGTACCGATTTTGACGAATTCAAAAAAAAATCGAAAAAAAATATTTCTTATACTACATAACTTGACATCAGAAACAAAAAAATGCTCCATTGTAATTTTGAAAATTGTTATTTCTCTTTTCTCTATTGTTTGTATAATTCATAAATTTCATAGATGAACTCGCATTATCGACGAATAAAAACAATTGTAAACATTTTTGGGATCACAAGTTACTAATACGTTGTTAAAAATAAGATTTTGTAATACTACCTTTTTTTCAGTTGGAATTTGAACAAAAAGGTGAGCGGTAGCAACCGTACATTTTCCCGTTTCTATTGTATGTATAAACATTATTGTGACTGGAATTTTGTCAACGTAGCGAAAAATGATAAATTCATGTACAATTAGATGTGTGAAATATTTTTGCTTACAATCGTAACATTCTGGGTTGGGTATTTTGTTGTTAAGGGAGTATGTATTTACGTCTTAAGGTAACCATTTCCTAGAAAGGGACATCGGATAGGGAAATATTTATTATTTTTGGCCATAATATTTTTCCTAGTACGTATATTTAAAGACTATGACACTAAATAGAACCGTAATAATACTATTACTATGAATTTTCACTCAATTATTTCAGTTGTTTGCAAAATTATTAAATTATATAAAAACATTAAATTTGAGAATTATGTTAATCTTTCTATTTCGTACTTTTAAATCTAACTATTTTCGAAATGACTAGAATTATTGAGTGAAAATTCATAGTAATAGTTTTGTTATGGTTCTACTTACGTAGTCTTATAGCTTTTTTAAATATATGTACTATAAAGTTATGGCCAAAAATAATAAATACGTCCCTATCGGATGTCTTTTTCTAGGAAATGGTCACCTTTAGAGAGAAAGAATTGGTGATGATCAGTTTAAAACTATGAGATGAAATTTATAATAAAAATCTGAAATGTTTCTAAAGGAAAAATATTTTCTTTTAGTTGTTTAACGGGCAGTTTCCTTTTGGAATCTTGTAGCAGTCACGTGCTATAGCGCCATTTTCTTAAGGTCATAAGATATTTCAAAACTTCCATCATTTAACCTTCTTTCGATGGTAAATAGTAACCGTCTATCTATTTGACACTTAACTCAAGTTCATTTTCATGGCAATAAGAAAGCAAAGCCACCTAAACCCAAGTGGCAGCATTTTTTGCCTTTACTAATCGGAAAAGAGAATCACAGAGATTAGAAAAGCTTTTGCTGATCTCTGTTGCCCACTTTCCGGTCTAGGCCGGAAAACGTCTTCCGTCCGAAAACTTCTCCAGAGTGTATTTTTTGGCCGGTCGAAATAATGACTCAACGTCACTTTGATATTTCTCCTTTGACAGAAGAATTTTTTTGTTTATTGCCTACTTAATAAAAATATAAAATGCTATTTAAAAATTTAGTAAACGGTTTATTGGCTTTTTGTTCATTAAAGAGGATGATTGTGAGTAAAATAGTATACAAACCTTGGTGAAAAGTTTCATTGCTGTCTCGAGGGTTAGTTGCCCTTGCCGCTTTGCGCCTCGGTTAACTATCTTATCTCTTGACAACAATGAAACGCTTTCCACCTCGGTATGAAATATACTATTACCGATTTTTTAAATCTTGTGAAAAGAGTAATTAGTTTCCTGCCGGAATATAATTGGCGACTGCTATTTCTTTGAAATATATTATTATAGCGCCATTCACACTAGACGATCCTGTATAATGAACACTACATAAGTAGAAGTATTCTTCTCGACAGAAATTTAATGGTGAATAAATTTACCATTATCTATATCTGGGTATTCAATATTCCAGTGGTAAAATGTTTGCAAATCACAAAGACTGATCTTATCGTGAGCTTAAAATTTTGTTAGAGTTTCTAGAAATAAAATAGAAAGAATTTCGGCGAGAAGTAATTTCCAAGAACGTCTGGTTCATTTATAATTTCAGAGACATTGACAAAATTCCAAGGTAAGTGATCCCTTCTCTCGGTGAAATATTCTCTTTTGATGTGGAACCCGCCAATTGCATTGTGGTGTGTCATCTGCCGGCGCGCCTCGCGATAACTTATTTTACATCGCTCAAGATGTAATATTATGCAGTTTCCGGTCTGTTCTTCCTTCTAAATTCGAGATTGATGCGTTTAGAAAGCACTTCAATTTATTTCTCGGAGAAAACTATCATTCACGCATATGTCACGCTAAAATGACACGTCGTAAACCGTTATACAAGAAAACTACGAGCTGCTCAAAGTAGCATTAATGAATAAAATATACCACATATAAAGTAAACGTCTAAAATATAATCTTTTTTCTTTCGTATCCGAAATAAAAGTGCGTAAAACTTTTTTAAAGCAAGATTTGATCAAATATGTACGTACGCACTATAATACAAACAATGTGTTCCCCAACTATATTCTCAGACATTAACAAGTAAATGTAGTAAAACTTATCCAGAGTTTTGGCTACCTAACGAAAATTTTGCTCAAGTGAAGAAGTAAAGATACATTTTTGATATTTCTATCTGTTTTATTTCCACATCCACGAAGTGAAATGGAAGTATAGTACCCAGTAAAAAGAAAAATTGGTACATTTCTTATTGTCTAAATAGGTTTAAAATGTAATGAAACGTCGAGATTTTAAATTTCAGCAAAACAAATCTTCTGTCTGTCTGTCTGTCTGTAACTTTTTGTGCACACGTTTTCTCTGGAACTGTTCAAGGTATTGACTTGAAATTTTGTGGATTAAAACAAGATCTGGAACTGGATTGATTTTCTAACATGTCCGGTGAAGGATTGGGAGGTAAATAGGGGTAAAAATAGATAAGTAAGTAGAGCAATCCGGTAAGAATACAGAAACTTGGGATTTGTTGTATACAGGGTGTCCCAATAAAAACTTCCAGGCCGGATATATTCTAAACGAACAGAGATATTTTAATTCTGTAAAAGCCAATTTGTAGAGCGTAAAGAGAGCTTCATTTTTGAATATAATTGTTTTTTTAATATATGAGTGTATAGATGGCGCTGTGCTCTAAAGAAGTATTTCTGTAGGAGAAACTTTGAAATGGTGTTTATGTGAAAAGAAAATGCATTTCTAAGCAGATTATGTTCTGAAAAAGAAATACCGTAAAACTAACCGTTTTCGAGATATTTGATTCCAAATGTTGGCATAATTGTAATCTCTTCAACATTTCGGTCCTTTAAGTGGGACAATCTGTATTTAATTTACAAATTTTAGAAGAAAATATTAAAAAAAAAATTCATATAATTGCTTTGTTATTAGGTTAGATTATAATTAAAAATATTTGATATCTAGTGAGTATAACAACTCTTATAACTTATAAATTAAATACAATTAAAGTTACCTTTGGAATAATAGTTTTGAGATTTCTCAATTTCAATCACATTTTGTTTATTGGTGTGTCAATAGAACTGTATTATTGTACCTAACTATTGTTTTCTTTGTGAATATTTATTTTTAATTATGGTTTCTCATACAATTGAAGATAAGTTAAACATGATTTTAATTTATTGGGAATGTCGTAAAAATGTTTCAAGAGCTGTAAGTTTATATGAAATATGTTTTCCTAACAGACCTTTACCAGATCGGAAAACTTTTGTAAGTTTGTGTTCTAATTTGAAAAATTATGGAGGTTTTAAGAAATCAAAAACAACAAGAAGAAAAAGAACTGCAACTGATGAAAATATTGCATTGGTATTACATAAAGCAGAAAATAACCCAAACATGTCACTACGCAAGTTGATGGAAGAAACAAATATTGCACGTTCTACCTGCCACAGAATTCTTAAAAAAAACAATTTTTTTCCATATAAAGTTCATATAGTTCATCATTTGATTCCAGGGGACAATGAGCGGAGATTAGATTTTTTGGCGGGATTTTCAATTCTCTTAGAAGAAAATCCAAATCTTTTATATGCAATTATGTGGAGAGATGAAAGTCGATTCCACAACAATGGAGTAATCACAACACATAATTGTCGTTACTGGTCTCAAGAGAATCCTAGGTGGATGAGACATACCAGATCCAGAATCGTTTCGGAGTAAATGTTTGGTGTGGTATCGTTAATAGTTACATTGTTGGCCCATACCTCTATCATGAGAATATAACAGGTGAAAGATATTTACAATTTTTGCAAAATGATTTACTGGTACTATTAAAATTTGCCCGCTCAGTTGGATAATATGTGGTTTCATCAGGATGGAGCAGGCCCACATAATCATCACAACGTTGTTAATTATTTAAATCAAACATACCCAGGAAGATGGATTGGTACCAATGCAGTACCTAGATGGCCCGCTCGATCTACTGACATTACTCCATTAGACTTTTATTTATGGGGATTTTTAAAAAGTGAAGTGTACAAAGAAACAATAGAAGACATGGCAGATCCTTATAATGGAAACTCCCAAAGAATTCTCATTTTCCGCGCATTTCGGAGCGGCTCAAAACCATAAGTGGAAAACTGGATTTATCTCCTAAACGGCTTAAGTAAGACAAACATTTGTAAAGACCTATTTTGTAGAGAAAGAGACGAGCTACAAATTTTGTTGAAAACTTTTTTCTATATTTTCATTATTTTAGCCCTTAGAGCAAGAAAACCGAAAATCAAAAAGTTTTTCCAAATTTATTTGAATTTTCCCGGAATTTGGAACTGCAAAGAATGCATCATTCCATTCTACAGGTTATTGACTACCTACTTAAATCCCAGAGATGATTCTTTTATTAATTTTTGCGAGGTTTTTACAACATTTTGCCTTCATTGCCTGTACTATTACGTTCCAAATTACAATGATTTTTACAAACATAAATATTAATTTGTCAAACAAATTGCCAAATTTATTAAAAATTATTCAAATAAAATGTCATTAGAAGGAAGTGTTGGATAAAATTTTATATTGCACACGTGTGTAATTGCACATTAGCAACTTAAGAAAATTAGCCACTCAACATTACGGTCTCGTGCCTAACTTTTTCTTGGGTGACTAATGTGCATAATTACACAATACTACAATAAATAACATATTTACTTTCGCTTTTTATATCGAACATAGAGAAACTTCGTTCGAATAAAAATATAAATTCGAGATCCGGTTTTGAAATTTTATCTGAAAATTCGTTATCATCCACACGGGACCTATACTGCAAAAGTATGCCTCATTGTACATGAAAGGTAATCGATTCAAGAAAGCTCTAACTTGTTGGGAGAGATTCCCGTTCGAAAACCTTTAATGACTTGAGTATAATATGTGCAGATCTGGCGATCGGCTATGTCTTCGCCTTCCTCTATTGAGGTAATAAGAAGAACCATTCCGTCGGCAGCCAATCTAGCGCGTGGTGAGATCATCATCGCGCTCCTCACTCCGTCCGCCTTAATAAGACGCCGGAGGGCTCCTCTGCCAGCGCGTATTGATCAGAAAGGCACAGAGTCGGTCTTGGTTCACGAAATCAATTCGATAGTCTTATCTACTGCGTCTAATTTTGAATCAGTGGAAATTAACTATTGTTATATTAAAGCTTTTATATATACAAATTTTTCTTAGATTCATACGTTTCTTAAAAATATAAGAGATTTAGTATTAAATTCACAATTCAATTGTAAATCATGATTAATAGAAAAAAGAAGTAAAATAATTTAATTAATTTGAGTATTTATCTCTGCTGATATAACCCACATTTTAGTTACTTTAAAAATTTCAGTATTGATGAAGTTTTGTTGCAAATCCTTAAAGAAATATTAATAGCTTTTATGGATAAAAAAAAGATGTCTTAAAAACAATGTGGGTTTTCAAAGAGTGTCAACTTAACACAAGATGTTTGAGCGTGATATAAGCAATTGTCTTAATAACAACAAAAATATCGCTATTTTTCTTGATTTGGCTAAGGCAATTAACACAGCGATTATGAAATATTATGAGAAAAAAATAAGTTGATGAGGATGTAAATTTTTAAGAACTGTGTTTCTGACATGAAACATTTAGCCAAAATCAACTCCTTAAGTGAACAAAAAAAGAACTAAAATGGGTGTGCCTCCAGGCAAGGTGCTGTTCTGTTCCTCATGCATCTAAATGCTGTCTTATATGTCCAAGAAAATAATATCCTATACATTATATAATCTTATAACAATAACTGAGATGAATATTGTACACTGTGAGTGAGAATTGAGACTCCAGTCACTGAAACATATTTGTAATATCATTATTCATTTCAAGTGCCCACGCTCCTAATAAAAATACAATCAGTTTGCACAGAATAATGTAACAACAGTACACCTAACCTACGTCACAGTCACTGCTGAAATATCAAAAATGCACTTGTAATGGAAATATAACATTGAGTACCCGGTATTATGGATACGATTCTTTAAATTTTAGAACTTAAGAGGTATTTTTAAGAAAGGATCACCGGCAATTATATACAGCACCTTAGATGAATCAATTCTTGAGTGTATGGGTATATTGCTCTAGGAAGGAATATATGATATGCACATAAAAATCTTGCAAGTTTAGCAAAATAAACTTGTAAATATTGTTAATTAATATTATATATCTTAATTTTAGACACCTCACAGAACTATTTTACAAATATTCAGACGTATTAAATATTTGAAATGAATGTCATTATATCATCACATGTCTTAAAAGTATGCATTATTTTCTCCCGTCTGCGTCTGCGTCTATAAGAGAACTAGTGGTCATGAATCTCACTCAATCCAACCTTAAAACCTGTGTTCTATTCAAGATTGCCAAAAATGTGTCACCCTTTATGGACTTACCTTTATAATCATTCCCTTTTAGTATAAAAAATTGTCAATAAATGAAAATAATCAAGAAGTCCAACCCTAACATGTGTATAGAAATGTGAACTCAGATGCACCGGTGTTTTCATTATCACACATCAATTGTTTCCAGAAATTATCTTTATTTTATGTTTATTAGCCACGATAAATTGTTTTATTTAAGGTTTGTAATTGATTCTCTGCCGCTTAGCACCTCGTTCTATTGTGGTCATTGAGTTTTCATTTTAATTTTTAAGTCGATAGGAGTAACTCTATATTATGGTATTTTTATTTAGGGTATAGTTTCCAAATTAAACATTACAGTGTTTCACTTCGAATTCTTGAGGTAAAACAATAGTTTGTATAATAGATCATGCATCCTTTAACATCCTTTAACATTATGTATCGTGTAATTAAGGTTCTATATTATGGTGTTTGTGATGTATCTGATCCTATATTTTGTTATAAAAAAACATTTATTATTATTAGTACGATGATTATATTAAAACAAGATTTGTATGAATCGACAAATACTAGTTTTAATTAATCCAATATTTTGTTCCAAATTAAAAGACACACATGTAAAGAAATGCTCTGTTTAAACTTTTATGGCCATTATTTGCTTGCAGTTGTGCAGGAAAAGATAACGAATTATTTACCTCTTTATAATTGCCTCAGTTCGGTTGAGGCGGTCCATCAAAGGCGGTTGTTGATCCAAGGCCTTTGCTTTGACACCGCGTGTGACGCCGAGGACTGCACTTTTTTATGACAATTTAAAAGTTGTATAATTGGGAACTACAAGTCCATTGACCAAGAAAAGCAGTGGTTCTCAATTATTTTCTACATTAATATTTAAAAAAAATATATTTAAAATGTTGACCTAGGTCAGTTTTTTTACAAGTGCCCCCTAGAGAGAAAAGTCATAAAGGTTTTTTGCTTGTCTAGTCGGTCCCCATTACCAGTTTTTTTTAATAACATGAAACTGATTACACCCTATATATGCAACCCATATTACATTTGCGTATATCAGCCGTTGAATACGATAGTGTCAGTCGACCGCGACACCGCCGTCTTTTGAAATTGAACAAAAATTGGTAACTCTACCCCATATACGAAAACATAAACATTTCCAATGTTAAAAGAGTATATTGCATTTGATCGACATTCTTTGAAACCGAGAATATCACTCGCAGTTAGTGTTAGTCGTCGAACTCTAAACAGTTTTCAAAATGTTCATATGCCTATCTGTCTTTCCGTCTAATGTTTCTTACAATACTATAACTCAAGGCCAGAAAGGCCTTGTACAAAAACCTAGTATTGTCTCTATTATTATTTTCAAATCAAGCAATAACTATAAAAGTCATAAAACATTTTAAGAAAAACAACACAGATGAAATATAAATCTCTTGTAAATTTTTATTCTTATTGATCTGGTGCTGAAGACTAAGCAGTTTTTCACAAAGACGTGGAGGTGAAGAAATCGAGTAAAAGCGGCAGTGAGCTGCATAAGTATTTATGGTTGGTTTGTGAGTAATAAATTATATAAAAATTCACCTGCCTGCAAATAGAGTTCATTAGATATTTTTAGGAGTTATAATGGTCTTTAATCTGCGAATTCGACAATAGAATCGGACTTCGTATACATATAATATGTGACATAGTCACTAAAGACACATTCTTAGATTCACGATATTGATATTTTACTAGCTAAGACAGAGGCTGTTACAAATTCAACATGGGTAGTGTTTTCAACAGGAAATTGCTACAATGGAGAGGAAGTACCTGTCAAGGCAAATCATACCATGCTTGTAGATTACTATTAGACATGTTCCGGAAGCGAAATATAAACGAGAGACGCTAAATTTTAGATATTTTCATTACCAAGTGAATTCCTCAAATGAGTAGATTTCATGAAAAACAAATTATTTTACATAATAGGTGGATGATTGGTACGATTTTATTATTATTTCAGCAGTCAATTTCTTATAAACCATCATGTTTTGTATGTCTTAAAGTTTTATTTTTTCTTTTGTTTACTACCATTAATAATGTGTATAATTCTTCGCTCCGTCATTAAATATTGAATCGATCTGATAATTCACCTGTTAACTTACAACATAGTTTCGAAGATATCTTCCTGAAACTGTGTTTTAAATGCGATGCCAACGAAATGAAAGACTACTTCTCTATATTAGCTTAATTTATTAAAAATTAATTAGCTATATTTGAAAGTACTTCAAAAAAACATATTTTTTTGTAATTTTTTTGTGAGAAAAAGGAAGCACTTTGAGGAAAATTTGAAGGGGCACAAGTTGATTATTTTTACCTAAAAAATATGCCAGAATATTTTGGGATCTTTCTGAAATAGAAAAAAATAAAAATCTATATATCTTGGCCAAAGTTATTTGTCCAAAATATTCTGAAAAGCTATGAGCGTGTTCTTTGAACAAAAATAATCAACTTTTGCTCCCCCAACTTTTTCTTCTGTGATTCCTTTTCCCGTAAAAAAATTACATGAGCTTGAATATTTCAAAACTTTTATGGAACATTTAAGCAGCCCTTCACAGATTTTCAGTTTCAATCGGCTGTAGATCAAAAAATCGAATTCGGTCGGGCTGGTGGCCATCCATTATACTATCAAAAACTGCGGGGTCCTTTATCAGACGATTTTGGTGATTGATATGACATGATTTACTAATACAAGGTGCATATTCATGAGTTACCAGACCAAAAATTAAATGATTCAGATGACGAAATGTTCTGAAAATTACAATTTTATTTACACCATTACCACTTTTCTACGATACCGTTGTCATAGCTTTCCATACTCAAGATGGTAATGAATTATTAATGTCATTAGTTCAAGCAAAATTTATTACATAGGATGAAAACGCAGAGAGAGAAAATCGAAAAGTGAAAATGAAGGTACGCATAGTACATTGACGATCGTTTTACCAATGACGCTGGCATCATCAAATGGTGAAGAAAATTTGTAACGAAACATTTTTTTTCGTTAAAGCACCCGTGCTACATAAATTTAAATTACCCGCGGTAGACGCCGAGGCGAAGTCAATAAGTGTGCATACGCGGTAGAAACATCACGGAGGGCATTCTAAGATTCGATGCTTCTTCACTTTCGCTTTCGACGCTGGTGAGTTAACATTGTTTACTTATTCTTTTAACGGATTTTCACGTTTATTTCTTTAATCCTTTGATATTTTGAATATATTTGATTATTAAATGAGATCATATTATAGAGTTAACGTTGCTGTATAGTTATTATTGGGAATTATTAAAGGATATTGGGTGTAATAATAAATTTTTATTGAGGCACATGTTTGTGCGATTTTGACGACTACTGGATATGCATATTTGTTAACTCATTAATTATCGTAGCAATTTTGTATTTTGTGGTCGCTTGAGACACAATACAGTGGTGCTTTATCAATTTTTTAGATTATTGTGGACGAGGATTAAACTCGGAAATTAATCAATGAATGAATTAGAATCTTTGTTCCTTAATCGTATGCAAACAATCTCATCTCATTAAGTGTCGAAACCTAAAGTCGTTTTGTCGTATTTAGTTAACTTCGTGTTAGTACAAGAGGTTAAGAGATAATTTTTTATTAGTTTATTTTTCAGGAGGTTGAACCCATAATTTTTTTGCTACATTTGTTACAATATTAGTTTTTTTCAGATAGTAATTCAGATATATTCTGTCTAATTCAGTTGTGCTAAATTTTGTTAAGTTTGTTCAAATTTTTGGTCATAACCAGTGTCAGTCATTTTGTGAAGGGCTAAAATTTCCTGCATTATTATATTAATCAGTAAGCTTATTCATATATTTTCAAAAGTAAAATTTTACCAATACTCAGGTTTTTTTGTTAAAATGCTAATAGTTTGGTTTTGTAGTGACCTTCGTCACCATAGTTTTTTTGTAGTTTTTCTTGTATTCTTTTACCTCAAGTAAAATTTCTTGGCAATTAATTGTTTTATTAGACAGGAACTACTATCTGAAGTTTTCTTTTTCAATTTAAAATTTGTTTCTATTATCAACTGGTTCTTTACATTACCCCTTTTTCCTTTAAAATCCTGGACCAAACCACCATTGGAGCAAGGCACAAGGCATATATTGAATATTTGGAGTTATCGTCAAAGTACTGGATATCATTCCGACACAGCGTCTCCTGGAAATTAGCGTTGTCAGGACCTGAATATTACGTCCTTCTTCCCGGGTACCCACGGCCATCTTCAGGACCAGACCTAAGTAGCCCAAATTTATGTGCAAAATTCAACTTTTTTTCAGAAGAAAAATTGTAAACCAGTTGATCTTTTATTGTAATTTTTTTGTTAATCTTCAAATTTACTTTGTTTAAATAATATTTCTGTTTTTGTCTGTTAGTTAACTAATCAAATCAAATTTTTCGCCATTAATATTTTTAATAATTTATAAAGTGTTGTAAAATTTTCAGTCTTATAATTATGTTAATATATTATTTGTTTTATTTTTGATTTTGATTGTTTTCTCCCCCTGATAAAGTTTGTATGAGTGTTACGTACTGAATACGCTGGCGTCCAAATTCTTTGTAGTTTATTAAAGTTTTGTTTGCTTAATTTGACAATCAAATAATTGTTAAAAAAATATATATAACTCTTCTCGCCACAGAGTGACCTTCGACCAGTCCTGAGCTAACCGGTTGCTACTCTTTCATAGCTTCCTCAGCAGCCAGCTGAGGAAGTTGTGGTTGCAAATTGAAAAAGTAATTCTATGCAAACAGCTAAATTATTTTAAAAAACACTTCAAAGGATATTGAATAGACGTTTAATGTTTACATCTATTTGTTAGCTTTCGATATAACAGGTCAAATGTCTTTCCACAGTAATAAATTGTGGTAGATTTAATAAGATGACAATGAAGGAATACAGGGACATGCAACTATTAATTATGTCGAGAAGCTACACCAATAGATCTTGTACTAAATATATCATCTAACAAGAAAATAACTATGTAAAACAGTTTCTTTAGAAAAGCAATTTGCAATATTTCACAGAAATTTATTATTTATTTACAGTGAGCTGAAAGATAATTCCTAGATTTATAGCAGAATACTAATTACAGCAGATTTAATAATTAGCAAGGGAGCATATTCAAGTAATCATAATCTTTTCTTGGGAACAGGAATTGATATTTCAGCATTATTATAATTCCCAGTATTCTCGTTCACACAGGGAACAATTTGTTTGGAAATATATTCCTGATTGCTTGTCAGTTTAATCGACGAAGAAGTAAGATAAATTGGGAAAAATGCAAAAATGGACGCATTTGTTCCTTAAAAATCACTAAATATTCCAGGGCAAATGATACATGTTGCATTTGCCACTTTCCTTTGCAACAAATATATTATTTTGGTTCGATTTCCTTTTCAAGTTGTGTTTATTTATTAGTTAGTGACAACAAATACACTCATAATATATATTTTTTCAGTTGTGTTCAATTAGGATAAGTAAACATTATTTTTCAATCAGATTTTAGTTTTATTGAGCTCCTATTAATATTCAGGGTGTAATTAGTTTCATGTCATTAAAGAAACTGGTAATGGGGACTGACTAGACAAACAAAAAATCTACATGACTTCTTTCTCTAGGGGCACTTTAAAAAAAACTGACCTGGTCTACATTTTTAATGTTAAGGTACGAATCATTTGAGAACCACTGTTTTTCAGGTTCGATGGATGTTATAGTTCGGAATATTAGAAATAATAAAAAACTGTAGTACCCGACTTGTGTAGAAGTACGGCACTTTGATGGGATTACTTGTACCGAACTTTGTATATCACTAGTTATGAAAATGTAAATAATTCCTTCTCTTTCGGCACAACGCAAGCATAGCATGGCCGCAGGGGTTTAAATAGGATTTGTTTATATGTGTTTTTTAATTTGGAACAAAGTTATTGTAGCTTTTATTTTCGTTTATAAGAATTTATAAAATTTAAAAGTGGTTTATTAACATTTGTAACATTGTGTTAAAAGCTTAAAAAATTAGCAATTATTTTATGAAATTGGAAAACGAGCAGTTAGACGTCCGAGATACGATAACAGAAAATAGTTGTGTATTTTAAGTTAGGAAAAATCTGATTTTTTTAACGGATTGAGCGCATAATTTTTTCCAATTAGGTATCGAAAACTAAAAATCGAGTCTTTGGTCTCTATGAAAATCAATGTAAGCAATAATAAACAGATCAAAACAAGACAGCGAATACTAATAATAATAATAATAATCATACCTTTAATGCCCAATAGGTACCACCCAATAACTGAACAAATCTTTTGAATTATTAACAAAAAAAGAACATGCGCACTTCGTAATGTCCAAAATCTGCGTTTTAAAACACCACACTAAACTGTTAATCAACGTTATCAATAAAGAAAACAAAAGGAAAACCTTGGTCCAAAATCCAAAAAGTAACACAAAAAGCACGACCGAGAAGTAGTGTCTTACGCAATCAAGTACTAACGACTTGAACGATAAGTCAATAAAATAAATCTTAACATAAGTGGCACAAAATTCAAAAAGAACAAAAGCAACAGACAAAACCAAGGAACGGCTAGGTCGCGCCGTGTGTACGTTGTTTACGAATTAAGGACACAAACTGAAATTATTACTTGAGAATATTACAAGGGAGAGTAGCAAAAAGCAAAAAACATGGCGGTGTCCTTTGTCATTCGCTTTTAACTGCTTTGTCGGCATGCCTTTCGATGATCTCTTAGGCACACCATACTTATTTGCACGAATGTCAGAGTATGCCAGCAGTTCTCAAACTATGTTATTAATTATTTTGGAAATTTTTTTTTTCTCCAGAACTATGAGCTTTAGACCCCATGTAATATAAGGGTTCTTTGTTTGTCTTGTCGTTCCCTACCACCGGTTTATTTTTAATGACATGAAACTAATTACACCCTGTATGTATTAACTACCAAAAATGTTGCCGGAAACATTACCCGGTGATTGTTTATAATCATGTTGATTTACTATTATCTTACTTTAAAATACATTCTAAGCAAAGAGTCCTAAATGAACGTATTCTCTTTAAACTAGAAAAAAAATTTTAACCTTATTTCTTTCTACATATACTTCATAGTAACAATATGATGGTATCATATTCATAATGTGACAAAATTATCACATTTGCCGCATTTTCATGGGGCAATTGAGTTATATTGACCTGTTTTATAAAAAAAATCTGAATAGACACAGATTTTCTCTAGAAAATATTACAGGTGCTATCATGTATTAATGTCTCAAAGATTTTGCAATTTTGTGTTTCTTAAATCTTATGGTCAACTTTTTTAAACAGTGTTTAAATATGGACTGTGTGAAACCTAGATGAACAGCAAGCTTGGAATAATATTATCTATTGCACTTGATAAATAATGATTCAAAATGAATATCTGATATATACCAATCCTTTTTTCTGAAAATTCTTACATTTTATATAACTATTTTATCAAAATTTTTTGAATACATTGATAAATAACCGAATAGACAAGAGGTCATATTTTTGAGAATAACTGCAAAATTTTGGAATACAAAAATTGTGAAAAAATGTCCTCGTACACAAGATGCCGTGCTTCATTGGTATCTAAAATATTATTTACTTAGTAGGCATATCTTCCAAAATATAATGGATTTAAAACTGGTATGGTCAAAATTTCCTTAAAAAGTAGGACATTTTTCAATAGAACTTCAAAACTGTACAATTAGTCTCAGATCCGTACTAAGGACGACCTTCACCGATCAGGCAACCGAATGAAATTTATTTTTTATGAGAAAAAAAGTAACGGTGATGGGTTGCTTAACGAAATATGTTCAAGGCTATATTTAATTGAAAATTAAATAATATTTTTTTTTCCATCCCTTCACCGATCTTCTAGCCAAAAAAAGGCAACACTAATCGAAAGGAAGAAACCTATAGATTATGCAAACATAGGGTTGTTTGCGTTTTTATATTCAAGACTATATAGTTGCTAGGTTTAAATAGGCGAATCGAAAGTGGTACCTTCACTGATCTGGTAACCGAATAAATTATAGTAATATATCAGAATAGAGATAATATTATTGCGAAACGATAAGTATAAGGTTGCTTGTGAAAAATCGTTCAAGAGTCGGGGTTATAAGGCTTTGAAATTTAAAAATTGAAGCATATGGAATTGTGCGAGAAAGAGAGTATATCCATTATATCCAGTGCGACAGAGAAGGACGCAGCATAGCAGCTGCTCGCGCCACCTCTGCGGTTTGAAATTGTACGAGAGAGAGAGAGTCTATGCGTACTATCGAATGCGATAGAGGAACAGGCCCGTATAATTAATGCATTTTTTATTTACTGATCGATTCTGTCCAACAACAATGGGATTCTTGCTTTAGCTAATAGTAACTTACTGTCCAAATTTCAATGCAAACGCATTTTCTTTCATAAGTGACAGGTGGTCGTACGAATGGACCGAGGACAGACAGTCAGACAGATGGATTGACAAACCAGCATTTTAAAAGTTTTTCAGAAGTCATTCACTAACAGAATTATATAAAATTTTCCGTTTTAGAACTTTCTACTTCTTGCACTACCGATATCCCATCATCTCCATCTTTATCAATATCTCCCATTTTTTTCACCTTCTAATCTCCTCCAGAATGCTCAACATCTAACACTGTAACACCATATTTCTCCACTATCTTTCCTTGCCTATCTACAATGTTTTTTCACTTTCCTTGTATATTTTCAACCCACCCCTGTCGCCGCCACCTCCTACGATGTAAAGTGACCTACTTTAGAAATTGGAAAGGATAGAGTTTATCAGCACGTGTACAATATTTAATCAAAGTACGATCTGGCGTCTTCGAGTTGTTGGGGCACACAGTCAGATATACAGACATATAGACGAAAATTCTGACTGCTTAAACAAACCCACAAATATAGAAATATCCACGAAGAAACAAGAAATACCTGCCTTAACAGATTTATTTAGATAGATTTCTAATTTTCAAATTCTTTCTTTCTAAAGTTTAAAACTCCACACTTCTATTGCCTTTGGACGTTTTGCAATTTTCTGTAAACTGCATACACCCAGATTTAAAATTTAATCATTTAATGAACTTCAATTTGTTACTATTTTTATATTATAATACAAAATATTTTTAACTTACGATTCCATATTGGACATGATATTTCTATTGTATATTTTTTTATACGTTTCATGTTCTACACTTTATAGGTTTCAAAATTGTGATGAAAAGAATATTTTTTGCTTGCAACTAGTCAATTAAAATAAGTGTTTTCCACCAACTGACTGCAATATATTTGCTAGATATACGTAATTCTCGATTCAAATTGTTGCTGCAATTACTACTGACAAATTAATAGGTATATATTCTACATATGATGTGTAACAATCGCCATACTTTGTACATATACTCCAGTTTTCTCGACAACAATTAATACGAAGCTGGGATAGTATTAAATCAAGTTGAGGATACCATTTGCCATTTCCTTCGTTATCTTTTCAACTTTAATTCGATTTGGAAGTGCTTGGTATAGCATTGAGTAGCCAGCTACCACCCACTGAACGGGTAAATGATTCAAGATTTATTACCTATCCAGACGATAATTGATATTAAGTACTTATACAGTCAATACTAGAGTATATTTGCTTATGAACTAATTAGCATATTTGTAAAAATAAAAACAATGTTTACGAAATAATTTTATACGGATGATTCTTAATTGTCGAATGTTGAAAAAAAATTGTGTGAAAGAATGTTTATACAAGGTATGTTTATAGAAGGTTCCATAAGGCCTCTTGTATGATAATAGATAATGCATGGTTTGTAATTGACAATAGGCCGTCGCACCCCATATTTATGAATAATTTTACCATTTTTAATTTATTAATATAGATAATTTACAAAATCCATTCAATATTGTCTGCGAACAACTTGTAACCTCGCAACTTTATGAATAATCTCGTACAACATGATAACGTGTAGTTCTAATTCAATCATGATCATTAAAACCCATGTATATTAGCAATTTCGCAATTTTTATTTTTTTAATATTAACAATTTGCAATTTCCTTAATATTTAGTTATAATATAACTTTTCGAAAAATTACCTAGAATATCATAATACGTGGTTCTAATTCAAACCTTCCCTTTAGATTCCATATACACGAACAGTTTAACAATTACTTCCACATCCACGTGGTGAAGTAGAAGTATGGTAATCGCAAAAAAAGAATTTCAATTTTTTTTTTGTTGAATAGGCTTAAAATGTCATAAAACGGCGAAATTTTAAATTCGAGCGAAAAAATGTTTTGTCTGTCGATCGTTCTGTGTCTGCCAGTCTGTCTGTCTGTCGGTCGATGTGTAACTCTTTTTTTTGTGCACACATTTTCTCAGGAACGGTTTAAGCTATTAACTTGTAAATAGTAAAAAATAAGTAAAGCAGGCTGGTAAAAGTACAGACATTTGGAATTTAGTGTATATACTAGAAACCAAGGTCTCATATTTTTTATAATATTTTCAACCACCCCACCACCCCCAGTCCATTATTTTAATTGTATGTATTATAATGATATCTGGAATTAGATTCTATTTTGAGATGATGCCGTTCAAGGGTTGGGGGTAAATGAGTTAAGCAAGTTGGTAAGAGTACAGAAACTTGAAATATGGTGTATATACTAGCAGCCAAGCCGCAGATTTTTTTATAACATTTTGAACGCCTCCACCACCACCCCACTCTATCACTAAAGGGATTGTTAAACTAAAATTGAGATGTTCACTTGAAATTTGGTACACGTATGTGCTATAACGACATCCGGAACTGGATCGTATTTGGAACTTACACGGTGAAGGTTTGGAGGGTAAATACGGATAAACAGGTGAAATAAGTAATGCAAGTTGGTAAGACTACAGAAATTTTGGATGTGGTGTATATACTAGAAGTGAAGGTTTCAGATTTTTTATATTCTCCATCCACCCACCACCCCCCACTCTATTATTAAAGGGGTTGATAAAATAGTATTGAGATATTTACTTGAAATTTGGCACACGTATGTAGTGTAACGATATCTGATTGAGATGATTCCGTTGAAGGTGGGGGGTAAATAGGGGAAATAAGTAAAGCAAGCTAATAAGAGTTCAGAAACTTTACTTTTGGCGCATAAGCTAGAAGCCAAGGCCTCAAATTTTTTTATGACATTTGCCTTAAATAACCTATTATTAAAATTCTATGACCAATTATTTCTACATACTAGAGTACAAATATGATCAAAATGTAGTCCATTAAAGAGACTTGGATGGGAGTTAGTATGTGAAAGTGGTGATTCCTTATTCATTCCTTCATCATTTTGATATACCTATTATGTGTTAAAATGATACATATAAATTTTTTAATTTTCCACTCATATCTAGGAATATTTTTTAAATATATAAATTTTACTTTGTCCCAAATCTTCGAATTACTTATTTAAACTGTATTTTATCTTCGTAGTCGATATCATACGAAATTGCAATTTTTAAATATTGTTAAATAAATAGAACAAATTCGAAGAATATTGTCTCAGTTAGATGGTCCCAACTAGTCTATATGCTTACATAAGCATATATTGGTGTATTTTTATTTACATTTACCCATGCCTTATGTTTTATATTGTACAATGGTATTGTGTATATATGTGTGTAATTTTAACCAGACTTATTTTTTCTTACATGTTCTTATTCGAACAGTTTTTGCATACTTTATTTATATTTTTATACCTTACTTTTTTTACTCTTCTTTCGTTACCTGCAAAGCTAATCCATAATGTAGTTTGTGACATAAATAAAGTGAACAAAGAATTTAAATTTGAATTTGAGTTTGAGTTTGAATTTGAATTTGAATAAAGGGTCAAAAATGACTAACTTAAGGATAGACTAGGTAAAAAGTACCGAGTGGCAAAACGATAGATACAAACTTGTTTCCAATACCCAATAGGGTTAGAACGTACCGGGTCACTAGTCTACAATTTAGCTTTAATAAATGTAACTAATAAAAACATTGATATTATGCGAGATATCCTCGAGAGTCCTGATAAAATGAATAGTCTGTATATAAAAATGTTCCCGACTGTTTTTCGCTAAATAAGTATTTTTTCCTGTTATTTGAGGACCAAATCAATCATTTTATACTATCGATTCACTTTAGTCCAGAGGGGAAAAGATTCGTTTTGTTTAACTTTGTTCTTTATGTTTGTGTTTATACATTTATGCTTGTAAAATCGGTAAACCATAAAATGGAGTGATTTGTGAGATGAATCCTGGATAAATGTCACCTTGGCGCAAATCAGTCAGATACGAGAGTAATATTTAAAATTTCTAATAATATTATCTTATATTAAAATAACCATCAGTTCATGCCAGACAACAAGGGGCTCTAAATGAAGGCGTGATAACGAAAATTTGAATGATTCCCACTCGTCAGAAATCCAAAGATTTTTATCAAACATCAAAGCTTATCTTCCTAATGTAATGCTCACTGACCCAGTCCACCCCTGAAGAGGCCCGGCTTCACTCTGCCCTCACGCGGACAAAGTTTCACTTCGCCCCTTTTCACTACGACTCAAATACAGTGGCAGCGCTATGACATAGCACGGTTCTTCAATGCAAAAAGGCCTCATAAACCTCCAGGGGGCAGCTAAAATCTGAAACACGAACCTCCTACTGCGGATGCGACAGTTGTTGATTATGCACACCTGACAATTAACAGACGATATTTTCGGTATACACCGAAAACATAAATAAACACATAAGTAGTTGAGGATTGTAATACAAATTCTTTCATTCAATGTCTTCCTTAATATTGTTTTTTTAAACTTATGATACCACTTGTTTAAATAGATACAACTAAATAATAATCCATAATGGTGGTAATGTGTTTAAAATGATTTAAAATTTATAAACTTCAGAAAGCCCTTAATATAGGCATTTAAGAAACGAACATAAGGTAGAAGGAACATGAAATATGATTTAAGCATTCCTATGTACAAAGCTCAAAGTATGAATTGCAAGGAATCTTCTTTTCAAAGTATAAGTGATTTACGAATTAAATAGTTTCTAAGCATAGTTTAGAAAATGCAATTCATATACTTGCATTTAGTAAAATAGCAGGTATAAATAATTTCATAATTTGTTCCATCTCAGCAAATTCATAATTCAATTACATCAAATTATTTTATTAGAATATTTTGGATTCTACATCTTTGAAGTGTAATGTAAAGTATTGCAAGCAGGTTAGAACCCGAAAAACAAAAATTTACTATAATCGTAATAGAAATGCCTACTTATATTTATAAAACCAAACAACGCTTAACAAAATCCCAAAGATCTTGTAAACTGAATTTTGCATTGTACATGTTAGATTGAAGTGAATAAGGAAAATAGACAATTTAAAGTCAAATACCCAATTTATTTGATACATCCGTAAATTTGTATACTTTGTTTTGAAATGACAGAATAATATAAATATGAGAACTCATATTTCTAAATGTTTTGAATTGAAATTGTAGATGTCAAGTACGCGCATGCGCAGTAAGAGACTCGTGCTTCAAATTTTTTAGCTGCTCCTGTGTTTTCATTCACAAATGACAAATTGACAGATTTGGCTCTTGGCTTATAACGTGAAGAGTAAGAATGTACTGTTCTAGTTTTCTTTACGGTTTAGACTTGACTTATAGCACAGTTTGTTTACGTTTTATTTGGGACGAACTGATTTCGTAGATTCGGAAAATTTTAGTTTTCTACTTCCCTTGTCTATCTAAACGTGAAAAAATCACTCAAAGTCTTTCAATTCCGTCAGTCTGTTGCCTGTCTGTCTATTGGCGCTATTTTTAAAAACTACTTGACGGAGAACAGTCAAATTTGGTAGACTTTCTCTGAGAAATATACAGAGTGAACCGCTTAATAAATAATGAAAAAATGTTACAAATAGAAGTAATAATTAAAATATCTTTAACACCATAATTGGCAAGGAAGACACCTATTATTCTTATAATGAGAAATATACATGGTGGTCATCGTAACGAATAATTAAAGTAAGGTGGAAAGTAAAGGTATGTATGCAAACCTTCGATATTTCACACCTCGTATTAGTTATTAATTTTTTCTGTCAGAAGACCACTCTATATATTTTCGTAAACAAAAGTTATGAGATTATCTTTCTAGCAAGAGTGATAACTACATTCAGCATGTTATTCGCATATGTTGTTTCTTAATTAATATTTTTTTAGGGTGGCCACCCTGTATAAATAAAGAGGGAAGTTGTGTGTAATAGCATATTACATACCGACGTGGAAAGTGTTTCCTTGTTGTCGAGAGATTAGATAACTAATTCTCGAGACAGCAATGAAACTTTTCATCAAGGTTTGTATACTATTTTTTTCACAATCATCCTTCTCAATGAACAAGAAGCGAATACATCGTTTACTAAATTTTGAAATAGCATTTTAAGTTTTTATTAACTAGGCCATAAACAAAAAATTCTTATATCAGAGGACAAATGTCAAAGTGATGGGTGAAGTTTAGAAATGAATTATTATTTGTTTGCTTATAATAGTATTGAAACATATTCTTTATAATATTTTGCAAACAGCAGAAAAAATAACTATCTATAAATAAAAGAAGAACTATGTTTAAAAATATTAATGAAATCTTTGCATTCTTTCGATAACCTGAATTCTGGTTATGCTAGCAAATTGCAATCCTAAAATGAATTTGTCTAATTTTCTATTTGACTATTCTCATTCTAACACTAGCATCCACACAGTTCTCTACGGCCATGTAGTTTTAAACTAGTATCTGCATAACCCCTACGACCATGAAGATTCAGTTAAAAATGAGAACAAAGGCCTAAAATGAATTTATTTATCTACCTTGTCTTAAAAATTTTTCTTCTCCGGAATAAGGGTGAAAAACATTTCAAAAGCTAAGGCTAAGCATTTCCAAGAAACAGAATGATAGATTTCATGAAAATGTAATCCGTTAGAATGAAAATTTTTTAAGACAAGGTAGATAAATAAATTCATTTTAGGCTTTTGTTCTCATTTTTAACTGAATCTTCATGATCGTAGGGGATTATGTAGATACTAGATTAAATCTGCATGGCCGTAGGGGACTGTGGATGCTAGTGTTAGAATGAGAATTGTCAAATAAGAAATTAGACAAATTCATTTTAGGATTTTAATTTGCTAGCACAACCAGAATTAAGGTTATCGAAAGAATGCAAAGATTTCATTAATATTTTTATACATAGTTCTTCTTTTAGTTATAGATAGTTATTTTTTCTGCTGTTTGCAAAACCCTATAAAGAATGTTTCAATACAAATATGCTTCAAGTTTTGCAACAGGTATTTTTTACACAGAATCCTCCAACGCGCTCTACGGATAAATATTATTGTATCTATAACATATCCAGTGATTAGTTTTTCAACATTTAGACTGAAAAGTATTAATGATTAAGAAACGCCTAATTTGCCTACTTTCGGGGAAAATATTTTGTTTTATTAAATTATATCAAAAAAAGTTATTCTCAAGCACGTATAGAAAAAAATAATTGATAAAAAGAACATATTTCTTTGATCGTTTGGCTGGAATATCATATGTAGAGATACTATATTGACATTTCTTGGTGTTGTGCAAATGGCTTTGCAGCCAGTCATATATTACGAGCATTGAAAGACTAATTTTGTATGCCTTAAAATAATAGTTTGAACAATAATTATAACATTTTGCTTTATCAATAATTCTTACCAATTTGCTATAGAATACGATGTATATAAAATAAATGAACACAGTTTGTTCCATTTGAAAGCTAATTGCAAAAACTGTATTTTATAATACAGATTTGTAATAAATTCGGATAAAAACACGTTCTTTTCATTTAGATTTTTTACATTATAAGTTGTCTATAAGGAAAATGACACATTCCATTTGAATTTTTATTTCAAAAGATACGAAAAAGTTTAACGAATTTTTCTTGTTAAAATGTAATTTAAGACAGAGTGATTTTGTTTTCATAAGAACGTACTATTGTAACAACAAGTAGCGATAGAATCGTAGAGGATTGTGCTATGAGTTGAATTGTAGGAAATACCTACATTTCAACTTCTCCATGAAAATATTTGGTAGATCCTTACTTTTCGAATTATCACGAAAAGCGCGCATTGAAAATTTATGAAAAATGATGAAAAAGCACTAAACCCTAAAAAATTCGCATTTCGTTCAATTTGTAACTAAATTGGATAGAACTATGCTCAAATTCAGGGCAATTTCATAAATATCAAGTTGTGCATTTAACAAAAAATCGTCGTTTAAAGATATTTACATTTTGTGACTCCTTCACCTCCTCAAAAGTTTAGCCGGAAGTCGATCCTGGTTGACTTTTTTTACGTAATTATGAGACACGATATAACAGTTTTCTGTGATATAATTTCACGTCGCATCGAATTTCAAATCAAAATCTACATGATTTCTATACCTAGTTTTATTGGATATTTTAGAATATCTGCTTATTTTGTCCTATTTTGCCGAAAATCATAATCTATTACATTTCCTTTATGTACCTGCATTACATTATTCCATTAAACAAATCATATTTAAGATCTATATCTAGAGCCCTACGACTCCTTGCTCCGCCGCTGCTCAAATATATCTCTTCATTGGTTGATATCGAACGAACGGGTAGAAATCGCTACCTGTGCCATTGCCTCGGCAGGAGAATTCTCCCTATTCTCAAGTGGCCTTATGTAGCTTTAATTAAATCCCTATCTATATAGCTCTTTGAATGAAATATTCAGCGAGTGCACAGAGGATTTTTAGCATTTTAAAAGCCTAAGAGTTACACAATTAAACTCAAGTAGAGCAGCTTTGCATTCAGATTAGTTGCTGACAATAATTAAAGGATCACTTGTTATTAAATAGATTATTCTTTGACTTTTCGCAACCTTGATATAACTTTTCTAAGTTAAAACTGATAGTCCGGTTAAATAAGAAAACATAAAAAAATGAAGCCAATGGAAATTTGGAAGATTGTTCGTTTAACTTTTCTTATTAAAACCGGTGAATCTGTAGCTGGAATAATGGTAATTTTTTTAGGGGAAGGGAATAAAAATTTGATTTTTTTAAATATCTTGAAGATTAAAAATTTTAATGAAAAATCTCCCATTACAGTTTTTAAAGATTATAATATTCTCTAATTTTTTAAGTGAACGGCAATGAACGGGTTAATGAAATTAGATGCAACACTTTAAAAACAAAGTCCATTTATTATCGTTCAGCTCAGCCGGCAAAGCATCAGAGTGGCAAACGTACTTTACCATATCCTCTAACACACCTCCTCCTTTCACATCTTATATTATATATTCTATCTCTTCTTTCCTCTTTCTGTTTGTTTGTCTTTTTGTATTTATCGTATTTTGTCATTTTCTATTTAAATTCCCTTTAGGCCGATAAAATTCCTAAAAAATCGTCATCTTTAAAACTATAATTTTCTTATGGGAAGGTAGGAGGCCTTCCCATCGACAGGAAGATCATTGGGTGACAATTGCCTCGAACGGGTTTTTTCGTTGAGCATTTTCCCCTGTCAACATTCAAAATCTGAAAAATGTGTTGTACTATAGCGTTGTGTTGTTTATTGTTTTAGTTAAATGTCACTGTTACTTTTAAGCTGCCACCGGCAGTAGGACTTTTAATTGTTAATGTTCATTTTACTAAGCCGAACCGAACGTGATCCACACAACCCTACACACACCACGAAGCTGAGCGGTTGTCTGATTGGCTCCGGATCGCGATCCAGTGAGACGTTGTTGTATTGTTTGAAATTTTAATAGAATAAGTATTAAGAACACTTGGTATTACTGTTCCACAATTTTTATTCAGGTTTCTCTGGCATATGTTTCGGCCTTTCGACCATTAACAAAAAGTTATAACAACTAACCTAAAAGGGACCATTACAAGATATTTATAGGGTTTGGAAGGTATAGATAACCTAATTAATCTTTTATTACTTATTTCTAATATAGCTACTGCTAGGAATTTAATTTAAATTCTTAATTACTATTTCTGGGTATGTTTAATTTTAGTATGGTGTCTATTATGGGGGTATTATGAAATTTAGTTTGTGTATTAGTAACGTTTTTCAGTTTATTTAAGGCCTTCTTGATTTTCAAAATTTCAAGCATGTCTAACCTATTTCCCTTATTGACATTGGGCAAAAGTTTAATACTGCTACCGTAGAAAAAACTATTTTTATCTATACAATATTCTGCGAAACTAGTTGATATTTTATTCTCTAAAATACACTTTTTGTGTTCATTTACCTGTACGTCTAAGCTTCGACCAGTCTGACCTATATATAGAGCATCATAATCATCACAATTTGTTTCATATACTCCCGCTTTTTATGAGTCTTCAGTTTTTTCTTTGTTGTTAATCAACAAGCGACCTGTTATTTGTATTCGAGGAAATGGTATTAACGCCAAGTTTACTTAACCTATTACAAATTGAGTTGCTAATATGTTTTACAAAATTAATATTATGCCACTTTTTATATTTATTGGGTGCGTTATAAAAATGTTTTTCAACAGCCTTCTTTGTTTGTTCTTAATTAGCTTGTCTATGAGAGATGTGTGATATCCATTATTTTTTACTAATATTTTGAGGGTTGTAACTTCTTTTTCAAAACTGACATTATAAAACTTTAATGATAACAATCTATGGACATAAGTATGAAAAGCTGACATTTTTATCCTCCAGGATTGATTACTGTTTGCATGTATGAGTGTGTCAGTAAAAGTGGGTTTTCTATAAATATCGATTTCTAAAATGGGACATTTTCATGTCAATGAAATATCTAAAAAGTTTAAAGAACGTTCTATCTTGATTTCTACCGTAAACTGAATTTCATAGAACTAAAAAAAATCTATTTTAGAGAATAAAAAATCAACTGGTTTCGCAGAACATTCTATAGATAAAAACCATTTTTTCAACGGTGGCAGTATTAAACTCTTGCACAATGTCAATAAGGGAAATAGGTTAGACATGGTTGAAATTTGGAAATCAAGAAGGCCTTAAATAAACAGAAAATCGTTACTAATACACAAACTAAATTTCATAATACCCCCATAATAGACAACCTACTAAAATTAAACATACTCAGAAATAGTCATTAAAAATTTAAATTAAATTCCTAGTAGTAGCTATATTAGAAATAAGTAATAAAATGTTAATTAGGTTATCTATACCTCTCAAATCCTATAAATATCTTGTAATGGTCACTTTTAGGTTAGTTATTATAACTCTTTGATAATGGTCGAAGAGCCGAAACACATGTCAGAGGAATCTGAATAAAAATTATGAAACAGTAATACCAAGTGTTTTTAATACCTATTCTATTTAGTATATTTCACCAAGAACCTACCGCAGACTCAGTTCAATGAATTTTAACAAATTGTTTATAATGATGATGGTGAGGATGGTAGGTGCGCTTGGTCAGACTGACTATCGTGTACTGGGTTTGATCCCCAGCTCCGACACTGACAATGCGTCTACTAGGTGTGATGTATTTATATTTATGTTATGTTATTTATTTTTAACGTGAATTTTTTATGCAACTTTATATATTATTATGCATGTCTTTATAGTATATTTGCATTCAGTAGGACGTACATGAAGCTGATTATAAATGAACTTGTTTAAGAGTTTCCCATTTCAACGAAAATGTTGCACCCATTTGCTTTTAATGAAACAAATAACAGTAATCGTAGGTTTAATAATTGTCCATATTATATATTTTTTTGGTGATTGTAGGTTCTGTTCTAAGTATAAGAAAATTAATTATTTAAAAAACCTTAAGAAATAAATATAATGTAGACCAACTGATGACCTAACAAAGATCCTCTTTGCTTCATTAGTCTAGCTAAAACAGTTTTTGAGAAAATCTAGTTAAAAAATTGGTCTTGTCGGAGCATGTTTTGTTAATTATTTCAAGGACCAATGAACGTCAGGGGTTGAAAGTTTTCTTAAACTTTAATAAGGGTCGCTATAAACATGGTTTTTCAAGTATTTTTTCCCCACCATGAATTCCCTGCCCTAGTTTCAGCTCGATTCGATTTTCAAAAATGAACATTTTCACAAATTTCCATTGATTTTCATTCTTATCCCTGACATGGGAAATATACTGTCAATTATGCCACATTATAATCAGTATAAATAAGGACGGTATCGCCCCTAATTATTATTGTTATTTCAGGACAATGCTTAAGCTAAATTAGGTTTCGCTAGATTATAGGATGGGTAAGGGGACCACCATAACACCGTCTATTTGTGGTTACCAATTTGCCAGAGAATATATTGTTATTGTTGCTCAAAGTGTGAAATACATTCCTGGAGAGCTTGGGCTAATCTAGGAAACCCGCTGATGAAAATGTGATACGCAGGATGATTTATGACTCAAAATAGACTTATTAAGTGTAGGTAATAAAGTTATCAACACTGTCATGAAATTTAGTGGATACTTTCCTCCCACATATTAGATTAGATTCACAGACTTTAGGGTTCATCTTTAATAAAAAAATAATAATTTCTTGAATTGAATACTCGTTCAACAATAATTACAGGGACCTATTAAGTATTTTAAGTTAAGTTATGTCTGTTCTGTAGATCTTTTTACTCTTTGGGGTCGGGTTTTTGTATTTCTTTCTCTAACTAAAATTTATATATTTATTTAGTAATCAGAAACAGGCTGAAACTTAATAGATTTTAAGCCTATAATTAATAATATCTTAAGAAAATAGCTGATTACTTATACCTGAAAATTTATTAAAAAATGAAACAAACACACTATAAATAGCTCTATTTATTAAATAAACATGAGACTTTAGGGGTGAATGAATAACAAAACACTTTGGTTAAATATACAAAAACAGTATAGCATAAACAATAAATACATATACAAAAACTTATTGGATGGAAATGCAAAATATATACTCAAACATTCGAGTCTGGCCAGTTATAGAAGTAAAAGTTAAATGATAACAATTCTTACAACAATATCAAAATCTATAAACTATTTACAAAAGGAAACCGACAGGCTAATATTCTACATGTTAGTTGTCGGACTAACATATACTTTCGCACACCATGAAAGAGATGTACTTGAGAACAAGCTGACGTTTAAATTTGAACACACGACGTTTTCACTAATCAGTTTCAGGGACACCATCGATGAAAAATAAATGTTTATAACAGAGTGCAATGTCTGGAAATTATAATACTGGTTACCGAACATCCAGGGACTACAGGATCATGACTAACTAAATACGTTAGCAAACGTTGCTTATGGCATCGGCCATTTGCAATGCAGAAAAACGAAGTAGAATGTTTATTATAAACGTACTTGCAGTTTCATTCTTTTGTAACAGGGTACTACACTACTTCACTTTACAATTGATAAATATTGATAACATTAATTCTGGTTATCCATTTACTAAAGCAGGTAGACTGGATGACCAATATTATAAACTTTTTAAAGTGTGGTACAATTCTCCACAACTGACCCAGACAAGGGTCTGCCGGGTAATAAAATCACGCGACGCGACGCTACTATCAATGTCTTTTTGGCGGGATTGTTTTGATTAGTTGTTTATAAAGTGACAAATCATCTACCGCGCAATGGATCTATTTTTTCATTCGTATGGATTTTTAGCGTACTAGCAGGGTAGGCTTAAGGTACTTTTAGAACATATTAAATAAATATTAAATAAAAGCAGTATTTTAATTAAATTACTCTTATTATCGAGTGGTAAAAAGGGAGCCGTTACAAAGCTTTTAACGTAGATGGTACATCTACAGAAATAGAAATAGAAATGTCTTGACCAAGTTACAAAAAAAAATTGTTTTTGGCAAGTCATTACAAAGTGTAAACCTGAAATATAGACAATCTAAACACAAATAAAGTTTAAATGTAAAAATAAAAAACAAAAAACAAGTACAACTGAATATTAAAAATATAGTTATGACAATTGTTCATGCAAAAGGTGATATGAATACAACATCAATGAATAGCGGTATATATTACAAGTTACGTATTACAATTAGAATAATCGCGTACAGAGCAAATAAATTACAGAACTAATGATGCCATGTATACAGCATGAAATGTTTGCTTTACAGTGCTTCTCAAAATGTGGGATAGAGTATACTGACGAGGACAATAGGATACAAAGAAAAAGAAAAGAAATTTAAAAATTACATAATTGAACTCATAGAACAGGTATAAGTATTAAGAAACAGTATTAAAAAATTCTTCTTCTGAATAAAAGCAATAATTTAAGAAGTGTATTTTCATCTTACATTTAAAGCCATTAAAATTGAGAGATTTTATGTCATCAGGAATATGATTGTATAATTGGAGATTTAATGTGTTTTTTCTTGATTTTGTTAATCTAAGACGAGGCTGTCTGAGTTGTGAGACAGACCTTGTTTCATAATTGTGAAAATCCGAATTAATCGGGTATGCATCTTTATTTTTATGTATTTCTACTAACGTATTGTACATATACAAAGAAGGAACTGGCAATATACCAAATTTTTTGAAAATTGGTTGAGAGTGGTCTCGCCAGCCAGCATTACCAATTAATCTGACAGCTTTTTTTGCAATTGAAATTTTCATTGACTGCGATGAGCCACCCCCATAGGATATTTGCATAATTAATGTGAGAATGGAACATGGCGAAATAGCAATTTTTTAAAGTACTAGAACAAAGAAAAGTTTTTAGCCTAGTAAAAGCAAAATTGTACTTGATAATTTATTGGATAAATCCTCTATATGGTTGGACCAGCATAGAGTGTCATTTAAAATGACGCCCAGAATTTTTACACTGTCATTATTACCGACTACGTTATTAGTGAAAAACATAATCTTTTGAGTTTTATCCTTATTTAGCTTAAGTTTTTTTGCAGATAACCAATCACTGGCACGTTGTACTTATTTATGGCTATCGGAATTTAAATTACCAAGGTCAAAACTAAAATCCAATATGGAGGTATCATCGGCATAGGCAATACATTTTGTAGGCGACATAAAATGGAAAAAATCATTCAAGTATATAATGAACAATACGGCCCCCAGCACAGAGCCTTGAGGCACTACGTGTTTAATTTCAGCAAATTCAGAGATAGTGTTGTTAACCGATATGCATTGTTTCCTGTTATTAAGATGGGAATGAAATAGCTTCAGTGGTATACCCCTGATGCCATAATAGTTGAGCTTGCGTGCTTACGCTTAAGCAGAAGATGAACAACACAGGGAAATTGCGCTCACTTGTCATGTCATTGATGCGGGTTATACAGTGTTGCCACTTTGCCATTTAAAGATATGTTACTTTTACCTTGTTTAACCAGTTTATAAATTGATAACACATTACAATTTTAGCTCTTTTTCACAAACATTAGAATTCATTTGAAGTAAACGATTTAATCGATCGCAATTTTTCAACTGGAATAAAACTGTTTATTATTTATTTATTTGTGTCACTATTGTCGGAATTTAAATTAATAGTGTCAATTTAATTTTAATAAAATTTAATTGAAACCTAGTTATGTTTATTTTCACTACAAATTTACCTAAAACGTAGTCAAATCAAAGACGTTGACAACAATGTATGATTAGCAAGCGACGGTATTTACAGTCTAGAACTAAATAACGTAAGGCCAAGAAACACAAACGTTCTTGAGCTGTCGATGCTGACAATAGTGACATTTTTTATGAAAAATTGTTAGCAACATTCATATGCCACCAATATGGAATATTCTAAAGTTTTTATTTCTAATAGATGTAACAAATATAATAAAAGGGAAGTTGGAGTAAAATAAAGATTCTATAAGTTCTCTTTGCTTCTGATGGGCCAATGTTCTATTATGAAAAATATACGTATACATCAGACCCTGTATCATTTATACGGTGAGCACGTAAAGGTTGGAATAAATTCATTAAAATAGTTACAAAACAAGTGACAATAATTCGCTCAGACCCGTCGATTTTTAAATACGTTTCTCAATCTGTTTATTAAAAAAAAGTGCTCCAAATATTTTTTTTAAGTTATGACGTCATCACCTTTTTTTTATGGCAACCACTATTTTTTTAAATGTTATTTGAAAGAGCACATTTTTCTGCATACAGTACGTTAAATATTAGGGAGTATTGCATGACGAAATTATCGAGAAAAAAAACATTTAACATTAATAGAACACATTCATTACTTATCGTCGAACATTTTTACAACTTACACTTTTTTTGTGTTTACGCTTTTTTTCATTTACTTTGCAACGCTCTAACACATTAGTTGGTTACGCGCCTTGTAGTATTATACCTAGAAAAATATATGTTTTGAATTTTTTATGGTAATACTAAAAAGTTTTTTTTAGCTAGTTTTTTTAACGCCGTGTGAGTCGAGCGCGACCCGCATAGAGACAGTAGTATGATAGTAAGTAAGACAATAGTCACTTACGCCGCAGAACGCTATAGTTATTTATCAGTGATAAGTGAATTATAATTGTCCTTTCTTAAATTAATTTAATAATTTTTACGTTAATTGTGTGTGTCGAAGATTTGTTCCGTTACCTTTTGGTCCCCCCTTTGTCCCTCCTATTGCCTGGGCCGACATCGACGACGGAGAATCCATCAAACCTACTGTGTAAGTTTTCGACACATTCTTCTTTTTATTATACCTAAATACAGTTCACTAAATTATATTAGCCTCACCACGCTGAAAGGGGTAGGCCCATTCATTAGTATTTACTTGTGATATCGTATTGAAAGTACTGATAATGCGACATTTAAGTGAGACAGAACGAATTGAAATTTTGATAATGATTGGCTATGGAGACAAGTCCCGAACACAAACTAAAGTTTGTGAATTATTTAATGCTAAATACCCTAATCGACCTATTACACAATCAACGTTAGCAAAATAGAAAGAAAGTTCCGAGATTGTGGTCTCGTAAGAGATAATTTCACGAAAGGTCGTCCCACAATTTCAAAAATAAACACAGTTAGATGTTTTACTGACAATGGAGGAGAATCCTCACAAACCAAGTCGCGATGTCGCAGCAGAGCAGTCAATTAGTCAGTCGACTGTTTTAAAATATTTGAAGAAGAATAAATGGCACCCATATAAAGTGAATTGATTTCAAGAGCTCACCGGAGATGATTTCGACCGCAGAGTAGAGTTTTGCGAAACCATGATGGAACGATGTAATATCAATCCACATTTGTTAAGTCGAGTACTTTTCTCTGACGAGGCCACCTTCTGTTTAAATGACACTGTGAATAGGCAAAATTGTCGATATTGGTCACGTGAAAATCCACACTGGATGGTGGAGGCCCATACTCAGTTTCCACAGAAAGTTAACGTGTGGGCTGGAATTGTTGGGACTACAATATTGGGTCCATTTTTTATTCAAGGTTCATTAGATGGCGAAAAATATTTGGAACTGCTCCAACAAAACATAATTCCAGAACTTGTCGCACTGTATCCAAATGGTGAAAACCCGAATGTACCGGAAAAATCCATATGGTTTCAACAGGATGGCGCACCGTAACATTATTCGGTAATAGTGCGTAATTATTTAAACGAAATTTTCCCACGCAGATGGATTGGTAGACGCGGATCAATAGAATGGCCAGCTAGATCTCCGGACCTAACCCCATTGGATTATTTTTTATGAGGTTACCTTAAATCCAGAGTTTATTTTAATAGACCGAACAATATTGAGGACTTAAAAGACAGAATTACTTACGAAATTGGAAGAATTGGACCTAAAACAATTATTAACGTTCTGCGAGAATTTCAATTTCGACTTGGACATTGTCAAGAAGCAAATGGCGCGCAATTCGAACATTTAATCTAATTATTTTTTGCTGTATTCTTAAATTCTTGTTTTTTTTTATTACATTTTTATAAGTAGTTAAGATTTTTTCTCGATAATTTCGTCAGAATTTAACGTGTACTTATGCAGAAAAATTTGCTCCTTCAAATGACATTTTAAAAAATGGGGGTTGCCATTTTAAAAATATGGCGATGACGTCATAACTTTTAAAAAAATATTTGCAGCACGCACTGTATATTTCCACTTAATATATATGGTCTCATTGATGTTACATTTGAACGTGGCACAGGGACACAACAGTGGCTTGTGCCAACAAAACCAGATGTAAACACTATGCTCTTCGCTGGGTTATTAAATTTTCTATACAGGGTGAGGCTTACGTCCGTAATCATATTTTAACCATAGATTTATGGCATGTATAGAAGCCCATTGAATGCTTTTCAAATTTCGTGTATAGCTTTTATATCTGAGCTTCAAACAAACATGATGAAAATGTCTTGAATCTGCCTGTTACAATTATCCCAGTCAGTAAAGACAAAAAATTGCAAAACCTCGGACTCCTGGTGGAAAGATCGATAATTATGAAGCAAACGTATTCGATTCGTAATTAATAGTATTGCGTGGTTCGAAGATCTGCTTTTACCCTGGAGGTAGACGCCACCCCTTTTTCGGGGTGGAAATTAGTAAACTTAAAATAACTACAGAAATCGATAGAGGGATAAATTATAAGCAAAACATGTTCTATGAAGTTTTTTCGATAAATCAATATCCTTCGAGTTACTCGCTATTGAAAATGTTGTTTTTTCATTTAAAAAATGCTTGTTGTAGAGCGACTTTTTACGAATAACTCGAAAACCTTACGTTTTATCTTTCTGCATATAAAATAAGCACCGAGTTGCTCGCTGAAGGTGACTGACTATTCGACGAAAACTGAATTCTAACCTTTCCACGTTAAATATCGGAAAAACGATGAATTCTTGGAGGAAAACTTGTCAGACCTTTTTTAAAGCACTTGAAAATACCTTTACAATGAGCTTTAGGAAACGTCGTTAGCGTAAAAACTTACGATATGATGAAAATAAAATGGTTGTCTCGCTTTCTCGGGGAAAAAAATTAGCAAGTTTGAGTTTACTAATTTCCACCCTCGAGAAGGGGTGGCATCCACTCCCAGGGTAAAAGCACGTCTTTGGACCATGTATACTTTGCAATACTATCAATTATGAATCGAATGCCTATTATTTCATGAAAATCGATCTCTGGCAACCGGAGTCCGAGGTAAAATGCTTCAATGATTGGTCTAAATGGTCTTTAACGTATTTACTAGGTATATTGGAATATTGGTGTCAAGCGGTGTGGTCGCACTGTTACAATTAAATACCATAAATGTATTATAGACCAAGATTCATTCCCAAATTTGTATAATTCTAAATGTAATAGTTACCTAGGTAAATGAATTTGTATTGACCGCTTTACAGTAATACTCTAAACATTAAGAGAATCATCCAATGGATCTCTTGCAGACAACTTTCATGCACTCTATCTACTATTTAAGAAAAACAACAAATTATTCATCATGTATACTGTTGAACTAATGCTCACAATGCTACTGTACCATAAAGTCAATCAATTATATAATTCTGAAACTGTCAACTCTTCAACAATTCAGATTGAGAAACAACACTGAGAGATTCGCCCCATACAACGGCCCCTCTGGGAGTCTTGAACAGGCTATTCAAGGCTCACAGAAAAGCGATAAAGTCGTAAGGGGCTCTTAGTGATGTCTCTCAGATGACACTATATTGTTATAATTTCAGAATGATGTTAAAGAAAAAAACTTTTTCGGAAATAATTAAAACACACGGGCTGCAAAATCAACTTAATTAAAGATCAAAATCCATGGCTACGATTGTGCAACAATTTTAACTGATTTTGATCTCTGATCAAGTTGATATTGATTTAAACTGAGTCGATAAAACCCGCCCTTAGAGTTGTGATGAATCCACTCTGGTATGATAGTGCGAAGCGAAGAAAATACTAAACGTTGTAGAAGATACCACTAGCGCATATACTATATAAAAAATTGTTGTATCCTTCAGACTTCAGGTGGTAAAAACATTAACATTAATGAACTTACCTGTTAATTTATTATTTTATTTAACATGTCATTAAAAACGAACATATTAAACTTCTGGTGAAACTACATCTGATAAGGATAAATGTTGAATTCCTTTAATGAATTACATATGATATAATCAAATTAATTAATGCATTATGATTAATAAATATTTAGTGCTACTTACAGTGGAATTAAGAATCGGGATCGTATTATTGGTACTCACCTGAAACAAAATAAATTTATTAATATAATAATTCCTCACATTTATACAGGTTGATGAAGATTGTATCCGAACATGTTTAGGAAGATACCTTTGAGTTTGTGAGTATTGTAATATATTTTCCAAGTTTTTTAAATAATTTAATATCTTAGGAATAATTGTCGTATGTTTAACATCTTGTCGCCTCTGATGATGACATCAGAGGCGACAAGACGGTATCATCTCATGATGATGCTATCTTAATTAGCGGAACACTCGTTAGTATACTATGCAGTATACTGACCAGTGTATCTGTAAGACAAAAAGTTAATTAAGAAACGTGAAGGAATATGAATATGACATTAGAACGTTACACAAGACAAATATAACCACACCTATAACATTAGTGGAATACTTACTGCAAAATCATTTGTTGGGATTCTATAATATTGAAACAGTGTCTTTAAAATGCACAAATTTAAAGGGCTTAAATGTAACATATTTTAATACTACAAATGAAAACAGTAATTTTAAAACTGGACTAAATATACCAAACAAGTTTACTAACTTTTAGAATCAACATCACATATATATAGTATCTGGTCTATCTAATCTTTAATTAATGTAACCCTCGCTGTATATTACACCCACTCATTACCATAATCGTATTATAAAATCGTTCCTAATCTATTCCTGCAAATTTCACAAAAACAACTACCTCAATGGATGTATTTAATGCAAATTGTAAATTTAATAAAAAGTTAATTATTCAAAAAATGTATAGTAAGTATTCCTCTGATAACGAAAAAATAACTTTTCTGAAATATCGGAATTCAATCCATTAACAATACTTTTATTTCGTTAAACTTAGACGCCCACTATAAAGAATTTCATAATAATTAATAAGAAGATCACTCTCGTATTACGAGTCACTAATGTCTAATAAACTCACAGCATATACGCCTTTACTAATAACGGTCACTTAATTAGTAAGTGAGTAAGCACTTTTCTCCTTAGGGAAATTCTTACAATGAGAAACGCCGCATATTTTCTTTCAGGGCAGAACTAAGTACTCTACATAAAAGAAGAGACCCGCCTTTTTGTTCCTTTCGAGTGATGTTGATGTAGACATGTGTACTTTCCACCAAGAAAGAAATAAAAGTACGGCGGTGAGATACTGAGAAGAGAATTTAGATTTCTAATGTTTTCAAAGTGTCAAAAATGCAACTATTAATATGATATAATAAATCTAGTTGAAAATAATTACCTATTTTACAAAGCTCCTAACGAGTTAAATATTAATTTTCCGTAATTATTCAGTCGACATTAATGGTTTGATATATGGTCAGTTTTTGGAACTTATCGATCATAAACAAGGTCATAGAATTGCAAACACTTCACTAGCTAGTCACAGATATTTTTAGTAAGTTCATAATGCTTTCTGAAACACGAGATTCTACTTGTAAGCACGATATCATCAAATATGAATCAATCCCGAATAGCTACAAGCCATTTCCTATAATTTTCGACTATTTCTAGGTAAACTTAGAATTATGTAAAGTATTTTGCTCACATATCCGATCCATTAGAGATAATTCCGTACATTACGTCTATGATTGACACTACTGAGGAATCATAAAATTCATATAATGCATGTCAGTAGTATCATTGCACAACAAATCAGTACCATACAATGAATCTATTTTTCAGTATAGACAATTATCTTCTTTTTAAAAGCAATAGCAACGGAATTTGATTTCATATAATTTCGTTTTTTTCTATTATAGAGTGCGGTCCACTATTCACGGTAACACTTTCGTAACTGACTTAATAAATCGATTTATTTTAAACTTAGATAAGTTGTGCAACTCTTCAAAACTAAAAGCATATATACCTATTTCGTTTATTCAATAGACGCGCGGATTGAGGGATGAACATGGGGTTAATTTTTAGGTATTAAGGATTTTAAAAATATATATATTACCACCATCCCTTAATACTCAGCTGTGCTAATTATATTCATTTTCATCAAATCGGCACTTTTCTGTAGTTTTATGTATAGCGATATCCACAAATGCCGACTTTCAAAAAATCTAGATATTGTAAAGCACAGATCTGAGAGATGCCCATAGGTTTTACTGAACCTCGCCCAGTAAAATTGTTACTTTAAATCGTAATATTAATTTGGTTAATAAAGTCTTTTATTGTTATTATTATTTAATTTTTTTGTTTGTTAAAAACCAGTCACCCTTCTCTGTGGCTCCGACCCTCACCTAGGGGAACTGGTAGTACCGGTAGCCACTCTCCACACCTTGGAGTAAGTGACTACTGGGTCCGGGAATCGTGTGCCCTGAGTAGACGTAGCGAACCGAGGATGACGGCCTTCTGCATCCTACTGGCTAAGTAAGATCTCTGCCGAGTTTGGCATGCCGGTATGATCATCAGTTCCGAAAGCAGTGTGTGCCTCGTTCCACCTAGGGCTCCTATGATCAGTACCACTAACTTAACGGTATGGTTTGGGTAAAGTCTGCGGAGTTCGAAGAGCAAATCTCGATATTTTGTCCGTTTTTGCTCCTCATTCAAGACAATGTTGTTTTCCGCGGGAGCCGAGAACTCCACAACAAACATTATCTTGAGTTCGTGATCGAAGAGTACTACGTCAGGCTTGTTAGCTTGTATTTGCCTGACGGTGGGACACGAGTAGTTCTAATAAATTAGACACTTTCCATTGCCCACAACGGACTCAATATCCCCCGGAGCATAAGGCAGCACTGGTGTCTCGTCTATCCCATATGAGTGCCTCAAACGGTAATAAAGCACTTGTAATGCTCCGTCGTGCCGTTGGATATAGGCCGAGACTACATATATCGGACAAGCCGACAGCAAGTGTATTACAGTCTCTGGCGCCCAAAGGCAGGCCCTGCATCTAACATCCGGTACCTCTATAAACATAACACGGCTCTGATAGACCAGAGTGTTGAATATACCATCCTGATAAGCCATTATGAATCCCTCGGTCTCAGACTTTAGCCCGGCTGACCTTAAAAAGGCAAAGGTTAGCCTTTCGGATAAGCCAAGATTTTCTTTATTTTTATTGGTTACAAGAAAATCAAAATTTATTACGGGAGGGTAACTTTCAAGTGTGGTTCGGTTTCAATCTTTGGCTTGGAATGATCGGTAGTAGAATCATTGGTCCAATAATATTTGAAGGAGCCCTGACTGGTGCCAGATACTTGAGATTCCAGGAAAATTAGATTGAGGACATTTTAGATGAGTTACCTTTAGATTTAGGACAGGGAATGTATTTCCAACAAGATGGCGCTCCTCCCCATAAATCAAGGTTAGTAATTGATTACCTTCAACGGAGATTTGGAGAAAACGTAATTTCGACGAATAGTCTTCTGAGGTGGCCTCCAGGTCACCTGATTTAACGCCCCTTGATTTCTTTGTTTGGGGCCATTAAAAAATTGTCTAAGCAAGCACCGTTACAACCCGTGAAAACCTGGAGTTACGAATAAGACGAGCAATTAATAGCATAATGGCCCAGCAATTGTCGAACGTTCTTCGAGAAACAGCTATGCGAGTTCAAAAGTGCACTGACGTTAATGGACAGCATTTTGAACAACTGTTGTAATCTTTTGTGTTAATTTTTTGTATTCCAAAACCACCTTATGTGTTACAAGGTAATTAGAATAAAACCGTATTTTGTAATTTTGATTGTATTTATCGCACATTTTAATACGACATATGAATAAATTCTTTATTAATAGTACTAATAAATGGTTCCATTTGAAAAAATTGAGTTTTGCCCCAAAAACAATTTTGGTGAATTTTATTTGCTACACGGGTCATTTAGAATAAATCGGAACCGTCATGGCACACTAAAATGGAAAACTAAAAATTACATTATGAAAAAAAATGATGTTTGAAATGTCACTTATTTGGCATCGTTGGATTCAGACAGAAAATTATGCAGAATTCAAAAATGCAATAATATATAGGGCGTTCCATTTAAAAATGGAAAGTTAGTGTCACTTCCGGCGAAACCGAATAAATTTTATGTCAAAAAATGCCGCTTGTTATGTATGTAGCACATCCTAAATTTCAATCAAATATCTTCAAAACTAAAGGAGAGAGGGGGTATACCATGATCCTATTACACCCGGTATACAAAATTCAAAGCATGTTTTAAATATGAGTTACAACTGATTAGGCAACGTAACTCGTTGCCATGTTAATATACATTTACCCGTCAATGCCAAAGAAAGATAAGCCGGTGCATTAATCAGACTTTAGCAGTGTTAAATCTGAGGGTCGGCATTATTTAAACGAAGGGAATATTTGATATCACAATAAAGAGAATCGTCTGTTATTTTCATATATTTCTATTAAAAGAGAGGGTCCGATGTTATTGGCATTGTGTTCATATCAGGAGTGTGTTCCAAGCCGGCCGGCCGTAGCGCCTGCAACTGATGGCTGGATAATACGCGGCCCCAACTTTTATTATTTTTTACTAGCCATTGTTTTCCGTTCTCAGTACCTTTATTTACTGCACTGCTTCTATATAAACTAATTAAAAATTTGTAATGCAGTATTATTAGTCTATTGAATGAAAATTTAGTGCTAGGTCAAAATTAAATTTACCATTTATTACTATTACCATATACGGCTATGTGATAAACTATGCTAAATAATCAAAAAGAAAATCAAACTCTAAGTTCGGTTCTTTTTGGGATAGAATTATTTTTAGTAAAATAGTAGTTTCTGGTAAAATGTATTTTCTATTGGATTTGGTTTAACCTGAAATTAAAAAATTGTAAGATGAATTTATTTACAACACCTAACTATTCAACCAAACATCTGATTAAAATATCTATATTTAGTCTTTATATTTTTCTAGCAACCTGCATCTGGTTGTGTTAAAGAACAAATAGCTCTAAAATTAATTTACAAAAATCTCTCTTAAACTTTTTTTTTTAAAAGGACTTACCTTGAAGTTAATCTATGGTCTTTGAAATATTTTAGCTTTTGAAATACTTTTCCCTTGTAGGACCTTTCAGAAGGACATTTCAATAATAAATCAATAATATGGTTCGAATTTTCTAATAAAAAAATATAATTTACAAAAATCTCTCTTAAACTTTTCTATTTAAAAGAACTCACCTTGAAGTTAATCTATGGTCTTTGAAATATTTTAGCTTTTGAAATAATTTTCCCTTGTAGGACCTTTCAGAAGGATATTTCAATAATAAATCAATAATAAAGTTTGAATTTTTTAATAAAAAAATATAATTATAGCAATTATATCCTTAAATAAAATATGTAACAAATGATTTATTTTTATTATATAAAAAAGTACCCAAGGCACTGTTGTATTTTTACTTCTCCCACTTTACGAAGGAAGCACTGTAATCGTGAAAAAAATCACTCTCTGAGGTTTCTTCGGTTTTTCCTGTTGAAGATAACATAGAGCATTAAAATTGAGACCTCTCAAGTCAGTCAATGTGTCTGTCTGTCGGTCCATTCTCTGTCTATCTGTTGACGCTATAACTACAAGTGGGGTGTAGTGACACTTCTTCCACTGAAGAGATGGGATATATTTCTACTTCTAACACTATAACACAGCCACACAAAACAAAGTTCAAATCCAGAAACTAGACTTACCAATGTTAATGTATTTTGACCTCCTGAATTCAGTGCTGCCATCAAAATTTCATGTTATCATTGGGTATGAAAGTTATTTGCTAAATACGCAAAGTGTGTGTTGTTACATGGTGCACACACATTCCCAAAGTCACTTACATAAATAACAGTACAGTAACGTCTCTCTATTTGTGAAGTAAAATACACTAAAAATGAAATGGGTTCTGTACATTACCCTAGTAACTACCCAATGCTAGTTTACGCTTTACAGTTCTTAAAATTTCCATAATCGCAATTTGGGTACTCAAATTTTGTTTAATACCAGAATGTTTGATTTATAATTTTCCCTCTAAAAAAATCAATGAAACATTTTTAAAGATACTTCTCTACTCAATTTGCAAAATAACTGATATGTGAGTTGAAAGATGTTATTATTACCTTTTTTAACTTTAAAAATTAAACATAGGGAACAAGTTCTCAATTCGACTCGCGTCTATGTTTTTTATGTTTGTTCAATAAACAGTCGGGAATGGCTTAAGCGATTTTGTTGAAATTTCTTACAATCTCTTGAGTATGGCTTGGCAGTGGGTCTATTATGGTTTCTTTGAGCTATGTCTAATATATGGTGTGCAAAAGTCATTACATTTAGTCACAAATTTGGCGATTGCGCTAGTGATAAGGGAAAATGATTCATAAGAATGTTTTTTTACAAAGTTTAATTAACTGAGCGACGCGCGAATGTGAAATTTTATTTCTTAAATATTTTTATACGGTAGTGTGATATACACGATTTGTAAATTTAATAAAAATTCTAAACTATTTTTGATAGTATTCTTATACAGTGCGTCAGACCTCGATATCTCGAGTTCTACGATAGCTAGAAATTAAAAAAAAAAATGTAAGTAAACTAGATAAAAAAGTCTAAAACTGGAAATTATTTTCGAACATACAGGGCGAGCCAAGACGAAATGACAGGACCAAGTCTCTTGTTTTTAATGCAATGCTATGTATATCGGTACATTTTTTAAAGCCTCTTTCTAGGCTCTATTCATTGCTGTATTAGCATTGAATACCCCCCAACAACTTGGATGTAATGAATTTTTTTTGTTGAAATAATGCAATCTACAGATGGATATTAAAGAAATCACCACAGTCACAATTATGGGATTTAAGAAAAACTTATGTGAATACTACTTACAAGACATCTAGCTAGTATTTTTGAATCATTTTTATTTATTAAAACTGTACAGGGTGGCCAAAAATTGTTTTTCAATAAGGAACTTTTTAAATTGAATTCTCTCAATTTTTTCAAATGGAATGTATATTTTTCAACGATGTGATGTAGAAATGAAAAACGAACATTTTTTGTAAGTACTTTCCTATGGCTAATTGCAACCAATTTCGTTTTATTGAGCAATAATTACAAAATTCAAAAATAAACTTAAAAAATAGGTTTCTTCAAATAACTCAGTAAAATAAATTATAAAGATATAAAAAAACAAGCTATCCGTTATACCCTTCGCCGATTTACTGCACTTTATATATAATTGTTGCACATTCTATATGATACTCTTTGCAGTTTTTTTGTAAATAGTACAAGTTTTAGACATTTTAGTTTAATTACAAAACAAAAAAATTATGTAAATATTTTTTTTTTATTTTAAAAAACGTATAACTTTTTTATTTATCGATTGATTTTCCTCTAGCTAACACTAACTTACTGTCCAAATTTCAATATAATCGTACTTTTCTTTCTTAAGTTATCGTGCAGAATTCGATCACCAACACAGTGATATGAAATTTGTTTCTCTACGAGCAACATTACCGGTTTTAGAAATGTGCCGATCGAATGTAATATACTCTTCGTTTTGTATTTGCAAAGAGTATAATAAACGTTCCACATGTTGCCCATTTTGATTCACAAACATCTCTATGCGCTTTTGAAATGAGCTTTCGACTGTTCCTAAAACTGCCGGTGTGATAGATCTAAAGGCAGTTATTATTCTTTCCTTCATATTTTGTACTGTTGTTGACGTGTCTCTATAAACAATTTCCTTCACGTATCACCACAAAAAGATATCCATTTTTGTAAGATCTGGGGATCTAGCAGGCCATTTAGTGGGTCCATTTCTTCCAATCCATTGATGAGGGTAGGTATTCTTTAAGTAGTCTCTAACTGCATTTAAATAATGTGGTGGAGCACCATCTTGCTAAAACCATATCCTATTTCGAATTCTTTTAGGGAGATTTACCAATAATTGTGGCAGACAGTTTTCCAAAAAATGAAGGTAAATAGTTCCAGTCAATGTACCATCAAAGAAATGTGGCCCTATTACATTTCTCCAATAATACCTCCCCAAACGTTTATAGACCATCTGTGTTGGTTATCAACTTGCATAAAAAAGTGAGGATTTTCCGAAGCATAATAAAGGAAATTGTGCCTATTAACAAATTCATTTTTATGAAAAGTTGCCTCATCAGTGAATGAAACATTATTGAAGAAGTTGACATCATCTTGCATTTTACCTCTGGCCCAATTACAAAATTGTAGGCGCTTTTGAAAATCGTCATCAGATAATTCCTGGTGCATTTGAATATGATAGGCATGAAACTTATTTGTTTTTAAGATTCGACCCACAGACCGTCTACTTATTCCTGCTAATGAGCTCACTTGTCTTTAACTAACATGGGGATTCTCAACCGTTCCTAGCACCACAGAAAACTCATTTTCTTCATTTACAGCACATTTTATTCTTTCACTTTTTTTATATTCGACATTTCCAGTTTCCAGAAATCTATCGAGAAGGTTTTGGAAACTACTAACATCGGGAATCCTTCTTTCAGGATAATGTTGGTGACAAATTCTATTGGCAAGTAAATTATTTCTGTCTGACTCGCCCAAAGCAAAAGTCATGTCTATAAGTTCCGCTTTATTAAAATACATATTATAAAATTCCAAATATTTTAAATTCAATACAAATTGTAACGACCGATAAGTGGGATAAATGCTCCGTTGTACACGACAATTTATACCAAACTGAAGTTTTGTTACGTGTTGAATAACGAAAACGGCAAAAAAATGTACAAAAAATATTACAGTAAAGGACCTGTCAAATACTATTTACTGATTTCAATGAATTGGAATAAATGGTCCCACTAAATGGCCTCATTTCAAAATTGCATAAAGATGTGTCAATCAAGATGGGCAACACGTCGAACACCTATTTATTATAAATTTTTCTAATGAATTATTTGAGAGAACCTCTTTTTTTAAGTTTATTCTTGAATTTGACACTTACTCATCGTTTTTCATTTCTACATCACATCGTTGAAAATGCTGAGAAAATTCAATTTAAAAAGTTCTTAATTGAAAAATAATTTTTGGTCACCCTGTACAGTTTTAGGAAATGAAAATGATTCAAAAACATTAATTGGATGTCTCGTAACTGGTATTCACATAAGTTTCTCTTAAAACCCCTAATTGTGACTGTGGTGATTTTTTTAATATCCATCTGCAATTGCATTATTTCAACAAAAAAATTCATTACATCCAAGTGATTGGGAGATACTCGGTGCTAATATAGGAATGAATAGAGCCTAGAAAGAGGCTTCAAAAAAGCTACTGATTTACATAGCGTTCCATTTTAAAAAAAGGCACTTGGTCCTGTAATTTAGTTTGGGCTCGCCCTGTATGTTCAAAAATAATTTCCAGTTATAGACTTTTTTATCTAGTTTACTTGCATTTTTTTTAAAATTTCTAGCTATCGTAGAACTCGAGATATCGAGGTCCGACGCGCTATTGCCCCACCGTGTATATCCTAAGTACTATTTACGTGGCAAATTACATTATTGCTGCATGCAAAATCGACTTGTATCAATATATTATTGTTCCATTACGAATGTAATGCTAGCAGGCAAAACCCCATAGCATTATCGCATCACATCAGGGCAAAGACAGCCATTTCTCAAATTCATGCAACTAGAATCCACATCCATTAATTAGTAGGTCCGGTCAGAGCAATTACAAACAAACCAAAATACTGATTTATCTATGTCGTTACAGTGTTTCGAGCAAAAACTTAAACTCTTTGTTTACATCCAAAGCTCCGCTCTGCTCCGGTTCGGTGCCTTTTAAATACCACCTATGTCTGCACTTCACTATCTACTGTTTACAGACGTAGTATTGTACTGTACGACAGTCAATCAATATCATCCCATGTTTTGTCATCCAGGCTTTTTGTCTCGTTGCCAACTTGTATTAAATAGACTCCTGATTTAATAATATCAAAAACGTCCATTGTTACTAAAAGTTGTCTGTAGTTAGAAACGTAGCGTTAAACTTTAGTAAAATTTTCCATTGTTCTAAATGATGTTTTCTTAGAGTTATGCCAACATTTTATTGGTATGAGTTTGTTTTGTTATTTTACATGATTGATGACCTCGATTGACTTAATTCAGTAATATCCTTCATGAGGCGGAAAAGGTCAATTAACTTGTACTATGTAGGAAAATATATATAGTAATTATTAAAATATCTTGATGACTTTTTACGAATAACTTTGTACACATGACAACTTTAAAGTAGGTCTATAATAGGTTATTGGTTACGTGATTTAGTAAGAAACAATTGCATTAAAGAAGTTTCCATTGTTTCATCCGTTAGTTGGCTTTCTAAAAAGGATGAAATCGCAAAATTCTATTAAATTTAAGGATGCATTTTTGAGAACGTAGTTTTTTGGGTTGTTTTAATTAACTCAGGAACTAAGCGAGATTCAAAAAAATACAAGAGTAGTTTTTGTAGAGAATTGAATTTTTCATCGAGATATAACATCTTTTACGACTTTGAAGAAAACCGTTTTTTAATGAAATATAAGCATAATAGTCGTTAACAGTAGAAGGCATAAAAAAATTGCTCAACATAGTAAGGAAAGTTTGACTAATTGCCTTTAAAAAAAATCCTAATTTTCTTGTATATGCCATGGTTTTCGAGAAAATCGGTATTTACGAAAATTGCAACATTTGTATTTTTAATGCCCGCGAATTTTCGTTTATTTGAATTTGCGGCCTATAGAGAAAATTGAATTGCTCGAAAACCAAACAAGCTAGAAAGAAAAATCAAAATGGGTTTTAAAGGGGATATAAAATACTCTTTTGTGTTGCAATTTTGGAAGGCTGTTGATATTTATTAATATATAAAAATAACAATACAATATAGTTTTCTCTTGATTTTTTGGGCATCTAACTATTCACAGGCCCATAAAAATAATTGACTATAATATAAGTTATAAATGCACTGTCTTTTAGTTCAAGGTAGTACTTCAATGCAGAAAAAGTTAGGAATACAAATTTTCACATTTACAAATTTAGCAGCATGTTAAAGTTAGCCAAAAAAAATCCAAAAAGGCTGCATATAAAAAAATTTTGAGCTGAATTTTCAAGATGTTTGGGTCTTTTTTTATTTTTAGGAAACAATAAAAAATTGGCCAAACTTCGGCTGACTTTAACATGCTGGTAAATTTGTAAATCTGAATATTTTTAATCCTAACTTTTTCTGCATTGAAGTACTACCTTGAACTAAAAGATAATACATCTATAACTTATATCAAAGTCAGTTAATTTTTATGGGCCTGTGAATAGTTAAAAGAGCAAAGAATTAAGGTAGAAGAATTAGAGGTAGAGGGAGATATTATGTTGTTATTTGTATATACTAATAGATATCAATAGCCATCAAAAATAGAAACACAAAAGAGTATTGTATATCCCCTTTAAAATCCATTTTGATTTTCTTCCTAGCATGTTTGGTTTTCGAGCAATTTAATTTTTTCTCTAGGCCGCGCGCAAAATTTTAAAATAAACGAAAATTCGTGCGTATTAAAAACACAAATTTTGCAATTTTTTTAAATATAATATAATATAAATCTTTTTAAATATCGATTTACATACAGGAAAATTACATGGGGACTTTTTTTATGCAATTAGTCAAGCTTTCTTTTTTATGATGTGCAATTTTTTATGTCTTCAACGGTTAACGAGTTATCAGCAAAATAAGGCTTTTGTTCACCGAAGGGGTGGTTTTTTAGGGGGGTTGCGCGGTACCCCCATTTTTGAGGTGTTGTGATGTATAATCCCTCCACTAACAGCTACTGAAGGAAAATCTCAGATATCATTTTTTGTTATGGAAATCTTTATAATTATTGGACTATAAACAGAACTGTTAAAAATTTAAGAAATTGCGAACTTTTTATTTTTTACTTCAATCGTTAAAATGAGCTTAAAGAAATTACATGAAAAAATATTTTCAAGAAAAAGCTTTTATTAAAAAAAACCGTACTAAAATATAAAAAAAAAAAATTTAATTCATACACCTAGAAACCAAAAACTTTGGGACGGTCATACGTCACTATTGCATATTTACTTTCCTCAATTGACCGCCCCCAGAGCTTTTGATTTCCAGGTGTACGATTTTTTTTTAAATATTATTTACTTTTTACAACAATTTTTTAAATAAAACTTTTTCTTAAAGACGTTCTTTTTATATAATTTTTTTAAGCGCACTTTACTCTTGAACGATTTGCATATCCTTTGCCCTACCCTGTATACTATTTAACTTGAAGCCATTCTAAGTGCACCTGACATGGTTGTCAGACATGCAATAATTTTGTTTAGTTAACTAAAAAAAATTGTCCATTTGTTGCACACTTAATCGACCACACTGTATATCCAGGGTGTAAAATCAGGTCATGCCTATCATAAAAATGCATTGTTATCGAAACTGAATCAACGTGTAAAATTTCAACTCAACAGGATAAGAGGAAGTGGTTCTAATTCAGCCTTCAAGATTTGACCTAAACAAACTAACACACTAACATTGCAAGTTAAATATAAGCTTTTGAAAGGATCTTAGATGAAAATTTACTGAGACATTGTCGTTTAAAGTTGGTTATTCTTTGATGATTTTTTACCGCAGTCGTTTATTTTCCCCTCTGTAGTTAATTTCCAATGATAAACTTAAACTGTTTTTATTGAGTATGACGCTATTTTAATGTTTTTGGGTGATAAATAACATGTTTTATTTCATTTTTGTAAAATGTTATAAATATGGCAAATTAAAAAAGGGAATTATTTATTATTTGTTTGCTTATAGTAATGAAACATATTCTTTATAGGATTTTGCAAACAACGGAAAAAAAAGTATCTATGAGAACTAAAAGAAAAACTATATGTAAAAATATTAATGAAATCTTTGCATTCTTTCGATAACCTGACTTCTGGTTATGCTAACAAGTAAAAATTCATATTTGCCATTCTCATTATAACACTAACATCCAACATAGTCCCCTACGACTAGGCAGATTAAACTAGTATCTACATGATCCCCTACGATATGTAAATTCAGTTAACTGAATTTACATATCGTAGGGGATCATGTAGATACTAGTTTAATCTGCCTAGTCGTAGGGGACTATGTTGGATGCTAGTGTTATGATAAGAATGGCAAATAAGAATTTTTACTTGTTAGCATAACCAGAAGTCAGGTTATCGAAAGAATGCAAAGATTTCATTAATATTTTTACCTACAGTTTATCTTTTAGTTCTCATATATAGTTTTTCTTTCCGCTGTTCGCAAAATCCTATAGAGAATATGTTTCATTAAAAAAGGGAATAATACAAAGAATAATTTTTCGAGTTTTGTATATATAAAAGTCTCATCAACAGAATTGAAATTGCAGATTTGAAAATCGACTTCTTCGTCGATGTCTACATCGACGTCCTTTTCAGATATGTCTGTCACATTTGCGTTTTCACAGTTGACTCCTGTAAATTCAGTTGATGAAATTCTAAGAAAAGAAATTTTATATGACCACTGTCAAATTAGTCTTTTCTACTAAGTTACAAGCCTTAAAGATTTTGCATTTTTTGCAAACACACACACATCATATAAATATAAATTTAACATACAATGACCACATTACTGAAAGACTCAATATACGATTTTGGATAATTTCACCCATTTTATTTACTGCATCTTGAATACACTGCAGTAATTGTGTATATTAATTTCTACATGGTACATTGTCTGCATAACATTTCTATAAAAAAAGTCTAAGTGATTCAGATCCGGGGTTCGTGGTGGTAAAGCCAATCGATAAGTTTGTGAAATGTTAATTAATTAAAACCTTTACCCATTTTTCTTACCCACCAGAAAATATGTAATTTGTCTTATTTGTTATATAATTGTATTTACTGCGTTTGGTACACATAAAATATTATATTGTTATATCATGATTTTTCGGCTCCTCAACTGACTTAATTTTTTTTTAATTTTATTTGTTTTTATGTTTATTCAAGCATTACTCTGGATTGGTTTAACCAAATGTTTTAACTCTTTTGCAAATTATAACGTATGACTCGGCGGTAGTCCCATTATCATCGAGCTAAGTTTAGTACAAGGTAAATTTGACAAATAATCGACGTCCGTTTTGAGAACCATGTTGGCATCATCTGGAAACACAGCTATTTTATTCATATCCAGATGATCCCAATATCAGTAGTGAAACGTGTGTTGAATACAGTAGTACTGTTGCTGATTCTGAAAATTATCTTGCCTCCCACCCACCAACCATGCCTACTATGTCCGACTATACGCGGAGGAAGCTCTTCGCTGCAATCGAGTGGCTTTATGTCTTTCTGATGAGCTCCAGACTAATGGCGAAAAACGTTTCAAAGGCTAAGCATTTCCAAGAAACAGAATGATAGATTTCATGAAAATGTAATCCATTAGAATGAAAAATGTCTAAGACAATGTAGGTAAATAAATTCATTTTAGGCCTTTGTTCTCGTTTTTAACTGAATTTTAATGATTGTAGGGGGTTATGTAGATACTAGTTTAATCTGCATGGCCGTAGGGGACTGTGTGGATGCTAGTGTTAGAATGAGAATTGTCAAATAAGAAATTAGACAAATTCATTTTAGGATTTTAATTTGCTAGCATAACCAGAATTCAGGTTATCAAAAGAATGCAAATATTTCATTAATATTTTTACACATAGTTTTTCTTTTAATTCTCATAGATAGTAATTTTTTTCTGCTGTTTGCAAAATCTTATGAAGAATATGTTTTAATACAATTATAAGCAAACAAATAATAATTCATTTTTAAACAGTATTTGCTACAGTTAAACTACTCATATTGTGTAATAATTAAATACACATGCCTATATTTTTATCACACTAATATAAATATTTAACTATTATATGATATTTATTTTCACTTGCAATAAAAAAATATTTTGTCTTTTCGGGATAAAGATTGTCAAGAAAGACGTATTAAGAGATAATATTGTTATTAAGGTCGAGAGAGAAATTTAAAGGGTTATGTAAAATTTGTGTATTGTTCCTAAAGTCTTTCCTGTTATATTTTTTGTTGTGTTAAAAAGACGCTGCATAATAGCTGTGGGGCATATTAACGTTACATGAATGAGAGACAGTCAAGCAAGAAACTGGAGTAAAAAACTTAGCTCTATTAGTGGCTTATAAATATGAGGTTTAATAACACCATTAGCAAAATCCTTCTGTTTACACATAAACTGTCTCTTTTTGTACAAATGCATCAAAACAACCATATGTAATATCCTAATGTTCAACTGAAATGTTTAGAGCGATTATTTGTCAACTTTCTTCATGCAGGAAATGTAAAATCTACACAGAGAGAAATCGCTTTGAAACATTTTGCACAATATTGTGGAACAACAAACAATTGTAAAATTTAAAGGCACAACGTTATATAGTTTTATACATTTTAATTGTGCATAATTCTTGTGCGTTTTATTTATCCAATATAAAGATTTAGTTACGATGAATTTATTGGAAACTTCGACCAACAAATTGGCGAGAGTTAAATTTATTTATTTTTTCTCAGCAAATCATAGCAAATTTAACTTAATTAATTGTTAATAGTATCCTCAAACTATATATTTTGTTATCATTCTATTTACAATTAGTTTTAAGTAATTGTTTAATGGATTTGCACAACTTCTGTAACATAAAAGTGTGATTTTATTTTATAAACCGTTGTTGACAAACTTGTGAAAGTAGGAGTCCCAATATGTTTATTTCCGCTGAAAAATAATAGTAATCTATACCACCCGCACAAACTGCACAATTTAGTGACATACTATTCACAATCAGTTTGGTGATATTGTTTTAAAATTTTGTATAATTGTTTCAGTTGTTTCATGTAAAGGTTATTGGTTAAAAATTGTACTGACTACGCCGGCCATGCTACGCATATACGCGCAGGCAATTACGCATCAGATCTAGGTGATATTTCGTTAAGTGAAGACGTACACTTCCGAATTATACAAGTACTTACATTTGTGATGAAATTTGTTGAAAACTTATTAACCGAGTGGAGTTTCCCATATCTAATTCCAGTATTCACATAGGTAAGTACTTCACACAGAGTTATAGATTTGCATATATGTTCTCTTAAATTAACTTCGTTAACATATAAATATAAAAATGGTTTCCTGTTTATATGCGAAGAATCTAATACTTGATTTCGTTTACAGCTAGAGAGTCATTTCGTTTTCTTATGCGAAGCCACAGAAAGCTGTTCCTAAACAACTAAACCCAAAAGGCAAACTTGTAAAGGAACTGCTTCAAAACGAAGATATCACTTCTGATGGTAAGCAATACATTTGATTTTGGTGATGAACTGATAAATGTTTTTTTTTTAAGAATATGACATGACTACGACATAAGCTTTATTATTACAAACTGCGTTAATAGAAGCTAAAAAGAAGAAGCACTGGAAGCCTTCCAATTTAGAATTATTAAATGGATTTATTTTAAGCATAAATGGAAGTCACCTACTTCTTTTCAACTAGAACTTTATGCATATAAAATTTATTTGTATTTAAAAAAATAGAAATGTTTTCATTTACCATATGATAATATATAAATGCATGCTCTTTTATGTATTGTTGTTCTCTTAAAATAAAATATTTATTCTTTAATTTATTTTATCGAAATCCTTTAGGAATACCTCCAATTTTGGAAATAATATTTCACAATCTGTGTTACAGAATTAAAATGAAGTGGGTACATATAGTGTGTGAAATGAGTGCACGGTGAACCAAAAAATATATACATAATTTGGAGATTATAGAGTAATAAATTGTGCAAAACTAACCACAGTTCATACATTACTGAATAACAGCTTCTTTAAATTAAGTGTATATGTTGTGCAAAATGAATTACAAAGTTGACAAAATAAACATACAATTTGTGGATTTCTCATTTAGAAATTGTGGAAAACTAAAAACACATTCTCTTAAAAAACTATAAACATTGTGTCACTTAAGAGCACAATCTTTTGTAAATATGTTTTACAAATGAAGAGGTTTAGATGTGAATGTTTGTTTGGGAAACCTTCAGAATATATTTAAAAATTTCACACAAATTGTAGAAACCAACTTAATCTATTTAGAGATTTGTTCCACAAGTGGAATAAAATTATGTACTTTTATGCAACCATAATTCAAATTTGTAAAGAATTCAATTTATGTGATTTTTAAGTTTGTACAAAAATTTCAAACAATGTTAATACATAAACTGTACAAAATCATTGCCCCAAAAATGTATTATTTATTTGCACAAATTGTTCCTGTCACCATTTTAAGACCAATTTGGAGTACAATTTTCTACAATTGTGGTAAAATATCACACACATTTTTCTCTGTGTAGTATTTATAGTAATGAAAAATGTTATTTACACTAATGTAATGTAAACTACAGAACTTAAAGCGATTCAACATATATACCTAATGTAAAACTCTTTTTTGTCAACGCTGCTTGTAATGTAATTTACCTTTAAGGACATTTATAAATGCTTTTGCGACAAAGTTTCACAATTATATATGTTGAGTATATCTCCAAATTAAATATGGCGGACATCCCAAGATGGCGGATCACCTTTTTCTTCACAACCCCCTCGACATGGATATAAAATGAATAAAATACGATAAACTACGTAACATCATTATAAATCCAATATGGCGGATGCCCTTGCATCGTGAATTACCTTTTTCTTCACAACCCCCTTAACATGCGTATCAAATAAAAGGAATTTGCCTGTCTGCTTGTCCATAAAGACAAAAATATGCCTACTCAACAAATCTTAACGGAATACTGCCAAAATTTCGCGGATATTGAACATAACCTAAAATATTGGACGAAATCATTGAGTTCATGATACACGCGCGATGTGTCGTACACACATGTAATGAAACCTTTTTTTTGTATGTCTTGTACATAACATTTTTATTTGTTCCGAATGATTAAGACCTTAATTTATCATATTTCTTCCAACGTGGGCGGGATTAGAAATATAAGTATAGTTAATCTCGAACTCCAACGATATCTAATTCTTTTCTGAGTTTAAGGTGTATTCATTCTTGATTGAGGTTTTTGGTTTTGGACTTCTTTCTCATACACATGTCTTATATTAAGCGAATAATACTATTGTGCAAAATTTTGGCAGTACTCTATTAGAGTTTTTTTTTATTATTCTCTAGTTCGTTAAAATTTGTTGAATATGATTTTTGTATTCTAAAGAAAAAAATAATGACACTATGCGATGCCAGCCTTTTCACAAATTTTAGTAGCCTTCTAGTTATCTTCTACAAAGTAGAAGAAAATATCCGTTTTTTTTTTAAATTTTAAGCTTAAATATCAGACTCGTTATCAAAAAATGCTGACAATGCACCAAATGTTATGTAAATCTGCAAAAGTGTTGTAATCAGGGCAGTTCTTTTAAATTTTTGACTTCTCAAATTGATTATTAGCTACTCCGATTGATACCTAACTACCAATTTTAATGCAATTCCGACAAAATCAGAAAGTCGTCTATATTTGTTAGTTCAATTCACTGTGCACTGGTTGTGAAAAACTGTTAAAAATTATGGTGAAGAATACAATACTACTAGCAGTAAGTAATATTACCCTATAAAAAATATTATTATGGATTATTTTCCGTTATCACTAGCAAGTGTTTCGATGTTTGTGAAACTACAGTATCGTCTCAATATACAATGTCAAATTTTGATCACTTCTTTGTAGCATTTAAAGTATGAATAATGCATCACCTTAAAAAAGTCTAAGGCAAAAATTGCAGAATATTAGCATTTGAAATATTCATTTATCTCAATAGTAGGTCAGGCCAGCAGATCCAATGTCAGTCTGTAAAAATAATAAATAATGCTCCGAACTTGTTATTGTTCGTATTTTATAGTATACTGAAAACAAAAAACCTTTATTTACGATAAGTCTTGCCAATATGATGAAAGCCTCTTAAAATATAAGACATAAATAATGCACAAATTGAATAATATTTTAGTAAACTACTAGTTCTTTAAACAACATATCATTCCACAGATATTGATTAAGATATTATCTTGATTTACGGGCTCTATAAATCAGCGAGGTCTTTAATTTTATGTAATAATTTATATAACATTATTTAGGAATTTTAGAGTTTCACTCCTTATTTCAGTAGTATCGAAACCTAATGCGTGCAAAGTAACATAACACATAAACAATAGTAATTCAAAGGAAGTCGTCTGTATAATTTGAAAGCTCTGTCGGAGCACCGCCCTTTGGTATAAAGTTTTAGCGCAGAGTTGAAAACATTTCATCTTGAATCTGACAGATTTCCCTTACAAAGGCATCTAGCAAACACGCACGCCGGCGGAAGAAACATGGCGGTAAGCATTTTTATGAAATCAAGGTATAATAAATATCCGATTACATAATATTCTTAAAAATGATGATATCCCTAGAAGAATTAGTTTGGTAATTTTTAACCTGCGGTGTAAGACCAACTGCAAGGTAATTTAAAAGAAAAAATATATTAACGGTATCGTTTATATTTGTGAAAATATGTGTACTATTTCAGTGAAAAATTTTCGAAAAATATTAAATCGATCACTAAAAATTTTGCACATATTTTTTTAATACTCAGCGGCAAGAGATTGCTAAACATATTAACAAAAAACTTAGAGCTGAAAATTCGTCTGGTTCTGATGATATTTCACATTTTATAATTAAAAAAAAAAAATTATTAATGCATAAGGTGGGCGGCATTGCTGCCAATTCCGGCATTCAATCTAGATGTTTTATATACCACCGGATTGGCTAAATACGCTAAATTGGATATGGGACATGCCTGTTGCCAGCAGCGACAGCCACATGACGCATAGGGTTAGGAATATAGGATGGGAACTGGAGGTGTGTGTAAGATGCTTCTTTTTATGCTTCCACGTTTCTTTTAAATTTCCATCTATCATCATCGGGTGGGGAATGTAGGTGTTTGTTAGATGCTTCTATTAAGTTTACATGCTTCTTTCAATTCTTGTTCTGAACTTTGTGTTTCTTCTGTTTCCGAGTCTAGCAGTGTGTACCTCCTCCTGCCCGCTTGCTCAGCGTCCTGCGTCAGTGCGTCCACCTCGTCCACTGCCAAGACATAAATCAGCTCGCCGCAAGAATATTTTATTTATTAACCGTTCCACAGGTAAACAGCCATCTACAGTGGAAGTGCAAGGAAGAGCCCCTACACATTCTGTATATCGATGTTAATGTAATGCAAAAGCAAAAAAAGATCTAGGACAACATTTGAAACTCTCAGTGTCCAGCAGACACCAACTGTTTTGATTTCGATCCGACTCTAGACTATTTAAAATTAGATTTTGAGTTGAGGAATTAAGTTAATAAAGTTAATAAATTATGTCAGTCATCACGTCAGTCATCATGTCAGTCATTATGTCAGACAAGCTATGTCACATTAAGCTAATAAATTAAATTAATATAGCTTAGTTTTCTGTAATCGCCTGGTTTGTGGTTGCTGGCTTATACTCCCTTCTTGGGTTAATTTCTTGTACTTCACATCATATATCTGTCACTGGTGCGTCCCTATAGTTTGTTGTTACAGGGTAATTTATGAGTTTATGAAATGACCCCCTTGGCATCTAGCACTGGGTCGGTCCGATTGCACGTGTTTACTTTCTTTTAGCAGAGTTATGTAATATTACCAGATGTTTTTATCCTCTTTCAAGTGTTTCATATACGCTTTTAGTGATGCTGTAATCAACGACCAAATATCAGCTATATGAAATAGCCAGATATATGCTAATTTATATCAATTAATTTATAATTGTCCACGTTTTAATTCAACACAATTTCGCACAACTTCTCACAGTTTTAACCGATTTTATTCGAAATTTTATAGAAGGCACGCGGCCTCCTTCGCCGGCCGAACTCAACTTCAGCTATTTTTTTTAAAATAGATGCCAAATTATTGAAAAACTATAGGCCTTTAACCATACCTTTTACACTTAAAAATTTTTCGTATACTGTTATCTAGGTATGCTGCTAAATTATTTAAAATCTTTAAAAATAGTTACAAAAAATTAACATGGTTTTTCTAGTGGCATGTCTACTGATACAACAACAATATATTTTTTAAATAAAATTTTAGATTTAATTGATGTGGGAGAGTTGGCATATTTTGTGACCTAATCAGGACATTCGACTGCATCATTAACATCTAAACAATTTGATTATGGTATACTGAGTCTGTCATTAAATTGGATGACAATATTCCTTGATGATTGCAGGCAACATTTAAGCTTAAAGCATAAATCTAAAATACCGCATGCTATATTAGTTCAGGGTAATTTAAATATAGGTATTCCGCGGGGCTCTAGTTTGGGCCCCGATAATATCAAATCAACCTGATACTGTTTTGGAACAATCGTAAAGATATTTTAAATAACTTAACATTCTATTTTGCATAACAACTAATTTCAAAATACTTTCTAGTTTTTGATAGTTTAGCCCACTATACACTGATCAAGGCTTTCAACTACAATGAAACCGTCGTCGAGTGATATAGCCCCTCGTTTAAAATCCATTATTATGAATGGTTTTTACTAGAAAATTCGTCAATTCTCGATTGAAAATAATTTTCTTCAGATTTCTGCGGAATTTACACTTGCCATAACTTAACACTACACTAGAACCACCGAGTCTTACTCTATATTCTTCAAATGGTCTTTTTAGCCAATTCAGAGTAATCATTGAACAGATATAAAAGAAATGTATGCAGATTGAAATGAATTTCTCTTTTTTTCAGTCATGAAACATAAAACAAGACAAGTCAGCCAATTACTGATATGAGCAAATTACTGACTTAGCTTAGAGACAAGTGCATATAAAAAATTTCGTGCTTGCAAATTCATATAAATATTTTAAGTCAGACATACTAAAATCATTTTCTCTAAGAGGGAACAATTTTAATGCATAAAGGGGATATATGACTTATTTCTAAACATAAAAAATTTAAGTTGTTATGTTATGTTATGTAAATGGTCTGACTTTACTATATTCATAGAAAACGTGGGCGAGGCACTAAAATTGAGTCTGACATAATAAAAAGCACTTTCTCGATAACCAATTCTAAACCATAAAAGCAGTTTCTAAGTTTATTTTAAATATTACAAAATGAAGTTATTCTATAATATCGACAGTTAGATCTTCAATTCATCTCAAGGGTGAACGCTGCTGATTCATAAAATGAAGTCGGACATAGTAAAAAACATTTTTTCATTGTCAGACCAATCTCAATAGATAAAGAAGGTCCTAAGCTTCATTAAAAAAGCAGAAAAAAAATGTGTTTTTTATATTTGGTCCCTAAAATAATTATTTGGTAGACTCATTTGAGTCCGCAAAATGAGTCTTTTCCGGACTTAATCCCCAATAGTTGCCATGACAACTTTTGACGATCCTAAATAAGGCAAAATGGTCGCGTAATAATTTTTTCGTTTACTTTAAACAATCTCGTTACTATGGTGACATGATAATAAAATTCGAAGCTTACTATTTTCTAGAAATATTTTCTCTTATAAAAAATTTGGGACCTTTAACAAAAAAATGCTATTTGTAACACGTACCTAACATCAGTTTTTTGGGACTCATCGGCTATTCCGCACTCGGCTTCCCCTCGTTCAGAAGCAGCTACGATTCGTCCCAGAAAACATGAGTTTAGGTGCTTGTTATAAAAATTACTATATGAGATGTATTTTTCGTAAAAAAGAGATTTGACAGGTGTTAATTAACGGAATCGATCAGTCGGACACGGTTTTTCAAGAACTATACACATTCTTCTCAATAAACAGTAAAAATTTCAATTTTATGTTTTCATTTGTAAATGCATTTTATTTTCGTCTATTTAAAAACTTTAAAAAATAATTGAAAATAACAAATGAAACGTAGTCTAATGAGCTTAAAAAATGTTTAGCAGGTTTTCCTATCATTCTCATATATTTAATTTTTGGTATTTTATGATGTGCAAATTTGTGTTAATGGAGCTTGAACTAGAAGATTACCAGAGAAATATAAAGCTTAATTTTCAGCAGATTTTACTTTTTTATTGAGTAGAGAGGCAGTTTGTTCTTAGTTTAACCTTACTCGAAAATTGTCAAATAAGACATAGATAAATTCATTTTAGAATTTTTTAGTGCTAGCAAAACTAGAATGCAGGTTATCGAAACACCACACAGATTGGAAATTAATATTTCTATAGATAGTTCTTCTTTTTTTTCATAGATTACTTTCTTGCTGTTTGAATATCTTTTCCTGTAAACTTACAATTAAAAGTTTTCCACTTTACTAACTTAATTCGTGGACACAGAGTATATAGTTATGCACTGCAATCTTGACTTATATTTGTATATCTTCTATACAAAGTGGGTCATTTGAAACTCTTTTATTCTGTAAATGTTTGAGAAAACCGCTGAAACACATTTATTTTATTTTCTACAGGGATGTATGTCCAGAATAAATTTAATTAAAAAATTTAATTTATCCCCTACAGGAGAAAAGCAACCCCTTCAGAAATTTTAAAGGGGAGTAGAGACCACATGATACCTCGTTTAAAAAGTATTTCAATTATTTTAACAATTATATAAACTTTCTTGCTTTGAGTGAATATATTTCGATATTGCACTTGAAAATGTTATGATGTAAAAAATTACTAACTATAGAAATATTTGATTTAGTTACAATCAAAAAAATTTATTCAAGGATTAGATTTTCCTTATCCACTTTGTAAGATTTTAAAATTTCAGTACATTGTTTTATAGTATTAGTTTTTGACGACTAAGTAATTGTTGCAGTTTATTTATTCTGAAGTTTCCTCACATTATTGTCTATTATTATTCTGTTGCTGAAAAGTACTTATGGTTAAGTAGTCCTTAATAGATTTACATTGTGCTGAAGCGGCGTATACTCTTGGAGAGAAAACTAAGATTGCTTCTATTTATTTTAAGACTGAGGACTGTGCTAGAGCTATAACTGAAATATGTAATGACAGACGTCCGGAGAAAAGTGTATATCATAGTTATCTATTATATTTGTTGAGAAAATTTATCGAAACTGGGTCAGTAGCTAATAAAAAACGTAATCGAACTCACAATGTAATAAATGAAGCTACCCAAATAGATATTGGAACATGTGTCATTGGACAACGCTATTGTCTGGTGACAGTTGTATGAGATCTAAGGAGTAGGATACACTAGTGTACGAATAATTTTAAAAAGTAATAAATATCATCTTTACCGAATATTATTCCAGCAATGGTCGACGTTTACAGTCATTGTGGAGAAATGAACGAACGCCTATTGAACACACAAAGCTTTTTAGCATTTGTTTTGTTGACTAATCATTTACGTTAAATTGAATGTGAATCGACATAATTGTGTTTATTATGATAATAGTAATATTATATTTTACAGTGAAACATAGAAAATATTCAGAAATTAAATATTTAGGCTGACACTTTAGGAAACTACATTGTAGGACCATTATTTACGCCAAGTTATCTAATTGTAGAAAAATATCATGATGACATGATGCAAACTAACTGAATTGATCCACTGGTAATTGCAACTACTGAAAGCGATAAGAAGGCGAACCATTTTTTCACCAAGATGAAGCTCCACTACAATTTGCAGCTTATCCATTACATTATTTTCTATGGGAGCGAAAAATAAAGCGTTGCCACCAAGCAGAACTTTCTATAAGATTTGCACAACATAATAATAATAGAGAAAGAAGTGTTCTAGGATAACTCCTAATACTAAATCCTACGAAATATTTGCGAAGCCTTTCAACAAAGGTTATATTATTGTACAGAGGTTGATGTAGACATTTCGAGCATTTAACTAAGGGTGATTACTTTCAGTCTCCGTTAAATCTTAACCGTCGGCCGAATCATTGTTAGACTGATTCAGTTACTATGGAAACAATTGAACTTTCAATGATTTAGCGCACGGTTAAAGTTTAACGGAGACCGAAAGTAATGGCCCTAAATAATTACTTTCACGTCGATGATCTTTAATATTTCGAAAAATATTCACTAAAATTTTGAAATTCCACACAGTTGCAAAGCGAATTGGAAGAATTTTGAAGCGATGTATCACTTGACTCCTACACCCACTTAAAACTTTTGAAAATTGCTTTTCTTGTGTAGGGGATGAAATAAGAGATTTAATCGCAGTTATATATTCCCCTCGAAAGCAAATCGACGCGATTTAGCATTTTTCCGGGATATTTACAGACTAGGAAAAATGGAGATCAGAGAAACTCCACACCTTACTTCTTTGGTTTCTTACGTGAGTACATGCAATTAATAATGTATAAAATAAACTGTAATATTTAAGCTATGCTCAACAAAACAACAATGAAGAGTTTGAGAATAAGTCTCCAAACTACATATTATTTTATTTTTTCTGTGACTAATGCAACGTTCAAATATTTAAAGAAAGTTAAACTGACCATAAGTAAGATACAAAATATCACTAGCGGTCTACGTCTATTATAATTCAATTATTTTGTAATCTTAATGTTAACTATGCTCGAATATAGAAATGCTGCCAATTTACCATTTTGATGGGAATATATGCAGTTCTTATACATGTTCAAAATTAGTTTGAAATATGGCGAAGGTGCCGGGGCGACTAAACTGCTTCTAGATATTCATCTTCGAGAGAACAGTTGTTATAATTCAATTACTTTGCAATTTTATTGTTAAAATGTATTCTTTAAAGACGTGCTAATATTTCAGAGTGTGATTTCTTAAGTAATTTTAAGAGTAAAAGTTGAACAACGGCTTAAATTTTTTGTCTCACCGGGAAGTGAATCTATCGATATGGAGAAAAGCACGCATCAAAAATTTTTGAAAATTTAGATTGTTACTAATGTCGGTGTGGCCAATCCAACTAAAATAATTAGAAGCGTGTGGTACTTCCGGTTATACCGGAAGTCGAAGCTAACTTGCTTATTTTAAATAGAACACCATATACATTTTCGACTTTTCGAGATGACAATAAAATTCTGAGTTCAGGCATGTAGCATACCCTATATCTAAACCCAGTAGTTTCGAAGATATTTGACATTTTATAAGAAACTTGACAGGTGCAACGGTTTGCAAGAACCGTTATAACTTTTTCTGTGTAGGACATCCTCATTTGCTCTTTGGCATTTGTTAATGGAGGGAGAATCAAGGAACGAAATAGAACAAAAAGCACAAATAAACATACAATATGTAGGGAATTGGTGTAAAGAGAATAAAATGGCAATAGCTACCTGCAAAACAAAGATATCACTAATAAAAGGGATATTACAAAGAGACCCAGTCGTAATATTAAATCATGAAACTATACAAAGAGCAAGAATAACCAGATACCTTGGACTGTCGATCGACGACATGCGAAATTACATGGAATATGTACAACTGGTAGGTGCGGGAGCCAGCAAACAAAGGCACCAAAGCATCACAGTGGCAACAGGCGAGTACAAAATCCCAATACGAGCAGCCAGGTTGTACATGAAAGCTGTAATGGAGTCAGTCGTTGGCTATATATGGGCACACAGATTAAAATTGAGAAATTAACCATAGTATTGAATATATTACCCATTGATTTGAAGATCAGGGAAAGAGCTGCCCAATACTGGTTGAGAGAAGGCAATATGGAAGTTATTAGAAAGGGCCACCAGTAAGAGACAAATGAACAAAAGCATACAAAGACAACGACAAAAGGAATGGCAAACAACCAAAAAAGCCAGTATAGTAAAACAATTCCTCCCAACAGCATATCGTAAAAAGGATAATTATATGGAACCAATACAAGGCATGGTACATTTCCTCACCGGGCATGGACCATACCCACAAAACCTCTACAGACTGGGAATAAGACAGCATCCCTTCTGTCAATGCGGAGCCATAGGCACTCCCGAACACGTAGTACGGGAGTGCGAGCAAATACTCAACGATAGCGTTATACAGCAAAGAAGGATGCTTCAAGTAAAGACAGTAAGTACAACAGATATTGCAAAATCCTAGGGACGTAGAAACAATGAATAGACTTGCAAGTGAGGTGTCAGCGCTATAGTTGTAAGTCTACAGAAGTAGAAATAACTACTGAGAACCCATGGATATGCTAGGAAAATCCGGCAGTTTCAGTGAGCATAAGAGACGGTACAACACATACTGACAACCAACAAACAAGCAGCAACTAACTAGGAAAACAACAAAACGAGAAACACATAGCCAGAGCTGAAAAAGAAGTACTCAACATAAGTAAAGGTAGCATGGCAGCATAAGCGATTAAAGAACAAAGGAACAAAACAAACGAGACATAACAGAGTAACATTTAACGTGGATCTAAGTCCGAAAAGCATGTCGCGTATACAAATAAAAATGCACGTAATTAGATCAAAGTTCGAAAACTGTCGGATGCATGATTGCATGATGCATGTGATGTAATTAACTAGATTTTTAAAAGGAAATAAAATGTAAAAAAAGAAATAGACAATAAGAATAAAATAAATCACCATGTCACCTCCTCGTGGTAGGGACAGAAACAAAGCGGGGGTCACAACTAAAGGCTGAAATAAAGATCCCCAGCATGGCTAAGTACATGGTCATGAAGAGCAATTCCAGGCAGGATATAAGAAGATAAGGTATCCTGCCGAGAAGAGGGGTTCATAAAGGAAGGAAAATGTACACGTATACTGCAAATTTACCATTTGTATAAGCAGTGATTGAATAGGTTCGAAATTACTTTAAAATATGGCGAAGGTGCCGGGGTGGCTTAACTGAGCAGTTATTATAATTCAATTATTTTGTAATCTTAATGTTAACTGTACTCGAATATAGTAGATATGCTGCTATTTTAACATTTTTATAGTAATATATGAAGTGATTGAAAAGGTTAAAAATTTGTTTAAAATGGGGCGAAGACGCCGGAGTGACTAAACTGATTGTAGCTATTCATCTTTGAGAGAACAGTTGTTATAATTCAATTATATTATAATCTTAACGTCAACTGTACTTGAATACGTATATGTATGCTGCTGATTTACCATTTGTATGGGAATACATGCAGTGATTGAGTAGGTTAATAATTACTTTAAAATATGGCGAAGGCGCCAGGGTAACTAGATCGATTATAGCTATTCACCTTCGAGGGAACAGTTACTATGATTCAATTATGTTAGAATCTTAATCTTAAATGTACTCTACTGCTAATTTACCATTTTTATTTGAATATATGCAGTGACTAAATAGATTCAAAATTAATTTAAAATACGGCGAAGGTGCCGGGGCGACCAAGCTGATTATAGCTATTCATTTTCGAGATGAATTCAATTATGATATAATTTTAATATGTTAGCTGTACTCGAATATAGGTTTGCTGCTAATTTGCCATTTTTATGGGAATATAGAACACATGCAGTGAATGAGTAGGTTAATAATTACTTTAAAATGTGACGAAGGCGCCAGGGTAACTAAATTGATTATAGCTATTCGTCTTCGAGAGAACAGTTACTACAATTCAATTATGTTATAACCTTAATGTTAACTGTACTTGAATATAGGTATGCTGCTAATTTATCATTTTCATGAGAATATCTCCAGTGATTGAATGGGTTCAAAATTACTTTAAAATATGGCGAAGGTGCCGGGTGACTAAATTTATAGCTCTTCATCTTCGAGAGAATAGTTACTGTAATCAAATCATTGCAATGCATGCAATTTTATTGTTAAAAGTACGCGAATATACAGGGTGTTCCTTAAAGACGTGCTGATATTCCAAGGTGTGACTCCCTAGTTCATGTTATGAAGAAAAGTTCATATGAACATATGTATGTCCGCAACGGCTTAAATTTTTTGCTACAGGATGTTAAAATTCTTCTTTTAATCGTTATTATTTAATATGTCAGAAAGCACGTTAGATATTATTTTCAATTTTCGTATGTGTTAACAGGATATAAAATCACATATTCTAGTTAGAAAAGTTATGTTATCGCTCCACCAGTGGCGTCCATACGAACATGTCCCCTGATATTTTTCATCAAAAAAGTGGTACGCCATTGACATTTTCCCATATGGAAATTTTCCTGATTATATTAGTCTACATAAAAACGGTCTCTCGCATTTTTCTCATCAGACGCACAGTTCTTGATTAAAACAATTAAATTCACATTCATCTACATGGCAAGATGTGTCGAATTTTCTCGAAAACCGTTAGTCTTACGAAAAGAAGTAATGGAATGTATTTTGTAGGTAATTTCCTAAGATTTTTTCGATAAAAGTGACTGTTAACTATATTTTCGCGATGTGCCGTTCTTTGTGACCTTTGACCCCTAGTAACATTTTCAGCGGTCACGTATCGATGGGGACTTTTAGGATATTATTTAGAACCACAAAAGCGAGATTCGTACGAAAATCTAGATTTCCAGGAATTTTTCCGAAGTTTGATCTTTATTATACTCTTCGCAAATACAAAACGAAGAGTATATTGCATTCGATCAGCACATTTCTAAAACCGGTAATATTGTTCGTAGAGAACAAAAATCCATAACACTGTATTGGTGACCGAATTTTGAACAACTTCCAAAATGTCTGTCTGTCCGTCTGTATGTCCGTCCGTCACGTTTCTTGTAAGCACGATAACTTAAGAATGAAAAATCCGATTGTATTGAAATTTGGACAGTAAGTTAGTGTTAGCTAGTGGAAGAACCCTTGTTTTTGAGCAAAATCGGTCGATAAATAAAAGTTATAAATTTTTTTATATCAAAATAAAAAAATGTACATAATTTTTTTAATGTTTTGTAATTAAACTAAGTGTCTAAAACTGATATTATTTACAAAAAAACTGCGAAGAGTATCCTATAGTATGTGCAACAATTATATAAAAAGTGCAGTAAATCGGCGAAGAGTATAACGGTTGTTTTCTCTTTATTCCCCGAATTACGTGCAGTGATTGAATAGGTTCAAAGTTGATTTAAAATATGGTGAAGGCGCCAGGGTGACCAAACCGATTATAGCTATTGATCTTCGAGCGAACAGTTATTATAATTCAATGATTTTGTAGTTTCAACGTTAACTGACCTCGAATATACAGGGTGTTCGTGTTCAACTTACCCCCTAGACGTATCTCCGGAGTGAATTGGAACACCGTTTTGAAATTTTGGTCGAATAGGTTTGCGCAAAGGACCTACCATTCTAAAATATTTTCGAAGTTTTATCACTTTAGGTCTTACCGGAAGTTAATATCAACTTCGTTATTTCAAATAAAACCCGCCCACTTTTCTGACATTTTTGGATTCCTTATCAAAATTAAGGGTAAGTTTAATAATACAACCCTACTTCAGTTCTTAACTGTTTTGATTTATTACATTTTGTTTAAATTTTCGTTGTCTCACTTTATTGCGGGTATCTTCAAAACCAATTGATAGTAATTAATAACTTTTTGACATCTTCTTAATGTTTTAATAAATTATCAATCCGTAATAAAAAATTTGAAAAAATAAATAAAAAGTTAAAAATCGTAAATTTAAAATCTAAAAAAACTTCACTTTTTTAAAGAACGCCCCATATTTTTTTATACCGTTACATTATCCGCTTATTCATTGGTAAAAAAAGGTACAAGCACTATGTGGCGAAAATTGATATTTTGTGATTAAATTTTAAAAAACTGATGAATACAATGTTTTCATTATTTTACAAATGTTCTTTATTAATTAAATTAACACAGTAACACCAAGCAGCTAAGCAAAAATAAAACAAACCTTACATAAATTGTTCGAATTGTTGACCTTTTGCTTTCAAACATTTCAAAACTCTTTTCTCAACAAACAAAATAGCTTTAAGGATTTATTCAGGACGAATGTCTGCTATTGTTGTAGTGATTCATTCCTGCATATCTTCAATATTTTGTATTGGTATTTTGTAAACTAGGGCTTTTAAAGTACCCCAACGAAAGAAGTATTGGCGTTAGATCTGGGGACCGAGCCAGGACCGGCGATCTTCACAGAAGTTGTTAAGCAATCATCTTACCGCCTGGGTGCAATGAGGTGCATCATGAAACTTAATTTATTTTCTTTCAGCAAGCAAAAAATGTTATGCTAAATTTTTCTTAAAAACCGCGCTACCGCTTAAGGTAAGGATTGTCTGTAGACCATAAGTGATTAGATTATTCGGTGTATTTACTGTTCTTTCTCTGTCAAATTTGGCTTCATCAGTTCAGACAATTTCGCGAACAAATTAGGGTTTTTTTGAATTTTAACCAAAAGAAATTCGCAAGAACGTACTCTGCATAAAAAATAATTTGGCAACAAATCCAGCTTTGTAATTGTGCACTGCACGGTCTGATAAAATGTTTTGCAAATACCCAGAGCTTCAACGGCACAACGAATAGAAGTTCGAAGATTTGCGTGAAAATATCCTAGAACATTGATGATGTTGGTTTCAGACCCAGTCACTGTTTTTTCACGATTCAGTTTGGCTTTCAACGAACCAGTTTGAAGAAAATTGCTATGAATCTTTGCTATGACTTGGTGTCATTTTTGGAAAATTAGAATATTTTTCGTTAAAAGCTCGACCATGGTCTTTACAGGAACGTTTGACATTCGTTATGAAGAGTAAATCCAGAATATCTTCATTTGAATACATTGTCACAATAAACGTTTAAAATGTAATGCAACGGTATATAAAAATATGGCGTGCTATTTAAAAAAAATTAAGCCTTTTACAATTTAAATTTACGATTTTCAAGACGCTTTTAACTTAATTTTTGAACTTCGTTCAAATTTTTTGTCAGGACTTGATAACTTATTAAAACTTTTAGATGTCAAAAAATTATTAATTACTGTCAATTGGTATTGAAAATACTCGCGATAAAGTGAGACGCCGAAAACGTTAAAAAACTTTTAAAAATTGTGAAAAACGCTTGAGAACTGAGGTAAGGTTGTAATTAAACTTACCCTTAATTTTAGAAAAATGGAAAGGTTCTATTTACAACAACAAAGTTGATCTCAACTTCCGGTATAACCGGAAGTGATAAAACTTAAAATATTTTAGAATGGTAGTAGGTCTTTTGCGCAAACCCGTTCGACCAAAAATTTCAAAACGATATTCCATTTAACTTCGGAGATACGTGTAGGGGGTAAGTTGAAAACGAGCACCGTGTCTGTATGTTTCCTTTATCGTTTTTATGGGAATACATGCAGTGACTGACTAGATTCAAAATTATTTTAAAATGTGGCGAAGGCGCCAGGGTGACTAAACCGATAAGAGCTATTCATCTTCGAGAGAGTTAAAAAATGTTAAAATGTTTTCTTAACCGCTTCTCAAGTCACCGAGGTAACTCCTTGAAAATCCAGAATGATTTTGTGTAAGGTAAAGAGAAACGAGGCCCTACAGTTTATAGTGGAGTCCGAACCACATCTTGGGGATAATTTTATAATTAAAATTATTTCGCGGTGAGCAGGGATCGAACCTGCTTCGCTAGGTATGCCAGTATGCAAGCTAGACGCGCTAAACCACTGAGCTACCGTCCCCGAGTAGTATAATTCTATTATTTTACAATGTTTACGTTAACAATAGTAGTAATTCTGGGCATTATACAGGTTGTTCACGGAAATCGGGTATTAGACGTTTTTTGAGATCTATCTAGTTTAGACATTTGAAAATAGGGATATGGCATTTAATTATTATTTCACCCCTATTTTATACACTAATAGCACTATATCTGTTGGAAATAAATGATTCGTATACAATTATTAATACTACACTTTAAACTATATGTAATTTGCAATACGAAATTTTGACAAAATTTATGTAATTTGCATGCGAGATGTTTTATAAAGTAATGGGTGTGGTTATACAGGATTATTCACGAAAAGCCGGATATTAGACGTTTATTGGGATCTGTTCTGTTTAGAAATTTGAAAATTGGCCTAAGGGAGTTTTTGAATATGGGGGATCTATCGAAAATATTCTCGTGCATGTGTTACTTCCGCTTACACCGGATGCATCATCTAACTTTGGTATTTTAAATGGAATACCCTAGATTTAAGGGTATATTATGATACAGAAACCCAAGCTAAAGTTTCATGAGAAATCCAAACATGAAATAAAATATAGGGTGTACTTCCAGTCTAAGCGGGAGCAACACATGCATGAGAATATTTTCGCTAGATCCGCCATATTCAAAAACTCCCTTAGGCCAATTTTCAAATTTCTAAACAGAACAGATCCAAGTAAACGTCTAATATCCGACTTTTCGTGAATAATCCGAGGTTGGTTTAGATCTCGATCTGATCTGAAGAAAACTATACTCTAACTCTCCCTTGTGCAATATTTTAGTTACTGTCGGTGTTTTGTTATTGTTATTTTTGAATTTCGCGTCATTGTGTATTTATAGTTAAGATTTATTTTATTGACTTACCGTTCAAGTTGTCAAATTCTTGATTACGTAGAGACACAACTTACTTGTTCGTTCTTTTTGTATTCCTTTTTGGCTTTTGTACCAGGTTTTTATTTTATTTTTCTGTATTGACAACGTTAGTCGATAGTTTAGTGTTTAGTGTTAAACGAAGTGCGTATGTACTTAATTCGACGTACCGAACTGTGTATTGATACAGATGCAGAGATTTTGAATCATTTAGGTAGGTAATAAGCTTTTAACCCAGGACACTCATTTATGTTACAAATGTTAATAAACCTCATTTAAATTTTCTAAATTATAAACAATCCAATATTTTGTTCCAAATAAAAAAACACACATGTAAAGAAATGCTCTGTTTAAACCTCTATGGCCACTATTTGCTTGCAATTGTGCACGAAGGGAGAACGAATTATTTACCTCTTTATACTTGCCTCAGTTCAGTTGAGGCGGTACATCAAAGGCGGTCGATGATCCTTTGACACCGCGTGTGCCGGCCAGCACTTTTTTATGACAATTTAAAAGTTGTATAATTCGGAAGTACAAGTCCATCGACCAAGAAAAGCGGTTCTCAATAGTTGTCTACCATAATATTAAACATGTTAACCTAGATCAGTGTTTTTCAAAGTGCCCCTAGAGGGAAAAGTCATAAAGGTTTTTTGTTTGTCTAGTCGGTCCCCATTACCAGTTTTTTTTAATGATATGAAACTGATTACACCCTGTATAATTTCATAAAGAAGATATTTTGTATTATACTCTTACATACGATTGGTTCTTTGAAAAACACAATCCATTTTTTTTGCACCATGCAGGGAGGAATATTTAAGATTTTCATCTACATATCAACTTTATGACCTTTATATCTAAATTTAATTTTTATTTGCTATCATATAAACAGTCTTTGTACAAATGTTCATGCTTTTATCACAATGTGTAAGATCTAGGCCACTGTCAACTCACTATATTGCATAAATTGTGGGATTGTATGAGACTCTTTGCCGACTAAGTAATTATATCTCATTTAAACTCCTTTAAATGCCTTATGTTTTCTAATAATTTATATGACAATAGATTAATAAATGATTTACTAGCATAAAACGAACCTAATCTATGAAAGCAAAACAATAATTATTGTGTCGCGTTTTATAATTATAGCTACGATTGTATGCAATTTTTTCTGGAGTTGCGGAGTTATTAGTTATAAAATGAGGCATAGCAATTAAATAGTTTAGTTACTGTTATTGAGAGTTTAGAAAAGTGATTTGTACATTACTATCCGAACAATCGCTGTCATTAGAACTACCAATTCATATCTTTTTAATCAATTTCAAATTATTTGACAAATGACTCTGCCCCGGTGGCTGGTCTATTTTGCTTGTTTGCTGGTTGGACACCTGCATAGTTAATTAAAATAAACAACGATTCTCCCACTACTACGAAATTACCTTTGTTTCAATTTCTGAATGGTTGCATTAGAATGTGGTGGATATGCCAGGGATACTTACCCTTGAGGGGGTACAAATTGTTTTTGTATTATTTTTTTTTGTTGCTGGAATAATCGCCGAGAGCTCTTGATTGCTTTCAGTAAGTTCAGTAAGTTATAACATAGAATATGTGTACTAAATTTCAAACCAATTGATCAACTAAATGTGGAGGGAAAAAATAAAAGAGTTTAGAGGTAAAGCAGTCAGTTCCACCCCTTGTGTAAACTTTCAATAAGCTAAATACAATTTCAAAACAATAATTTAAAACATACATAAACTCCATCAATTGAGTTGCATAAAATATTATCCGTATGGCCTCATCCCCAGTGAATTTCAAACGAAACTTAAAGGGATAAAGTTCGATTATTCAGTGAATGAAACTTTAAAGAAAGTCCATAAAGTTACCGTCTATTATTGAGCTCGTTGTATTGAAAACACGTAATTATGTTCGTATAAAGGCAATGTAGATATCCTTTTAAAACTGTTGCAATATAATAAAATGCTAATGAACGTGTTTATAATTAATGCAGTTTAGTAAAAATGTAAATGTATCAGCACAAGACTTAAAGTTCAACGCATTCATATGCTTTCATTTTATGGAGTGGTTGAAAATGTATGTCAATTTGTTGTTGTTTAAAAATTAGCAAAATTATTATTATGTGTCAATTTCTTACCTACCCTAGGGGCAAAACCATGTCAATGTATTTTCAGATATGTTTATGCCTTTTTAACCGACTTCAATCGGTATGTATATTGGCTTTTTTATGTTTTTTCTGGATTGGCTTAAACGAATTCAATTCTAATCTCTAGCTCGGCGGTAGTTCTTTTGTAGTTATTTGTTCAAGCTACGACTAGTGTATCTAATGTCAATTGCTAATAATTTTAAATGGCGAATCAAATAGAGCTACCATAACTGCAAAACGTTTTCAAATTAAAATGAAAGAGTGTAGCATGATAAGATGTGTATGCTTCCTGAGCTGGATGCTTGTAATAGCTATCCCCCCAACTAAGAAATCGCCACTGTCTAAAATAATATATACACATTTTTAAACACAAAATAATAATAATAAATATGTTTTTCCTTGAAAGTATTGCGCTAATTGAATTTAATCTTACAAGTGATAAATCAGTCTTTGAACTGAATTTTCCATATCACCCTGTATAGCTAGGTTAGTGCAATTGAACAAAATGCTCATTTTTGTTAACCCCGACAGCATAGTAAAATTTCAAGAATTGCTGTTGGTGTACGAAAACCCCTAAAAGGTATGAGACGTCCTGTTAAATATATTTCAATTGATTCCGTTCGTGTTTGACAAAATTCAGGAATTAAAACTTCAAATATATAAAAATAAATCATAATATGTAAATGAATTCCCTAGTTATCCGCTCTATGATGGCATCTAATAGAGTTTATAATATATACTGACGTGACATTATGATCGTACATAAAAACATACGACGGTGAGGTTTAATTAATAACACAATTAATTAGAATTATTAGTTTTCCGTACAGTTTATGATAATAGAACTCAACTGTGATAACGAATGAAGAATAGCTCGGATTTCATAAATCATGAGCCCACTTCTGCTTTAATTAATGATTCCAGTATCCTATCCTTTGTTTACGTTTGCATGTATTTCATAACTGGTTAATCCTAGTTTTCAATAGATATTATCACTGGTTATTATAATACCATCAAGAGAAGGAGAGTAATGTCAAAGCGTTCTGCTGGTCTTAGACTGACCAACGCGCAACGATAGTTTGTATTCGAATACCGAAATGAAAAGGTGAAGCAGAATAAATGAGGTAAAATGGATCGACAATAGGAAAAGAAATGTTTCCTTTGAGTTTTAGGTCCCTGTCGCCACTATTAACTCTTGAAGCCTAATAAATATAATTTTTCGTTTTCATTTCTTAGCTGTGCTGTAATTATTATGAAAAGGATGGAGTGTGTAGACGTGATTTAAGTATGTACATCTTAGGAAAAAAATTGTGCGAATTTTGCTGCCCCCTTTGAATATTATAAACACATTAAAGAAATCAAAGAATTATTAAATAAAATAAACATGTTCTTTATTGGAAAGATCCAAAGGGCTATCGACCGAAGTCCTTCTGCCCATAAAGTAATACAATATTAATGGAAATTATTATTCTGGATTGTGTACAATCATTATGTTCATATACTATGTAGGATATAAAAAAAAAACAATTATATTAATTAGGATTGACTTCTTATTGTAGTTGTTTTATCTTCTCAATTAGGGTGTATTCTGGTGTCTTATATTTAGCTCTAATGTTGAGATTTCGTATAGTGCAGAACTCATCTGTTTTTTGTATGTTCTGTTGGGAAATGGCGAATTTTGTTTGTAGCTTAGTGAGTCGTGTTAGGATTGGTTCTACTTTTGTTTTATGGTATAATTCATTATTTGATATATTGTGGAGATGGTTACGAGGGTGTCGTAGTTTGGTAATACTTCTAAGGGCTGTTCTTTCTCCCACCTCTAAATTCTTCTTTGATAGTGGTCCGCTATTAAGGTAGAGTATATGTCCATATTCCAGTATTGGTCTGCAGATACTTTTGTAGATTTTTGCTGCTGTTAGTGTGGATATTCCATTATGTTTGTAGGTCAGGGCTCGGAAGTGTTTAGCTCTTGTATTTACTCGTTTCCTCATCAGGGCTGTGTGCTGGTTGAGGTTCAGTTTGTGGTCGATCTGGAATCCGAGGTATTTGGCTGAATTTTTAGGGCTTACTGTTACGTTGCCTAGATTCTCTAAATCTACCTTACCTAAGGTTACTGTGGGCGACCTAGGATTGGGATTGTGATTGAAGAGTACCAGTTGGGATTTCAGAGTGTTTGGTTTGAGTCGCCATAGATTGAAGCAGTTTTCGGTGTTTACTATTAAATGTTGCAGTTGTTGGATTGTGGTGGAAAGGTTTGAGTTGTGTGATATTAGTGCTGTGTCATCAGCGAATTATTGTATGTAGGTTCCCCTGTTGAAATATCCTAGGTCCGGGTGGCTGTGGTTGTAGATATCGTGGCAATAGATGTTGCATAAAATGGGTGAAAGAGGCGACCCTTGTGGAACCCCCTGTTCTGGGGTAAAATGTTCAGAATAGTTGTTATTGATTTTTACTTGTATTTGCCGCATATCTAGGAAGCTAATTATTAAGTGTATTATGTAGTCAGGACATTACAGAGATTTTAGCTTGTATGTTAAATCCATGTGCCATATACTGTAGAATGCTTTATGGATGTCTAAGAGCAGATTTATTTCCTTCCAGTCTGGCCGATTGAACATTTGATGTCAGTATTGCGAGTGGGCGAAGTGTAGAAGACTTTGGAGTAAAGCAAAATTGATAACCTGGTATTTTATGTTTAACATGTTCTTTAAGTAATGTTTCTATGATTTTTTTGAATATTTTTCCCATGTATAAATCAAATAATTATTTATTCAAGAAAATAATGATTGTCGTATACAAAATTTTTATAAAAAATGCACTACTAAGAGTAGTTTTTGTCATTTTTTTCGCATTTTTAGAAACGGTGCACCATGCTTAAAATATTCATATTTCTTACGTTTTATTCATTCAGATACTACCACCGAAAAAGTAGAGGACCATTTGCAAAAAGTTGGTCAAATAATCGTAATCACTACGCCATTATTATGGTTGCTTATTTTATTATTTATTGAAAGGTAAATTGTTGACAAAAGTCGTACAAGAGAATACCAAAAATATCCACTTTTATTACAGCCTGCATATATTATTTACGTTGGTACTAAACTACGTATTTAAATAAAAAAGAAGTTTTAGGTATATACGGTATGTCTCAATTTTTATGTCTCCCAATCACAGCTCTCTTTTTTATAATACGATTCCTCTAAGATTTGGGTGGAAAGTACTTACCCATCAAGAGATTGTGACATAAACATAAACGTAAACATAAACACCACACTGGTGAGATATTTGGTAACGGCTGTTCCTTTGCCCATTTTTCAAATGATTCAGGTGTCATATCCTCGTGGTAGTCGGCAGAGGATTGCTTGATATTTTTAGCAGATAACAGCAACGCATTTGGAATAAAGCCGGTTTTACTTCCAGCATGTAAAATTATAATTCTTTTTCCCCTAGAACATGGAGAACTTAAATTACACTTTTTGGTGTTATCTACCCAACCGTATTGAACAACATCATGGGTGTCAAACCATGTTTCGTGAAGATAAATTATGTCTCTATTTGCATCTCGGTATTCTTTTTTTTCGCAGGTACTCGTTTCGATGATCGACGATGCGTGCTGATTCCATAACTACCATTCGTTTGTCCAATTTTTACCTAAAACCGCAATCAAGCAAAGCGTTCCGCAAAGTATCTAATAATTTATAGTCATAATCTGGATAGTCGCGTAACTTATCCCTAATCATTTCTAATATGGGCACCTTCTGTTCATTATAAAAGCCGTACCTAAATCGACGAATGACACCTTTGGACGCGTTATCAAGTTTTTTAAATTTTTGTCCAACTCTTTTCCGTTTAATAGAATGATCAACTACATCCCCGACTCTAACAACCTTATAAATTGTAGTACAGCTAAATTTGGTTAATTAACAAATCCTCTTCACAATTTGATTATATGAAGAATCAATAATTTCGCCTTTTAAACACGAGTAAATATTCAAAATAACCCTGAGTTTGGACGTGTAAATCTTTATTTTCCGATTCCGCTTGTACAGGCTTTGTATCAAAATCGTTCGTTTCGTTGTCACTACTATCGAAAGGCCTCCAAAATGCCATTTTAAACAATTAGTTGCAAAAAATCACTCAAACACAGTAATAAAACTAACAATTTGTTCAAATATTCACTAGTATTAAGTAATTTATAACGCTGCCTGGCTGTATTGCACTGCCTCGTACAGATCCTAGGAAACAAATAGTTCATACGTATTTTTTGTTATATATATGTGAAGCGATATATTGACTATACCCCGTAAGATCCTCTAGTTCCGTGCTGTTCCAATTGGGTTCGTAAATACTATAATTTTTCGATTTTAATTAAACTAACGTTTTAATTTGTTGTTAAAATTTTATAAAACTTTCTTAAATAAGTGTGTTTCACAGTGCTTTAAAAGTTTGTAAAAGATGGGTGCTGTTGGTGCAATAGCTTTTGTACAATCATATTTGTTTTTCCTACCGAGCGAGAAAATCGACAACTTTGACCTACCAGGGAGCTCACAATTTTCAACTAAAACTAATTTACAAAACATTTTTGTAATATTCAAGATATAACTAACCTTTTTGCAAAATAGAGCAACCAATCTTTGCAAAGCATGGCTGTGAATTATTACCTTAATAAAAGTTTGATATTTGCTAATAAATAAAAGGCATAGCGTTTTTATTTTTTAAGCTGCATTCTTGCAAAGTAAACCAGTGAGAACTTGGATAAAACACGCACATTTTAAAAATAAGTAATAAAGTTGACATTATGGCAGTACTATCTAATTTCAAGTCTTCGTAAAACTTAATTTAGACACAATGCAATAACTTTTTTACCATTCTGAGAAAATATTACGACTACTAATTTATATACGATCAAGCCTTTATTTTCCTGGCCTAATAATAGTTGTAACTTGTTAGAACAAAATAAAGTAAAGAGTTTAATAAAAGTAATTGTTAAGCATGTATTAATTTTATGTCAAATTTGAACCCAAAATAAAGAGACATGTTTGTATATCTTAATGCGCTAACTTCAGTTTATGATTACCTAACATCCGATTACGTAATCATAGTGGACGAGTAGTTAAATAGGGGAAGTCTGAAGCAATGTGCACTTACGCCATAATGTCGTAGGTTTCTCATTAAATATTTAAACTAGAACAAGACGTCTGCGACAGTTGACCTTGAGATAGGTCACTATTTCGCAAGTTCACTTTGGGAATGTCGAAATATTATCCAATACAATTGGATTTCAGAAATATTACAAAACTTTTACTGATGTCATGCAGTTTATTATATCAATTCGTAAAATTTAGGAAATATAAAAGCGCGCATTATATTTCATCGAAAAATATAGAACGAAGTTGATTGGGTATAAAAGTTTTTATTGATCTGTGAGGGGTGAACTTTAATCCCCTAAATCTGAAACTGGTCATTTCATTAGCCATCTATGTTTACGTACAAAACACATATAGGTATTGATTTGATGCGACGACTAAAATATACAAAATCCTAGTTTATGTTAGAGAAAAATAATTTGCTACATGCACAACTGTGATAAACTGGTGGGGAAGAAAGTAATTTCGTTTTCTAAATCGTATAGAAATATCAACACGTTTGTCCTAGAAACAACTAAAACAACTACACAAAATCGTCGTAGTAACACTTGTACAAATGTTGCAACCGAAGAATATACGCGGAGCCATAACTCATCTCGATTTGGTGAGAAATATAATTGTCGCTTCAGATAAAATGATGCTTCTTTCTTTAATAACGATTTTGGTCAACAGTTGTATTTAATGTAATTATAAGTGTTTACGTTTAAATACCAATAATCGCGAATTAGAATATTTTGTTAACAGAGATAACGTATCGACCGAGTAGATAACATAATAGCGAGACTTGGTAACTGTTCAATATCTAGAAACTCGATTAAAGAAATGATGGATTATGGACGCTATAAATCTCTGGTTGTTCCTAAAGAAAATTCATTTAAAAACCACTTCGTATGTTTTCTTTAATAATAGCCATAAAAACCTCTACGCTTTTGTTCGTCCTTACAGTAATTCCGTTAGCTTTCCTTCTTAAGACACATGATTGACATCTCCTAACAAAGGGTAATAATCGTATTTAATATTCTGCTTTTGTTTGCACAAAAATATTTAAGAATTAGGGTAGATAGGAAAGGTCAGTGGAAGAAATGCGTATACGCACAAGAACACTAGGTATCCACAAGAATTCAACTAAGGTTTGACCTATCTTGCAACCCTCGTGTACTATTATAGTTTTCTGAAGTTTCCGATGTATGCACTCGTCACTGTAGGACTGAATTTATGTTGCTCTTTGTTAGAAGTCACTTTATTGGGTTTATCCTCGAGTTCGGTCCTTCTTGCAGTGTTAAAACAAAGCCGTGGATGCTGATGCTTTTGGATTGGATTGGCTGGCGTGTGTTGAGGCAGAGATTAGATGGGATGATGTCTGGCGTGCTTACCTGTTGTCAAGGGGTGAGTTTAAAAAAACTTGGCGGCCTATTGACCACTGGCTGGCAGCCGGACTAGTGACGAGCTGGCACGTTGTAGCGGTTTTGCTCCAGCCGACTCAGACAGCATCGATCGTTCACTTTCAGCCTACCAACAGTGCTGCTTGACTGGCGACATACGATGATCCAAAATAACCGCAAACATGCACTTGGAGATGAAAACACTAGCGAGCGTGATAAAGAGCACCAGGTGGTCCTAGAGCACCTTGGAGGTTATGTTTATGATAAGAGCAACAGATCACGTGCGCGTGGCACGGGCCGTAGGCGGACCGGTCTTTAGGCACTGAGAGTCTGAGAGATGTGAGCGCGTACTTTCGCGGGTCAGTAAGGTCACTCTTCACCGCTTCATGCCAGCACACTGAACTACGGGGCTGACGTCAGATGAGAGCAGCGTCTACTATCGAGCACGGGCGTCGATGTTCGGCCACGAGGGTGCCTGCCACAGTGACGCTTGCGCTTCCAAGACGCGTGCGCTGCACGTCGGGGATGCCATGCACCCACACACCTGAATACTACTCCAACTTCATAAATCAAGTCTCTCACGAATTTTACATTATTATTACCGCCGCCGATGCCATTGTTACCCCTCTACATCTTCATGTTTAAGCAGTCGCATTTATCAATTACCATTACTTACCCTCCGTACTTCTGTTACATGACACAGATATTCTAATATTTCTTTGATATAGTGTTCCGTTTTATTGGACGATAATTTGGGAGTGAGATGAGATATACAGTTAAGCGGCATTTAGATTGGGAAATAAATATCATTGGATGTGAAATAATCAAATTAAGTGTTATTTTTTTAGTATTAAATAAAAGTTACATAAAACTGTTTTAAACTATTAGCGTGTGTGACTTCGTGTTACCACTAATGGTTTACACCACCTAGTTCAGACTAATAGTGTTATTGTACTAACAAGGAGGGCAAAAGAAATTACAATTCGTAAGCGGTTTTTAAGAATGCGATCATCTCTATTGGGACACAGAGTTCTGCCTATAATTTTTCGGAAAAAATTAATTGATTTCATCGGAATCGCTTAAATTTGCTCTTCATAAAGAACAAAACAAACTACGTTTTCTACTTTTGTGGATACCTTTTTTAGAGGTAGTTTAAAAAGTAGTAAAGGCAGTTATGATAAAAAGTGTACAAAAATTCTCGTTTTAAAGTACTTCTTATTCAATAATTATATTGTTTTTATCGACTTAGTTAAATAGGTATATTATAACCTAAAAGAATGTTTAATAGTGATTTCAGAAACGAAAATTTGTACAGAAATCATAACACACTGAAATTTAAAAAAGACTGTGTATATTAGGGCGGGCCGAAAAAATTTTTTTCGGAAAATTAATTTGGTATAGTCATAAAAAGTTGAAGGGTATAAAGACATGTTCGCCATTTTTTTTTTTAATTTTCGCTTAAATTTTGGCCGCGCCCCATGGGCCTTAAAGGAGTCAAATTTTCAAGATCTTGTATCGTTTTCGTTATAGCGTCAAAAAGTTAGGAATCAATGTATATAGTAACAAAAAAAAATATGAAAGAAATAAAAGAATTTTTATCCACGCCCCAGTGTCCCTAAAATATACAAAAGCATCTCTGTGCTTGAGTAAGTGATAGGCTACCTAATATGAGTGTATTAATTGTCTTTATTTAATATAATATACATATTTTATCAATTACTCAACCCAGAACTCACCACGAGGAGATGGCTGCTTACCGAGTTCCACCCACCCCTTCCTCCCTTTTTCGGCTACTTGTACTTATTCTCATCGTAGATCTAACTTACTTATTACTCAGTTTTGCTTTTTTTGGATCTATACTAATCTATAGTGTAGTATGGATTTTTGTTTTCAAATGATGGTAGGTCACTCCTCGCATTAAATTTTACGCGAATGTACCCGTCTCTTGAGTCATGACCACAAACTTTGCCTGATGCTTCAGTGATGATCTTTATACATCGCTCGACAGCTTGAGTGTGACATAGAAATTGTTTAATGGTGATGGCAGATTTGCTCTCAAGTGCTGTCATTAAATCGTCGGTAGAAATATTCATTGTAAGAGGCGGTTCGGTTAGGGTACATTTGTTCCAGTCAATTAAATCGATATAGTCCTTAGCATCCCAGTTGAGAGCAGGTATTTTAAATACTCTTACATTCCTTGGATCTCTCTTCAGAATGCAACGAATCCCAAGTTCTCTTACATGACTCCGAGAATCTGTGATCATGGCTAACAAAATGTTTTCGGGGTGTCCAAAATAAGCGTTTGTGCTAATAACGTTGTCAATAATCTGCTTTATTTATTCTAGTAAGTCACAAAATAAGAATTTTTTCTTGAGCACGTAAGAATACTTTTCAATTCACAATATCGACCTACAGTCCTCGTAATTAACGTGAAACTGAATAAACACATTATACTTGCATTTTACCACATACGTACGGGTCGAAACTCGTAACTACGATGCAATAGGCGGTTATTACCAGAACCGGGCTAAGTGTGGATGAAGCGTAAAAAATGTGTTTAGGTTGGGGCACGGCTAAACATTAAGATAAAATTTTGAGATTTGATTGGTGATTTAGACCCATTATTTAAAAAGTATTTACGACTATACCAGATCCAGAATAACAAGTTTACAAAAATTTTATTTTAAGGCCATTGGGGCGCGGTTAAATTTCATTTCAAACTTTTCATAAAAATACAGGACATTTTTAAAGTTATTTTACAACTTTTTTTTGCTATACCAAATCAAATTTCAAAAAAAAAATTTTTTCAATCGTTTTCGGCCCGCCCTAGTGTATATATATATATGTATGTAGACAGTTTTTCGTAAACACGACTACTATTAGACTTATAATTCTGGCATAAAATTGGATAAGTATGTAAAATTGTATTGTAGAGTTGAAAGTGGGCCATATTCGTTAAACAGCGCAATCACCAGAAGCGTGTAAGTTGCCATGTTTTAGATAAACTATAAATTAATTATAATTTTATGATTTCTATTAACCACGCAAGAATACAAAATACATAAAACACTATTATAAAACATTTCCGACTAAAAATACCTAATTGAATGACAATAATAGAAAAGATATTGACTGTGTATTGAATCGCAATGGCACCATACTAGATAAAAGTGATTTGACTTCTCGAAAATGGTCATGCTATGAATACTTATTTTAAAATACCTCCCCCTATAAAATGAGGATCGAAATTAATTGTTCCATTATCAGATTGATTGATTGATTGATTAACCAGCATATGGTAGGCATTGATCTATCATCATCTTGTTTATTCTTCTTCTCAGTTTTCTATTTCTGAATGTAGCAGTGTGTATATCCATGATATTTCTTTATTGTATTCTTTATTTTGATTCCTTCACTGTGTAGCAGGGACATGTTTCAGGTGTCATTACTTGCACTCTTGTGTCCTGTAGCCGGCTTCCATTTTCGTTTCACCATGTGTGGGGTAACATTTTTTCATGTTGTTCTTATCCTCATGTACTTGGTATATGTTACTGTTATCTGCGGCCTTCACCTTCTTTAGTTGCTCGTATTTATTATGTGCTCATGGGAGATTTCTTCTGCATCATTGTAGTCCTCGTCGCTATTTTTATTGTTCAATTCATTGTTCACGAAGTAAGTTCTTCCTCTGTTAATTGTTTTCCATTTCCACTTGGTATTTATTTTTTACATTCTTCATTCTATAGTAGGAAAATGTTCGATGTGTTTTTTGGTGTTTTGTTATATTTTTTTACGCCCCTCCAGTTTCTTTGTCTATAGTTTTCCACATAATAATCTATGGGCTTTGTTGCCTGTTGTTCTTTTTGCCACAATAGCTTTAACTCTTTCCCTTATTTCTCTATTCCCAGGATATGGTCTATTTAGGAATTGGTATTTGCGTTGCTCCATGTATTCAGACAGGCTTAGCTCTTGCTCCATATGTTTCTTATTGTCCCAATGAAGAGCTGTGTGCCAAGTTTCAGCGAACTTCCATTTACGTTTAGCTATGTGTGAGGTAGGGTTTTCCACAGACGTTCTTGTCTGTATGTGTCATTATTTCCTGTTTTGTTGTATCTTTTCGCACTTTCTGTTCCTCTATTTTCAGTTCTTCATATAGTATTTTGTGGTCTGTGTGGTTTCTTTTTGCTTCCTTTGCCTTAGTCTTTTTAACCATGTCCCTTGATTTTATATCCAGCAGTATATGGTCCATTTGAGAGTTCCCATTTCCCTTGTTCCACGTGCCAAGCCAGATTAGGCTCTTGCTCTATATGTTTCTTATTGTCAGATTGAATAAATGTGGTAAGTTTCTTAGCGAGCTTCCATTTGACCATGTGAGGTGTAAGGCTTTCCCCATGCCCGTCTTATGCTCATGTGCTTGGTATATATTGTTTTTTTTCTGCGGCTTTCATCTTCTTTAGCTGTTCGTATTTATTGTGTCCTTATTGGTGATTTCTTCTGATTTAGCGTTTTTCTTGTCGCTACTTTTTTTTGAACTCATTGCCGACCAGTTAAGTTTTCCCCTACTAAATGTTTGCCATTTGATAATTTACTCGAGATTTGATTGTCCTCACTTACCGAAGGATAGCACCACAACTGTGCAAAATCACTCCCCAAGATTTCTTAAAATTGTTACATTTTAGATTAAAAAATTCAATGTTTTTCAGTTTGTCTATCTATCTGCTTTGTCTGTCTTTCTATCGTTTCTCTGTCGTCTGCCTGTCATCTGTTTGTCGTCTGTCTAGCGTCTGTCTGTTGTTTGACAAGAATTCAAAATGTCGTTCACTTCCAGATTTTCAGGCAGTTTTAGTTTTAAAAGAATTTCCATAATTTTCACTAAAATGTAATATTTATGTGGTTATTTTAAAAACATCCAGAAAAATGTACCTACTATATGTGCTTTTTTATAGATATGTCATGATTACTACCAAATTAATTGCCACCAATTATAAATGCAAAAAATAGTTATAAAGTATTCCAGAGATTTAAATGTAATCATCATCAGTTACTATAAAAGACTGGCTGATGTTCTGTAAAAACCATATTTCAAGATTTTCAGGGTTTCGCCCCAACCTTTCATTAATGTATACTAAATTGCCTCCGTTTCAAATTTCTTTAAAAACAATATACGGTGGAATGAATTAGAAGGATTTATTTTTAAGCAATGTTTCCCGCACTTACATCCAAAAGGAATCTTGGGATTTGTAGCTGGTCCAACATTAAGGCGGTCGAACTCCCATTGGGCCTATGTTATCGTAGTTCCGCTACTACCTTCTTTTTTATTAAAACAGAAAGGTATAGTTTCTGATTTACTGGTTTCTTATGTTTAATGTTAGAAAACATTTCAAACCATTCACATGAATTAAATTAAACTTAATTTAACTTTCGCATATACTCGTTTTGTATATGAGAAAAATATTTAAGCGACAGTTTGTTAATTAGTTTTAATCTCCTAGTCAAACGAAACTACAAAAGCTTAACTTCGAAGACCAAGGAGCAAAACTATGCTAATATTCTAATTTGTAGCATTCACAATTACATTATTTTTATACTGGTTTAATGCATACTAAATAAGGTTCAAGAGAAATAAAATAAATAATTTAAATATACGGAAATCCGACTGCCAAAAACGAAATTGGGACTAAAGGAAAATAAACAAACTTACCGCTAAGATAAGTATTTAATATTCAGTAACTGTAGTCAGTGTCCCACTAGCATAGATAGTTTGTTCACTACATACCACGTATCACGTCATTCTTGGGGATAAATAGACGATTTTTAAGAAATTAATAGGCCTCCGATTTCAAGTATTGAACATTGCATATTAATGGTAATCTTGTTTAGTTGGAATTTTTTTTTCGCTTTTTGGTCTTTGTTAAAATTGTTTATTTCATCGTTAACTTTCTAGTAAGTTATGACAGATGGTACATTATTCAATTTTAATTCATTCAGAGTGGTAGAAATTCTGCGAAATGCGTTCGTTGAAAAATATCGACAAAACACTATCGTTTTATCCATTCTGATTCTTTTATTATATTTCTTACGGAACCTACATTTGGACTCATCTTTTCAGTGTGTTTATTTGAGCATCTCTCTTGATAGGTATGGAGTTTTTATTTCCTATAAATCAATCTAGAACTGGAAATTTGGCCAGAACTCTAAATAATAAAATCACCATTTGAATTTTTGACCAAGGAAGATGAGTTTGTCAGTTCGACTCGTACATATGTTTCTTTGTATGTTTGTTCGAGCATTGTTCTGAATTAGCCTAAGTGATTTATATTACATATTTTGTAAACTGTAGAGTACGATCAGTAATGCAACGGAAAACGACGATATATCAAAAACTAGACAAAATTCAAATTTCGTAGGAACTGCACTTAAATTGGTAGATAGGTATTTTAGGTGTACTGGATACTGAGTTTGATGTCAAAAGTTAAAAATACAATACAGCGAATTCAATATGGCTGCCATAAAGGTTTAACTTTCTTTCCTTTAACTGACTTCAATAACGTTATTATGTAAAGGTTCAGTTAACCGGGCAGCAGTGACAATTTGGTATCAAGATGAAGAGAATGTCAGACATAAATATTTTATGAAACATATTCTTTATAGGATTTTGCAAACAGCGGGAAAAACACTATCTATGAAAACTAAAAGAAAACTATATGTAAAAAATATTAATGAAATCTTTGCATTCTTTCGATAACCTGACTTCTAGTTATGCTAGCAAATTAAAATCCTAAAATAAATTTGTCCAATAAAGAATATGTTTCATTACTATAAGCAAACACATAATAAATAATTCACTTTTAAACGTGCATAGAGTATATAGGCTCCAATACTAGTAAGCTAGTAGATAGGTTAAGATCTGTTGTTTTTTATCAGTCAAGTATAAATATTTTATACTTATTCAGAATAAAGGCGAAAAACGTTTCAAAGGCTAAGCATTTCCAAGTAACTGAATGAGAGATTTTATGAAAATGTAATCCATTAGAATGATAAAAAAATTAAGACAAGGTAGCTAAATAAATCCATTTTAGGGCTTTGTTCTGATTTTTAACTGAATCTTGATACCGTAGGGGGTCATGTAGATACTAGTTTAATCTACTTAGCCGTAGGGGACTATGTTGGGTGCTAGTGTTATAATGAGAATGTCAAATAAGAAATTGGACAAATTTCTTTTAGGATTTTGATTTGCTAGCATAACCAGAAGTCAGGTTATCGAAAGAATGCAAAGATTTCAATAATATTTTTTACATACAGTTTTCTTTAAGTTTTCTTAGAAAGTTTTTTTCCCGCTGTTTGCAAAATCCTATAAAGAATATGTTTCAGTACTATAAGCAAACGAATAATAAATAATTCACTTTTAAATATTTTATATGATGGCCCTATATTTTAATGTAAAAACGAACAAAAAGGCACAGCATATTGTAACTTTCTGTTCAAATTTTTAGATAATTTCTCTACGAATTCTTATTGAGTGTTTTAATTGAACCACCGCAGCGTATGGTCATACTCCTTCAAGAACACTGTTTTTCCCATATATTTAGTATTCGGCTTATTAAAGCTTCCAGAGACTCTAGTAAAAACATTGTTTTTCTTTCAAACTGTATCCTAGATTAGATAAAAAAAACAGATATTTCATTGTGGTAAAATATTACATTTCAAGCTCGCCCTCAGGGTTTTGGCACGTATGCACGCGCGGGAGTGAGTTCGCGTTGTCGATGCACACGCAGATAAAAATATACTCGCTGTAATTGGGTTACCACTGCGCTAATAAACAAAGACTGTCCATGAAGATAAAAAAATTCCGACACATGTGAAAGATCTGCTTTGTACCTAATCTAGAGTTGTGCTGTACATTATTTTACACTCTAGCATTTTCTTTCAATTTTACAGTAGACACGGTATTACTACAAATGTTAGTAAGAAACATTGCTCTGTTAATACAGAGAAGTAATATCTATTATTCATCACATCTCCGTCTCAAGTACGATACTTGACTTCCGCAACTTTAATTCCGTATGGTTTATTTGAAACTTAGAAAACAGAACCACTTACGAAGAATCGAAACATATCCAGGATCTATTCAGACCGCGAGCTAAGATGTTTCAAATTTAACTCGACACAAATCCAAGTTATGTTATTAGATTACAAACACGTTAGGCAATGGAGAATTGTATACAAAAATGTAAGGATCATGAAGACATCCTAAAATTAAAATACGGACACTTGAAGAAGATGTGCAAAATGTCTTTAAAAAATTGAGAACTTTGCTTCTAGTATACCGGCTGTCCAGTTACTGTTCCCTCGGCAGATTGTGAAGGTCGGCTTTATAAAAAAATGTCTTAACAAAACTTTCAATGTTTCATCTCTACTACAACGTAAAAATATTTTCAATTATCCAAGGTGACACAAAAGCGAGTTTGACAAGAGAGTATAATATGCCAAGTTACGAGTTTTTTTTCTGTTTTGGTTTGACAATTTACAAATATTTTTTGACTACCATATCTCCACGATTAGGAATTGTTTTTTCTAAAAATGTAGGATGCTGTTTGATAATGATGTATTTACTGAAAAACGTTTTCGAAATAAATTATAATTAAACCGGGTGTCCAAAATATATGTTTACATCTCTCGGATGTTCTATATTCTCAATCTATTTTTATATTTTGTTTGTCCGAATTTACTTCTTGAAAGTAAATTGAAATGAAATTATTGGACGCCAAATAGTTTTAAGAAACTATTAAAAATTACAGAGTATAGAACATCATTAGCATGATTATCAATACTCTATAAAATGACTCTTACTCAAGGTTCAACGAAGTCGGTTCTAATTTCTAATTGAAAATTGAAAAAGTACTGGAAGTGTCGCATATGAAAGGAGAGATGACGAAATGTATAAAGTGAAAAAAATGAGCTGGCTACAACTTTAGCAGCAATCGAAAATTCTACGGCAAATGTTCGGCAGTGTTTCTCTACGTCTTCGTATAAATAAGTTTCACCCCTATCGAGAAAACGAAGAATTTTTCAAATTTGTGTTGTTCACGTATGAATCAACGTTTCGTCGCAACGGATTTGTGAATGGGCAAAATTTTCATTATTATTACAGAGAAAACCTTCATGTTGTAAGGAGATCTTTTTACTTTTGATTTTAAATTGTCCCAGCTGTCACTTGCATATAAAATAACACCATCGTCTCGAGTCATTTCAGTTTACTACCATTTAAGAGAATATTGAAAAGTATCGGCCCCAGGACAGTTCCATACTAAATTACCCCTGAACAAATTGCACCAATACTATCACATAGGTTTCTGTATGTAAAATAGCAACGAATATGCTCTTGTAAAGTACCCCGAATGCAAATACCCTCCAATGTTTTTAGTTACGTACATAGCTCCATCAAAAAACACAACATGTACTTAAAGCGACTATCCCGTACACTCGCTTCATACAGACGAAGATTTATTTTTATGGCGAAACTGTAATACTTTCAACCGCAGAAACTTTTCGGCTGTTAAGGTACACTGGTTGTACAATATATTGTATGGAAACATATTTATCATTTTGTTAAAAATTGTAACTGAAAAAAATACTGATGGAGGGATTTCTTCAATAAAATTTTTACAAAATAATAAAAATTCGTAAATATCTCCATACAATATATTATATAATTTTTGCAATTTTTCAGAAAAATCCTACAGACGAAAGATAACAATCGTAAATAGTATAGTTTCACCATACACAGAAAAATCAGTTTGTATGAAGGAAAGATTGGTACAGCCGCCGCAAGTGATTTTAATCATATTTGAATTGGTTATTTTTGGCAATTCATTCTTAATAATAATGTTATTTAACTGACTTCTTGTAATGTAAAGAATAAAGCACTAATGCTGATTTTGATTGAAGTATATAGATTATTTCAAGAAATACCTGTAGAGTTGTCCTTTAGCAACACATTTTTTTTAATTGCAAAAAAAAATTTTTTGCTCCATAACGCGCGGTCTTTGAAAATGTTACCCTATATTTCAGTTCCTAAAATATGTTATAGTTTAAAGCTGATCAAACGTAATTTTTCTTAGAAATAATTTTTAAATTTTTTCAAAATTAAATATTTCCATCTGGACGCTAAGAGAAGATATCGAGAACAATTACAGAAAGAGCAATATTGCCTTCAATGGTGATTGAAATCTCCCTCCCTATATAGAGGGTGCCCCAATAAAAACTCCCAGGCCGGATATATTCTAAATGAATAGAGATATTTCAATTCTGTAAAAGCCAATTTGTAGAGCATAAAGAGAGCTTCATTTTTTAATAACTGTTTTTTTAATATATCAGTACACAGATGACACTGTGCTCTAAAGAAATATTTCGATGGGAGAAACTTTGAAATGGAGTTTATGTGAAAGAAAATACATTTCTAAGCAGTTTATATTCTAAAAAAAATACCATAAAACTAACCGTTTTCGAGATATTTGAGTCCAAATGTTGGCATTTGCCAATATTGAATAATTGTAATCTCTTCAACATTTCAGTCCTTTAAGTGGGACAATCTGTATTTAATTTACAAATTTCAGACAAAAATATTTAAAAAAATTTTCATATAATTGCTTTGTTATTAGGTTAGATTATAATTAAAAATATTTGATATCTAGTGAGTATAATAACCTTTTAAATTAAATTCAATTAAAGTTACCTTTGGAATAATAGTTTTGATATTTCTCAATTTCAATCACATTTTGTTTATTGGTGTGTCAATAGAACTGTATTATTATACCTAATTATTGGTTTCTTTATGAATATTTATTATTAAATATGGTTTCTCATACAAATGAAGATAAATTAAACACGATTTTAATTTATGGGGAATGTGGTAAAAATGCTTCAAGAGCTGTAAGTTTATATGAAATACGTTTTCCTGACAGACCTTTACCTGCTCGGAAAACTTGTAAGTTTGTGTTCTAATTTAAAAAATTATGGAGGTTTTAAGAAACCAAAAACGAGAAAAAAAGAACTGCAACTGATGGAAATATTGCATTGGTATTACATCAAGTAGAAAATAACCCAAACATGTCAGTACGCAAGTTGACGGAAGAAACAAATACTACACGTTCCACCTGCCACAGAATTCTTAAAACAAACAAATTTTTTTCATATAAAGTTCATTTAGTTCATCATTTGATGCCAGGGGACAATGAGCAGAGATTAGATTTTTTGGCGCAATTTTCAATTCTCTTAGAAGAAAATCCAAATCTTTTATCTTTTAGATACAATTATGTCACAACACATAATTGTCGTTACTCGTCTCAAGAGAATCCTAGGTGGATGAGACATACTAGATCCCAGAATCGTTTTGGAGTGAATGTTTGGTGTGGAATCGTTACATTGCTGGCCCATACCTCTACCATTAGAATTTAACAGGTGAAAGATATTTACAATTTTTGCAAAATGATTTACAAGTACTATTAAGGAAGTTGCCCGCTCAGTTGGATAATATGTAATTTCATCAGGATGGAGCAGGCCCACATAATCATCACAACGTTGTTAATTATTTAAATCAAACATACCCAGGAAGATGGATTGGTACCAATGGAGTACTTAGATGGCCCGCTCGATCTCCTGACATTACTCCATTAGACTTTTAGTTATGAGGATTTTTAAGAAGTGAAGTGTACAAAAAAGCAATAGAAGACAGATCTTTATAATAATATTTATGCCAGTGTTGCCACCATTAATCGGTATACATTATTAAACGTTTGTAGATCTAAACTAATTAATAGGTTTACGATGTATGTTAATGAAAATGGCAATAATTTCGAACACCTATTAAAATAGTTATTTTAATTTCATTAGTTCGTAAAAATTGTTTCATGTTCGTAATTGTTTTTTTATTGCTTAAATGTTTGAATTATATGATAAATAATATTTTTATTTTTTTTTCCAAGGGTTAATTCAAATATATTTAATTCATACGATATGAAAAATTATTTGAATATTTTCTTCTAATTTTTGTAAATTAAATACAGATTGTCCCACTGAAAGAACTGAAATGTTGAAGAGATTACAATTATTCAATATTGACAAATGCCAACATTTGGACTCAAATATCTCGAAAACGGTTAGTTTTATGGTACTTTTTTTTAGAACATAATCTGCTTAGAAATGCATTTTCTCTCACATAAACCCCATTTCAAAGTTTCTTCCATCAAAATATTTCTTTAGAGCGCCATCTATACTGATATATTAAAAAAACGATTATATTCAAAAATGAAGCTCTCCTTATGCTCTACAAATTGGCTTTTACAGAATTAAAATATCTTTATTCGTTTAGAATATATCCGGCCTGGGACTTTTTATTGGGACACCCTGTATATATAGTCAAGTAAAAAAAACGTAACTGTAACATAAATACACACGCATCTTGAATTCCAATCCTAAATATTATTATAAATTATAAAGAGCGCTAGACTAGATGCAATGGTTTTACGATGCAATTTAAAATGTAAGTATGTATGTAAGAAGGGATTTTTTCATTTAATGTAGTTTAACAAGAGCAAATTGAACATTCTCAACTTCTGCATAAGTTCAGGTAACAATAACCTTTACTCGATGATAAAAATAGAGATTGTATAAAGTAAAAGTGCGATTAAATAAATAAAGTCATTAAATGAATAGAATTATATTTCTTAAGGAAATAACAACATTCGCAAGGTTAACTCCGTGCTCACAACATGTCCGCATAAAATTACAATTAAGTTTGGAACGGCCACCCCATTCAACATGCAATTGATCTTATGACCCTCTTTATTTTACTACTGGCAGAGAGTTCTTAATTATGTTAACTTCTAAAATTTTAGAATCCGCTTTTCTACATTATCCAATGGAAAAGCAATGATGCCAGCTATTTTGTATTCTATGAGGGCGTAAAGAATGCTTATAAAAAAGATTCACCTTGCTTAATATATTATTTCCAGCCACCGAAAAAAATAATTATTTAGGTATATATTTTCCTATCAACTTCAACTCCCGGAAAATTTAATTGTATTTAAATGCATAAGAACCTCAATCTTTAAGTAAAAGTTTAAAATCATTCACATTGCTCAATTCCAGTTACTGAATTTGAAAAGAACGATGTGAATTATCAGACAATTAAAAAGCACATATAGAGTCGAGTAAACTTTAACTTGGCTTATGTATGAATCAATAAGTGCTCGTACAATTACATTTTCTCTTGCACACAAAGTCAAAGCTATAACTTAAATTCATTGTTCACGTATGTTGACAAAGCTTAGTTCGGCCGAAGAAGCGACCTTTGGACTGGCCAAGTAAAAGTATACTGGACTATACCTAATACAATAATTTAATGAAAATTTTATACAGTGCCGATGTATGTGTATCTTGTTATTAAATTTTATCCATGAAATTTTTTCTAATTCTTTGGGACTTCCTGCCAAATGTATTTTTTTCTTTTTAACTGGTGCTCGGGGAATCTACAAAATATCACGATTAACCAGTTTGTTACTGGTAAATAACCTCTACGACTGTGACTTTACCGTCAAAGGATCAGTTAGAAGTTGCTTTTTTTTAAACAAATAACACAAATAAGTATAAAAACTTGAAGTTAAATATTTCGCCGACGTTTCGGAAATCTAATCTGTTTCCATTTTCAAGGCTTTTTTGAAAAATCTTTTTTGCTGTGTATGATAAATACACAGTTCTAAGAATGTTTGTTATATTCAATATCCATAGATACTGTTTACATAGAACTGTTGATATAGTTAACAGTTTTTTAAAATTTTTATATAAGTTTGTGAAGTTCTTCTTTTAACATTGGCAACCAGGTTATACAGACATCTACGAAACAATTTGACACACATCTATCTTCATTCGATAATATTATCGCTGATTCTTTAATTTTTCTTTTTTTTTGCTATCCGCCTCTTTTGTTAAAATTATTACCGGTTCCCAGTTTATTCTACGTCCGTTCTCCCAAGCCTGTTCGCAGATCTTGGACCACTGAGTTTCATTTTTTTCTGATATAATAACCGACTAGACAAACAACAAACCTATATGAGTATTTTCTCTAGGGGCACTTTAAAAAAACTGACCTAGGTTTAAAAATTTAATGTTAAACCACCGTTTTTCAGGGTCAATAGATGTTACAGTTACTAATATTAGAAATAATAAAAAAACTGTAATACCCGACTTGTGTTCTCATCGGAAGAAGTGCGGCACTTTGATGAGATTACTAGTACCGAACTTTTTATACCACTAATTATGAAAGTAATTCCTTCTCTTTCGGCACAACGCAATCATAGCATGGCCGCAGGGGTTTAAATAGGATTTGTTTACATGTGTTTTTTAATTTGGAACAAAGTTATTCTAGCTTTTATTGTCGTTTATAAGAATTAATAACATTTAAAAGTGGTTTATTAATATTTGTAACATTGTGTTAAAAGCTTAAAATATTAGCAATTATTTTAAAAACAAATGGAGCACATACAGGATTAAGTAAATGCAAAGAAACGATTACTATGATAATCTAATGTACACATAATAAGAAGAACCTCCTGTCAAATAATTATCGTCAGGAAATATTTGCTATTCAATTTAAATAATATTTTAAAGAAGATAATAAGAACAACAACAGATATTTATTTAAAGCCTACACTCATTAAACTCAAAGTTAGACATACATAATCCACAGTTATTGATGGAACATTTCAAATGATGTGACCTGTCTCTAATAAGTAGCATGTGAACGCATTAATATTTTATGAAAAATTGTTCGTTTGATTTACAATTATCTTACTACTTCATATCTATAGCTATATTTTGGTGTATTTTTAGATATAAACATTATTTACATTCTGTTTTAAATCTATTTTGATTAGAGCAAGTATAGAGCAAGACACTTCGTGAAATAAATATTACAGACAGAAGTGTAAATGTCACGATTGATATTTAACCACTTTGGCACTTTCTAAAATCTCTTAAAGTCACTGAATATTAGAGATAAACATGAGTTTTGTAGTTTTAACAGGTTTGTTAACAAAATTAAGCCATTCATTATATTTGGGGCATGATTCATCCAAGTTTTCTCTCAGATGTTTTTGAAAAGTCCTATTTCGAAATTTTATCATCAGCTTAAGATCTTCGATCAGACGATACGGTGAAGGAGGCATATTCTTGCAGTCAGTAAATATGTATGTACATTAAAATCGTTCATAAGATTACTGTTAAAAAAGCAACAACACCAGTCTATATTATTAGGAGTATACCGGGTGCTTACGATATTACTAGCCAGCCTATAACTTTCTGGTAAAAACGATACAGATTTCAAATTCTGAGAAGCTGTATCAGTCGCACATTCTTATTGCACTAACTCCTGATTTTAATTAATATCCTCTAATTTATTATCATAAATGGAACATCCTATATATTCAAAATTTCGATTGCCTAATAAATTCGAGGTATAAAAATGCCACTGAAGTTTCGATCGATCAAGCTTGATCGAAATCGTGAAAAAAAAATTAATTACAATTCATGAAAAAGGGATTAGGCAGACGTGATTCATGATCGAACATGCCTCTTACAACTTTCTCTACACAACCCCTCTACATTGAACCACCCTCAGAAGCTGAGGACAACCCCCAAAAGAAAAAAATCGTTAAACTGAAATAATCCTTTAGGGTCACCAAATTTTAGAATAAATATGACTTGAACAACGTCCTCTATGCAACCCCCACGGTCTTATCCACGTCCAAAGTTCGGAACCCATATTTATAGTTACATCACCAAACTTAAAAAATTCGTCAAAGTCGAATTTTCGTTTAGGGTCACCCAATTTTTGAATAAATATACCTTGCACAATGTACTCTATGCAACCCCGATAGTCTCATCCACGTCCAAAGTTCGGAACCCATATTTATAGATATACCATCAAACTTAAAAAATTAGTCCATCTCGAATTTTCGTTTAGTGTCACCCAATTTTTGAATAAATATATCTTGCACAACGTTCTCTATGCAACCCCTATAGTTTTATCCTCGTCCAAAGTTCGGAACCCATACTTATAGTGACACTACCAAAATTAAAAAATTCGTCAAAATCGAATTTTCGTTTAGGGTCACCCAATTCTTGAATAAATATATCTTGCACAATGTCCTCTATGCAACCCCGATAGTCTCATCCACGTCCAAAGTTCGGAACCCATATTTATAGTTATACCACCAAACTTAAAAAATTCGTCAAAGTCGGATTTTCATTTAGGGTCACCCAATTTTTCTATAAATATGCTTTGAACAAGGTCCACTATGCAAGCCTCACAGTGTCATCCACGTCGGAACCCATATTTATAGATATACCATCAAACTTAAAAAATTCGTCAATCACGAATTTTCGTTTAGGGTCACTCAATTTTTGAATAAATATATCTTACACAATGTCCTCTATGCAACCCCATAGTTTTATCTACGTCAAAAGTTCGGAACCCATCCTTATTGTTACACCACCAAACTTAAAAAATTCGTCAAAGTCGGATTTTCATTTAGGGTCACCCAATTTTTCTATAAATATGCTTTGAACAACGTCCTCTATGAAAGCCGCACAGTGTCATCCACGTCCGAAGTTCGGAACCCATATTTATAGATATACCACCAAACTTAAAAAATTCGCCAATCTCGAATTTTCGTTTAGGGTCACCCAATTTCTCTATAAATATATCTTGCACAACGTTCTCTATGCAACCCCCATAGTCTTATCCACGTCCAAAGTTCGGAACCCATATTTATAGTTATACCACCAAACTTAAAAAATTCGTCAAAGTCGGATTTTCTTTTAGGGTCACCCAATTTTTCTATAAATATGCTTTGAACAACGTCCTCTATGAAAGCCGCCCAGTGTCATCCACGTCCGAAGTTCGGAACCCATATTTATAGATATACCACCAAACTTAAAAAATTCGCCAATCTCGAATTTTCGTTTAGGGTCACCCAATTTCTCTATAAATATATCTTGCACAACGTTCTCTATGCAACCCCCATAGTCTTATCCACGTCCAAAGTTCGGAACCCATATTTATAGTTATACCACTAAACTTAAAAAATTCGTCAAAGTCGGATTTTCATTTAGGGTCACCCAATTTTTCTATAAATATGCTTTGAACAAGGTCCACTATGCAAGCCTCACAGTGTCATCCACGTCCGAAGTTCGGAACCCATATTTATAGATATACCATCAAACTTAAAAAATTCGTCAATCACGAATTTTCGTTTAGGGTCACTCAATTTTTGAATAAATATATCTTACACAATGTCCTCTATGCAACCCCATAGTTTTATCTACGTCAAAAGTTCGGAACCCATCCTTATTGTTACACCACCAAACTTAAAAAATTCGTCAGTCAGATTTTCATTTAGGGTCACTCAATTTTTCTATAAATATGCTTTGAACAACGTCCTCTATGAAAGCCGCACAGTGTCATCCACGTCCGAAGTTCGGAACCCATATTTATAGATATACCACCAAACTTAAAAAATTCGCCAATCTTGAATTTTCGTTTAGGGTCACCCAATTTCTCTATAAATATATCTTGCACAACGTTCTCTATGCAACCCCCATAGTCTTATCCACGTCCAAAGTTCGGAACCCATATTTATAGTTATACCACCAAACTTAAAAAAATCGTCAAAGTCGGATTTTCATTTAGGGTCACACAATTTTTCCATAAATATGCTTTGAACCACGTCCTCTATGAAAGCCACACAGTGTCATCCACGTCCGAAGTTCGGAACCCATATTTATAGATATACCACCAAACTTAAAAAATTCGCCAATCTTGAATTTTCGTTTAGGGTCACCCAATTTCTCTATAAATATATCTTGCACAACGTTCTCTATGCAACCCCCATAGTCTTATCCACGTCCAAAGTTCGGAACCCATATTTATAGATATACTACCAAACTTAAAAAATTAGTCCATCTCGAATTTTCGTTTAGGGTCACCCAATTTTTGAATAAATATATCTTGCACCATGTCCTCTATGCAACCCCGATAGTCTCATCCACGTCCAAAGTTCGGAACCCATATTTATAGATATACCATCAAACTTAAAAAAATCGTCATTCTCGAATTTTCGTTTAGGGTCATCCAATATTTGAATAAATATATCTTGCACAACGTTCTCTATGCAACCCCCATAGTCTTATCCACGTCCAAAGTTCGGAACCCATATTTATAGTTACATCACCAAACTTAAAAAATTCATCAAAGTCGAGTTTCCGTTTAGGATCCTCCAATTTTTGAATAAATACATCTTGCACAATGTCCTCTATGCAACCCCGATAGTCTCATCCACGTCCAAAGTTCGGAACCCATATTTATAGATATACCATCAAACTTAAAAAAATCGTCATTCTCGAATTTTCGTTTAGGGTCATCCAATATTTGAATAAATATATCTTGCACAACGTTCTCTATGCAACCCCTATAGTTTTATCCTCGTCCAAAGTTCGGAACCCATACTTATAGTGACACTACCAAAATTAAAAAATTCGTCAAAATCGAATTATCGTTTAGGGTCACCCAATTTTTGAATAAATATATCTTGCACAATGTCCTCTATGCAACCCCGATAGTCTCATCCACGTCCAAAGTTCGGAACCCATATTTATAGTTATACCACCAAACTTAAAAAAATCGTCAAAGTCGGATTTTCATTTAGGGTCACCCAATTTTTCTATAAATATGCTTTGAACAAGGTCCGCTATGCAAGCCTCACAGTGTCATCCACGTCCGAAGTTCGGAACCCATATTTATAGATATACCATCAAACTTAAAAAATTCGTCAAACACGAATTTTCGTTTAGGGTCACTCAATTTTTGAATAAATATATCTTACACAATGTCCTCTATGCAACCCCCATAGTTTTATCCACGTCAAAAGTTCGGAACCCATCCTTATTATTACACCACCAAACTTAAAAAATTCGTCAAAGTCGGATTTTCATTTAGGGTCACCCAATTTTTCTATAAATATGCTTTGAACAACGTCCTCTATGCAAGCCTTACAGTGTCATCCACGTCCGAAGTTCGGAACCCATATTTATAGATATACCATCTAACTTAAAAAATTCGTCAATCTCGAATTTTCGTTTAGAGTAACCCAATATTTGAATAAATATATCTTGCACAACGTTCTCTATGCAACCCCTATAGTTTTATCCACGTCCAAAGTTCGGAACCCATATTTATAGTTATACCACCAAACTTAAAAAATTCGTCAAAGTCGGATTTTCATTTAGGGTCACACAATTTTTCTATAAATATGCTTTGAACCACGTCCTCTATGAAAGCCTCACAGTGTCATCCACGTCCGAAGTTCGGAACCCATATTTATAGATATACCACCAAACTTAAAAAATTAGTCCATCTCGAATTTTCGTTTAGGGTCACCCAATTTTTGAATAAATACATCTTGCACAATGTCCTCTATGCAACCCCTATAGTTTTATCCACGTCCAAAGTTCGGAACCCATACTTATAGTTACACCACCAAAATTAAAAAATTCGTCAAAGTCGAATTTTCGTTTAGGGTCACCCAATTTTTGAATAAATATATCTTGCACAATGTCCTCTATGCAACCCCGATAGTCTCATCCACGTCCAAAGTTCGGAACCCATATTTATAGATATACCATCAAACTTAAAAAATTCGTCAATCTCGAATTTTCGTTTAGGGTCGCCCAATGTTTGAATAAATATATCTTGCACAACGTTTTCTATGCAACCCCCATAGTCTTATCCACGTCCAAATTTCGGAACCCATATTTATAGTTATACCACCAAACTTAAAAAATTCATCAAAGTCGAGTTTCCGTTTAGGGTCCTCCAATTTTTGAATAAATACATCTTGCACAATGTCCTCTATGCAACCCCGATAGTCTCATCCACGTCCAAAGTTCGGAACCCATATTTATAGATATACCACCAAACTTAAAAAATTTGCCAATCTCGAATTTTCGTTTAGGGTCACCCAATTTCTCTATAAATATATCTTGCACAACGTTCTCTATGCAACCCCAATAGTCTTATCCACGTCCAAAGTTCGGAACCCATATTTATAGTTATACCACCAAACTTAAAAAATTCGTCAAAGTCGGATTTTCATTTAGGGTCACCCAATTTTTCTATAAATATGCTTTGAACCACGTCCTCTATGAAAGCCTCACAGTGTCATCCACGTCCGAAGTTCGGAACCCATATTTATAGATATACCACCAAACTTAAAAAATTAGTCCATCTCGAATTTTCGTTTAGGGTCACCCAATTTTTGAATAAATACATCTTGCACAATGTCCTCTATGCAACCCCTATAGTTTTATCCACGTCCAAAGTTCGGAACCCATACTTATAGTTACACCACCAAAATTAAAAAATTCGTCAAAGTCGAATTTTCGTTTAGGGTCACCCAATTTTTGAATAAATATATCTTGCACAATGTCCTCTATGCAACCCCGATAGTCTCATCCACGTCCAAAGTTCGGAACCCATATTTATAGATATACCATCAAACTTAAAAAATTCGTCAATCTCGAATTTTCGTTTAGGGTCGCCCAATGTTTGAATAAATATATCTTGCACAACGTTTTCTATGCAACACCCATAGTCTTATCCACGTCCAAATTTCGGAACCCATATTTATAGTTATACCACCAAACTTAAAAAATTCATCAAAGTCGAGTTTCCGTTTAGGGTCCTCCAATTTTTGAATAAATACATCTTGCACAATGTCCTCTATGCAACCCCGATAGTCTCATCCACGTCCAAAGTTCGGAACCCATATTTATAGATATACCACCAAACTTAAAAAATTTGCCAATCTCGAATTCTCGTTTAGGGTCACCCAATTTCTCTATAAATATATCTTGCACAACGTTCTCTATGCAACCCCAATAGTCTTATCCACGTCCAAAGTTCGGAACCCATATTTATAGTTATACCACCAAACTTAAAAATTTCGTCAAAGTCGGATTTTCATTTAGGGTCACCCAATTTTTCTATAAATATGCTTTGAACCACGTCCTCTATGAAAGCCTCACAGTGTCATCCACGTCCGAAGTTCGGAACCCATATTTATAGATATACCACCAAACTTAAAAAATTCGCCAATCTCGAATTTTCGTTTAGGGTCACCCAATTTCTCTATAAATATATCTTGCACAACGTTCTCTATGCAACCCCCATAGTCTTATCCACGTCCAAAGTTCGGAACCCATATTTATAGTTATACCACCAAACTTAAAAAATTCGTCAAAGTCGGATTTTCATTTAGGGTCACCCAATTTTTCTATAAATATGCTTTGAACAACGTCCTGTATGCAAGACTCACAGTGTCATGCACGTCCGAAGTTCGGAACCCATATTTATAGATGTACCATCAAACTTAAAAAATTCGTCAATCTCGAATTTTCGTTTAGGGTAACCCAATTTTTAAATAAATATATCTTGCACAACGTTCTCTATGCAACCCCTATAGTTTTATCCATGTCCAAAGTTCGGAACCCATACTTATAGTTACACCACCAAAATTAAAAAATTCGTCAAAGTCGAATTTTCGTTTAGGGTCACCCAATTTTTGAATAAATATATCTTGCACAATGTCCTCTATGCAACTCCGATAGTCTCATCCACGTCCAAAGATCGGAGTCCATATTTACAGATATACCATCAAACTTAAAAAAATCATCAATCTCGAATTTTCGTTTAGGGTCACCCAATTTTTGAATAAGTATATCTTGCACAACGTTCTCTATGCAACCCCCATAGTTTTATACACGTCCAATGTTTGGAACCCATACTTATAGTTACTCCACCAAACTTAAAAAATTCGTCAAAGTCGAATTTTCGTTTAGGGTCACCCAATTTTTAAATAAATATATCTTGCACAATGTCCTCTATGCAACCCCGATAGTCTCATCCACGTCCAAAGTTTGGAACCCATATTTTTAGATATACCATCAAACTTAAAAAATTCGTCAATCTCGAATTTTCGTTTAGGGTCACCCAATTTTGGAATATATATATCTTGCACAGTGTCCTCTGTGCAACCCCGATAGTCTCATCCACGTCTAAAGTTCGGAACCCATATTTATAGATATACCATCAAACTTAAAAAATTCGTCAAAGTCGAATTTTCGTTTAGGGTCACCCAATGTTCGAATAAATATGACTTGCACAATGTTCTCTATGCAACCCCCATAGAAAACTTGGGTGACCCTAAACGAAAATTCGAGATAGACAAATTTGTGAAGTTTGATGTTATGTCTATATATATGGGTTCCCAACTTTGGAGGTGGATGAGACTACAGGGGTTGCATAGAGGACATTGCGCAAGATATATTTATACAAAAATTGGATGACCCTAAACGAAAATTCGAAATTGACGAATTTTTTAATTCTGGTGGTATAACTATAAATATGGGTTCCGAACTTCGGACGTGGATGAGACTATAGGGGTTGCATAGAGAATGTTGAACAAGATATATTTATTAAAAAATTGGGTGACCCTAAACGAAAATTAGAGATTGACGAATTTTTTAAGTTTGGTGGTATAGCTATAAGTATGGGTTCCGAACTTTGGACGTGGATAAAACTATGGGGGTTGCATAGAGGACATTGTGCAAGATATATTTATTCAAAAATTGGGTGACCCTAAACGAAAATTCGAGATTTACGAATTTTTTAAGTTTGATGGTATATCTATAAATATGGGTTCCGAACTTTGGACGTGGATGACACTATCGGAGTTGCATAGAGGACATTGTGCAAGATATATTTATTCAAAAATTGGGTGACCCTAAAGGAAAATTCGACTTTGACGAATTTTTTAATTTTGGTGGTGTAACTATAAGTATGGGTTCCGAACTTTGGACGTGGATAAAACTATAGGGGTTGCATAGAGAACGTTGTGGGAGATATATTTATTCAAAAATTTGGTTACCCTAAACGAAAATTCGAGATCGACGAATTTTTTAAGTTAGATGGTATATCTATAAATATGGGTTCCGAACTTCGGACGTGGATGACACTGTGATGCTTGCATAGAGGACGTTGTTCAAAGCATATTTATAGAAAAATTGGGTGACCCTAAATGAAAATCCGACTTTGGCGAATTTTTTAAATTTGGAGGTGTAACAATAAGTATGGGTTCCGAAATTTGGACGTCTATAAAACTATGGGGGTTGCATAGAGGACATTGTGATTGACGTGATTGACGAATTTTTTAAATTTGGTGGTATAACTATAAATATGGGTTCCGAACTTTGGACGTGGATGAGACTATCGGGGTTGCATAGAGGACATTGTGCAAGATATATTTATTCAAAAATTGGGTGACCCTAAACGAATATTCGAGATGGACGAATTTTTTAAGTTTGATGGTATATCAATAAATATGGGTTCCGAACTTTGGACGTGGATGACACTATCGGGGTTGCATAGAGGACATTGTGCAAGATATATTTATTCAAAAATTGGGTGACCCTAAACGAAAATTCGAGATGGACGAATTTTTTAAGTTAGATGGTATATCTATAAATATGGGTTCCGAAGTTCGGACGTGGATGACACTGTGAGGCTTGCATAGAGGACGTTGTTCAAAGCATATTTATAGAAAAATTGGGTGACCCTAAATGAAAATCCGACTTTGACGAATTTTTTAAGTTTGGAGGTGTAACAATAAGTATGGGTTCCGAACTTTGGACGTGGATAAAACTATGGGGGTTGCATAGAGGACATTGTGTAAGATATATTTATTCAAAAATTGGGTGACCCTAAAGGAAAATTCGTGATTGACGAATTTTTTAAGTTTGGTGGTATAACTATAAATATGGGTTCCGAACTTTGGACGTGGATGAGACTATCGGGGTTGCATAGAGGACATTGTGCAAGATATATTTATTCAAAAATTGGGTGACCCTAAACGAAAATTCGAGATGGACGAATTTTTTAAGTTTGATGGTATATCTAAAAATATGGGTTCCGAACTTTGGGCGTGGATGAGACTATCGGGGTTGCATAGAGGACATTGTGCAAGATATATTTATTCAAAAATTGGGTGACCCTAAACGAAAATTCGAGATGGACGAATTTTTTAAGTTTGATGGTATATCAATAAATATGGGTTCCGAACTTTGGACGTGGATGTCACTATCGGGGTTGCATAGAGGACATTGTGCAAGATATATTTATTCAAAAATTGGGTGACCCTAAACGAAAATTCGAGATGGACGAATTTTTTAAGTTAGATGGTACATCTATAAATATGGGTTCCGAACTTCGGACGTGGATGACACTGTGAGGCTTGCATAGAGGACGTTGTTCAAAGCATATTTATAGAAAAATTGGGTGACCCTAAATGAAAATCCGACTTTGACGAATTTTTTAAGTTTGGAGGTGTAACAATAAGTATGGGTTCCGAACTTTGGACGTGGATAAAACTATGGGGGTTGCATAGAGGACATTGTGTAAGATATATTTATTCAAAAATTGGGTGACCCTAAACGAAAATTCGTGATTGACGATTTTTTTAAGTTTGGTGGTATAACTATAAATATGGGTTCCGAACTTTGGACGTGGATGAGACTATCGGGGTTGCATAGAGGACATTGTGCAAGATATATTTATTCAAAAATTGGGTGACCCTAAACTAATATTCGAGATGGACGAATTTTTTAAGTTTGATGGTATATCAATAAATATGGGTTCCGAACTTTGGACGTGGATGACACTATCGGGGTTGCATAGAGGACATTGTGCAAGATATATTTATTCAAAAATTGGGTGACCCTAAACGAAAATTCGAGATGGACGAATTTTTTAAGTTTGATGGTATATCTATAAATATGGGTTCCGAACTTTGGACGTGGATGAGACTATCGGGGTTGCATAGAGGACATTGTGCAAGATATATTTATTAAAAAATTGGGTGACCCTAAATGAAAATTCAAGACGGACGAATTTTTTAAGTTTGATGGTATATCAATAAATATGGGTTCCGAACTTTGGACGTGGATGACACTATCGGGGTTGCATTGAGGACATTGTGCAAGATATATTTATTCAAAAATTGGGTGACCCTAAACGAAAATTCGAGATGGACGAATTTTTTAAGTTTGATGGTATATCTATAAATATGGGTTCCGAACTTTGGACGTGGATGACACTATCGGGGTTGCATAGAGGACATTGTGCAAGATATGTTTATTCAAAAATTGAGTGACCCTAAACGAAAATTCGACTTTGACGAATTTTTTAATTTTGGTGGTGTAACTATAAGTATGAGTTCCGAACTTTGGACGTGGATAAAACAATAGGGGTTGCATAGAGAACGTTGTGCAAGATATATTTATTCAAAAATTGGGTGACCCTAAACGAAAATTCGAGATAGACGAATTTTTTAAGTTTGATGGTATATCTATAAATATGGGTTCCGAACTTTGGACGTGGATGACACTATCGGTGTTGCATAGAGGACATTGTGCAAGATATATTTATTCAAAAATTGGGTGACCCTAAACGAAAATTCGACTTTGACGAATTTTTTAATTTTGGTGGTGTCACTATAAGTATGGGTTCCGAACTTTGGACGTGGATAAAACTATAGGGGTTGCATAGAGAACGTTGTGCAAGATATATTTATTCAAAAATTGGGTGACCCTAAACGAAAATTCGAGATTGACGATTTTTTTAAGTTTGATGGTATATCTATAAATATGGGTTCCGAACTTTGGACGTGGATGAGACTATCGGGGTTGCATAGAGGACATTGTGCAAGGTATATTTATTCAAAAATTGGGTGACCCTAAACGAAAATTCGACTTTGACGAATTTTTTAAGTTTGGTGATGTAACTATAAATATGGGTTCCGAACTTTGGACGTGGATAAGACCGTGGGGGTTGCATAGAGGACGTTGTTCGTCATATTTATTCTAAAATTTGGTGACCCTAAAGGATTATTTCAGTTTAACGATTTTTTTCCTTTGGGGGTTGTCCTCAGCTTCTGAGGGTGGTTCAATGTAAAGGGGTTGTGTAGAGAAAGTTGTAAGAGGCATGTTCGATCATGAATCACGTCTGCCTAATCCCTTTTTCTTGAATTGTATTTTTTTTTTTTTTCACGAATTCGATCAAGCTTGATCGATCGAAACTTCAGTGGCATGTATAAAACATGTAGTACATCCTATATCTATTTTTGACAATTTTTCGAGAAAATGGCGGTTGAAAATGTTATATAGGTCATAAAATATTCCATTTTAATATAAAACGACTAAATTTTTATAGTCATAAACATTTCATTTCCGGTTGAACCGGAAGTACCACGATTAGTGACTTTCAGACTCAAAATACTTTGATACTTTTAATGGAATATCCTGTTATTTACAATGCAGGTGAACATTCAGTTGCCGATATCTCAAAAACTGTTAGGTTTACACTAGGACACCAGACACAAAATATATCCAGAAAGATAAGTAAAATGTAAATTTGAGGTCCAATGCAGGGCGTTCTATTAAAATTATTGAATTCTCTTACATTGCTGGCTTTAAGTACCTCCATTCAGCCACGATGGTTGGAATTAGATGTATAACGCTAACCTAAGTAGATAATAAATTTAACCTACTATAAAATAATCTCTAACCAATACAACCATTTTTTAAATTTAAATCGACAATTTAGATCAATAAATTTAACTGGACGCTAATCATCTAAATACTGTTTGACAGATGCCCACTTGTTTTTGTAAGATACAATTGGCGCATAATTTTATCTAACAATACATCACTACGGTTAAATTTTAATAACTTTAAAACTGTAATATATGCGCAAAAATGTCAAGAGAACATTGTTTTTCGAAATCAAATTTGAAATCCAAAAAAAGCACAAAAAAAAATTGGCCCAGCGGCGTGCCATAACTTCATGAAAAAAGGTACCCTACATACTTCAAATCTACGTCACTGGTTAAAGCTGGGGCTTCATTTTTTAAGTTCTCTATTCTACACACAAAACTTTCTGTGAAAATATTAATGAAATCTTTACATTCTTTCGATAACCTGAATTCTGGTTACGCTAGAAAATTAAAATCCTAAAACGAATTTGTCTAATTTCTTATTTGACAATTCTCATTTTAACACTAGCATCCACACAGTCCCCTACAGCTATGCAGATTAAACTAATATCTACATAACCCCCTACAATCATGAAGATTCCGTTAAAAATGAGAACAAAGACCCAAAATTAATTTTTTTATCTACGTTGTCTTAAAAAATTTTCATTCTTATGGATTACATTTTCATGAAATCTATCATTCTGTTTCTTGGAAAAGCCTTTGAAACGTTTTTCGCCTTTATTCCAGAGCTCATCAGAAAAACATTCTCATTTTTAACTGAATCTTCATGATCGTAGAGTGTTATGTAGATACTAGTTTAATCTGCATGGCCATAGGGGACTGTGTCGATGTTAGTATTAGAATGAGAATTGTCAAATAAGAAATTAGACAAATTCATTTTAGGATTTCAATTTGCTAGCATAACCAGAATTCAGGTTATCGAAAGAATGCAAATATTTCATTAATATTTTGACAGAAAGTTTTTCTTTTAAGTATAGATACCTAGTTGTTTTTTCTGCTGTTTGCAAAATCCTATAAATAATATGTTTCAATACAATTATAAGCAAACAAATAATAATTCATTTTTAAACAATATTTCTTTTGTTAACATCAAGGTTCTATCCAAATGTCAATAAAATTTAACTTTTTCCAATTTACTCACCGTACTTACAAAAACGTCAAACGGACAGACGGACATTTTGAGAGTTCATAATATTCCGGTGGCAAACAACAGGATGATGATACGAACATTTTCCCTCCACAAGCCAAATTTACTGTTTTAGAAAAATGCCTCGCAGGCACAATATCTCTGTGAAGAGTATAATTAGGATACCATCATGCCGATATTGCATTTTAGGTATATTACGAAAGTTTCCTTTGAAGTGATTCCCATTTCTGATTATAAGATCCTTTATTAATGATTATTATTACCATTCTTTTCTCTTGTCAAAAACATTATATTACGTTCTCCATTCACCGTGTAACAGCATAAACTTTAAAATGGGGTGGAGGATTCCACCCTCCGAAATATACGGTTCTTTCGCTAATGTTTTGAAGATAAAGGGAGGCTTAGCGTCATTTGCATAACCCGTTTCCAACTAGCACATGTGATGATTTTAATATACCAGTTCCCAACATCAAAAGCTATTATCTTAAACGCTGTATGTTTTATATAATTAATACATCCCATTTTCAGCATCCTTTACGTACTTATATCAAAATAAATGTAACTTTATCTTCCAACATCGCGAATCCGCAAATGAAATCATAATTACCTTCTCCATTTTGTGTGTAAAATTTACTAAAGTTTGTTATAATTTATTATGAAAATAAGAAACACTGGTCGTAAAATTATATTAAATTGCAATTTCCAACCCACGAATATCATAGATAAACTTTTGTTTGGCACTAAAAACTAATTAAACAGCAAATTTCCTGCAAACGGTTTGCTGTATTTGACAAATAGTTTGTTTAGATTCTGGAAAGTTTTAAAGCATCGAATAATACCTTTTAAGAGATCAAAACTTTACTTTGATGTTTCGTTGAATACTCTTTTTCTTTTTCGCACGTACCAAGATTATGATTTTTTTAAATTCTGGGTTTATCATAGCATTATTACAGATAGAGTGAAGTAAGAATTTACTTAAAACATTTTGATAAGGTATTAATGGACAGAATTCCATGTATCAATGTATTTTGATGCGCAGTATCAAAATTCTTGATCCAATTTGCACCATACCATCAATATTAAAAAGGAAATAAAAGACCGATTAAAATAAGGTGTCTGTAATTCTTCATAGCAGGAGCGAGTACGTTTTTGACACGTATTTCGACCCGCTGTATTGCAATCTGGGACCAGAATTCCAAATGATCATGTACAAAAAATTTTAAGCTCAAAAAGTCGCGATAAATTCGAAAACTCTGCGCTTTGGTAGTTGTTACCTTCAATTTAATTAGAGGTATTATACAGGGTGTAATTAGTTTCATGTCATTAAAAAAACTGATAATAGGGACCAACTAGACAAACAAGAAACCTGTATGACTTTTTTCTCTAGGGGCACTTTGAGAAAAACTGACCTAGGTAGAAAATGTGAATGTTAAGGTAGGAAATATTTGAGAACCACTGTTTTTCAGGGTCAATGAATGTTATAGTTCCGAATATTAGAAATAATAAGAAACTGTAATACCCAACTTGTGTTCCCGCCGGAAGAATTGCGGCACTTTGATGGCATTACTTCCACCGAACTTTTTATACCACTAATTATGAAAATGTAAATAGTTCCTTCTCTTTCGGCACAACGCAAGCATAGCATAGCCGCAGGGTTTAAATAGGATTTGTTTACATGTGTTTTTTAATTTGGAACGAAGTTATTGTGGCTTTTATTGTCGTTTATAAGAATTTATAATATTTAAAAGTGGTTTATTAACATTTGTAGCATTGTGTTAAAAGCTTAAAAAATTAGTAACTATTTCATGAAATTGGAAAACGAACAGTTAGACGTCCAAGATACGATAACAGAAAATAGTTGTGTATTTTAAGTTAGGAAAAAATCCGATTTTTTTAACGAATTGAGCGCATCATTTTTCCCAATCAGGCATCGAAAATTAAAAATCGAGTCTTTGGTCTCTATGAAAATAAATGTAAACAATAATAAACAGATCAAGACAAAACAGCGAATACTAATAATAATAACAATAATAATAATCATACCTTTAATGCCCAATAGGTAACACCCAATAACTGAACAATTCTTTAGAATTTTTCACAAAAATCTTTCGAAATGACCTACATCTCCACGTTTACACATTTCGGCACGTCGAACTAAGGACATACGCACTCTGTTCAACACATTTGGTAAATTAGGATCATTTTTTATGGTTTCTATGCACATTAATTTTATCTCTCATAATGTCCAAAATCTGCGTTTGAAAGCACCACACTAAATCGTGAATTAACGTTATCAATAAAGAAAACAAAAAGAAATACTTGGTCCAAAATCCAAAAAGTAACACAAAAAAGCACGAACGAGAAGTAATGTCTTACGTAACCAAATACAGTATGCGTAATTGCTAAGATGCCAACTGTTAAGGGACAAGTGAGACGCAAGACGAGGTAAAAGGCAGAGCCGGATTATCGGTATTGTTCGCTCGATTACTATTTCAATTTTGGTACTATTTGTCAGCGGCGTCTTGTGAAATTTAGATTGGTAACATTTTAGTATTGAGCCAAAGGACAAACGGCATATTTTATGTCATGACTACCAAGATGAAATGAAGCAGTTTGGCGGAAATAAAATTCCATGGAAATTTGCGAAAAAAGTTGCTGCCACGGTCCTGACTATTGTTTGCACGCTTTTGCACGCGAGTTGAACAGCCCATGACCTTCTCTCGCTTTATAAAGTAAGAGGTGAAAGACAGATGATGTTGTCGGCGCCTTTTACCTCGTCTTGCATCTCTTGCGCCTCCCTTTTACCGGTTACACATACTATACTAACGGCTTGAACGATAAGTCAATAAAATATATCTTAACATAAGTGGCACAAAATTGAAAAAGAACAAAAGCAACAGACAAAACCAAGGAACGGGCAGGTCGCGTCGTGTGTACGTTGTTTACCAAGTAAGGACACACACTGAAATTATTGCTTGATAATATTACAAGGGAGAATATAGCACGCGTAATAAGATTATTTGGCCGCGAAGAAGCAAAAAACATATAGGTGTCCTCTGTCGGTCGCTTTTAACTGCTTTGTCGGCACGAATGTCAGAGTATTATGTGCGACAAGATACAAGGCAATAAAGCCTACCTCAATATGCCACCAGTTCTCCAACTATGTTATTAAGTATTTTGGAAGTTTTTTTTCTATTTTTTTTTTCTCCAAAACTATGAGCTTTAGACCCCATGTTATATAAGGTTTTTTAGTTTGTCCTGTCATTCCCTACCACCAGTTTTTTTAATGGTATGAAACTAGTTACACCCTGTATGTCATATTTGTCCCCTGAATTCGAATGGGTCATCAGAGAAGAACTAGCCTATCACAATTGATTTCTAAACCAATAAAAATAAAATATTCCAGAATGTAGGGAGAGCTTATGTCCCGCACCTGAAAGTTTTTATTTTACTTCCACATCCACGTACGGAAGTGGAAGTATAGATTATCGTAAAAAAAAAAAATTCTTTTTTCTGTTGAAATATACTTAGAATGTCATAAAATCGTCGAGGTTTTAAAACTGAGAAAAAAAATTTCTGTCTGTCGCTCGGTCGGTCTACAACTTTTTTGTGCGCACGTTTTCTTATGGTACACACATGTATAATGACGAGATCTGACACTAGACAATATTTTGCGCTAATTCAGGTGAACAGTTGGGGGTTAAATAGGGGAAAATATGGGAAAATAAGTAAAGCAAGCTGGTAAATATATACTTGAAGCCAAGGCCTCATATTATTTATAATATTTTACACCCCCCTCCTCAACACCCCCACTTCATTATTAAAGGGGTTGATTGAGATATTCACTTGAAATTTCGCATACGTTGTATTATAATGACATCTGGTACTGGATTATACTTTGAGATGATTCCGTTGATGGGTTTAATATTAAATAGAGGTAAATAGGAGAAAATAGTAAAGCAAGTTGGTAAGAGTACAGAAACTTGGAATTTGGTATATATGCTAGCAGCCATGGCCTCAAATTTTTTACATTTTAACATTTTTTCAACCCCTCCACCACCCCCATTCCAATATTAAAAGGGTTGATATAATAATATTGAGATACTCACTTAAAATTTGGTACAGGTATGTATTGCAACGACATCCGATTGATATGGAAAGCAAGTAAAGCAAGCTTATCAAAGTCCAGAAATTTCATCTGGCGTATATGCTAGAAGGCACGTACTAGAATGCAAATATAGTCAAGGTGTTTTCCTTTAAACATACTTATATGAGAAATCTGGATGTGGAAGTAGTGATTCCTTAGGCTTCTTTTTTCCAGTTTAGAAATCAACTGCGACATGCTTATTCTTTTCTGATGATCCATTCGGATCCAGAGGACAAATGTTACATAAAATATTGATAAAAATACGTATAATTATTTTCAAACAACATTGCATTGTTATACTAATCGCCGCTACCAAAGCGCTGAGTTTTAGAATTTTTCGCGACCTTTGGCGGTTAAATTTTTTTTAACGTGATTACTCGAAATCATTCGATCACTGTGGCCTCAGATTCGAATACTGCGGGTCAAAATACGTGTCAAAAACCGATTCACTCCCGCTATGGCGGTGATCAGCGAGACATTGTTTTGAGCCTTTCGGCAACTCCAAGTGTGATATCGTTGCCAATTTCGGCCAGAGAAGATGCGTTTAAAATACCGTGTTTTAATTGATTCTCTCTCAGCCTTATGTCATTCAAATATCTTGGCTCTATTATAAAATATATCGATAAATTTCAAAAACAAGCGTGATCTCCTAAACCTCATTAATATTCTTTAAACAGACTTTAAGTATATTAATGCTAAGCATTTACAAAAAAAAAAAAACAGAATGATAGATTAAAATGTAATCCATTAGAATGAAAAAAATTTAAGACAAGGTAGGTAAGTAAATACATTTTAGGCCTTTGTTCTCATTTTTAACTGAATCTTCATGACCGTAGGAGTTATGTAGTTTAATCTGCATGGCCGTAGGGGACTGTGTGGATGCTAGTTATTGAATGAGAATTTTCAAATTAGAAATTGGAAAAATTCATTTTAGGATTTTAATGTGCTAGCATAACCAGAATTCAGGTTATCGAAAGAATGCAAAGATTTCATTAATATTTTTACACATAGTTTTTCCTTTAGTTCTCATAGACAGTAATTTTCAAAAAGACTTCTAGTTTTCGACACTGTTATGAAATCTAAACAAATCGGCTGTTTTATACTTGGCGAGTCTGGAAACGCTAAATTTACTAATTCTCACTAATTTCAAGTTGAACGCCCTATATAATTATAATACTAAAGATTAACCGTTTAGAAGAGTTTTCCATTGATATCTGTGATGGGTGCCGAGATGTTTGACACATTCAATTTATTTATTAAGAAATGACAATTTCATTGGACAAAATAACTTACAGGGTGTGCTCTTTTGGTCTCACTATTGTTACTATCCTATAGACCATAAAAAGTTTTTAATATCATACTTTTAAACAGTAATTATATAAGTAAGCTAGAGCTAACTTCATTCCGACGCACAGGGGAAAAGTAATGCCTTTTTTGGACAAAAATCTGCCTACAAGTCAAATCTTAATCAATTGATCTACCTTGGCTTAAAATGTAGGTTATTGGTTACACTTTTAGAGTATACTGCCTAAATTGCAAACCTCGATTTTCTAACCTCAAAAATTGTATCAAATATGAGAGTAATCACTTTTTTCTATTTCTACAAGTCAAATCTTAATCAATTTTGATCCACCTTGGCTTAAAATGCAGGTTATTAGCTACCCTTTCAGCATATACTGCCTGAATTGTGAACCCCGATTTCCTAATCTTTTGAGAACGATGAAGAAAGATCTTTGATTCGTCTCTTTTTAGTTTTTGGAGCCCCTTCTTCGTATGTTAAGCGTGATCGACCTAGTTTAGATGGAGATGAAGTAGAGCAAGAATCAGTCTCAAAAGTTTCTCTATTTTCAATATCGAAATCAACAATAAAATCAGTTTTTAAAAATTGTTGGTATTTTGTAAGAAAAGCTGATTTTGTTTTTTTTACATTATTCCATTTTCGGTCATAGTCAGGAATAACGAAATTGATCATTTTTTTCTGTATCATATTTAATTGATTTTCATCAAATTTAGATGTATCCCTAATGTTATTTAATATTAAATCTTTTTTTGCATATTTTTGTTTATCACCATTCCAAATAATTTCGCACAACTTTTTTTTCTTGACTTTTTATTTAAGTTTTGTAACAATGTTTAATTCATATAAAACATGTCAGATCCCTGCTTAATATGATAAAGCTTGCACTTTAATCTATAATAATGCATTTGGTAGACTGATGGTATTATCAATATCTAGTTAACCTCTCCAATATACCTTCAAGATAATTAATAACAATAAAATATTCGATTGGATCTTCTAAATAGATATTAGATATTAAATAGATATACTATTAGTGTCTTCGATGTATCTCCATGATAATTATTGTCAATAAACGATTCGAATTTTGTTGTTTATAGTATACATTTTTTGTATTTTAATAATTTACAAGCCTCTTTTATTTGTAGGTAAAATTTTAATTCATTGGCTCGAAAAAAATATTTTTTATAACAAAATATAATAACTGAAAGTAATTTATAAAACATGTTAATAAAATTTTGAGTAGGGTAATTATGATTTGTTGGATTTTTTTTATTTTAGGAAATCGGGGTTTGCAATTTAGGCAGTATATTCTGAAACTGTAGCCAATAACCTACATCTTAAGCCAAGGTAAATCAAAATTGATTAAGATTTGACTTGTAGAAATAGAAAAAAGTGATTACTCTCATATTTGATACATTTTTTGAGGTTAAAAAATCGGGGTTTGCCATTTAGGCAGTGTACTCTGAAAGTGTAGCCAATAAACTATATGTTAAGCCAAAGAAAATTGATTAAGATTTGACTTGTAGGCAGATTTTTGTCCAAAAAAAGGCTTTTTTTTCCACTGTGCGATGGAAGAAAATGTCAAAAGTGCCGATCTTCATGTGACAAGTGTTACTTTAGAACTATGTAAAATAAATACATTTAGTAACCAAATCTTTTACTTATAAAACGTTCCTAGTATATGATCAGAATAAGCTTTGGTAATTGCCTTCATTGCGTAGACACTGACGGCGATATTCAACTTCTAGTTCAAGAGGGTTGGAATGGAGAGGACAGTGTATTCGATGTATGATATTGAATGTAAGTGTAATTTACTCGGTGGTTTTTGCCATTTTGTATTCAAACTCATATGATCAGTTCATTACATTTTTGTTTCAATAAAATTCTAAAATTTCTTTAGGCGTTTCGTGTTAATAAAATCCCGTATCGTGCTTTTACTTTTTAACAATATTTGTTAATGAAATGATATGCGCGGTTTGAATAACCAAAACCATTGTTTAGGAAAGAGCGACAATATTTTATAATAATCGAACATCACTTCCTGAAATGCTCAAATGACTGTAAATAAAAACGTATAAATCGGAATAAATATAGGGAAGTCGAATGAGATATGTTTGACATAAAAACGATTAAACGTGGATAAATGTATCATGTAATTATGGCGATTTTTCATGGCAAATTTTATCGTTGATGTTGCTGAAAACCTCACTGGAAATATTTTCGAGGGGATGAAAATTACAATATATACTTTTTCTTGTCAGAATTTAAATATTTTACACATATTAATTTTATTTACAATCAGCCCATATATTTTAGTTCAAATTATATTACTGATGCTGAAAAATTATGATATTTATTACATTCATTTACATTTCTTTATGTTTACTCAAATATTCACGCCATAATTTTACAAATCATTTGGAATTTTATATTAAAGAAACTTGGAAAACCGTCCTTAGATCTAAAGGGCATATACATATTTGGAGTTAATTACCAAGTCTCAAACATAAGAGAAATAAACTTATCAGTTACTATTTAACACCCTAAGATGTTCAATATTATTATGTTTTTTGTGGTTTTTCCAAATCATGTTCCAAATGTCTCTGCATTTATTTGTATTACTTTATATACATTACTTGTATAATTCATACCTACGCGGTATTAAAAAATCATTACGTCAAAGGTTTTTAACTTCATCAAAGGAAAACAGACATTGTCCTCTATTACTATAAGTTTTTACTATCATAAGTCCAGTGAATGAAGTTCCACATGCATGGCAGATATTTCTTTCCTATTTATTAAGATATATCTGCATCTTATCAATAACCCTCGTACAGATGCCAACTATTGCGGTATGCCGCATAGCAATGCCTTTTCAAAACTGGAATATGTCATGTCAATAAACAAATTTAAACACAAGGCGAACTATTGAATCCAACAGAATACCACGTTAAGACGATGTGCTCAATAGTTTTAAAATCTGCTAAAGTATATTATACACGTTTTTGTGGAATCATATCAATAAGTTTCTCCTGTTCAACTTATTTAGATGATTCCACAAAAAAGTGTATACTATTTGCAGACCTTTAGCAGAATTTAAAAGTATTCAATAAATCAACATGGATTTGTTTTGTTCCCAACCAATTGATTTCTAATAATTTAGTAACATTCAGTCAGCATATTCTTGTAAAGATAATAATTTCCAACCACCCTTGCAAATTGATATTAAAAAGATGGATTTTATAGGATCCGTTTTAATTTTTATTAAAGCTATCTCGAAAACCCCTCTGAGAGGGGTGCAGTTGGCGTTTTTAGGGGTGTTCCCCAACTTTTAGGATTACAGGACCCCGATTTTCGTAATTAGTGACCTAAAAATACGTATAGTTGAAGTAGTTTTAGACCGATGTTCTTTCGTGCACCATATCCGTTTTGAATGGAGTACTTGGTTTGATCCCCTTGCAGCGTCCTAACACCTCTCCAAAGAAAATAAATTTAAAAAATGAGTAGGGATAGTTGTTCGCAATATAATGATCTACAGAAAACATCTGATGTGGTTTTTTTTTAATAAAATTAATAGAATAGAAGTTATAACTCTTAAATGATATTTTCCTTAAAAATTAAGTCTATTATTAATTATAATTTTCAATTTCAATTTTACGGTAAAAAGTATTAGGACAAAGATTGTAGAGAATTCAGTTTTCTTCAAAAAATGCCTTACAAATTTTTTTGTGACTTACGGTTCTCAAGATATCGCGAAAATACTGTTCACATCAGCTTTATCAATTTCGATTCAATTCAATTCAAATTTATTTTATTCAATTTAGTAATAACAAGGTATTATATGTACGTACTCAGAGCCAGCCAGATATGCACGGCGCAAAGCGCCGTAGCAATTGAATGGTTGGATCAGTGAGTCTGTATAAAACTTAAAATAATTAACAATGAAACTAACTCCAATCTCTAAAATAAAAGATTTACAAAAGCCAATGGCAAAATTGAACATATAAAAGTATATATTTAAAACAATTTGTAAAACATGTTATAAATATGGTTAAAAAGACAAGCTCACACATATACAGGTGAGTGCTAAGGCGTCTCACCTGCTCCATGCAATTTGTTCAAGACTTACATTGCTAACAGTCGGCGATGCCGCAGAGTTTTTGGTTTAAAATATTTTATGTTTACATACATTTTTGAAATAATAAAGTTCTGGTTAAAATAGGATTTTCTGAAAAGAATTTTAAGAAATAAATGAATTTAAAACAAAAATGTACAAAAAAAGAAGAGAAAGATAGAATGATACAATTTTGTAATGCAAGAATGTCCAGATATTGTGGCTAAAGTGGCTGCCGAAAGATGAGCAGCGTCTGATATGATAATTTGTGTTTTTTCTAAAAGGTGCATTATGCTGTCTCATTCGCGTTATGTTATTTGTTAGCGGACTATCGTTTAGTTTGAAAGCATAAAACTTTTGTGAAATTCCAGATACGTAGTCCGCTATTGGAGTAATGTCGTGACATAAGGCGTATAGATCCCTGAGGGGGATGTATCGCATTGTGTTAGTAATGAGGCGCATGACCTTATGTTCAAGGACTTTTAATTTATTCATTGTCGTGCTAGGTATAGCTGGCCTCACTACAACGGTGTATATGAGTTTCTTATTATGTCTGTTAACTTTGCTATTCCTGGCCAGGTCCGGATACAGACTCCTGGACATAGAATAAACTGTCCGTACTCGCTCGTTAATGTGTTTCATAAACGTTAGTCTTTTGTCCAAGTGTACCCCTAGGTACTTCACACTTTCATCCCTGGTTGGAATTGATCAAAATTGGCATAGCAATTTTGTTTTTAGTAAAATTACGTGTGAAGACTATTGCCTCTGACTTTTCGGCGTTGATCTTAATCTTCCAGTTGTCGTAATAAGCCGAGGCGCGAGTCATGTGCGCCTTCAGCAGCATCGTAGATACTTGTGCATTGTGGTTGTGAGCGTACATGGCCGTGTCGTCGGCGTACCTGGCAATCTTAGTATTAGGGAACTCTGTAAAATCAGAGACGTACAAGTTGTATACTGAAGGCCCGTGCGAATGTTTCGTAATGTGGATAATTTATTATTCACCCGCAAGGTGGCGGCCAAATGAGAAGTGGGGCTTTCCACCCGAAAACCGAGTTTTATACTTACACTGACCCCCCATACACTTAAAAAAAAATCTTATCCTGCCCAAAATGCAAGGTTCGGCCATGATTTTGTAACATTTCACTATATTAAATTTCTATATTTATTAACACATATTCTTTAATATTTCTGACAAAAGTATTCGATTGCATGAGCTTCTATTTGTTCCTATTCGCAGAACGACATGGTTTTCTCCACTGATTGTTATGTCATGTTATGTTGCGACCAATTCGTTTACTAATAATGTAAATTTTTCTGTTTCTGTTTTTCGCATTGTGTATTAAAATTGTTAAAAGTAGTTTTGACAATAATAGTTAGAACTTGTAAATTTCTGTTTTTTTTTTTCGTTTCCTTTGTTTTCTTCTCTGCTACCAAACGAACATAAATATTATCTCTTTCGACATACACCTTATAGTATATTAATATTTATGTATTAATATATAAAAGTATTTAATAAAAAATTAAATCCCATTTTGTATTATTTTGCTGTGAACGTGAAGTATAATTTCCTTGTAGTTAGGCATGATAAAAAGAGAACCAGAAAGAGTTCAGATATGGTGTTAAGAGGAATATCGTTGACCAAACGAAAACGCATATTTGTGATAAGTGGAGACACCTCATAAATACATCACCTAGATATGACAACTATCGTAGAAGTTACAATTTGGATTTCATACATTATTATATCTTAACATCTCCAAGAGGTCTATATATCCACGGTGAATTAACCAGCAAATAACCACATTTATGTCCCATAGAACGGAACTAAAAATAAGTAGACGAGGTCGAGCTTTGCAACAGCCATAATCTACTTTAATGAACTTGTTTCAACAATACTTATGGGGATATTGGAAAATCAGGAAGGGATCACGACTCCCCATTTTAAGCATGGAATAGTAAACCATTGTTACTTCCGGCAGTGTAAGTTGATACTGAATACTTGAAACCATTTCAAACATGTTTTCGGTTTCTTTATCAGTTTTATATAAAACCGGTTGTTTATTGTGATTCAGCAATAAACTTAATTTTTGCGAGTAGTTGCTAATTTGCTATGTAGTTTATTTAAACAAATAAATAAATCGTTATTCAATAATAGGGTCGTTTAAAAGTTACTCTGTATTATGTTCAAACAAATCACCTTCTGAAGAGCTTGCATCAGTTGAATTTATAATAAAACAAGAAAATAACGCAATACCACTCAATAACCATCCTATACCTTTATGCATGCCGGTGTACTTATCCTTAAGCACGGTAAACTCGTAGATCTTTCCAAATTCCTCAAACATCGGCCTGAGATCATCCTCCTCCAAATGGCGCGGAATCTGTCCAACAAACAATTTGGTAACATCCCGATTGCCAGCGGATTGTTTGGCGGTGCAATGCATAGTCGGAGAGGTCGGGATCAACATGATAACACAAACAAACACAGCGGCTTCTAGGCCCCCTAACTCCCGCACGCACTCGTATATCGATTGCAAGCGGAACGGCGAGACAAAATACGCAACGCGCGGCCTAATGTTATTCTTCACTTAATTTATCCCGAACAGGGAATATAAAACACGAAACTTTATGACCTAGAACGGGTAATCTTTCGTTACTTTCACCTTCTAGGTTTAGTCTTTTATTTTAAATTACGAAGCTAGTAAGTTTTAGAACAGCATTTTCGAAATATATCGCGACAAACGTATAAACAGTTATATTATTTATGACAGCAAACCACCGAAACGAGTGTCAAGCTGTATTTACCAATAATACGTTATAGTACAATATCACAGACTAAGTTGTTGCAGACTTAGTCACTAATTTAATTTCGTAATAGTTAACAGTTTGAACACAATATTTGCGGTGACTAAAGGTTCATGTTTCCCGCGTCAGTCTTGTTTCTCTTTATTTACACTTGAAAACAATACTACAGGTGTTTACGGATACAAGAGCGTGGCGTTTTTGAGCATGAGCAGTAACGACGAGGCGACGAAGTTGACAACAAGCTAAATGTATTATTTATTGCACAGAACAGAATTTTCCTAAACTAACGACCACAGAACTTCACCTCCACAACAACTAAACTGACACTGTCGACCAGTGTCATGTACCCCAAGTCTTTGTGCAGTTGCAACGTGGTTATAGCCAATCCTCATCCACCCTTACCCAATAAAGAGGTGTAGGGTAGATCCCCTCTAGTACAGCTGACTCATTCGCATCGCGTTTTATCCCTTCGATGCGTGTTGTATTATTCTGCAAAAGCGTGCATTTCCCTGTTACTGTGTGGTGCCCCTACTACGTGCGAAATAGATTTTATTTACTAATGAATTATATCGATTTAGTATTGAGGTTGGTCAGGTGTATGAAATTTACCGTAAGACATTAATCTCAAGTGCGCTTTTATAGTATGAAAATTGTCTAAGGGAGATTTCGGGTATCGTTGAACTGTAAATTTTAAGTTTCGGATGGAATTTTCGATGGACTTAAATCTATAATAGACGATTAGGTCATATATCTTATTATAACAGGCATTAATATCATACTTTTAACATATTAAGTAAATGCCTGGGTAAAGTCCGTTTGGAAATAAAAGATAGTAATGCTCATTAGAAATAACTCCTGTAAAAATTTAGTCAGGGTGCTTATCACTAATTTTTTTCTATTATTGGGTGTGTCCCAAAATAAACGCATCAAATTGATAACTTTTCTTCTGTTTTGTGTTTGCAAAAATACAAAATCACGTCAATTAGTAATATCAGATTGCTCTGTTTATGCGGAGAAGAATTTTTTTTAACACTTCACATATCTGTAACGTCATCGATCTTTTACTTCCCTCGCATACCGAAGGGAAGTATTGTATTCGAGAAAAAATCACCCTCCGAGATTTTTTCGGATTCTGACGTTTCAGATCACGTAGATTACGAAAATATAGGTTTTTCAATTCCGTCAGTCTGTCAGACAGACAGACTGACGGAATTGAAAACCTATCTGTCTATCTGTTGGTGCATTCACTAAAAAACTACTTGACGGAGAGCAGTCAAATTTGGTAGGTAGTTGAGCCTACTGTCAGCGAAGAAATGGTTAAACTTTCACTGGAAAATATACAGGATGGACCGTCTAAACGGAATAGTGAAAAAATTTTTTTTTGCTCAAATTTACAATTTCCACGTTTCATGACACGCAAAAAAATTTTTTCACCATGTTTGAAAAATGTTTTGCCACTAAAATATATGAAAAAAATATTTTTCTTTGTTCAAATTTAAAATTTCCACGTTTCATGGCATTCTACACCTATTTAAAAAAAAAAAATGAAAATTTTTTTTACTAACATTTTTGAAAAAAAAATTACAACTAAAATAGATGGAAATTTTTTTTTTGTTCAGATTTAAAATTTCCACGTTTCCATGGCATTCTGAGACTATTCAAAATTTAAAATTGTTTTTGAAAAATTAAAAACAAAATTTGAATACGTTTGATCTATTTGTCACTACTGTAAAATAGATGAAATTTTTTTTTGCTCAAATTTAAAATTTCCACGTTTCATGACATTACAAACCTATTTCAGAAAAAAAAAATGCAATATTTTTTTACTATTTTGGAACAAAATTTAACACTAGAATAGATGGAAAACATTTTTTTTGCTCAAATTTAAAATTTCCACGTTTCATGATATTCCAAACCCATTTCGGAAAAAAAAATTTGCAATATTTTTTTACCATTTTGGAAAAAAAATTAACACTAGAATAATAGATGGAAAAAAAATTGTTTTGCTCTAATTTAAAATTTTCACGTTTCATGACATCCTAACCTATTTCAGAAAAAAAAAAATTTTAAATTTTTTTCGCCAACATTTTTGAAAAATTTTAAAAAAATATATATTTTCCAACCGCCACTATACTTCCACTCCATTACGTGAATGTGGGATTGAAAATGTGACAGATGGCAATAATATTTGGCATATGCACATTATGCACCTATTATACTTTGATTGAAGAATGTACAGGGTGGTCATCCCAAGAAATAATTCAGTCACGGTGGACATTTGTAAAGGTATTTGCGCAAGCCTTTCAAATTTGGCACCTGTTATTTAGTATTGAAGTTTTGCTGTTGGATGAGCACTCTGTATATTTTTTTGACCAAAAGTTATCAGGTTTTCTTTGTAATAATAGCAATAATTATATTCCGATTATTATTTTGAATGTAATTTCATAATTAACAATTTTTTACAGTGACCGCTATGCACAAATAACGAGGGAAGTTCTGTGTAAATACCTTTACCGATTTTTTTTAAGCGGGAGACCCTCTATTTTATTCTAAAGATTGGTATGCTGTTTACAAAGGAAATTTACAATTATTAGAATTGAGAACTTCATTTTTATAACGGTAAATGTTCAAAATGGGTTAACAATTTGACAATGACCAATGCGATGTTCGACACTATTAATTACACTTTCCTATCTAATTAACGTGAGTTTTCGTTAAAAAAATGAAAAAATTAAATTTTGGGCCAATGGACGGGATTTGGAAATTTTTAAACAACCCTAAAAATTACTTTATTTGGTGGCACATAATGTGATGAAATAAAATTTTCCACACCTGTTTATTATAACAAAAATATTCGACTTTAAAAAATTTAAAAAAATGTTTAAAGGTCTTAGTGGAGCCCAAAAGATTGAGGCTACAGGTGTTTGGGATTACTACATGAATAAAGTTTTTCAGGATTTTAAGTTGATTCCATTTTTGTAAAAAAGAACGAAAACTGAAGTGGGCTCTCTCTTGGACGGGGGAGGGGGGTAAATTTTGATATACACACCCTGTTGACCTTATTTTTTAGGCCCTTGAAACGATCCTATCAGCTTTTTTCCAAAATCCGTGTCAATGGACATTTCACCTATTTTATCCCGAGGTACCCTTTGACTGAAAAAAAATTAATAATTCAAATTACTTAACAGTTGAATTATTTAGAACTTCTTAAGTGCCACCGCATTGGTGGTGACGTCATATCTCATAAATGCGTAACAGCATCTTATGTGTGTTACTTTTAATGGTTTGTGAATTTGTGTGATATAAAATGAGATTGTATTATTTCAAAACGATGGTCTTCCTACAATTTCAACAAATATTTAGCATGTGTAATTATTTTTATGATTATCGAGTTTATTACAAAATAATGATGATCGCCTCAATTCAACTGAGTGTGAAGATGGTAAAACAACAGCAACATATTTAATAAATGATTTCGCTAGAACACACTTACTTTCTCGCATGATTGGTTGCGCATCGGAAATCGTCGTTTCTCAAATGGCCCCATGCCAATACGGACGCAAGTCAACTGATCATATTGCATCTGTGTTAGTATTTAGCTGGTCAGATCTATATATTCAAATAGTGTGCAGTTAATTATAAGAATTTTGTAAATTCCACGCATACCATTTTTGCAAGCAGTTGTATAATGTGGTAGAAAATCCTAGGTAGGAAAGAGAAAAATGTAATTTATGGCATTCTGTAAGAATATCACATTGACAATAACATTTAAACAATATTTAGTAAAATTAGCCATAGTTTGCATTCGGTAACGACCGATTGCAACATATATGCGTTTTACAAATATAATTTACTTTCTACCTGTAAACAAGAGATAACTACCAATACACAAATGTAGTTATTTAATAAGTTAACAGCTACATTATTTTAATTAAATATCTCGACAAACGCCGATGTCCTACAACAATTTTAATGGGGATTTGTACCAATATTGATTGCTCCCTTTGAGAGAAATTGATGCACAAATTTAATTAATACCACATTAGCGTTCGCCCTGTTATCAATGTGGAATAATTCATATATAAATAAAATTTAATTATACTGTAGGTAATTACATGAGGGTTTTCATCAAAATATATTCTAATAGAATTCTGTTTTACAATTGAAATTGTTGCTGTATATAATTATTTAATAGTTTGTTTTAAATTATATTGATTTAAATAGCAATTACAGCTACATCGTGTTCCGCGGGTATTATGTATGGTTTTACACGTCGGTTCGCCAAAATTTATTTATTGTAATAAAACTTGATTGTACCACCATTATTCTTGCTACAAATATGTTAATTTGTTTAAAATAACAAAACTCATCTTAACAATGTTTTTCTTTTTGAAATTGCAAGTTATGATAATTTTGGAGCTTTCCCTCTTCAGTGTTTCAATAAAATTAAAAACATTCAGACGATTATTAATATTTTCATTTTATGTGAAAAATGTTGTTGTTTTTTTTTTTTAGTTATCTTTATTGGCTAATTGAACTCATCTTTAAGCAAACAAAAGCAGAAACTGCTGGTCCCCTATTTAGACAAAATATTTTCAAGCGACTGATCTGTTTTCAAATTCAAATTCAGTTCTGTTGTAGGTTTACTAATAAATCTCGAATTTAATTGTTTTATTTTTTTTTATTAAAAAACACGCTTTTACACACAAGTTAATATAGTTACAAGATGCACTAAAATAAATGTTAATAATATCAATAACTATGATAATAAACGTAAAACCATGCGGCGTCCGATGTGTAAAGTTTTCTGTTTTTCCAGGCATTTTAAGCGCCTCACTCATTTACGTTTATTAATTTATTACCACTATTTTCTTCTTTTTGGAGTATTTTTTAACAGTTTCAGCTTGTGTTTAAAAGCTTGTTTTTATTTTTTTTAACATTCATTATTTATTTACTCCAATTAGAATGACAAAACCGATGCGTCATCCTGAAGACGCCATTTTGAATTCTTGATTGATTGATTGATTGATTGATTGATTGATTGATTGATTTGCCAGCGTAAGGTGGGCATTGCTGCCAATTCCGGTGCAGGGAGATTTGTTCCACCACGCAGCCCGATCGCCCACCGATCATCCCACCGTGTGCCAGAACAAACCCCCAGTGCTTTTATATACCGCCGGACAAGCTGCATACGCTGGATTGGACATTGGACATGCTTGTTGTCAGCAGCGAGAGCCGCATGACGCATGGGGTAGGAGTATAGGATGGAGCGTGTAGGTGTTTGTGAGATGTTTCTTCTTGTTTTCCTTCTGTCTTCATCGGATGGAAAGTGTAGGCGTTTGTGAGATGCTTCTTTTAGGTTTTCGTGCTTCTTTTCACTTTCAGGTTTTTGTGATATGCTTCTTCTTAGTTTCTGTCTGTGATCCTCTTCTCTCCTATTCTACTTCTGAGTTTTCTGTTTCTGAGTCTGGCAGTGTGTATATCCTCGATATTTCTTTATTGTATTCCATTTTTTGTTGTGCCAACTTTTCCCAGTGTGTATAATCCTTTCCTAGCTTATTCATAATCCTCTCGATTGTTGTAATCCATGTGTAGCATGGCCTCCCTATTTTCAGTTTGTTGCTGTTCATTCGCAGCGCTTTCTTCAGTAGGTGTGTCGTGTCCCGTCTTTGGACATGTCCCCAGTATTTCATTGCGTATGATTCTATTCTTTTGATTATTGTTCTTCCCTCTAGTAATGTTGACGTTTTCTGTCGTTTTTGTGGTTTTCCTGTTTTTGCTAGCAGTTGGATAATGTTCCTTTCAGCTCTTCTCAGGCTTCTTCGGCTGGCCTTTATCGTTGCTGCGTTTTTGACTCCATATATCATCGTAGGCATTATGATGGTCGTGTATACCTTTTTGGTTAGGCACCATGGTGGTTTGTTGTCCTCAATGAAGGGTAGTAGAGCTCTTGTGACTCTGTAGGCGAATTTTAACTAAATATTTATAAATCTTCGATAACGATTCTACCCAGATTCCGATTTTCATACTATTCGCACCATAAATTACAAAACTTATTCGCCATTTTGACGCCGCCATCTTGAATTGTTAAATTTAGTCCAGATAATTGTAATCTGCAATCTCGATAACCCTCAGATACCGAGTTTTAAACAAATCAGACGATAAATGATAAAACCTGCCTGCCATAATGACGCCGCCATTTTGGATTTCTAAGTTTTGATCACATATTTGTAATCTACGACCTCAAGAATTCCAAGATACCAATTTTAAGTACAATCGGATATTAACTGACAATAGCCTGCCTGCCATCTTTGAAACGCCATCTATAAAAAGGTAATTTTTTTTTCATATTTTACTTCCCTCGCATATCGAAGGGAAGTATTCGAGAAAAAATCACCCTTCGAGATTTTTTCGGATTTGCGCGTTTCAAATCATGTAGGTTACGAAAATATAGGTTCTTCAATTCCGCCAGTCTGTCTGTCTGTCTGTCTGTCTGTCTATAGGTGCATTAACTAAAAGCAATAAATAATGAAGAGAATTTTTTTGCTCAAATTTAAAATTTCCACGTTTCATGACATTCTAAACCTATTTCAGAAGAAAAAAAAAATGAAAATTTTTTCTTTCAATTTAACTCATAGCACTAGATAGGTACTTTAAAATTAAAAATTTCCGGGCTGGATTCACGGATGGAAGCCCTGACGAGAGTTCGACAGTCTAGAGAACACTAGGTGGCGCCTGCTGATCAATTCGGAGATTTCATAGAATGAGGTTTTAAAAAGGACACAGAGTGATATGTACCCATGAGATGAAGATGTCAAGTACTACGGAGGCCCCATTGTGAATGGTGAAATGGGGCCCAGCAAAGACACGACGGAGCCCCACGAGGGCCCTATGCTGTGGGGTGGAGGCCTGTCCTAAATACCACAATAATTACTGTACATCTTTTGAATTCGATCATCACCGATAAAAGCCGAAGTTAGTGGGACAGATCGCATATATATATTTCCATATATTAATAAATGAAATCCTGCTCTTTACAGAGCAAGGGGCGTGGCTACGCGTTGCTATGCACACACCTTCGTTAATATGTAATTAATATTATCGATTCTGGTCTCAATCGATAGAGAATTATCGGGTTATAAGTGTAACTAAGCAAATTCTTAGTTAAACCCGTATATTTATTGAGAAATTTCAATTAAAAAATTAGGTGGTGGTAAATATTATTTCTGTAAAGATGCACGGGTGTTCACATTGTTTCTGTGAACGTTGGGGGGTGTTAGATATTAAATTTATTATTTTCGTAATGGTCGAGTAAAGCCAAAATTTCTAAGGAGCTGTTTTAGTATAGCAATTTCTTGACTGGAACTTGAAACCATTTCAAAAAGCTTTTGTTTAAATAAAGGAATATCCAAAATCGTGTTTTGCAGCAGTTTTTCTTAAGTATCTCTGATTTTTTAACCCGTATCGCACTAAATAATTTTAATTTTACATGCAATTATTGACAGTAAAGAACATGAAATAAGTGGATAAATTAATTTAATCGTTTACTGTTCAGCACAATTTTCATCAGTGTGAAAAGAAATAGTATGTCCATGGCTGGTTATTATCTAAGTGGTTTATTACTCTCTGCCTTTCCTAAATAGAGTATAGTTACGTGAACATTTAAAAATCTGCATTAAGAGATTAAAAATCACTACCATACACCCATGACATAGGCAGTAATTTTTCTTAATAATAAGTTTAATTAACTTTATCGAATAGCAATGTAAATATTTTCTACCATTTTGCATATTTCGTTATCCCCTATCCTCTAATTCATTATTCAATCTGATGGGCGATCTAGCGAAAACCTCTTAACAATAAGTTGAACTTTACAAATTTATATTTCCAATAGGTATTAATGGTAACTTGGATGGTTTCCAACATAATTAATAAGTTCGTATCCGGAGCCCAAATTTATAAACTATCGATAAACCAATTTAAAGTAGACACTCTTTGAAAACTCATTTAAGCAATCTTGCCTTCCTAAATTTGCTTAGTTGGAAAGTTTTTATACTTAAAATTCAGAGCTAATAACTTATATGATAATGTGCAATTCAGTTTGTTAGATTAGACCAAGTGATACTGAATTTCATTTCATTAGAACGTAACTGGAAAGTAAAAAACTATATATAAAAATATTAATGAAATCTTTGCATTCTTTCGATAACCTGACTTCTCGTTATGCTAACAAGTAAAAATTCTTATTTGCCATTCTCATTTTAACACTATGGCTAGGCAGGCTAAACTAGTATCTAGAACGAACAAATTTTTAAAGACAAGGTACGTAAGTAAATTAATTTCAGGCCTTTGTTCTCATTTTTAACTGAATTTACATATCGTAGGGGATCATGTAGACACTAGACACTTTTCCCGTTCGAAAAAAATGTTAAAGTTTAATTTTCAAAATTTTATGGGATCTCCGTTATCATTGGAGACAATTTTTTTTTTTTAATAATTGGCCTATAAAATTTTCGCTTCTTGGAGTCCTCCTTATAGATATACTTTAACAAGATCACATTATAAAAGTTTTTAAAAATTGTTTATTTTGTTTTTTATAATTTTTGAAAGTAAACAAAAAATTAAAGACCAAAGTAAAGTTGTAAAAAATTTCTTTTTTCAAATTCGTTATCATATTGCTATTTTTACATTGAAGAAAGACATTCATTAACGTTAAAAAAAAATTGCGCCAATTGTTTATAAGTTGATTATAAACAAATTGACTAGTTTTATATTTAAAACATTTTTTTTACAATTTTGTTTGTCTTGAGAATATTATGATTTTTAAATAAAAATGTTTTTCTTAAAAACATTATCTTATTGTTTATAATCGTTTTTTTTTAATTATCCATCATTTGAATAATTAGTTAAGAAATTATTTTTTTCTTAAAAACCATAATTGGCAATCCTCAATAAAGTGACAGAAAGATTGTTATTTTTATCAACGATTTCAATGTTTATTAATTTAACAATTTGTTATAAACAAATTGTGACAATTCTAATATTTTTTTTCTAAATCTTAAAGAAATTACAAAAATAGCCATATGCAACAACATATTGAAAAAAATGTGTTTGTATTTTTTATAGCGTTTTTCAATATTACACGATACAGCTGAAACGGACACTTGATTTGTCAACTAAATCACTGATATAACTTTTAAAACTATTAGAGATATCACAATAGACATTCAGGTCGTTTTCATAGAGGATTAATTAATCTCTAAATGAGTTGACTTCCAAGTTTGTAACTATTATCAGTTATTATGCGCATTTGTTTATAAAAATTAAATATGTTTTCTATTTATTTTTAAATAAACAATTGCTATCGCTCATATTTTTAGAAGCTATTTCAAGAATTAACACCTTTTTGAACTTGTGAATTAGACTATCATTCTTATATTATCATTGAATATCTCCTATCTACTTGGATGTAATGAATTTTTTTGTTGAAATAATGCAATCTGCAGAAAGATGGATATTAAAAAAATCACCACAGCCACAATTATGGGTTTTAAGGAAAACGTATATGCATGCCAGTTACGAGACATCTAATTAATGTTTTTGACTTATTTTCATTTTCTAAAACTGTACAGGGTGGCCAAAAATTATTTTCCAACTAAGAAATTTTCTAAAATTGAATTTTCTCAATTTTTTCAAATGGAACACCTATTTTTCAACGATGTGATATACAAATGAAAAAAGAGCATTTTTTGTAAGTACTTTCCTATGGCCAATTGCAACCAATTTTTTTTATTGAGCAATAATTACAAAATTCAAAAATAAACTTAAAAAAAGAGGTTTATTCAAATAACTCAGTAAAAATTATAATAAATGTTCCACGTGTTACCCATTTTGATTGACACACGTCTCTATGCGCTTTTGAAATGAGGTTCCCACTGTTCCTAAAACTGCCGGTGTGATAGATCTAAAGGCAGTTATTATTCTTTCCTACATAGTTTGTACTGTTGTTGGTGTGTCTGTATAAAATATTTCCTTCACATATCCCACAAAAAGAAATCCATTTTTGTAAGATCTGGGGATCTAGCAGGTCATTTAGTGGGTCCATTTCTTCCAATATATTGATGATGGTAGGTCTTATTTAAGTAATCTCTAACTGCATTTAAATAATGTGGTGGAGCACCATCTTGCTGAAACCACATCCTATTTCGCTTTCTTTCAGGGAGATTTACCAATGATTGTGGCAGACAGTTTTCCAAAATATGAAGAAAAATAGCTCCAGTTAATGTACCATCAAAGAAATGTGGCCCTATTACATGTTCTCCAATAATTTCTCTCCAAACGTTTATAGTCCATCTGTGTTGGTTGTCAACTTGCATAAAAAAGTCAGGATTTTCCGAAGTATAATAATGGAAATTGTGCCTATTAACAAATCCATTTTTATGAAAAGTTGCCTCATCAGTAAATAAAACATTATTTCAGAAATTTACATCATCTTGAATATTACCTCTGGCCTAATTACACGCTTTTAAAAATCGTCATCAGATAATTCCTGGTGCATTTGAATATGATATGCATGCAACTTATTTGTTTTTTAAATTCGACCCACAGACCGTCTACTTATTCCTACTAATGAGCTCACTTCTCTTTGACTAACATCGGGATTCTCAACGGTTGCCAGCACCACAGAAAAGTCATTTTCCTCTTTCACTTTTTTTATATTCGACATTTCCAGTTTCCAGAAATCTATCGAGAAGGTTTTGGAAGCTGCTAACATCAGGAATCCTTCTTTCAGGATAACGTTGGTGATAAATTCTATTGGCAAATAAACAATTTCTGTCTGACTCGCCCAAATCAAATGTCATGTCTACAAGTTCCACTTTATTAAAATTCATATTGTACAATTCCAAATATTTCAAATTCAATACAAATTGTAACTAACGACCAATAAGTGTGATAAATGCTCCATTGTACACGACAGTTTATACCAAACTGAGGTTTTATTGTTTGTCAAATAACGAAAACGGCAAAAAAATGTACAAAAAAACATTACAGTAAAGGACCTATTAGATACTATTTACTCATTTCAGTGGATTGGAAGAAATGGTCTCACTAAATGCCCTCATTTCAATATTGCATAAAAACGTGTGTCAATTAAAATGAGCAACATGTCGAACATCTATTATAAATTTATCTAATGAATTATTTGAGGGAACCTCATTTTTTAAGTTTATTCTTGCATTTGACACTTATTTATTTATAAAACGTTGCAATCAGCCATAGGGAAATACTTACAAAAAATGTTCGTTTTTCATTTCTACATCGCATCGTTAAAAAATATTCATTGTGTACATTTGAAAAAATTGATAAAATTCAATTTAAAAAGTTCTTAATTGAAAAATAATTTTTGGCCACCCTGTACAGTTTTAGGAAATGAAAATGATTCAAGAACATTAATTAGTTGTGTCGTAACTGGTATTCATATTAGTTTTTCTTAAAACCCATAATTGTGACTGTGGTGATTTTTTTAATATCTATCTGCAGATTGCATTATTTCAAGAAAAAAATCATTACATCCAAGTGGTTGGGAGATATTCAATGCTAATATAGGAATGAATAGGGCCTAGACAGAGACTTCAAAAAATGTACCGATATACATAGCATTTCATTTAAAAAAAAGGCACCTGGTCCTGTAATTTCGTCTTGGTTCGCCCTGTATGTTCGAAAATAGTTTCAATTTATAGACTTTTTTAATCTACTTTACCTCCAATTTTTTTTTAAATTTCTAACTACCGTAGAACTCGAGATATCGAGGTCCGACGCACTATTACCACACCATGTATATACAATTTAAGATTTGCAGCTCAGATATTTCATTAAAAGTTAATTGTTGGAAATTAAAAAAAGCACTATAAAAATGCATATTACTAAAAGATTAAAAGGACTTTTAGGTATAATTCAACTTAAACCATGAACATAACTTGGCGTATGTAAAATGCAAATATGTAAAATTCTCATTAACAACTTCAAATGAGATTTTTATTTTCTTCATAATAACCCGGTAAAACGCTTATTCTGATATAAATAGTCGCTAAGAAAAAAATTATACAATATAGCTTAATACACCTGGGTGATAAAAGTTGTAATATACATCAGAATTTGTAATATATTTCTAACAGTTTCAGCAGCCTGTGAAGTGCTGACTAATGACCAAGCAATTGAGTTTATTTTCAGGGAATGCATTTTACTTCCCTGCAGTTCTGAAACATATTTTCTATAAGTCAAACATGACATTCTGGGGTTAAATTTAGAGGAAAAGATATTCATATGGAAATTCCAGTTTTACATGTAAACGTTATAACGCGCGAGTATGTACTAGAAATATATTTTATCATATAGGGTGCTATCAGGTCGTTACTCAATTGTCATACAGTTCCAAGATATAAATTTAAAACCTTTTTTAATCAATCAATCGCTGTTATTGATATTTTTACCTGCATTCGATGATGATTCGCGATAATGATTATCACACTTTTATTCTTTAAATGTGTTTGTACTTAATTTTTTTTTTCAGGTACCTAAGTTTAATTCAATTCCGAGATTAATTCCAATTTTATATTTAACTGTTGGTTGGGGGAATGAATCGGAATGTCTTGAAGCTGGTTCTTATTATAATCTTTGCAAATACAAAACAAATAGTATATTGCATTCGATGGACATATTTCTGATACTGGTAATATTGCTCGTAGAGAAAAAAAATTCATATTACTGTATTGGTCATCGAATGCTGAACAATTTTTAAAATGTCCATCCATCGGTCTGTCTGTTCGTCTGTCTGTCTGTCTGTCTGTCCGTCCGTCCGCCCGTTTGTCCGTCCGTCCGTCCATCCGTCCGGTCCGTCCGTCCGTCCGTTTGTCCGTCAGTCACGTTTCTCGTAAACACGATAACTTAAGAACGAAAAGTTCGATTGTATTGAAATTTGGAAAGTAAGTTAGTGCTTTTGTACAAAGTCGGTCAATAAATAAAAAAGAAACTCCGCGTCGCTAGATTTATATTTCGCCGAGGTACTCATCAGGGTTTTCCGGTTATACGCGTACGAGAGTCGGCTTGGATGACTGCCATGAAGAAATTATGGCGGAATGGCCGAGAATGTAGCAAAATCGATATCGCGAATTATCAAAGAATGTCATTATTTGTTTACACATGTAAAGCTGAATTTTCTATTTCGCCAGTGAAAAATGCGATGCCAACAAAATGCTAATTTCTGTTTTTCCATAGAGATATCATGCAGCCACCCAGCCGATGTATTTATTTAGTTATGAACTTTTAAATATTTCATGTGTTGGCTTCCTCGACGAAGTTATTTGAAATTTAAATCGATAATCCGCGGTAGTTAAGAGGCAACTTGTATTTCAGATTCCAAGAGGAATATTGAAATGGCTAAGTGATATAACATTACTATCCAAATTTAGATTAATTAATATTATCTCATACTTCTTAAAGTTCTGATTATTTAATTTTTAGTTATTTAGTCCATGTTTTTGTGTCGGGAGTTCTTGGTAATTTAATATATTTAATTAATTAACTTGCTGATGAATAAAATTGGCATATCCGATTACTTTTGCAAAAAATTATTTATTTCAATTTTAATGGATCTGTAGAGGGCGATTTGCGATATAGGCTTACGCTCATCCTCTATGTTAATTATTCCCCCTTATCCACCAAGAAGTAATAAAGAACGCGAGAGTGCTGAAATACTGCAGAGAAAAATGTAGCATTGAGGTACTTTTTCTATTTCTAGAAATATTATATCGATTGTTGAGCGACATTGTAGTGAAAGGTCCAAATTTAATTTCAGTGAAAGAATTTTTACAATCGGATTTATGCAATCAAATCCTAGCTTCTTACAACAACACCTATTACTACACTTATTAATTTTACACTTACCAGTTGTCACATTTATTTGTTCCGGTTTCGCATGTTCCGTGATTATGATTGGAGTGAAAATATTGTGCTATGTTTTTCAACCATATTCGCGAACGTTCAGTCATTTAGGTGATGGATCACTAGCATGTTTCCACACAAACAGTGTGTAGGTACTTCGCTTTACATGCTGAATGAATGCATCTTGAGTGGTTGGGAATGTCCTCAAATTCGTTCTGTAATTTTTAAATAAGTGTTCTCGTAAATGATCTAAACCGCTTTCAAAATTGGGACGACCGTACAAGCATTTGAAAAAGTAAGAAGCTGCTCCCGTAATTTGACACACATCCACTTGGCAAGTACATCGCTTAAAATTGCAGAAGAGTCAACAGTTGACAAAGTAGTTGCTGTTTCACCGATAAGCATTCATGCGGGAATTAACGTAACATCATTTCTCAAAATGAGGAGTTACGTCAAATATTTCGTGGCAATATAATTCTGAAGACTCTGTTTATTCTTAGAGTTGGACATAAACAACTTCCACTCAGGAATATGAATTTTATTTCTAAGCTCGAATTCAGGCGGTAATTTGGTTATACGTCGTGCTCTTTCCTAATCTTTTAACCCATGTTCATATCTATCTGCAACTAATATTATATAGTTGGCATGTCTGTGACGGTGGATAATATTTCCCATGTACTGGAAATATAAGTCTTCATTGCAATCTTGCAAAGTCTTCACTGAAATTAAGATATTGATATCTTTGGATATAGTACATGAGATCAATTAAGTAATATAGAGTTTTAAACGTTGCTGGATTTAAAAATCGATATCTTTCGCTAAAATAATTCAATTGTAAAAATTCTTTCGATGAAATTGAATTTGGACCTTTTTCTACAATACCGCTCAACAATCGATATAATATTTCTGAATGTAGAAAAGTACCTCAATGCTACATTTTTCTCTACAATATTTCAGCACCCTCACGTTCTTTATTTTTTCTTGGAGGTTAAATAAACAAAATACTATTTCAACACTGCTATCATCATTATCATACATTATTTAACCTCCGTCTAAAATTTGATTCTTACAGCGACTATAGTTTTCGAGATAGCTCGAGTTATCTTAAATTTTTTTAAATATCGTGTATCGCCGAAAATGGGTGTAAAATTAACGCAAGCCTATATCGCAATTCATCCTCCGGAAATGAATCCGGCAGACAATTTCATATAATATAAACCTAATTTCAATATGTTTAAAAGTAAATTATTTATTATTTGTTTGTTTATTGTAATGAAATATATTCTTTATAGGATTTTGCAAACAGCGGAAAAAAACCATATATGAGAACTAAAAAAAAAACAATATGTAAAAAATATTAATGAAATCTTTGCATTCCTTATTTTTGATTTGCTAGCACAACCAGAAGTCAGGATATCGAAAGAATGCAAAGATTTCATTATTATTTTTTACATATAGTTTTTGTTTTAATTCTCATGGATAGTTTTTTCCCGCTGTATGTAAAATTCTATAATGAATATGTTGCTTAAAAAGTATGACCAGAAGTTGCATAGCAATGGAGAAATAAGCGGAATTTCGATTGCTGGATCCCTGACTAATGTCTAAAATACCAGCATTCATCACCTGAATAACGTGATGAAATTGTACACATCCTCAATTAACTGTTCCACATTTATCATGTGCTATTCGAGCCCGATGACAGATCTGTCATAATAATTTAAAAATGTTAATGAAGAAAATCAACGCTATCGCAGTTTTGTGTACAATTAGAATACAATTTTGATGAATTTTATTACACCCTCGTTGAAGGTTGTTTTTAGCTATCAGTGCTAAACACCCCTTTTGTTCAAAGTTCTGCCATGAAACTTTATTATAAGTTCGGTAATAAAGTAAAGAAGAGCACGATTCACGGAGCTCTTAATGAGAGGCCCTTCTAAATTATTGTTGGAAGAAAAGCAGAGAAAGTTAACCGAGTTAAATGTTAGAAACTTTATCCGTGTATTTGGTCAAACTAACAAGGACACTTCGGTCAGTCTCCAGCAGTTCTGAAGTTAAGAGCATGAGTGTGTGTTTGCAGATTCAACGATCTTTCAGAAGTAAAACTACTTTCTTTCGTGCTCCTCGAAATAGATAAAAAAAAAGTAAAAGGCCAAGAACTTATAGAGCTGCGAGATAATATTTGAACTTACTTAAAAGCTGGTTCCTTCGTGCATGTTTTATGTTGTCATATTATGAAATAATATTTGAACATGCAGACTTCTGAATAGGAAAACCTTTTATTTTATGAAAGTATGTCCCATCTTCAAAAAGGGAAACAAACTAGATATTGAGAACTTTAGACCAATCTCTGTAATTTGTAACTTCTGTAAAGTCTTACAAATATTACTTCATGATAGAATATATCATTCAATTAACACCAAAATCTCTATTAATCAACATGGATTTATGAAAGGGCGTTCAACAATAACAAATTTATTCTGTGTAACTCAATATATTTCTGAATCCTTAGATGAACGTGGGCAGGTAGATGTCATATATACCGATTTCTCCAAAGCGTTTGATAGACTTGATCACCAGATGTTACTTAATAAATTAGAAAAACTCGGCTTCTCATATTCTTTGCTCATTTTGTTTAAATCTTATTTAATGAATAGGAGTCAGTACGTTGCATTAAATGGGTTCAAATCGATCGAATTTGCTGCCACATCTGGAGTTCCCCAGGGATCTATTCTGGGGCCCTTGTTTTTTAACATATTTATTAACGATATAGTGAACGAAATTAATTTGCCTCACCTTTTATATGCCGACGATCTAAAAATTTTCACAGTAATTGATGAAATCGATGACTGTTTTCAACTTTAGACTTCTCTTGACAAAATAAACACTTGGTGTATAGTAAATAAAGTATTCATAAATCCTGGTAAATGTAACGTAATGTCCTTTTCTTTAAAAACACCACCTTTTATTTTTGATTACAGGTTAGATAATGTCATACTTCAAAGACCTATAACATTTCGCGACCTCGGCGTAACTTTTGATAGTAAATTATCCTTCACTGATCATATCGATACCATTGTGTCTGAAGCCTCCAAAGCCCTTGGATTCATCGTTCGTACTAGTCAAGAGTTCACTAACACTGATACTCTTTATCAGTCCTTCGTCAGATCGAAACTTGAGTAAGCATCGCTAATTTGGAGTTCCAGTTATGATGTTCACAAGAATAACTTGGAGGCAGTTCAACGTAGATTTCTTAAATTACTGTGGTTCAAATCCGACGGTACCTATCCAGTGATTGGTTTTCCGCAAAGTAACTTGCTTGAAAGATATTCTATGACTACTATTGAGGATAGGCGTACGTACTTTTCTCAAGTATTTTTGTTTAAATTACTACACAATGATTTTGACGCACCCGAAATAATCAGTAAGCTTAATTTTCACGTTCCCAGATTAACCTCTCGTAATCACCAAGTTTTCTATTTACCTACGCCGCGTACCAACGTACTAAATAATTCACCTTTATATACGATTTGCAGTACTTCTAACAAATTATGTAGCGACTTCGATATTTTTAATTGCAGCCTTAGTGACATAAAACAAAATGTTCTAAATTAAACAACCAGTGAGTGTCTTTGTTTTTCTTAATTTACTTTGAATCACATATGTGTATATATGTATATATAGTTTTTATATTTAAACATTTCCCATGTTATTTTTTGCTCTTTCTTCGTATCATTAGTTAATCATAGTTCGTACATTTAAATAAATTTTTTCTCCATTTTACTTTCTTTCTATGTTGTTGTATATTATGTAATTAATGCTCTGTATGCCTTTATTCCTGTTCTGTAATTGGGTATCTTACCTGTTAAACAGTGTATGCAATAAATAAATAAATAAATAAATAAAAAGGTGATTCTTGACGAAAGTGAATATTTCTCCTTAGGGCTAAGAGATGTCATTATTTTCTTTATTTCAAATATGAAAAATATTATTACTTTTACTTATTCATATATGAATAAAGTTAATACTGTATCTAGCTAGCGTCGTAAAAAATTCTAATTTTAAATTGTGACAAAAGCTTTCTAAATGATTTTCCTAAGCGCGAAAATAGCATATACAGCGCCAGCTATAAAGTCCGCATCATAAGGGCGACATTTTTATTAATATATTTAAGTGCATTTTGATTTTGTCGATATAGTCTATGTAATGCACGCAAGAAGGGTATAAATATTTCATGCAAAGAGGAGATTACCCCCCCCCCCCAAATTTTCGAGGTGGCTGAACACGACGCAAGTGGTGTATTCTTGTAATAACATAGGAGAAAGACTAAGTGGAATCCAGACGGCAGGCCTAGGGGGTTGATTAATCCTTCCCGAGGGGTGAAAATCTTTTTTTTTTAAACAATTCGGTTCAAAGGCGTATCCCCCGTTTTGAGGATCGCTGATCACGAAAAAATATTCATTTTAAGCTCCAACCCCTCGTCATCCCTCAAACGGACAGAAACCAGCCTTCACTCACCAGAAAGTATGCTAACCAGGAGTTACAGATTTTTCGGCACATGATCGTTATTCCTATGCATATTTCTTCAGTTTTCACGTAAGAGCACATGGTAGCGACCTCGGGGGTTCCTTCAACCCTTCCAAAGGTCATTAATTATACTTTGGATCGTCAATACGCCGTTCCCGTTTCCGCAGGCGCTGATCACGATAAAAATATTCACCTTCATTTCCGGCTAACCACAACCCCTATAATGGACGAAAACTTACCCTCATCCACTAGCTATTGCTGCATACTGGGCTAGAATCCAAAATTTCTGGCCAAATTTCTAAAACTCTGCAAATGTACTTATTGTACGTATGTTATTAAGGGAAAAATAAAAATAGTAATTATTTTGTACAGAAAAAGAGATTTTCGAAAATACTTGTAGTCTCATAAATAACTGCAATTTCATCACATTAAGGCTTTTTAAAATTCATTTTCATTACAGGTTTTTGAACGCATTTACATTTAAAAAGAAGAAACAAACACATTTTTCAAAATTAAAATATGTTTTATAGCCCGGGAGGCAGCGACAGTTTTCGTGAAATTATTTCTATAAAGCTAGATTTTTTTCCAATGGGAGTTTAGATAGTATCTATAATGAAGGTGTAATTCCACCACACTCTTAATGGTGCATAAATGAGTAAAAAAATTAAAGGAATTTTCGAATTGTCACGAATTGTCAAAAAATGACGATCCGCCTTCGCTCCTGCCGGCCTTAATTTTCGATTTTCACCTCGCGATTCACGTTGTACGGTCATTGCCGACCTTCTCCTCGCCTTCGAGACATAGAACGGGTCTCCGATCGCCGTATTTATTCAGTTCTTACGATTGAAAAATTGACTTGCAGTCGCGCTAATTGGCGAGTATTTTTAAGTGGTTTCCCGAGTTCGAATCCCGCCCGAGGATACTTTTTTTTCGTTTTCAATTTTTTCGCAGATATTTTTTATCCAATAATTGCTATTCGCTTCGTTCTATTGCATTTCTCTGAAAAGTTTTGCATTTTCCGCCGCAGAATATTAATCTGCACTATTTTGATTAAAAATCAGAAATTTCCTTAACGAAATATACGGTGGTAGGGAACGACAAGACAAACAAAAAAACCTTATATAACATGGGGTCTAAAGTTCATAGATTTGGAGAAAAAAAATAAACAAAAATTTCGCAAATTTTCAATAAAATTTTTTGGGATCTGCTGGAATATTGATGTAGGTTTAGATCTGGATCTGATCTGAAGAAAACTACTCTCCCTTGTGGCAATATTTTAGTTACTGTTGATGTTTCGTTATGTACACACGTCCAACCCGCCGCCGTTCGTTGTTTTTGTTATTTTTGAATTTCGCGTCATTGTGTATTTATAGTTAAGATTTATTTTATTGACTTACCTTTCAAGTTGTCAAATTCTTGATTACGTACAGACACAACTTACTTATTCGTTCTTTTTGTATTCCTTTTTGGCTTTTTTACCAAGTTTTTATTTTATTTTTCTTTATTGACAACATTAGTTGATAGTTCAGTGTTTACTGTTGAACGAAGTGCGTATGTCGTTAATTCGACGTACCGAACTGTGTATTGATGCAGATGCAGAGATTTTGAATCATTTAGGTAGGTAGTAAGCTTTTAATCCAGGACACTCATTTATGTTACAAATGGTAATAAACCACATATAAATTTTCTAAATTATAAACAATCCAATATTTTGTTCCAAATTAAAGAAATGCTCTGCTTAAACCTCTATGGCCATTATTTACTTGCAATTGTGCACGAAGAGAGAACGAATTATTTACCTCTTTACACTTGCCTCAGTTCAGTTGAGGCGGTCCATCAAAGGCGGTCGATGATCCTTTGACACCGCGTGTGCCGGCGAGTACTTTTTTATGACAATTTAAAAGTTGTATAATTGGGAAGTACAAGTCCATCGACCAAGAATAGCAGTGGTTCTCAATAGTTGTCTACCATAATATTAAATGTGTTAACCTAGATCAGTTTTTTTCAAAGTGCCCCTAGAGGGAAAAATTACAAAGGTTTTTTGTTTGTCTAGTCGGTGCTCATTACCAGTTTTTGTAATGACATGAAACTGATTACACCCTGTATAATATAATGGAGTAAATAAAAGCTTATTAACAGATCTATAAAAATACTGTCTGTTCATTAATACTAATGAGGAATATAATTTTCGTGATTTGACTACGTATTGCCGTTTTTGCAACGTCTACCAAAGATTTAGCCACCCTATAGCGGAGGTAGAATGTGATTTTTAATGCAAATAGTGCAGATTAAAATGCAAATCTTCTATGAGAAATGCAACATAACGGAGCAAATCGCAATTATAGAATCAAAAATATGTGCCAAAAAATTGAATACGAAAAAAAAAAAATATCCCCGGGCGGGATTCGAACTCGGGAAACCACTTAAAGATAGTCGCGGATTAGCACGACCGCAAGTCAATTCTTCAAACGTAAGAACTGAACAAATACGGCGATCGGAGACCCATTCTATATCTCGATGGCGACGAGAAGGTCGGCAATGACCGTACAACATGAATCGCGAGGTGAAAATCGAAAATTGGAGCCGGTAGGAGCGAAGAGGAATCATCATTTTTTGACAATTTGTGACAATTCGAAATCCAAAATTTTAAATGTTTAATTTTTTACTCATTTATACACCACTAAGAGTTTGGTAGAATTGCATCTTCATTATAGATACTATCTGAACTCTCTTTGGAAAAAAATCTAGCTTTATAGATATTGACCCAAAAATTCTGTCGCTGTCTCCCGGGCTATTAAGTGTTCATTTTGAAAAACACTTGAACCAAACTTTACTATAATTTTCTGGTTTTCTGTAAGATTGCATTTCCACAAATAAGTCACCTCGTCCCAAACAGTCGCCGAAACCGTACTTTTCATGCTTTCACTCGACATGTTCTATAATCTACTTTAATTATGTAATGTCTAATAATTTACATGATACAATTTAATTAAGACTATTTTATAGTCATTTATTAAAACTGACAGCCTAAAAAAAATATTACATTATTTATTAATCAATAACATAACGTACATTATTCCTTATCATTAAATAAACAGACAAGTCCAATATCGCGACATTACATCTAGTAATCAATATAATTTTTGCACACAAGTTTCATAAAAACCTTGCAATATGATAACTGCCGAATGACTTAAATCTCTAACGTTCAACTTCTAACACTCATCCCATTTAAAATGCAACAGTGGTCCGTCACCAACCGTGCCTAAGAATTTTATTTGATAAAACGGTTTTAATAATTCTAAGCTTCCTAAGCTACTACTCATAAAAATCAGAAGTTACATTAATACTTACCTACATGGTAAAAAATTCTGAATTAAAAAGTACACCATCGACAGTACAAATGAAACCGTAGTATTTTTCTCATAGTTATGTTGGTCATATAGATACCAGACATTCTTTACCTCCTTGCTTGGGGTCGGCATCGGCTTACCAAACATCATATATGTTAATTATAAATTAAACACTGCTTTTAGATGAATCAATCAATATATTATAAATACTCTACATATGTTTCGGCTTATTAGGCCTTTATCGAGAGTATTACATAGTGAATACTAAAATTTCCGACGTGCTTATTATAATTTATACCTAAAGTATTTATGTCTTAATCTATTCAAGATCTAAACGTCTGCTGGAACAACTAGAAATCAAAAAATCGTTCAAGTACGATCCTTGTACCACGAATGACCAACAAAATTTCTTGAATACCCCTATAATAAACAAATTGCTAAGAACTACCCATTGATTTATATAATCAGTTTAGGTCCACTCAACTTTAGTATTCACTATGTAATACTCTTGATAAGGGCCTAATAAGCCGAAACATATGTAGAGTATTTATAATATATTGATTGATTCATCTAAAAGCAGTGTTTAATTTATAATTAACAATTATTTTCAAGATGTTTCACAACGTACTTACCACAAGTTCAGTTCAGTGTATCCTATATGTAGCTGTTGTTTTTACATGTTTTAGTATACTTTTCTTCCCATAGTTTTTTCATATTTTCTATTAAGACTGGAATTAATCGGAATGAATCAAATTGTCGACTGAATCCTCTTTCAAAAATAATAAATAAACCAACGATTTTATTATACACTCATTCTCTCCCACAATAATTTTGCTTTCCTGTGCCCTGTATATTAACGCAGCTTTCCTTAGTTTTCGTAATTCTTTCATTATTTCCACCAAAGAATCGGAACAACAACCTAATGAGAAAAATGTTACGCATGTGTGTTTTCTAGCTCGAGGTTTATCTGTTAATTTGAATCAGAGCTTAATGATGTCTATTTAGAGTGACACTTGGATAAATTAAGGAGTCATCCAGCCACTCCTTAAGCAATATATTGTATCAGAAGGGTGTATAAATCCTTTGAAATACAACCGAGCCTATAGCAGGAAACCCAAATTATCTACTTTCTAGACCTACTTGCCGGACCGAAAACGTCGTCCTTTAAGTGCCTGTTCTAGAGAACTGACTTCAAGATGGTTACTGGCCGAAGATTTCATGCTTTATGGCGATGCCTCGCTCTTATACTGTACAATATTCACGTCGTATATCTCAACAGCCCTCTGGGTATTTGCATTAATTTCACTATTCGTTGGAACTCAGTTTCATGCTATGATAAAATCTAAATAACTTTGGGAAGGATATTTCCCTGGAAACTGAAATTCTTGTACGTGCAATATTAGTAAATATCGTTCATATTTCCAGTCTGTCAATACAATCACAATCAGCAGAACTATCTTCTGTTATTTGATAAAAATAAAATTCCAAAAAGACTGAATCGCTTCTAAAAAACGATAAAAAATATCCACACTCATGTCGTTAAAAATACGTTCGATATTATAATTTCTTCACTTTTACACCTATCTCAATACTGATACTATGTAATAAGTTTCAGTTGACTGGACGATGCGACAGTGAACATTTGTTACAAAACGTCCGTCGTTTTGATTTTTTTAACTTTAACATCAAACTGTTTATATTATCAGAGAATTTTCATATTCCCTTGTACTAAATTTCATACAAATCTGCAAAAGCTTTGCACTGTTGGATTAGCCATTTTCGATTTTAAACTTTTGACATCAGATTCTGTATCAGCTACTCACTAAATATTTAACTACCAAGTTTAATGTAATTCCAATGTTCTTTATTACTGGTGCATTCGCCAAATTCTCGAATAGAAAAAGCTTTTCTCCGATATTTCCTCACTTTGTATTAGACATAGCTTGATAAAACTAATGTTGGATTACCCCCAAACCATGCTCTACTTTGCATAAAGTATAATTAGAGATCGCTTAAAGCATTCCAGAATAGTGACTGGACAAACATAAAAACATACGTGTCGAATTGAGAACATTCATCTTTTTAAAAGCTAAATAAGAGCTGTGTTGTATGTCTGTATGTCTGTCTGCTATAAATCTTGCACTCAAAATTGCGACTAGTTCTAATTAAGTTAGAGCTTTCAAATTTTGCATACCGGTAATAGTGCAATATAGTATATCTAATATCATTCTAAATCCAATATGGCGGACATCCCAAGATGGCCAATTACATTTTTCTTCAAAACCTCCTTGATATGGGTATCAAATGAAATGGTTTGACGAGTAAAATACGATAAACTGTGTAAACGTCATTATAAATCCAATATGGCGTACGCCGCAGGATGACGAATTACCTATTTCATCACAACCCCCCCTTGACATGGGTATCGAATGAAGGGTTTTGTCTATCTGTCTGCCTATAATATAAGTAAAGATTAAGAAGTAAACAATAAAACTATAAGTATATAAATAAAATACTAGATAAAATATTTTTAAAACAAAGCATTTATTTAAAATACCGAATTAAGTAAACATTTTGAGCAATGTTACTACAGTTCCGACTTGCCTTTCAAAGCACGCGGATGTATCGAATGTCCAGTGTAGATAAAACAAGTACCGGTGCGATAAGTTTTTATAAGTTTTGTTTTTATAAGTTTTTAGTCATTAAGTGAAATAAAATTAAGTTAACAGTGGCGTACCATCCTTCACAAAAGGAATATAGGTAAGCAGACAAGTCTTAGCTAACCTTGGGGGACATGTTCCCTTCATCACAGCAGATTCCACCCTCGGGACATGCACCCTCACAAAATCAATTATACTCGCAGCCAGAACAATCTACTACACTTTCCCAAGTAGACTCATCTTGCAATTACAACCTTCCAATAACTTCTCAGCAAAATCAAAAGCCTCCTGCATTTAATTTCCAAAGCTCTAGACCAGAATACAACAAGAATTCAGATATTAGCGATATACAATTGAATTTCGGCGATGAAGAAGAAACTAACAAACACCCATGGCAAATTATTAGGAAGCGTAAGAGAGACAAACAAACAAATACACCCACCAGCCCCAATACCCCACCTACAAAAATCCAAAACCGCTATAGTGCACTAGCTAGTGCAAGTGAGACTGAAACCAGCCAAAACAACAATACTGATAGACAAACCCAACAAAACCACCACCGATATTTATATATGGGGTTAAAAACTTTAAAGACATGATAGCACAATTAACTGATGTGGCAGAACAGGAAACTTATTATACCAGAACCCTACCCAATGATACTGTCAAAATCTCAGCACATACGATAGATACATATAGAAAGTTAGCAAGATACTTAAAAGAAGAAAATATTGTGCACCACACTTATCAAGTTAAGGAAGAAAGAGCGTATAGGATAGTTATTAGGCATCTTCATCACTCCATTCCCACACAAGACATAACAGAAGAGCTAGAAAAACTAGGTCATAAGATCCGTAACATAATGAACGTAAAGCACAGAGTCACTAAAGAGCCCCTATCGTTATTTTTTGTAGATCTAGAGCCCCAAGCAAACAATAAGGACATATTTAAACAAGAATTCTTGTGTCATACTAAAATAACTGTAGAAGCTCCCAAGAAAAACAATAACATAATACAATGTATGAGGTGCCAAGCATACGGTCACTCAAAATCATACTGCTTAAAACCCTTCAACTGCGTAAAGTGTGGAGAACAGCACGACTCTAAGGTTTGCAAGAAACCAAAAAACACTCCCGCCAAATGCGTACTATGTGGTGAAAGCCACCCTGCAAACTACAGGGGATGTAAAGTGCACAAAGAGTTAGTCGCAGCAAAATATCAGACTAGGCGAACACACCAACAAACACAATCACATTCCAACGAGCTCACGATGCAACATGAAGAATCTCCAAATCCTAATATGACAAGAACATATGCACATGCTACAATTGGTAACAGTGCCCAAGCACAACAAAGGACTTTAGAGGAGCATTTAATAACGTTTTTAGACGAATTTAAAAACATGTTCACCCAGTTGATGAATCAAAATAATATGATACTGACAAATCTAAACACAGTCATTGCACAAAAACATTCATAAACATACTCAGATTAGCGACCTGGAACGCCAACGGCTCGCTTAACCATACGCAAGAACTAATAACCTTTTTAGATATAAACAAAATTGACATTCTCCTTATATCAGAAACACATTTCACAGATAGAACTACATTTAGTATACCTAATTATTCTACTTATAACACCCCACATCCTGATGGAACTGCTCACGGGGGATCAGCAATAATCATACGTAATACTATCTCGCATTATGAACTTCCCAAATACCAGACAGACAAAATCCAAGCGGCTAGCATAGAGGTACAAGCAACCCCCTGGCATTTCAAAGTCACTGCGATCTACAGTCCTCCCAGGCACACCATATCAACTGATGAATATAAGAACCTATTCCAAACTCTTGGCAACAGATTTATTGCTGGAGGTGACTGGAATGCAAAACATACGACTTGGGGCTCGAGAATCATCACCACCAAAGGCAGAAATCTACTACGTGCAATATCCGACAATAACTACGACTTCCTTTCCAATGGAGTACCTACGTACTGGCCGAGCGATCCCAGAAAGCTTCCTGATCTACTTGATTTTTTTGTTACAAGTGGGATTAACAAAAACAACTGCACTGTTGAATCAAATTTCGATCTCTCTTCTGACCACACTCCGGTTATCTCAAGCCTAAGCACCTCAGTCATTAGCAAGACACCGCCACCTCACTTAACTACAAAAAACACAGACTGGAACCAATTCCAAAACTACGTAGAAGCACACATTAATCTCAATATTAGATTGAAGTCTCCAGAGGACATAGACGAGGCAGTACAATATTACACAAAATTAATACAAGAAGCGGCTTGGTATTCTACTCCACATAATACCCAAAAAGCAACCAAAGTGAACAACATCCCACTTCACATTCGACAACTCATTAGCGAAAAAAGACGAGCTAGAAGGATCTGGCAGGCATCTAGAAATCCCGCAGATCAACATAATTATAACAGACTAAGCCGAGAATTGAAAAAAACGTTAACAGATGCCCAAAACGACAGTTTTGAGCAATACGTAACCAACCTCTCCGTGGATGACCGTACGCTGTGGAAAGCTACAAAGAAGTTCAAAAGACCTCAGATACCCATACCTCCAATCTATAAAGCTAATCGTGAATGGGCTCGCTCTGACGAGGAGAAATCCGAAACCTTTGCAGAATACCTATCAGATGTGTTTAATATTGAACAAGATGACATAAACGAGGAAGTTGAAAACTATATCGACGCTCCATGTCAAATGACTCCTCCTATAAAAGCATTTCGTCCGTCCGAAGTTAAGGAAGAAATCCAAAAGCCTAACCGTAAGGCCCCAGGATATGATCTAATAACAGGACAAATCTTGAAAAATCTACCACGGAAAGCTGTAGTTCTCCTGACCACCATATTTAATCGTATTCTAAGTCTATCATATTTCCCAATCACCTGGAAATATGCGGACATTATTATGATTCACAAACACGGTAAACCTCTACATGAAGCCACCTCCTATCGCCCTGTCAGCCTACTACCTACAATTAGCAAAGTACTTGAACGGTTGTTGCTAAAACGAATATACGAACATCATGACGTACAATTGCTTCTCCCAAGTCACCAATTTGGTTTTCGTGAACTACACTCCACAACAAATCAAGTACATAGGATAGTAAATGAAATCGCTAACAGTCTAGAGCAAAAGAAATTCTGTAATGTAGTGTTCCTCGACATATCACAGGCTTTTGACAAAGTATGGCATCGAGGTCTTCTCTTCAAAGTCAAAAAAGTCTTATCTTCCAATTACTACCTCCTAATTAAATCCTACCTACACGATAGAAACTTTTCTCTGAGACATAATGGCTGCCAATCTAATTTGTACCCTATAAAATCTGGCGTCCCCCAAGGTAGCGTTCTGGGACCACGGCTATTCCTAATCTACACGGCAGACATGCCTGAAACAGCCAACACCATAATTGCATCTTTCGCTGATGATGTAGCACTTTTATCCGTAAGCGATAATCCAGCAACGGCTTCAGAGAACCTTCAACACCATCTGGATTTACTTTGTAATTGGTACAATAAATGGAAAACTAAGGTGAATCAATCTAAATCCGTACAAATCACATTCACTACCCGGCACAATATCTGTCCCCCGGTAACAATGAATAATGAGCCCATACCAGTCAAAACAGAAACCAAATACCTTGGTCTGCACCTCGACCAACGCCTCACTTGGAACTCGCACATTCAGGCTAAGCGAAGACAACTAGACATCAAATATCGCCAAATGTACTGGCTTATCAAAAACCCTCAGGGCCTTAGTTGGAGCTCCATGGTATGTCAGCAACCAGACAATACACAAAGATCTCGGAATACCCTTCATCAAGGACGAAGTCAAGAGGTTTGCTGTATCATACAGTAACCGGATAACTACTAGTGAAAACACATTAATTGAACAACTGTATAACAACAGCCCAGACAACCGGAGACTACGAAAAACATGGCCCCGAGACCTACTACAACCATAACAATAATTAACGAGGAGAAACTACGATGGCAGTTTCCCTTTCAAGCCAGACTCCCCCATCGAATTTACTTAATACCCTGTATATAGAAGTAGATTGTAAATATGCATTATTTGTTAATAAAAAAAAAAAAAAGCAATGTTACTACAAGAGTCCGTACTCTTAATAAATCAACACTGACACACTACCTATGATTGAGCCTCGGGGGCTGTCACTTTGGCAAAGTAATTGTACAATAGTATCATATGGCTGCCTCTAAAGCTTTTAGTTTCCATACGTATAAATTTAATTACTTTTTGGTACATTTTTTTTAAATAAAAAATTTGTTTTAAAAATATTTTTTGTTATATATACAGAGTGGGGCAATAGTGCGTCGGCCTTGATATCTCGAGTTCAAAGATAGCTAGAAATTTTTTAAAAAATTGCGAGTAAACTAGATAAAAAAGTCTATAACTGGAAATTATTTTCGAACATACAGAGCGAGCCAAGACAAAATTACAGGACCAAGTGCCTTTTTTTAAATGGAATACTATGTATATCAGTACATTTTTTTAAGCCTCTTTTTAGGCTCTATTCACTCCTATATTAGTATCGAATATCTCCCAACCACTTGGATGTAATAAATTTTTTTGTTGAAATAATGCAATCTGCAGATGGATATTAAGAAAATCACCACAGTCACAATTATGGATTTTAAGAAAAACTTATGTGAATGCCAGTTACAAGACATCTAATTAATGTTTTTGAATCATTTTCATTTCCTAAAACTGTGCACCGTGGCCAAAAATTATTTTTTTAATTAAGAACTTTTTGAATTGAATTTTCTTAATTTTTTCAAATGGAACACCCTGTATATTTTTCAACAATGTGATGTAGAAATAAAAAACAAACATTTTTTGTACGTACTTCTCTATGGCTAATTACAACCACTTTCGTTTTATAAATAAATAAGTGTCAAATTCAAGAATAAACTTAAAAAAGAGGTTCCCTCAAATCATCATTAGAAAAATTTATAATAGGTGTTCGACGTGTTGCCCATTTTGATCGACACACGCTTTTATGCAATTTTGAAATGAGGCCATTTAGTGGGACCATTTCTTCCAATCCATTGATATGAGGTAAATAATATTTAACAGGTCCTTTACTGTAATTTTTTTTGTACATTTTTTGCAGTTTTCGTTATTCGACAAGCAATAAAGCCTCAGTTTGGTGTAATTGTCGTGTACACACTTATCGGCCGTTAGTTACAATTTGTATTGAATTTAAAATATTTGGAATTGTACAATATGAATTTTAATAAAGCGGAACTTGTAGACATGACTTTTGGTTTGGGCGAGTCGGACAGAAATTGTTTACTTGCCAATAGAATTTATCACCAACGTTATCCTGAAAGAAAGATTCCTGACGTTAGCAGTTTCCAAAACCTTCTCGATAGATTTCTTGAAATACGAAATGTCGAATATAAAAAAAATTAAAGAATAAAACGTGTTGTGAATGAAGAAAATGAGTTTTCTGTGGTGCTGGGAACGGTTGAGAATCCCCATGTTAGTCAAAGAGAAGTGAGCTCAATAGTAGGAATAAGTAGTCGGTCTGTGGGCCGAATCTTAAAAACAAATAAGTTACATGCATATCAGATTCAAATGCACCAATTATCTGATGACGATTTTCAGAAGCGCTTACAATTTTTTCATTGAGCCAGAGATAAAATACAAGATGATGTCAACTTCTTCAATAATGTTTTATTCACTGAGAGGCAACTTTTCATAAAAATGGATTTGTTAATAGGCACAATTTCCATCATTATGCTTCGGAAAATCCTCACTTTTTTATGCAAGTTGATAACCAACACAGATGGTCTATAAACGTTTGGGGAGGAATTATTGGAGAACATATAATAGGGCCACATTTCTTTGGTGGTACATTGACTGGAGCCATTTATGTTCATTTTTTGGAAAACTGTCTGCCACAATTATTTGTAAAACTCCCTGAAAGAATTCGACATAGGATGTGGTTTCAGCAAGATGGTGTTCCACCACATTATTTAAATGCAGTTAGAGACCACTTAAATAATACCTACCCTCATCAACGGATTGGAAGAAATGGACCCACTAAATGGCCTGGTAGATCCCCAGATCTTACAAAAATTGATATCTTTTTATGGGGATAAGTGAAGGAAATTGTTTATAGACACACCAACAACAGTGCAATATATGAAAGAAAGAATAATAGCTGCCTTTAGATCTATCACACCGGCAGTGGAAACCTCATTTCAAAAGCGCAGATAGATGTGGTCGGTCAGAATGGGTAACATGTTGAACATTTATTATATTTTTTTCTACTGAGTTATTTAAAGAAACCTCTTTTTTTAAGTTTATTTTTGAATTTTGTAATTATTACTCAATAAGACGAAAATGGTTGCAATTAGCCCTAGAGAAGTGCTTTAAAAAATGTTCGTTCTTCATTTCTACATCACATCTTTGAAAAACATACAGAGTGTTCCATCTGAAAAAAATGAGAAAATTCAATTCAAAAACTTCTTAATTGAAAAATAATTTTTGGCCACCCTGTACAGTTTTAGGAAATTAAAATAATTCAAAAACATTAATTAGATATCTTGTAACTGGTATTCAAATAAGATTTTCTTAAAACCCATAATTATGACTGGTGATTTTTTAATATCCATCTGCAGATTGCATTATTTTAACAGAAAAATTCATTACATCCAAATGGTTGGGAGATAGTCGATGCTAATATAGGAATGAATAGAGTCTAGAAAGAGGTTTCAAAAAATGTACTGATATACATAGCATTCCACTTAAAAAAAGGCACTTGATCCTGTAATTTGTCTTGGCTCTCCCTGTATGTTCGAAAATAATTTACAGTGATAGACTTTTTATCTGGTTTACTTGCAATTTTTTTTTTAATTTCTAGCTATCGTAGTATAATTTTATTAAATCTTAAATGTGAGTTAATCTTTATTATTGTCACTATTACTTTGAATTTAATTACTAAATCAAATGCACAGTGTGCCACATTTTATCTTGACAGTCCAATGTCTCAGTAATTAGCTGTTCCATTAGAACAAAATGATACAGTACCCAGAGATCAAAAAGATGCAGAACTTAGAAATAGTATCATGTGTAATGAGGAATTTTTGTGGGTAATTTTTATGTTAAGAGGTATCATTTTCGGTTTCTATATGACCGTGTTGTATTTATGTTTGTTTGTACTGCCTAAGGAATCATTATTTCCACATCCAGATTTCCCATCCAACTCTCTAAGGTAGAACATCTTAATATCATATTCGCACTTAATATGAAGAAATAATATAATGTTTGAAATTGTCTGTTCCAATGGGAGTAACTAATATCAAAAATTGTTTTGAGAACTTCTCTTGTTGTACACGCACTAAATCATAATTCTATTTTAACAATGTCGTGGATATGGTAGTGAGGATAGCAGACGTCATAAAAAAAATGATACCTTGGCTTCTAGTATACCTATACGCCAAATTCTAGATGCTTAGTAAGTAGCCTGCTTTACTTATTTACCCCTATTATTTCTTACTTGTCACCCATCACTCCGTCATGGGAACAGGCACAAAATATAAACTAATTCCACATTTCGTTGTAATACATACGTGTGCCAAATTTCAAGTCAATGTATTAAACAGACAGACATATTTCTTTTTGCTCAAATATAAAATCTCCACATTACATGATATTCTAAACCTATTAGTGGAGTAAATCTAAAGGGACTAAATTGCCTAGATAGGAATTGTCTTACCATAGCAATTTTTTGCTGAAATTTGATGAGAATATTTCAAGAAGCGTAGTAAAAAGTTGTGGATTAAATCCGCGTGGCGGAAAGCTTTTGTTTAAACAAAAGAATGTTCAGAATTCTGTTTTTTCGTAGTTTGTCTTAAATATCTCTGGTTGTATAACCCGTATCGCAGCAAAGAAAGAAACTTAACTTATTCACAATGAAATTACGAAGAAATCTAAATTTGTCCGAAACTTTTTGGTCAATATTCCAAGTCGTAAAACATGAAGACATTTTAAGGAGGGCATTTTGAAACAATTAATGATAACTTGAACACTAATACATATATTCTAACGAAACTTTAGAGGAATATACCCCTTGTGGTGTTACACCATCAAACCAAGTTTCAAATTAAAATATTTACAGTAATTCCTAAAAAACAATCACAAAGTCGAAAACCGAATCATCGACTGTTTGTGGGCACCAAGTCGTAAATCAAAAATTTTTATGTTAGATTACAGTTGTTTTTATGTTCTTTGTGGTGGCATGAAGCAAACTAAATTTTAAAATTTTTAAGACCGAAAAAATGTTCAAGTCATTATGTCTTTTCTTGTATTTATAAGTTGTCATAATGCAAAGAAGTGTCATATCTAGGGTCCCATTTGGTGTAAATAGTTTTTTTAATACCCTGTTTTTATGTACTTTTAATTTATACCAATAATTTTTATTTTTGGGCAAAATATTATTGAGTGATATTCATTTGTTTAAAAAAAAATAGAAGAATTGATAAAATTGGTTTTAAAAATTTCAAAACTTATTTTTCTTTATGCCACCACAAAGAACATAAAAACATCTGTAATCTGAAAAAAAAAATTTTGATGTACGACTTGATGTCCATAAACAGTCGACGATTCGATTTTCGAATTTGTCATTGTTTTATAGGAGTTATTGTAAACATTTTCACTCGAAACTTGGATTGATGGTGTAACACCACAACGGGCATATTCTTCTAAAGTTCCGTTAGAATATGTGAGTTTGGTACAGCAATGTCAATTAGAAGCATTATTTATTATTATGACATTGACATTGTAAGCAAATCTTACAAGTCACGCTTTATCCACTTCCAGATGTCGCATTGACTTGAAATTTGGCATATGTATATAGTTCACACGACAATTTGCCATTGTTCTTAACCAGAAGAATTCAAGATGGCGGACAGCCTATTGACATTTAATATCCGATTCTACTTGAAATTGGTGTCTGGGGATTCTTGAGATCGTAGATTAGAAATACGTGAACGAAACTTAAAAATTCAAAATGGCGGCATCAATATGGCGGATAGGTTTTATCATTTATCATCTGACTTGACAGAAAATCGGTATCTGAGGTTTATCGAGGTTACAAATTAACATTATGTGGTCGAAATTTAACAATTCAAAATCCGGAGACATAAGTGATAAGAAAATTGAAAAACATGCTCTTGAACACAAATTAAAACTGTTACAAATTGCACTAAAAAGAAAAAAATAAAGCTAATAACAACAATAATTATGTTAATAAACGTAAGGACATGGAGCGCTAAAGATACCAGGAAAAATTGACACGTTTTTTCAAATTATTTATTTTTATTCGTTTCCATCCATAAAATGATATCCGCAGTAATGCTCGTATATTCTCGACCTTATTCAACATTTCTCCGATTTACGTTAGTTTACGTTCGCACACCAAACTATTTGTATAATATGTATTAGATTTTATCGACTAAATCGAGTCGTATAGATTCAACGGCCTAGTCCTCAAACCCACACCGATGTTCGGGAATTTCCCATCTCATTCCAACCCTCGTTGTAATGTTGATCCTGAAATCAAGCAAGGACAGAAGTGAACCAGTCCCTCAAACTGAACTGACATAATAGTCCGGGAGGTAGGTAGCTTTTTGGGGAAGTCGTTTGCACCTATCTTTTTCTCTAATGCGCCCCTGCTCTAATAGTAGCCGTGTGCTTTTTTTACTGCACTTTTTGCTCTGCCTTTATCTAGAGCGCGAAAATATGCTCTTAGGCGTTCTCGCTCTCATTGATATTTGTCGATTCGTTGGACTTTGTTGAATTGTGCTGATTAATATTTACTCAATAGCTGTTGTATAAGTTGCCTATAATGTCTAACTTGCCGACTGCTTCAAACAAGAGCAAGATCAAGATGCATTAAATCGATTAAGAGCGTCTGGTAAGATATCAAATTCAGTATGTTAGGAGTGGCCTCCATCTGTCATCGGCTACTGTGTGTCGTGGGACGCACGCGTCTATTACATCCACAGTAATGATAATGTCAAATTGTTTACTAGCATGAAAATACACTATACAGATTCAGCAAATTTAGTTTAAGGTACGTAAACTTGTTTCTGCGCAGATTAACCACGCTTTGTCATAGAACAATGCAGGGCATTGGTATAAAACAATAGGGCCATCGCTTGACCGCGTCGAGTTGAGAACAGCGCACCCATTCTGCTTTCAATAGCGTAGCTGTTTAGACGTGTAGGAATAAAATAAATTAATCCCAATTTCGTTATTAAAATGCCGTGTGTTTATACAACTGCAGAAAAGGTGCAAATTGTGAAGTGGTACTTCGGGAGCCATTCCACTGAAGACACAATAAATTTATTTACTCGGGCATATCGAGACAGACCAATTCCCTCATCATAGATAAGTACAAAAACATATATCCTTCTAAACAAAATACTTTGCTGGCTACATGCCACGAACAACATTGAATTATACGAAAGAAATATGCACATTACGTACAGATAACTGTCACAATAATGTTAGTTTTAATTTTAAATTATCCTGTTCAACAAAACCAAAAAACAACTAAAGACAAAAACCCTTACCAAAAACTTTAAAAACTTTCACAGACACGTGTTTCTGTATCCTACACAAGGATACTTCTTCAGTGCTACTTATTTCAAAGTTGAAAATGAACTAAACAGTCACTTACCAGGTAATACGTATTTATGCAGTTACGCAGTTATGCTGTTTAGTTCATTTTCAACTTTGAAAGAAGTAGCACTGAAGAAGTATCCTTGTGTAGGATACAGAAACACGTGTCTGTGAAAGTTTTTAAAGTTTTTGGTAAGTGTTTTTGTCTTTAGTTGTTTTTTGGTTTTGTTGAACAGGATAATTTAAAATTAAAACTAACATTATTGTGACAGTTATCTGTACGTAATGTGCATATTTCTTTCTTATAATTCAATGTTGTTCGTGGCATGTAGCCAGCAAAGTATTTTGTTTAGAAGGATATATGTTTTTGTACTTATCTATGATGAGTCTTTAGTAAGAGTTTGAAATAATTACGAGTATTTTTGCTAGTAATATATTCATTTCCTCAATTCTACTTAATAGGAATAATTTATTTTTTGATAATTATTAGTTGATTTTAGTTTCCGAGTTATTTAATTTTATTTTAATGTTCTATTTTCATTTCGGTTTTAATAAGAATTATTATTTTATTCCCATAGCATTTACGGCTAAAAGAGAAACTGCAGAAATGCTTCCAATAGAAGAAATTATTTGTCAAAAATGTGACAAATAACTTCTTCTCTTTTGACGAAGAGATATTGTCTCGTTTCGTATTAAAAATTATTACCTACATCCGCACCCGTCCTTAGTTCATGCCGTACTAAATTCAATTCATTGTGTGCCTCTGCTTTCACGATTTATGGAACTAGCGAGGCGTGGTCAATTACATCGTTATTCCTATACCCCAAACTGCATTTTCCGAATCTGTATAAGACACTGAATTATAAGAACGAGAACAGCTGAATAAAGGTATTTTAAAGGTTAAAGGTATAATATCTAACATCCCAACTACTCCGTGATAAAACGAATACTTTGCATTTACTTTTTATATTAACAAAATATGTCTAGCAAATAAAACAAACATAACTTTTGAAAAGTTTCATAATGTCTTTGGTTTAATTCATTATCTACTTTTGTGGAAAGCATAACATCTTTTTCAAATAATTTTAAAAAATTATCGTTATTATGGTTAACTTATTCTTTTTTCCATGATATTTTTTATGGTTGTCCTGATCTAGATCGGCCAGTAGGGCATATGTATGATTTTTAGAAAGGCAAGAATTAATTAGAATTTAGTCTCTAAAAGCAAAAGTTTCCATTTTACCACGGTTTGCAAAACAATGACGATTTCAGAATAGAACAATTCTGTTTACAACAAAAATTAGTGATATTCCCCAAAATGTCATCCTTTTTGCGATGATAGCAATACCACATATTAAAAAAATTTCTTTGATTCATTGTCTACAATTTTGTCGTTATAGTACCTAGTTATCTTTAATAATAATAAAGTTAACAGGCGACTACATTTTATGCTGCAAATTAGAGAAAGCTATGGTATTTCTTTTTTATTTTATTAATAGGGTACTAACTATCTTAAATTTTTAAACGTTGGTCATTTCAACGTGATTAGAACTATGTGGGTATTACCTGTTTTAAATTTAATATTAATAAACGTACTAATTAAAAAAATATGACAAGTTAAAAAAATAATACCAAAAAATATCAAATTAAAATAGAGCAATAGCAGCTGGCGTCACAACATGGCCGCCACAGCTGTTTGGTTGACAATAACCTAGTTTTGCATTTGTGACCATATAAAATAATTTGAGTTTTTAAAGAGTTTTTTGTGCTTTTTTAAACGTTTTTCTTGTGTAAAATTTATTGTTAGTGTTCTTTATCTATTATACATTTCGTGATTTGCTGAACTAACTTTTATCTAATGCTTTATTTATATGCTCGAATAGGCATGCCATCTTGTTCACATGTAAAAATTTATTTCTTTTCCATATGGTACTTAAGTGAATTTAGAGAATTTATTATAATTTTATTTATGTTCTACATTTTATTAGTCCCCTCGTAACATTTCTAAGTTGAAGTATATTAATGGAGTTAACCTATAGGATTTAAAAGTGGAAGATTCATACAGCTTCCAACATAGTGTTGAATTAAAGAACCATTGTGACCGTTCTTGGAAATAAAAATGCTATCTAAACTATAAGACTATTATTATTCATACTTACCTTTATTATTATCTATAATGTGTACGGTCTTAAACATCCTAGCTATTATGGTTGTTATGTTTATAAGTCATTTTGAAGGACTTTATTTTACTCCCGTTAAAAGTGTGTTATTTTTTAGGTTCTGTCGCGTTTTAGCTCACTTATCTTCATTGATATTCTATTTGTAAGCATTATCAATATTTTAAACATCTGTGATTATAATTGTGAGAATCAAAACAGGTACCAAACTAGGTAAGCATACTTATACCTATAAAGTATTTCGAGCATATTACGTTGCATATTGGTTTATGATTTTAATTAAATGGAAACTGAAACGGTCTCACTGTCCTATCTTTATATTAGATTTACTATTACTCCTGCATTTCACAATACAAACCTCTATTGTTCTTAATGTGTTAAACAATTAAACTTATTAGGTAGAAACTGTTAAGCCAAATGAAAGTAAGATATAACCAATAAAAAGTTGATGGGAAATGGTTTGAATTGTCTAAAAACGTAAATTTCACAACAGGTTTATAAAACCATTAATGTATGTTTGATATATTGACATGAATCAATGAATGTTGTGACAACTTTTAACCTATGCTTAGCTGTAACTGAGCCTGTATTAATTAAACATTTATTGAAATATGTCGTGATATTACATATGTACAAAAAAAATGAAAAATCCAATATAGTCTTTATTTGCACTATATTATAGGTTCACAAAGATGTCAACGTATTTGACATCAAATTTTACACTTGTAAAAACAACACTAATAAAGTATATATAAAATTCTTTCTCGCACTAGGCTTTTACAAAAACATTAACAAACATCGCTACACATAGCTGATATTCAGAAATTCTCCACTTTAATTTTTATCAAGCGAAAACTGACACCTACTCTTATGTCAAATTTGGGATTTTGTCAATCAATCACGTGACAGCTGGCATAACTGTGACGTCACTGCTAGTGCTCTATTGTCTTGGATAGATCTTATTTAAAACTGGAGTTTGAGATAGACGGAAACTATTGCATCCATAGTCGAACTAAGAAAAGTCTATTCAATTCCAGTTAATTCACATTATTTGTTGTAGGTGCTATACCTATAATTAAATTAACCTCTTTGATACGTTTTTCTTTCTACACATGAAATATGCGTACCTCTTTAGTTGTACAAAAAAATATGTGGAAATAAATATCGCCCTATAATTTAAAAACTATAGTCTTCTGTATGCAATACCTACTTGTGTAAATAACTTTATTCTCACAACTCATTGGTGATTACCATTTCGTCTGCATGTTTTATAAAGTACGTGTACCTATATATAGAGGAATATGATTATAAACACTAGATATCTTACCTTTATAGTGTTGCATCGCCCCGCATTTGTTCCTTCATCTGAAATATCGTATATTCAAGCACCAGTCACATACTATTAAATATGTTTGCACTTCACTTTTACATTAATACCACCTATAAGATCACATTAACTCATTTTCACCCATGTCACAGTAAACAATGCGATATAAACACTGTATTTTATTTTCGATATTAGAATAACTTTCTTGCAATTTAAAAGGTTGATAAACTATATTTAACGCGTGTGCAGACACAAGCAATAAACTGACAATAATCACAGGTGCTAATACGAACGCGCAAGCGTAAAGCGCACGCTCACTATGTTTTTCTTAGAATATGTGTTGTTTACTATTAAAATTAATAAAGAAATGATAGTCCAAGTTCTGCAATTCTCAACGTTTAATACAAGGCCTACTTATTATTTTAAAACGTACTCTATATATTATTGAAGTGTATAAATTATTCTGTACGTACGTAATTTTTGTGTCATCACTTTTTTACTTAATTACAACAAGCATAGCTTTTGATGGAAAATATTAAATACCTATTAGCTAAAATAATAGTTATTTTGATTAAGTCTCCAACGCCGTGTTTTATAAACTTAAAGGTTACTTCATTTTTATGTTAGCATGCTCAGAATATTTAAAAACTAGAAGTAGGTACAGGAAACAAAGTAAAAAGTTGGTATTATATTGTAACATATTAATAGGTATTTTACCTACCTATTGTATGGTTGGCTAAAATATTTCAGTCCCATAGATGGAAAATAATTTGTGATAAAAAAAATGTGTCTGTGAATGACTCAACTAGGACGTAGGGAGTGGAAAAATAGAGGTGAGTGCGTTTTTGCATGCCTTTTAGTAAATATCTCTTGAAACATTAATTTTAGCAAAAAATACAAATAACTAATTTCTTCTAATAAGATTACCAATTCGTTCCTTTTTGTTATGTTACAATAAAAGTTGGCCAAAAAAATGTTTGTTGGTCTGTCGGTCGGTCTAAAAATACAAATAAGTAATTTCTTCTAATAAGATTATCAATTCGTTCCTTTTTGTTATTCTACAATAAAAGTTGGCCAAAAAATTGTTTGTCGGTCTGTCTGTTTGTCTGTATTTTTTTTATGTGCACGTTTTCTCAGAGACGGTTAAAAATATTGACTTGAAATTTTATACAGGTATGTACTATAGCGAGATCTGAAACTCAATTGTTTTTTTAACTTATCCAGTGAAGGGTTGGGGAGTAAATAGGAGTAAATAGGGGGAAATTAATAAAGCTGGTAAGAGTACAAATATTTAGGATTTGGGGCATGTACCAGGAGCCAAGAAATTTGGGGAAATTTTCAAAAATATCAAAAAAAAATAATATCTCAAAAACCGTGAGACTTTTTGTAGGGTCTAAATGTTATTTGTGACATTATCATATTTTTTTTCTTCTTTAATTCTTTGGGACTTCCTGCCACATGTATGTTTTCTTTTTAAGCGGTGCTCGGGGAATTTACAAAATATCACAATTAACTAGTATGTTACTGGTAAATAATCTCTACGCCTGTGACTTGGAAGGAGGTATACCGCACGGATCGGTACTCTCTCCCCACCTCTTCACCATCTACACCTCCGTCATGCCACGAACCGCAAGGACCTCTTTGGCGCTCTACACAGACGACACGGCGATAATCTCAAAATCATGGAGTGCATGACTTGCCACCCGCAATCTCCAGGAAGCAGCATCCCTTCTGGAAGAGTAGTGCAACAAGTAGAAAGTCAAAATCAACGCGGAGATGTGCAAATCTATCCTATTCAAGAGAGTCAGGAAGCAAACTCCCACAGGACACGTCTCCTTGAACGGCGAGAACATTCAATGGCATGATACCGTCAAGTACCTTGGCGTTATCATGGATCGAAGACTGACGTGGAGACAGAACTCGGAACCCATAATACAGATAATACCCTATGATAGGTAGGCGGAGCCGACTCAACCTGAGGAACAAGCTCACGCTTATCAGGACCCTCATTGCACCTATTCTGACCTACGCCTCCGTTACCTGGGGATACCAAGCAGCCACCCATCTGAAGAGGATACAAGCCGTGGAAAACATCGCACTTCGGTGTGCCGTGGATGCACCATGGTTTGTCAGAAACGCCGACATCTTCAGAGACCTGGAATACACCTCAGTAACTGAAGTCATTCGGGACGAAAAACCTATACGCCCGTGCAGCAGAGCATGGGAATCCGCTGGTCAGACAGGCAACTGACTATGACTCCAACGACGCTCCGAGGCACAAGAGGCCGAAGCTCCAGATCCCGGATAATGGGTAAGTACAACTAACCCTTTATCTGTTACAGTCCGATCTGCAAGCCACACCGCAAGGAGACAATGACCAAAAACATCCAATTACCCGATCCCGGGGGTACCAAGCAAACAACCAGCTCGGTACCCTTACCCTAGCCCGTGCTGGCCTCTGAAGCTAAGAAAGCGTCTCTGGCCGAACACAATCATGAACTACATAGTTCACACTTCCTTCCGACGAAATCGGAGCAAATGATGCCATTTGACACCCTGGCTTCCGACTAGTCAACACCCCCAAATCCCTTTAAAACTCCGAGAGGGCTCGATAACGGCCGTTCCCTCTCACGACAGACGAAGGACGCTCCCGGGAGCCTATACATGCCAGCGAAGAAAGAAGACCAACACAGAAGAGCGCCAGAAGCAACGACCCAGCTGGCAGGGTCCAACAGCCAGGACCAGGGGAGGTTTGCTAACATCGCCAATACCGTCCGCATTTGCGGGGGGGAGTGGCGAAAAAGCAGGCCCACCCCTTACGAGGCCGGTCCAGGCCTACAGCGATAATTGGGGCAAAGAGCTCAAGCTCGACCCCTAATCATCCGAGACCGTCATCTTTAGTCAAGAATATTGGCGCGACCAGCTTTCTTTACTTATTTTCCCTTACTTACCCCGGAATTAGCGTAAAATATAATCTAGTTGCAGATCTCGTCATGGTACATATGTGTACCAAATTTCAAGTCAATATCTTAACCAGTTGTTGAGTATACGTGCGCTGAAAAAATTGTTACAGACCGACCGACAGACAGACAGACAAACAGCCAATTTGTTTTCACTCAAATTAAAAATCTCGACGTTTTATGACCTTCTAAGCCAATTTCAACAAAAAAAATGAATATTTTTTTACAATTACTATAATTCCACTTCACTACGTGGATGTGGAAGTAAACGAGAAAAAAAGGTTTTTAATATATTGGTAACTAAAAAGTGACATAATTTTTTAAAACATTTTTGGCATGGTCATAATACGCTTCAAAAAATTAATCACTTAACCATATTTCCTTCGCCAATAGCAGCTGTCACCACTGGGAGATGGTGGAACATGAAAGGGTTAAAAATAAAGGGGAGAAAGAATTTTGGAAAGTACGTTTATTAAAACTTTTTTCAAACGTTGAAATTGTAATATGCAGTGACCCTAGACAAACGATGTAAAATAAGTTTCTTAGACCTTCCTCTTCAGGTTTAATTTAGGTTGCCTAAAAATCTCATTAAAACGTCTATACTTTCATTATTTGAAACAAGTAAAACCCCGACGTTTTTGAGTTGATTGTACCAAAAAAGATCACGTATTTTTATAGTGGTTTGGACATTATAAACATTGAACAGATTGGGCCGTTACTTGATGAAAATCCATGATAATAATTGGGAAGAAAACCATACTAGTTTTTGATTTTCGTCAACATGACAATTGTTTCGCCACACAGTGGCTTCTTCCGATGTTGAGTACTGGTATACTAATTTTACAATGCACAAACTATATGGTTTTATACAATTTCGATCTAATCCTAATCTTAATTGCTAAGCGGAAAAGTACAATATAATTTTAATTACTAAATGGAAAGGTACATATATTTCTAGGTAATTTATTGAATCTAATTTTAATAGTCTAAGTAAATAAATTTAGTAAGGGAGATAAGTTTGTTTCAATTTGGTCATTTAATAAAATATCAGACGACGTTAGTTTATTTATTTCTAGAGATTCTAGTAAATCTAGTTTTAACCCTTTTTTCTCGCTGTGTAAAATTTTACACGCTTCGTTGAACACGTGACCTACTTCTATTGGGTGGTTAGCATAAGTTCAGTCTGTTTTATTACTGATGTAACTTCTGTTATGTTCTGATAACCGTTTACCAAAATTTCTTCCTGTTTGTCCAATATATACCTTAGGACAAGCATCACAAGTCAACTTATAGACGCCTGATTTATTTTCTTATGAAATTTTGTCTTTTGCATTTTTAAATGTTTTCCTATTGTGTTATTAGTTTTGAAAGCTACATTAACATTACGTTTTGTTTTTAAAGAGGACGTTTTTCTGTTGGGTAGCCGATGTAAGTGAGAACTTTGAAACTGTTATTTTCATCTTTTATTGTTGGATATACTTCTTTAATGGCTTTATTGAAAGATTTTTGACAATGATATTGTCTATTACTCCGGGGTTGTAACCATTGTGGAATGCAATTTGTTTTATTATTTGTAGTTCTTTGATATAATTTTCTTCTGATAAGGGGACAGTCAAAAGCCTGTGTATCATGCTGTTGTATGCTGCTATTTTGTGTTGGCGAGGATGTGCTAAGGTGTTGTGTATTGTTATGTCAGTGTGGGATGGTTTATGAAAAATTGAAAAATCGTGTTTTTTATTGAGTCTTTTAATACTTAGTCAAATCTAGAAAGTTAATAGTGTTTTCGGTTTCAGTTTCGAGAGTAAATTTAATTTTAGGGTGGAGTGAGTTTATGAAATTTAGGAAATTGTTGAGTTGTCGTTTAGTTCCTGTGAAACAAGTTAAAATATCATTATAAACGTTTTTCTAACGTATGTGTGTTTACTGAGAATGACGTGCCTAAACGTTACTCAGCCCCTATACTATAATGTGAACATGCACATGATACATAAGATTCCGTTTTCAAAAAAGTGTTTATGAAAGAGATTTCGAAATAAAGAGAAAAGTTTTCCAATGTAACTGCCTCTATCAATAACTGGAGATCTATATTTTCTTATGCTCGTGACCTAGTAGTAATTTATGTGGGTACTGGGATATTGGAAATCAGGGAAAGTTTTACAGACTAACCGTTCTTTTCTCCCCAGCTAAATGACTTTTTCTAAACGTACTGGGGGAAATGCGAGTATATAAAATATATCTTGTAAAAGCAATATATTATCTGGTAACGAATGCTTGGAAACAAGCAAATTAACCATCAACTTTAGAGATCTAACTAAATGTAAAACACTTTGGATTTTTTGCACACGTAATCGTAAATTAAGCAGCGGCGCATTGTTAGAAAAATGAAATGTGTGGCAATTAAGAGAATTAATACTATGTAAAATAAAATATGAATTAATTGCGTAAGTAAATTAACTAAAATAATTTCATTACTTAATTTGTTTTCTTCGTTAAGATACGTTTGTACTGTTAAACTAGAGTTAACGTTATACTCTTTTTCGGCTTATTGCAAGGAAGAGGTTCTCAATTCGACCTCTATGCAAGTTTTTTCATGTTTGTTCAATGATTTCTCGGAGATGGCTTCAACGACTTCTGTGCACCACATGCAAACTTTAGACAGTGGCTCGATGTTGGACCACTATTTATTTCTAGTCTGGTCATCGCAAAGTCAAAATCAGAAATTTAAAACAATTTTATTGACGTTTATAATATGAAAAATTGCGCTGAAAACGATGGTGGCATTAAAATATTGATGAAACTCAAGCTTCATTGTTATAAACAATGGTTTTTAGCAAAAATTCATTATTTAAATGTTTTTTGACTTTTTAGCGAAAATGGTGCGTTGGACAAAAAAAGTTGCAACACAAAACATGAAGATTTTATCAATACGCGTGGCGATCTTTTATCTTTGACCGTTCAATTGTTATTAACCAATTAAAGGTCAAACATTAATTATCTTTCTGTTCAACAAAAGGTCATATGAATATTTCATTGTGGTCAATATGTTGCATTTTGTTGGTCAAAATGTTGCATTTTGTTCATAGAACTTGCATTTCTTTTGTGTCGATATCTCGCGTATTTTTCAATCGTTTGCACTCTCCACCCCTGGCAATCGATAAATATTGACAAAAACTGCCATTTTTATGTGGGCTTGCCTCCTTTTTCACCCCCTGCCAACGATTTTTAAAAAAATGTTTAGTAAACAAATGAAATATCTCGGCTCAGGAACCTCGTATCAAAATGCGGCAGTGGCAAATAAAAGATAATAAAAAAAGGGAAAATTATCCATTAACTAGAACCGGAGATATAGATCATTTTGTGTTTACGACCGTCAATTGTTTATTAATTAATTATTTGAACAATGTCTTATAGTACAGGCAATGGAGGCAAAGTTTTGTAAAAACCTCGCAAAAATTAATAAAAGGATCATCTCCGGGATTTAAGTAGGTAATAACCTGTAGAATGGAATAATGCATTCTATGCACTTCCAAGTTCTGGAAAAATTCAAAAAATGTTTTAAAAACTTTTTGATTTTCGGTTTCTATGCTCTAGCGGGTAAAATAATGCAAATACAGGAAAAACAAGATTTGTATCTCGTCTCTTTCTCTACAAAAAAGGTCTTTACAAATTTTTGTCTTACTTAAGTCGTTTAGGACATAAATCCAGTTTTCCACTTTCCACACAGTTTTGAGCCGCTCCGAAATGCGCGGAAAATGAGAATTCACTGGGAGTTTCGTACGATAATCGATCGATCGATAATTCTTACTATTCAGAGCCGCTGAAAAAATCAAAACAACATGAAATGTATTGAAAAGTCTCAGCTTTAATGTGGAAATAATCACAAAATTCATAAAGAAAATTATCATAGAGAAAAATGTATTAGAAGATGGCTTCATATCTGGATGGATGGATGGATTCATATCTTTGACTTTTATGCATCCTTTCTATTTCTCTCGTAACAATGGGTGCTTTTCACTGCATGGATTCAATTCCACGCACTTTAACCTATATTTTGTGAAAATTTCATTGAAGAATGTTAAGAAACAACTAAGTTGTATATGTTTTACTGTATAATTGTGCATTTTTTGAACGTGTATGAATGTAGACAAATTCAAAAAGTACTGCAGCATTTAAAAAGCTCTAAAGTCATTCGAAAGAATATGTTTTATTGTACTTATAATCCAAAAATTAAGACTGTGCTATTATTAATTAAGATATAGCGAATTGAACTCCAAAATTTTAAGGTGATTGATCGATGAGAAATATACCCTCTACTTTGATCGCAAGGCATATTTTTCCAACAATTGCAATAAAATGTTAATTGAATTAATATATCATTTTATAAGAATATATAAGCAAAATGAATTATCATTTGAACGACCCCCGGCAAAGATATGAATAAATCTGTGGATCAACTGTACAAAGTTCACTAAGCCATCTTCTGACACTTTCTCTCCTTGATAAAAATTTTTATGAATTTTGTGATTAGTTCCACATTAAAAATGAGACTTTTCTCTACATTTTATGTTACTTTCATTTTTTTACGGGCTCTGAATAGTAAGAATTATCGATCGATAAGCCCGGTCGTACGAAACTCCCGGAGAATTCTCATTTTTCGCTCATTTCGAAACGGCTTAAAACTGTAAGTGGAAAACTCCATTTATCTTCTAAACGGCTCAAGTAAGACAAAAATTTGTAAAGACCTTTGTTGTTGGGAACCTTTTTCTCTATTTTCAGTATTTTGGCCGATAGAGCAAAAAAACCGAAAATCAAAAAGTTTTTTCCAATTTTTTTTTAATTTTCCCGGAACTTGGAAGTGCAAAGAATCCATCATCTCATTCTCCAGGTTATTTCCTACTTAAATCCCAGAGATGATCCTTTTGTTAATTTTTGTTACCCTAAATGGCTAATTTGCCTGTACTATTATGACAACATAAAGTTAATTTTTTTCCTTCTTCAATTCTTTGGGACTTCCTGCCACATGTATCTTTTCTTTCTAAGCGGTGCTAGGGGAATCTACAAAATATATCACAATTAACCAGTATGTTACTGGTAAAAAACCTCTACGCCTGTGACGTTTACGTCAAAGGATCAGTTAAAGGTTGGTTTTTATAAATAAACAACACAAATAAGTATAAAAACTTGAAATTAAATATTTCGCCGACGTTTCGGAAATCTAATCTGTTTCCTTTTTCAAGACTTTTTTTGAAAAATCTTTTTTGCTGTGTATGACAAATACACAGCTCTAAGAATGTTTGTTATATTCAATATCCATAGATACTTACTATTTACATAGAACTGTTGATATAGTTAACAGTTTTTTAGTTTCTATACAATGTTAAGTTTGTGAAGTTCTTCTTTTAACATTGGCAGCCAAGTTGTACAGACATCTACGGAACAATTCGACAAGCAATTATCCTCATTCAATAATATTATCGCGGATTCTTTAATTTTTTTTTTTTGCTATCTGCCTCTTTTGTTAAAATTTAAATAGAATAAACTGGGACTCGGCAAAAATTTTAACAAAAGAGGCAGATAGCAAAAAAAAGAAAAATTAAAGAATCCGCGATAATATTATTGAATGAGGATAATTGCGTGTCGAATTGTTCCGTAGATGTCTGTACAACTTGGCTGCCAATGTTAAAAGAAGAACTTCACAAACTTAACATTGTATAGAAACTAAAAAACTGTTAACTATATCAACAGTTCTATGTAAATAGTAAGTATCTATGGATATTGAATATAACAAACATTCTTAGAGCTGTGTATTTGTCATACACAGCAAAAAAGATTTTTCAAAAAAAGCCTTGAAAAGGGAATTAGATTAGATTTCCGAAACGTCGGCGAAATATTTAATTTCAAGTTTTTATACTTATTTGTGTTGTTTATTTATAAAAACCAACCTTTAACTGATCCTTTGACGTAAACGTCACAGGCGTAGAGGTATTTTACCAGTAACATACTGGTTAATTGTGATATATTTTGTAGATTCCCCTAGCACCGCTTAGAAAAAAAAGATACATGTGGCAGGAAGTCCCAAAGAATTGAAGAAGGAAAAAAATTAAGATAATGCCACAAATAACATTTAGACAATATAAAGTTAATATATTAAACTAACTAGTTTTCAATCGACAGCGAAATCCATTGTGTAACGACTTTGTGTATATAAAATTCAAAGCGCGCTCGGTTTTAAATGCGCTATAAGTGGTTTAAAGTGGTTTAAATAAAATGAAAATGCCTGCAAAAATATTAATATTGAGGGGTATGTAGGAAGGCGAGAAAAATCGAATGGCGCAAACCACAGCTCTGTATCTTGCTGGGTTTTCGAGTTCTAGTCTCGGGAGGTGGTGGAAGACTTTTTATTTTTTACCATCCGCTGAGTTTAACGACCGTACCTCGGAAACGGAGAAACTCATCGAAATCCGGTTTGCGTCATTCGATTTCTCGTTCGACTTTCCATATTCCTGATTATTTTTTAATTTTTGGTAGCTTTCATTTGGGAGAACTGGCCCTCGAAGCTGGTCCGTGTCGCTCGAGGAGCGAAATTCTGGGACTTATCACTTTGGCGGCCGATATCTCACTTAAAAATCACTGGAAAATATCGTGTCTTACATCATCGGATTGGAAATTTAATTTACAATCGATAAAGTACAAAAAAGAGGGGGGTCAATTATGTCTAGAAAAACTGTCGATTTATGTGAATATATGTCGAAATCGTATAATTACTTCCCTCGCATACCGAAGGGAGTATTGTATGCGAGAAAAAATCACCCTCCGAGATTTTTTTGGATTTTGACGTTTCAGATCACGTAGATTACGAAAATATAGGTTTTTCAATTCCGTCACTCTGTCTCTCTGAAGAAATGGTTAAACTTTCAGTGGAAAATATACAGGGTGGACCGTCTAAAGGGAATAAATAATGAAAAAATTTTTTTGCTCAAATTTAAAATGTTCACGTTTCATAACACGCTACACCCATTTCAGAAAAAAAAAATTAATTTTTTTCATTAACATTTTTGTAAAAAATTTTACCACTAAAATAGATGAAATTTTCGTTTCTTTGTTCAAATTTAAAATTTCCACATTCATGGCAATCTAAACCTAACTCAAGAAAAAAAAAATTTGACATTTTTTTTACCAACATTTGTGAATTTGTTTTTTTCTTTGTTCAAATTTAAAAAATTTCCGCGTTTCTAAACCTATTTAAAAACATATATTTTTTTTACCATTTTTGGAAAAATATTACCACTAAAATAGATAAAAAATTATTTTTCTTTGTTCAAATTTAAAATTTCCACCTTTCCATGGCATTGTAAACCTATTTCGGAAAAAAAAATTGCAACATTTTTTCACCATTTTGGAAAAAACATTTACCACTGAAATAGATGGAAAAAAAAATATTTTGCTCAAATTTAAAATTTTCACGTTTCGTGACATTCTAAACCTATTTCAAAAAAAAAAATTTTTTCACCAAAATTTTTGAAAAATTCTTTACCACTAAAATAGATGGAAATTTTTTATTCTTTGCTCAGATTTAAAATTACAACGTTTCATGACATGCTAAGCCTATTTCAGAAGAAAAAAAATTGAAAGTTTTTTTACTACCATTTTTGAAAAATTAAAAAAAAAACAGAAATTTTTTAACCACCACTCCACTACGTGAATGTGGAATTGAAAATGTGACAGATGGCAATAATATTTGGCATATGCACCTATTTTATACTTTTATTGAAAAATGTACAGGGTGGTCATTCCAAGAAATAATTCAGTCATGGTGGACATTTGTAAAGGTATTTGGGGGAAAGCCTTCCATATTTGGCACCTGTTATTTAGTATTGAACTTTTGCTATTGGATGAGCACTCTGTATATTTTTTTTACCAAGACTTATCAGGCTTTCTTTGTAATAATAATGATAACTATATTCCGATTATTATTTTCAGTCATTTCGTAATTATTAATTTTTTAGTGTGACCGCCATACATAAATAAAGAGGGAAGTTCTGTGTAAATACTTTTACCGATTTTTTTAGATACATTTGAAAATTTACAAAAAAAATGAAAGTGCCCGCAAAAATCTGAAAAAATTCAGGGGTACGTACGGAAGGCGACACAAATCGAATGCAGCTCTATATCTCGTTGCGCTTTCGAGTTATGGTCTCGGGAAGCGGTTTTTGGCCGATTTTTATGTGGTTTTTTGGCTCTCACAAAAGCTAAGATGACGGGCCAATTCTGACCTCGTTTTCGGATTCAGCGGCCAAAAATACATGGGGGTACATACCTATGTACCCCCATGTATTTTTGTGTTCTGTACTAGAGCATTTTTTTGCGTGTGCCAGTGTTATTCATAGTTTTCCTGAACAGCACAATAATAACGATATTTCAGAAGATTTCTCATACAGGTAAGTTACAATTAAATGCAAATGCAAATTCTCTATAACGTAAAAACTCCCTAAAAATTAGAAACAAAGGAAATAAATATATTACTGGCGAAAACACTGTTAATTATTTGAACTGTTACAAAAAACTTATCACAAGAAATATAAAAAACAAACAGTGTGTCCTCTGATTGAGTTCGGAAGAGGAGAAACCTTTTAATCTGTAAGTTCACGAGGAAAAATATGTATGAAAACGGCAGCCTTTTACGGATAGTCTGGAAGTGCCACTATTTTTCAAAGTCTATATAAGGAGTGGTAAGTATATATTAAATGTGAAGAACTACAAAGAGTAAAGTAACTTTATTTGTAAAAATAATGAGAAATGGTATTTAACAAAAATGTTATGGATTAAAGCTTATGGTCAATTATAACATCTTGATCTCCTACTGCCAATTTATTTTTCCTTTCAGAAAAATTTCATGGTTTTATTCCGTCGCCACCTAGGAGCCCTGATCTGAGTACTGGGGATTTTTACTTATGGAATATCAAAAGGTCTTCGCCGGTATTTAATATCAATTTAAATAGTTTAGAAGGAAAGGATTAATGAAAAACATAAAAAGTGTATCTTTGAAAAGAAATGAAAAATAATTTTACAATAGGAGGACAAGACTTGGTAGTGGACTGTAACATGTAATACATAACATTTTTTTCCAATAACATTTTTTAAATTATTCACAGACGATAGCATTTCATTCTGTGAAGTTTTCTCAATTTTTTAAATATTTGACACCTTGCACATACATTTCAAAAAATAGTATCATTTGCGGTATTTTTATGAAGAATGACTTTTCCTCGTAGCTTACAAATAAAGAAGTTCTCCCTCCTCCGAACTCAATCCATGGACACACTTTGTATCTCTCACCACAGCTATTTTTCCGGCTGCGTGCTTGTTAAGTTTTAAAAGGAGTCACATTGACGAGATGTAGATATCGAAACACGTACACCTGTGAATGTTTTAAAGTTGATATTTGGCATGTCTTATTATTTTAATTGTTTTTGGTTTCATTGAACAGGATAGTCTAAATTAAAATAATATTGTTAAAAGAGTCTGCTGTATTTAATGTGCATATTTTCCTTTTTTAATCCAATGTTGGTCGTGGCATGTAGCCGGCAAAGTAATTGTTGAGGAAAAAGTGCTTTACATGAATTGAAATCATTAGTAGTATTTTTGTTCTTACCATGGTTATTTCCTTTCTTTGTAATAAAGATTAATTATTAAATTTGTCTGATGTGTTAGAATATGTAAATAAGGTTTCCATGTAATTTGGAGTTACGGTATCTTTTTTCCTTGCTTGCCTATTATTATATTCGGCGTGAATACGAAAACATACTATCGAATTTCCATTGTCCCACAGAGCAACAAGATTCATTTGCACATCTTAGAATTTATAGAAATGTCTTTTCATGTTTACCCTCACAGCAAAGATATCATAAAATGACAACATGTAATAAACAACTCATTTCGAAGTCGAAGTTTCCCTTTTATATTATTCTGTAGCGGAATCGCCCATTCATATCCGTATCTAGGTGACGTAAATATATTTTGATATTTCCCGAAGACTGTCATTAGTTTTTATCAGATGCTGTAAATCGTTTTAAATAAAAGTATTTGTCTTTACACAGGATCTATACGGAAAAATGTTAAAAAACAAAGAGATAAAAGTGCACTGAATTCGGGTCATCTTGATTAATGATTTCTGTACTAGTTTTGCCGTAAAAGTTGACGCTTAAACTTGTCTATATAGGTACATACGTATAGTGATATGTGATATAACTAATTTTACACACACACAGTCATGTATTAGACAATAACAATACTATATATAAGTAGGACGTCTGTCGTATGTTCACAAATATTGTGTATGATACTACATTAATACAAAAGAAGTAAAAGAGTCATATAAAGTTAAGGGGGAAAAGTAAAAAGCTTTACCACAATGACTTTCATTAAATTAAATGTTTTTATAATACGATATTTTAATAATAATAATCATAACACTTTATTTCCTTTAGACCTGCTGGAATACAAGTATAGGACACGTCAGAAATGAATATAACAAGTAAAGAATTTATATACTAATCAGTAGTAGTGATAAGTAACATTAAAATCATGGTATATATATATAGAATATTACTTTCACATAGTCATTGAAAAAAAACAAAAAAAGAAGAAAAAATAGAATACAATCAAAATATCATATACATAGTCAATTAAAATTAAATAACAGACAAAACAAAACAAGCAATCAATAAATCTTTGACAACAATTAATTAACTAATTACATAAAGAACACATACTTAATATTAGTGACTTGCATGAGTCAGACGTCAAGTTGTAGTACAGGAGATGTTAAATTCATGATAGGTGTAGAAGCATTCCTTAATCAGGAATTTCCGAACCTCACTTTTAAAGCAGTTAAAGTTGGTATTTAGCATCTTTGATTTTATTAGGTAAAGGGTTATACATCTTGATTGATGTAATAAAAGGACTTTTATTTATCTATTTCAGTTAATCTACAGGCTGGTGTATAAATCTTACTGCTGCTTCGAGTGTTATAGTTATTTATATCATTAGATTTCGGTAGTTCATCAATGTTTTTCCTTACATATCACACTGCTTGCAAGATTTACATACAATAGACGGTGAATATCCTATGCTGCCTAAAATACGGTTTGCATGATGTTGTGTAACCTAAGTTAAACATGCTTGTCATTATTCTCTTCTGCATGAGAAAAACTTTTTGAACTCCTGTACAATTACCCCAGCAGAGAGTATTGAGTTTACACAACCATAATAAAGGGTCTTGAGTGTGATACTATCCACCGAGTTCCTAATTTGTAATATTGCAAGGTTCTTGCTAGCTAGGCGTATTAACACACTTTCAATACGTCTTTACCAGGATAAATGACTATCCAACTGTATACTTACCTAAAAATTTTACGCAGTTATTTTGACATAAATTTGTCAAAAATTGGTTTTACCAGTTATGTCAAGTCGCCTATGGATCCTTGTTTAATTAGCAATATAGAAAAATCAAAGTTGACGTGTTCCACATTTTTAACTGTGCTATTTGGAAATTATCGTCAAGTGTTCATTATTATTGACACTGGATGAAAATCATCTTGGGATTGCAGAAAAAGCAAAAATAGTGAGAATAGTAAGTGCCATGTGCGTTTTTCTTTATGAGGCAGCCGAAGAATTTAACAGAAGGCATCCAGATCGTCTCTCAATATCTAACACGACAGTACTTACAATTTTCTTTTCTATCTCTTTGGCCTTGGAAACTTGTCCTTTAGCCACGTATGTTCTATTTTTCAATTCTGTTTGTTATCATTATACCATTTTTTTTATATAAAGTATACCTATATACCCTAACCACATGGATACCGGAACTTAAGACGAGATGAACCAACAGGATCTACAACAAGGGTGACACACCTTTTGCCCAGGGGTCGGTCAGGGCATTTTGAGACATACACAGGTAGACCTCGGATAAATTGGTTATTATTCTACAAAGGTTAGGCAGTAGGTGAGACGAAGCTAAGCTATAAATTTTACTTATATTTTAACATTCATTTTATCCAAAAACTCTATGATCAATGAATTTACTTTTGAATAGTATGTTAGTGTCTTACCTTAAGAGGTATATTTTTTAGTTCTCTTTCATGTTATACATTTAACCACTACGTAGAAATCAAGCTTGATGTAAGTTATCTTCCGAATTAACCATAGAAAATAATTTTGTTTACCCTTGGACACTTTGTAAACCTTTAATTGTTAATATACCATGTTTTTGTTACATATGTTTTTTTTATTAAGTGTGGTGTATAATCTGGTTTTAAAACATATTTTCTTGAGTCAATTTAATGATTTTAAAGTAGATGAGTCAAGGTAAGAGAATGTAACAGATCTTCCAGTTGGTCAAGCACGTATCTACGCCCACGAAATAGTAGTCTCATGCCCTGGATAAAACCTTGGTAAGGTGGGTGAATTAATAACAAAAATTAAACGTTATAGTATGGAAATTTAAATTTTCTCAGATTTTGATGAAGATTGGTAATACAATTGCCTAATATGACACTTTTGGTATCACATATCGAATGATAGAAGACCTTGGAAATTCACCAGGAAGTTATTACTGCTCAACATTGGCGACACCCTGTCAACCTTCCATTTGCCAAAAAAATCGTCCATGTTATCTGCAACGTGGCAAAATTAGTGGGGCGCTGCGATCTTTTTGAGCACACTCTGTGTATATTTTGTATTATCTTATTTTAGCCTTAAAATGAAAAAATAAAAAATTGAAGGTATATTTAAGCAATCTCAATATCAATATTAGGTAATACAGTTCGATTAACGGAAAGACAATGGCATTTTTTCATAATTGTAGCAACTGGTTTTTTGAAAGAGGTTAAACTTTGAAAAAAAAAATATTTGTTGAACATTCACAGTTTTAATATGAGAATAAAATATGATGTAATGGATTCATAATAAATAACGTGTTTTTTATCGAGAACATGATGTATTACTAACCTTGGAGTGTCCAATTTCCACAAATCAATTTTCTTTTTGTAAACATTAAATGACGTGATAGTTTCAATTTCAGCTGGAATTAGGTCACAGATTTGTGAAGCAAGGTAAGTGCAATTTTTTCACATTACTTTATTGACTTTTGCTTTTATTGTATGTGGATATAGAAGTAAAACTAGCGATTAAACGTAAAACTAAATATTATCAAGCATACCAGCGTGAAAGCAGGAGAATGATCAAAATGTTGAACTGTATCAAATGTTAAATATACGGATAATATTAGATATTATTATTATTAGGTATTAATTAATGTGATAGATATATGGCACGATTATACTACCAATGCATAAAAAATATTAATCTGTACTCATAACAATAAAAAAGCGATATAAACCGCATTTAATTTCCTTCCTACATCAACGTTAATTTATTAATGGCATCCAGCAGCATTAAATTTATCGCACCACTTAATTAGAATGCATTAAATTGAACCTATGAACTAGGTTAACATTTTATAGTTGTGGTCTAAACACAAAACCAAAGACGTACAGAGGAAGCGACATAAGGTTATGTTTTCGGAATGTTGGCGATTAATTTCAATGAGGTGTTTGCATGGTATATGCAATACAGTGTGAACCTGAAGAAATGCACAAAATTCATATCTTTGGTATGTGTCATTTATCAAAAAAATCCTCCAACTGGTCGATTTTAGTTTTGTAAATGCTACATTTTGTCGCCATACCAAATTTTGTGACGTCATTGGTTTTTGAGTTATGGCGCCATCATAAATTTTTTTTAATGGAAACAGACATTTTTGTTTACTGTTTTTGGTGGTATATTCCTTTAGCTTTCTGGTGATTAAAGAAAAATGATATTACCTGAGCTATTCTTTTGAAAAAATAGCTTACCTTTCGCAAATTCACGAGTAATGTTCCACTTTCTTATGGACTGATAAATCTTGTTACCTACATTTTTTTTAACTAGCATGAAAACATTTGACATAAAAACAAAACAAAGAAAATAATAAAAAACAATCACCTTAATAACAGAGAGATATAGACCTTTTTGTGTAAAGTATCGATAACTTTTTTATTCCTGGCACGTGTGGAACCTCAGTTTTGTGACACTTCTGAGACAGTGTAAAACTAGTGAATGCAATGCCACGTTTAAGTGAAAGAGAACGTGTAGAACTTTTAATGATGGTTGGATATGGTGATAGGCTGAGAACTCATCAGGAAGCATGTGATGTTTTCAATGCCAGTATCCCGAAAAGCAAATTTATAGATCCACTGTAAGTAGATTGGTGGCTAGATATGATAAATCTGGCAGTGTAACTGACCTCCTTCGATCTGGTCGCCCTAGCACAAGCAACGAAACCACATTAAATATTCTTCTAGAAAGTGATGAAAACCACCATCTTTCGACAAGGCAGCTGGCTTTAAATCATAACGCGAGTCAAACTTCTGTTGTACGTCTATTGAAAAAAGAAAAATACCATCCATACAAAGTGCAATTAATCCACGAATTGAATGAGGATGATCCAGATCGGCGCTTACAGTTTTGTGAACAGTTGATGACCTTATGCGATGGGAACCCAAATTTTTTAAAGGACATGGTTTTTCTGATGAAGCTACAATTTCTTTAAAGGGGACTGCACATTGGCATAACTGTAGGTATTGGTCACGCGAAAATCCTCATTGGACCCAAGAAGTCCATACACAGCGACGAGGCAAAGTAAACTTGTGGGCAGGTATGATTGGTGATCGATTATTGGGACCTTTTTTTTAAGAAAATCTTACGGCCGCAAGATATTTACAGTTGTTGCGAGTTGAGTTAGTGCCAGCCTTAGCAGTTATGTTTCCGAACAATGAAGATGAAGATATTCTTGCTGAAAACGTCTGGTTTCAGCAAGACGGGCCGCCATCTCATTTTGGGATAGCAGTGCGTCCGTTTTCAGATGGCACTTTTACTGGAGTGGCTCCCGCGTTCACCGGATTTAACCCCTTTAGGTGTTTTCTTTGGGGTTATTTAAAGTCAAGGGTGTATTTTAACAGACCGAATACCATAGAAGAATTGAAAGGCAGAATTGGCTTGGAGATGAGACGAATTGCCCATGGGATGATTCAGAACGGCGTGCAAAGTGTCTACACCCATCTTGGTCAATGCCAAATGGTTGGAGGGTCGCAGTTTGAGCAATGGAGATGATTTTTTTGTCACAATTACTTATGTAAGGTATCAATCAATAAAAATATTTTTTTCCAAAAGAATGGCTTAGGTAAAATCAATTTTTTCATAACACCAGAAAGCTAAAGGAATATAGCACCAAAAACAGTAAACAAAAATGTCTGTTTCCATTACAAAAAAAAAATATGATGACGTCATTACTAAAAAAACCAATGACGTCATAAATTTTGGTATAGTGACAAAATGTAGCATTTACAAAACTAAAATCAACCTGTTCAAGAATTTTTTTGACAAATGACACATACCAAAGAAATGAATTTTGTGCGTTTCTTTAGGTTCACACTGTATAGATAAATACATATCAAGAATGATAGGAACAAATGAATAACCAGTATTTGCTTATTTCAGAGAATTAATTTTTTATATAATTAAATGAGTTAAGAAAGTAGAAGAGGTGTATTGGGGAAATTGTGATATGTTGCAATTTCCCAAATCTACTGCTTTGCGCCACCAGTTTACAAATAAGAAATAAAGTAGTGTCGTTTTTATAAATCAATAAAAACAAAATAACCTCTGTTAATGCCAGAAATATTTTAACGGATGGTGTGTTGATTCAATTGCGAAAAATAGAGAAATCTACAACTCTTGCCTTTAACTACGTGGTAGATTATGAAAATATCTCCATAACATATTACATGTAAAAAGTCACATAATATTGAACAGATTGGGCCGTTACTTGATGAAAATCCATGATAATAATTGGGAAGAAAGCTATATTAGTTTTTGATTTTCACTTTCACATAAAGTGAAAATCAAAAACTAATATAGTTTTCTTCCCAATTAAGTCACATAAGCCTCAACATTTGCCAATTTTCAATGACCCAAACGATATTAATTACATATTAACGAAGATACGTTCATAGCAATGCGTAGCCACGCTCCTTGCGCATAAAAACACATTATGTTATGTTTCTAACAATTAAGAGATATATATGCGATTTGTCCCATTAATTTCGGCTTTCGTCGGTGATGATCGTATCCAAAAGATGCACAGTAAGTATTGCGGCCCTTTGGACGGACCCATAGGACTCCGTCGTGGCCCTGGTAAGGCTTCTCTGGGCCCCATCTCGCCCCATAATGGGACCCTCGTAGGGCCCCGTTGCGGCCCACAGGGCTTCGTTGGGACCCATTTCGACACCTACTGGAGCTGATGCTTACACCAGCGCGTCACTTGAAAAGTGGTTAATGAAATCCTGGATTTTTCTAAACGTGCAACAAAAGCGTGCTCTGCTACACGGTAGTGTCTCGCACCAAGTTCAGTTCAACGTCCTCGGCGCTCACAGAAATAATAAACAAGCAAGCGTGTATCTTTACAGAAATTATATCTACAAAAAGTAGTGAAATGACCACAAAAACAGATTCTCTGTAAAAAAAAATTGCGCTAAGTACACTCTGTCCAATAGAATATCTTTCCAAAAATATTTGAAATCAATTGAAATCGTCAAGTCCGGTATCTATTTATAAAAAGAAAATTTATGAAAATTATTTTCTCAAATACGAAAAAACTTGGTGTGTTTCACTAAGAGGCAAAGCGCTGTTTAGATTCACTAGTGCCACTCCGATAATCTTAAATAAATTTTCCCGCCAACCTCTGACTGCAGTATTACATATTATTTCCGATTATTAACATGTGCAGGATCTGCGGAAACATGGAAAGTACAACGCGCCAAGTTTTTTTGTATCTGAAAAAAGAAATTCATAAATTTTCTTTTTAACATTGGAAATGTTTATGTTCGTATATGGGGATCGAGTTACCAGTTCTCGTTCAAGGTGAAAAGACAGCGGTGTCGCGGTCGAGTGAGACTGTCGTATATGCAACGGCTGATATATGCAAATGTAATATGAGTTGCATATATCACAGGAGGTCAAGTTACTAGTTTTTATTTAAGGTCGAAATACAGCGGTGTCGCAATCGAGACTGGATCGTAGCTGTTTCCGGACGAGGCCAAGCCGAATCCGGAAAAAGTTTATGTCTTATGTATGGTGTTATCATTTCCATAATGTCTCGATGGTTCCAAGAATTGCGAAATCTGTGAATTTTATAAATAGATACCGGACTTGGCGATTTTAATTGATTTCAAATATTTTTGGAGAAATCGCATTTTCTTATTTTATGTTTATGTAGAGAAGAAATATATTCATTTGGACAGGGTGTACTTGCCGCTATTTTTTTACAGAGAATCTGTTTTTGTGGGCATACAATATACAAAACAGTAACTATTATAATCATTATAAAAATTGTCGCCCATATTCTATTTGACATAACTCATACCTCCTTAAAAGTTCTCGTGTACAAGAATTCATTATTACTTCTGAGATTTTTTGCGTCAATAATTTCTGCTTTAGCAATGTAATCAAGGCCAGCCTTATCAATTTAAGAAAATTGAACATGGCAAAATCAAGGTTAAACGGTTGATATATCGTAAACCGTTAATGGTATGTATAGGACATGGTTAATAAAATTTGTTTGGAAATAATGCAGAATCCAAGAATATAAAAATATACAGGGTGTTCCATTTGAGAAAGTAACGTTGCATTAGCTGTCGCCTTTTTATGGCGCCTTGTATAATTGAAAATACAATGATTAAATGCGTCTTTTTAATTACAATAATTTTTCCATTTTATATTTCTTTCTATGTCTCAGCGTTTTGCAGACAATGTTTATCTAAATAGAGCTGGGAGACCCTACATGGTCGATTATACTCAATTAGCAGTCATTTCGGCAGATACATATTTATTGTGCAGTTTCCTTTAGAAAATGATGACCGACGACACTGACTTTATCTAAGCGATGTAACATAATTCAAATAAATATTTACGCCGCCAAAATGCAATGTGATGTATTTTATGGGTACCAAATTTTACGAGACCACTCTAAAGCGGTAACGATTCCGTAGTTCAGTGGGTAGGTGAAACACGCTAGAATAAGGGTGAAATAGGGACGGCCGGATTCCTTTTTATCCACTTGATGTGTTTTTCTGCGTCAGACTGCGATAAGGGTCATCCAGGCATCCAAAACCCTATAACAGAGGGGTAATGTGACATTGCTGCTGTATGCCTCGGACTTAACCCAGTTCGTGATAGATGGAGATTTTTTATTTTCTCTCAATGATCTAGAAGCAAAACCTTACATTCGAATCGTGCAAATTGATATCCATTATTTCAATGACAAGTGCAGCATTTTTTTATGTGTTGTTTATCCATTTCTTGGAGGTAAATTAGTGCATGCATGAACTGTGCAAAATAATATTCGTGCTGCTCTTATAAATATGTACGTATATTTTCTTAAAAGCAAATATTAATTTGACTTACTTCCTCATGTATAGATAAAGAAAGTAATGATATAGTACAAAAGTTCAATTTCAGACTATAACAACAATAGACATTTTAAGGGGAGACAATAGCAAAATTTATCCGAATCAGCAGCCGTCCATGTGCCGCAGAGTTTATGCAATTATGCATCTGTGGGTGATATGCTTTTGTTGAATACGATTGTTAGTATGAACCGGGTGCCCTGGGACCCAAAAAATTACCGGGAAAAATGAATCTAGCGGCCCACCTCATATCATTTTCAAATCAAATTAAATCACTTTGGTACTTGAAAATATACATTTCATAGACCATAGACCAGCCCATGTGTCACATATTTACCAAAAGCATAAAGACATAAAGACAATAAAAAATCTATCTAATTCAACAAAATCAACAGCCTCCGATAAGAAAATTATAGACGAAATTTAAATTAAAATCTCATGCAGCAGGAAATGTTTTTATCAAGGAAATCAGTAAAAATTAAACGAAATTTACAAAATCATAATTCAATTTTTTTTTTAAACTAGCTTACGTGATCCAAAAAAGTAGAAAATGTTGCCAGCTATATCATGTTGGATAAACCTAGACCTTACATACTAATAAATTGAAAAAATCGGTAAAGGTATTTACACGGAACATCCCTCTTTATCTGTGGTCACTCTAAGAAATTATTAATTACAAAACAACATATAAGAATAATAATCGAAATGTAGTTATCTCTATTATTACAAAGAGAACCTGACAACTTCTAGTTAAAAACATGTATAGAGAGGTGATCCGACAGAAAAAATTCAATATTAAATAAAAATTGCTAAATATGGAAGACTTGTGTAAATACCTTTACAACTTTCCGCCACACTTGAATTATTTCTTAGGATGACCGCCCTGTAGGTATATATATTTTTCACTAAGACTATAATGTCTATGTGTCCTCATTGCCAATTGTGTCAACTATATGCCAAATATTATTGCCATCTGTAACATTTTTAGTTGCACATCCACGTAGCGGAATGGAAGTATTGTAGTGGTTATAAATTTTCATTTGGTTTTTTTTTCATAGATTTAGAATGTCTTGAAGAGTCATGAAATTTTAAATTTGAGAGAAAAGAATTTTTTTCTTTATCTTTTCCCTTTAGACTGTCCCCCTGTATAGTTTCCAGAGAATGTTTAACCATTTCTTCGCTGGCAGTAGCGTCAACTACCTACAAAAAACTTTTCTTCGTCAAGAATCTCTATTGAAAAATTGGTTATCGAACACGTCCACATTTACATAAGAATTTAAATTATACTGAATCGTTAATATATTTAATATGTCCCATTTTAATTAACAATTAATAAACTGAAAACAAGAAACGTTATTCTTAATTAACGGTTATCAAGTTTACGTAGTTTTAAATTCAACGAATTTACTTTCGAAAATTAACTTTCCACTTTGTTATTATTTGGAGAAGCAGCAAACGTTCCACACAATCGCAAATTCAATTTAAGCCATAATACATCATCTTAAAAGAAGTTTGGCGATGTGAAAGGAACACAGAATTTGATGTATATGCATAAATATTACCTAGAATAATACAAACGAGTCGGTCATGCAGTGCAGCCGTCTGCTCAAGACGAGCCATATTAGATTATGGAAGATGAGATATGCTCATGAAAATTCCTCACTACATACGGGTCGAAGCATTGTGAGTAGGCTCTCGTCAGGGGCGGTTCGTGAATCTGAATAGTCAGTCTCAACAAATTTCAGGAAAATAATAGTAATAATAGTAATAACGTTTATCTATTTAAGAAATTTGCAATGTGCTTTTGAAAATACAACCAAGTAAGTAAATAAACAAAAGAAATCAGCGGAAGTAGACTTGTCCGTAACGATGATACATTTATAAACCCCTGTGTCAGAAAAGCTATTTGTTAAAAGAAATTCTAAATAAATTATAACTTACTTAATTATACCATGGCCTGATACATTCTGTTATCTCTTACGCTATTTTGATTTGGGGTCACTCTTCAGCTAGCAAAGCAGTTTGGTATGCAAAGAAAGACCATCAGAATAATTGCTGGGCTTAAATACAGAGATGACTGCAAACCTGAATTTATTACGGTAGGTATTCTTACATTACTGTGTGCCTTTATCTTGCACTCACTCTTATATGTAAAAGAGAATGAAGACAAGTTCACTACCCACGGTCAAATTCATAGTTACCCAACACGAAAGCGGGATAAAATAAATATCAACATTTTAAGGTTAAATAAGGTTAAATAAAACACACTGGAACAAATTATTATGGTATATTGTTGTACAATGTTCTACCAATGCAGGTGAAGCTACTTAACTTGAACAAGTTCAAAATCTCTGTGAAGAAATTTTTGCTCAGAAATTCATTTTATTCAGTTGAGGCCGATATTAATAACTGGAAATTGTTAACGTGATTGTTGGTACTTGTCAACAGTTATTTGTTATTCGTTAAAATTTTAGAAGATCTTTGTGTTGCTTTAACCTAGTTTTGTCTTGTCTATTTTACACTTAATAACTTATTTATCTCGTCTATTTGTTTTACTTTCCTTAACAATAATCTGACTTGTGTAAATACTTTGTGTACAACACACCAATAAAGTTCTATTATTATTGTTATTATTTTTTCTCCGTTTCTCGGGTAATATGATGAATGTAGCGGGCCAGACGCCAAGCTTCAAGTCACTTCACATGTACCTTTCAAGAAAGATCTTACAATGTGTCAGTTTGCAACAGTAGCTTTTTGCATCAAGTGGTAGGTGTCTTCTGATAGATTTAGAATTATTAAATTTTTCTTCAGTGTCTTAGGGACAAGTCCAGTAGAAGAAATTAATAAAGGGACTGCAATAGCAACTTCAAGATTCAACAATGCCTCTATTTCGCGGACTAAAGCCTCATATTTGTCCATCTTTTCATCATATTTTCGAGATAAATTGTGATTGTTGGGGATAAATATGTCAATCAGATAAGCCTTTTTCTTAGTTGTGTCTATAAGTATTATATCGGGTCTGTTGTGCACGATGGTCCTGTCTGTTAGCATACCCTTATCCCAGTATATTTTATAGTTGTTGATTTCTTCAACTGGGTTAGATACGTGCCGATAATACTCAGTTATATCACTCCCGGGTACATATTTCTTTAAAAGTTTTTCACAGCCTGATGTCATGTGGTCGATGTTCTCAACTTGCACAAGACACTTCCTACATTTATCTGTGAGGATCTGTTCTTAGAGAACATATTTCTGCTAATTCCGGGTTTTTATCACTTGATCTTGAATAGCGATCATAAAACTCTCAGTCTCTGGGCTTAGACTACTTTGGGTGAGCCACGCAACTGAGGCTTGAGCATCGATGTTTTCATTTTGGAGTGCATTGTAGAATCTTCCGTATATTTCTTTTCTCCTTCAGTCCTCGAGCTTTCGTTGTACGCTATTGGGGGGAGTTATCTGCTTTCTGGCTCGAAGATTGAGAGGTGCTCATTATTGTCCGATGTAATAGTTCATTAATTTTGTTGCTATTTCCCCAACACATTTTACAATAATTCAGTCTCGACTGAACGTATCCAAAATAACACATTTAAAGAACATCTAATCTAACATGACTTCTTAACTGATATATGGAGAAACATGCTACTTTAATTTTGTTTAATAAAAAGTCAATATGATATCCCCCAGATAGATGGGAGTCGATGTAAAGCCCTAAAAATTTTACATAATTACTTTGTTTTATATTTTGTCCGTCAATTCTGATGAGCAAACTTTCATTGAGGTTTTTTGGTGAAAATAACAGGTAATCTGTTTTTAAGTTATTAAGCTCAAGTCCGTTGTCAATGTAATAGTTTTGAATCGAAAACATAGCTAAATTTACTTGATCTCTAATATCATGAAAATTTTTACCTGAAACAGACGATGTGGTTATTATCTGCAAATATTGTAATGTATGTCCCATTAATGTATGTCCCATTAATCATATCAGCTTTAACAAAAGAGGACCTAGCACACTGCCGGTGTGAGTGGGACTGGAAGAAGATTGAAATAATTTCCCGTTGTGCTTTAACTGAACCTCTCGTGACCTATCTTTTAAGTATGATTTAATCCAGCATAGAGAAGAACCTCTTACTCCATACCTGAAAATTTTGTCAACTAACAAGTTATAGTTTATCGTGTCAAATGCACGACTTAAATCAAAGAATATGCTGGCTGTTTTTTCTTTTGATTCAAAACTATTCAACACGAAATTATACAGCGCTAACGGTGCATCCTCTGTAGACAAACCCTTTCTAAAGCCAAACTGATTATTTGTAAGTAGCTTTTCATCATTTAAGAATTTTGACAATCTGTTATATGTTCTTTCATAGACTTTGGTAGTACCACACCTCTATAATTAGAAATTTGAGATTTATCAGATTTCTTATGGATTGGTATCACTATAGATTTTTTGAGGATACTAGGGAATGTTCATTCACAGAAGGATGCATTTATTAGTGTACTTAGAGGACTACAAATGTAATCAATTATATGTACTAGTAATGAACTGGTGACATAATCGAATCCGGCAGAATTCTTGGCGGCTACGGATCTAATAATATCCCTAACTTCATCATCTGTAACTGCTGTTAGGAAAAAAGAATAATTTTTAAATTATTTGCATTTAGAGTTATTTAAGATAACCATATCCTTAGTTAATGTAGTTATCTAACTTATAAAGTAATTATTGAAGCTCTCGGCGGCACTTTTGAAATCTGTTATAGTAATACCTTCTTTATCTGTAAATGATGATGATTTCGCGAAAAATTGAGATACTCTATATATAATTTCCCTTCCCCTGTCATTAGTGTACACCAGGTATATACAGTTTCCCCCTTGGTTGAGACTTACTGTTGTATCGAGAATAAATACCTGATGTGACGCATGCACAATTAGAATTGCTCCGAGAACGCGTCGACTTTCTATTTTTGCATATTTCACTGAAACAAGCAGTTTCTAGCAGCTAATTTCTATGAATTTCTTATTCCACAAACATTTCCCATATGCTAAATTATGAATTACAATAACATTTCTTGTACATACAAACTATTTTCATACTTTTGTTTGGCTACCTTAACGCTCGTTTGTATTATAAGCGTATAGTTAACATTTATTTTCCATATTAAGAAATAAAAAATATTGAATTTCTATGCATAGGTAATATGTTACAAACCTTCAGGAGTAGCCTGCGTTTTTTCTTAGGCAAAAGCATACCCTGCGATAACAAAAATTCACAACATACGCACATTAAGTATTTCGGGACCGATTCTCGTACCGTTAAGCAGGCCAAGTTCCGACTAAGGTACAGGTAGAAAACCTAGGTAGCTGTCCTTTCAGTCTTACACGCAGAGAACCCTGCTTTACAAAACTATGTGAATTAAAACAGAATATAACGAACTTAGTTTTTTATTCTTGGCCAGGATTTTGAGATTCCAACCCACTGTGCGGCTGTCGGACTCAAGTATTTAATATTTATAAAAAAAATATATAAACAAATGTATTTATTATAATCGAAAGTAAAAGTTTTGTATTGGGAAATTAATATAAGAAATAATATTAGCAATGAAGCAACGAAATTTTTATTAAATATAAAATATGTTATTGTTTTAAATATATAAATATTGTTTACGTCATATTTTTATAATGTAAATACTTAAGTCCGACAGCCGGAATGTGGTTGATTTTAAATAATGTAATATACCTAATATTTTCCGATTTTTTACTTGCATAACATTTAGTAGACAAGGGACCGAAAGATGGTTGTTCGCTATGCAACTCCCGCCTTAAACGGCATGTCTTCTACGTATGCGCTAATATACAAGCTGGTAGAAGGAGCGAGAATGCTGTATTTCCATGGACTCTCATCTATCTGTCTTCGTAAAGATGATGTCATGAACCTCCTTCTTCTTACCCACAACGTCTTAGATATTTAGTGATCATTGCATTACTCCATTTGGCCTCCCGTTGTTGTTTGGTGCATCTGACAGCATCGCGTCATCTCTCACGGCTGTCTGTTAGACGCATGGCCTCACTAAATCTCTTTTCCATTAACTCATTGGTGACATAATTCAAACGTCTTTGAGGACGTCATCTTGGCCTCCTGATATCTGGCTTTCCCTGAACTATCAACTGGTTTATATTGTCCACTCTCCAGTTGATGTGGCCAAAAAATGATGTATACGAAGCCGGAGAGTTGCACTGGGTAACGAATTTCTTGAAGAGTTGGGCTGTTGGTGTAATTGGTTATCCAGAAAATTTCCTTGAAACGTATCCACACCTACATCTCAAAATCAACAATACTTCATACGTCTGCATTCCTGAATGACCCATGTCTCAGAGGTGTAAAGAAAGATGGAGACATCTAGGGCGCCAGCAAATCTAATACTTGTGCGTCTCGTGTTATTTCTGTCACATCAAATTTTACTCAACTGGCCGCCAAATCTCATAGTTGCAGTAGCCAGTATTGTCCATAAGTGCTCCAAGCTACACCTTTATGTTTACTACCTCACAATCACCTATCGATGACTGTCTGGGTGGTTTTCATTTGTTCGGTCTATAATGATGATTCTCGCGTTGTTGTAATCTACACTTAATTGTAGTCAAACTTTATTATTTGGAGGTTGTTTCAGCTCATTCTCGATTATTGCAACTAATTAGAATGGTATCACCTACAAATATCAAATTAGAAATCTCGGTTACTCCATCCTTCCAGTTCTCGAGTGAATCTCATTGCGTAAAAATCAATTATTTAATACAATTTATAGCAAATAAATCGTTAAGTTTTTGATGCTCGATAAAAATAATTCGAACGTTCTCTTTTCAATTTCATCCTGTACCGTTTATTCCACGCTCATCATTGCCCTTATCTCTACGATTCAAGTTCTCTTCAACCTAGACTTTCCGCAATCTCACTCTAAAAAATCCCTTTCTTCTAGCCGTTTTACAGACAACCTATATTTATTATTTTCCTGCTTGTTCAGAATTACGCCAAAACCTCGACTTATTTTATTAATCCAGATTTTACAGATAAGTTCTTACATTCCTCATTTACGGTATTCGCAATGTTTTATATTGTTCTCCGGATGCCACTGTTTTGCTACTTAACCATTTGAAGTAATCTGAAATTTATAGTTTAAAGCGAGAAATAAAAAATAATTTAAATTAATTTTACTTTCACATCCACGTAGTGAATTTTACCATTACTATACTTCCAGTATAGTAATCGTAAAAAAAATCAAAAATTTTTCTTGTTGGAATAGGTTTAAAATGTCATGAAACGTCGCGATTTTTAATTTGAGAGAAAGAATATTTCTGTCTGTCTGTCCGTCGGTTTGTGTATCTAACATTCTTTGTACGCATGTTTTCTTAGGAACGCACGTAACGGTTTAAGATATTGACTTGAAATTTTATTCCCACATGTATTATAACAAGATCTGAAATTGGATGACTATTGAACTGATCCGGTGAAGGGTTGGGGGTAAATAGGGGTCAATAGGGAAAAATAAGTAAAGAAAGTTAGTAAAAGTACAAAAATTTGGAGATAGGAGTATATCCTAGAGACAAAGGTCTCAGATTATTTTATAGTATTTTCCATCCCCCCACCACCCCCACTGCATTATTAAAAGAGTTGATAAAATAAAATTGAGATGCTCACTTGAAATTTGGTGCACGTATATATTATAACGACACCTGGAACTAGATTATATTTTGAGAAGATTCCGTTGAAGGGTTGTGGTTTAAATAAGGGTAAAGAGGGGAAAATAAATGAAGCAAGCTAGTAAAAGTACAGAAACTTGAGGTCAAGGTCTCATATTTTATTATAATATTTTTCAACACCGCCCCTCCCTCCTTACCACCCCCACTCCATTATTAAAAGGGTTGATAAAACAAAATTGAGGATTTCACTTGATACATGTATACAGGATGTAATCAGTTTCATGTCATTAAAGAAAACGGGTAATGGGGACCGACTAGATAAACAAAAAACCTTTATGACTTTTCCCTCTAGGGTCACTTTAAAAAAACTGACATTTTAAATATTTTTTTAATAGAAATGTAGAAAATAATTGAGAACCACTGCTTTTCTTGGTCAAAGGACTTGTAGTTCCCAATTATGCAACTTTTAAATTGTCATAAAAAGTGCAGTCCTCGGTGTCACACACGGTGTCAAAGGAAAGGCTTTGTTTGGATCATCGACCGCCTTTGATGGACCGTCTCAACCGAACTGAGGCAATTATAAAGAGGTAAATGATTCGTAATCTTTTCCTGCACAACTGCAAGCAAATAATGGCCATAGCAGTTTAAACAGAGCATTTCTTTACATGTGTCTTTTAATTTGGAACAAAATATTGGATTCATGTTTATAATTTAGAATATTTAAATGTGATTTATTAACGTTTGTAACATAAATGAGTGTCTTGGGCTAAAAGCTTACCTAAGTAAATTATTCGAAATTTCTGCATCTGCATCAATACACAGTTCGATACGTCGAATTAAGGACATACGTACTCCGTTCAACACTAAACAATAAACTATCAACTAACGTTGTCAATAAAGAAAAATAAAAGAAAAACTTGGTCCAAAATCCAAAACGGAATACAAAAAGAACGAACAAGTAAGTTGTATCTGTACGTAATCAAGAATTTAACGACTTGAACGGTAAAGTCAATAAAATAAATCTTAACGATAAATACACAGTGACCCGAAATTCAAAAATAATTAAAACAACGAACGGCGCGGCGGGGCGGGTAGGACGTGTGTACATAACGAAACACACATAGTAACTAAAATATTGCACATTGACGATCTAAACCTACCGCAATATTCCAGCAGTTCTCAAAAGATTTTATTGAAAATTTGCGAAATTTTTGTTTATTTTTTCTCCAAAACTATAAGCTTTAGGCCCCATGTTATATAAGTTTTTTTTTGTTTGTCTTGTCGTTCCCTACCATCAGTTTTTTTTTAATGACATGAAACTAATTACACCCTGTATATTATAAAGACATCTGCAATTGGATTATGATATAAGACAATTCCGTTGAAGGGTTGCGGGTTAAATAGTGATAAATAGAGGAAAATAACTAAAGCAAGCTGGTACGAGTACAGAAACTTGGGATTTGGTGTATGTACTAGGAGCCAAGACCTCACAGTTTTCTGTAATATTTTTCATCACCACCCCAATCCACCATCCTCACTCCATTATTAAAAGGTTGAATAAATAATATTGAGATTTTCACTTGAAATTTGGTACATGTATGTATTATAACGACCTCTGTAATTAGATTGTATTTTGAGATGATTCCGTTGAAGGGTTGGGGGTTAAATAAGGGCAAATAGGGGACTATCAGTAAAGTAGGTTGGTAAGAGTACATAACCTTGGGATTTGGTGTACATACTAGAAGCCAAGGCCTCAGAATTTTTTATAACATTTTGCTATTCTTCCACCCACTCCATTTTTAAAAGGGCTGATAAAATTAAATTGAGATAATCACTTGAAATTTAGTACACGTAAATATTATAACATCAGGAACTAGATTGTATTTTAAGATAAGTCCGTTGAAGGGGTGGGAGGTAAGTAGATGTAAGTAGAGTAAAATGAGTAAGGCAAACTGGCAAGAGTACAGAAACTTTGCCAAGGCCTTTATAATATTTTTCAACCCCCCGCCATCATCACTCCATTTGTCACTTTCTAGTTCGAAACTTAAAAAGTCCAAAACATCTCACTCAGAATTATACAATCGTGGATAAAATTATAGCATCATCCAAAGGTTGAATTTTTCCTAAATCGTTTACCCGATTTTAATGATATTATTGTTTTGTAGATTAACTCTTCTGGCATGCTGCTGGTATGTCGAAATTATGTTTCTTCAAATACAAGGCATAAAAATTAAATAATTTTTTACAAAATTCAAAATCTTTAACAATATTGAAATCCAGTTCAGACCCAATTGTAGCTTATGCTTTTTCACAGTTTTACTTTGGACACATTTTTTCATTATAATTATTAAGATAATATACCGAATGGAAAAAGAAATAATACAATTTTGTCTTTCGCATGTCATTGTTGGTAACAAAACCGATTGTAATAAACTAAAATCTGTAGTTCAAAAAGGAAAATGAAAAATTGAACAAGCATGAGATAACAGAATGATGACTTTGAAAAAGAAATCAACGAAGTTAAAACGAATTAGCAATTATTTTGACACGAGCATAAATGTGTATCACATTATTCCATGTATTTTTGTACCAGTTAATTACCTATCCTCAGAGGTAATGTAAGTAAAGATAAATATAATTTAACATCTCACTTGACTTTTGAGAACACATAGCAGTTTTTTTCCCGAAACGTTAACAATGGGAAACTTTTATTACATTAATGGCAAGTACTCATTGAAATAACATTACCATATTTTTTTAAATTTTTTGCAGCTTAAATTCAAAGAAAAAAAATATTAAAAATATGCACGTCCTCGAAACGCCTTCAGATGACTCACTACAACTATTCTAATTTGCTGTCTTGACTGCTAAATTTTCATTACTCTATTTGTCAGTTGTCATTTTATATCAGATGTCAGGTTAGGATTGTGTTAACCAGCTAAATCATAATGTTTAAGGAATATGACAAGTTATTCAAATAAAATATTTCTTTACCTTCTCGAAGGGGAGATTAAAAGAAAATTGTGGTTTAAAATGGTAAAAGTTCAAAGAAAATTACCTAATGGGAACGTTTTCTGCTATGCGTAGGTAACCTAAATTTACCGTGGAACCTAAGTTACAGAGGCTTCATTTACAAACGCGTTTGAAATACGTTCTTTAAATGACTAGTTTTTTATGTTGGCCCTGGAAGATGTTTTTAAGAGACTCCCATCGGAAAGTAAGGGGATGAAGATCGATAGATAATACTTAAGCAACCTTCGATTTGCGGATAATATTGTGCTGCTATCAGATGACACCAAAGAGATCATGTTAATGATTCAGCAATTAAATAAGGAATCTGAAAGATGGGACTAAAGATGAACTTCACGGAAACAACATAATGAGACCAGAAAATACAAAAATATAAGTAGCTAAAAATAATATCAAGAATATAGGCGAATATAGTTACCTGAGGCATATTGTAATACTGGGAAAAGAAAACGAATCAAAGGAAATAACAAGATGAATAAAACTTGAGCGGGATGCATTAGGAAGCTGTCTCACATATTACGAAATAGTGCCATTTCCAAAAATTTGAGGAGTAAAGTCTAGAACATCTGTGTTTTACCTGTTACCACGGATGAATTGGAAACGGTTGCCAATACTCAAACAAATGCCAATAAATTGCGAGTGATGGAAAGGGCAATGGCAATATCAATGCTTGCTGTGAGTTTAAAAGACAAAATTAGGACAATGAAAATTCGAAGAAGAACTGGAGTTTAAGACGTAGTCGAGAAGATTGCAGAGTTGAAGTGGCGGTGGACTGGTTATCTAGCAAGATGGACGGTGGACACCAAAGATTGTGCACTGAAAACCTAGAGAAACGAAGAGACATATAGACAGACCCCCAATGCGATGGATAGATGATATGAAACAGATAGCTGGTAGAAATTGGCATCGAAAGGCCGAAGATAGAAGACAGTGGTAAGAATAGGAAAGGCGTATGTCTAGGAGTGAACGAGCAACGGTTAAGGAGGAGGAAAAAGATGGCCTAAGTGCGAATTACTACAAAATAAAATTGCAAATTACAATAACACCGACACACAGTCATCGTGCGAGGTTGAAAACCAAAATGGATCTTACAACGTAACTATTTACATAAATGGTATAACAATAAACTTACTGTTGTTTCTTTAACATAATTATGGCCTTGAATCTGATAATAAATGAGTGACATGCAAAAATGTATCTATATTCTGTTTGACACCTAGCTGGAAAATATAAATTTCCTGCTTTTAAGTATACGAAATAAAACCATTTAACTGAAAGCATAATGTAACTTTCTTAGTTGTAAAGTGGGGAATCTTGTTTCCCATAACCGTTCAAATTCACCACCACTGGTTTCCACAAACGCGGCCTAGATTCCCCCACAGCGGAAATTCACGCTGCCGTACATACTTTACTAAATTGATGTTTAAATTGTTCTTCTTTGTAAAGAGTAAAATTCGTGTATTAGATTTTATTTACATCTCTTTAGGAGATTTGTTCTTCTACTCGTTCTTTTACACAAACTTTTAGTTATGAGATTCCGCTTCCAAGAAATTGGGTATTATAGAATTTTCAACTAATGTATTATCTCTTTTTCTTAGTTGAAGTGACAACAACTTACAGCAACGTTCCATAGTTAAAATCAGGAAAATACTCTCTAGATTATATGCGCAAGACAAAGTTATAGATGTAAAACATGATATATGATTTACTGTTACTTTAAATTCCTCCCTAACAAATTGCTCATCATAAATAAGTAGCACGGAATGAAATGCATATGCTTTCAATTAGTTTTTGGAAGTATGATTAATCAGTCAATTGCAATATATTATTTCTTAAACATCTTGGTCGTTGAGAGGAGAAGCACAGTATGTAATCGTAAAAAAATCTTTTTTATTGAAATAGGTTTAGAATGTCATGAAACGTCGAGATTTTAAACTTGATAAAAAAATGTATGTCTGTCTATAACTTTTTTGTGCGCCAGTTTTCTCTAAAACGGCTCTCCGATACTCACAGCTTGTACTCTTGGACTCGGAGTATCCTGAAGGACAGCTTCCACCTCGAGTGCATGCACCAACGCTTCACTGCTGTTCTGGTGTCGAGATAACCTGAGGACTCATCTGACCTCACCGTCCTGTATACCATCCAGAAATGCCTCTACTGCCAATTGGTCTTGGAATTCTTTCGGTACATTGTGGTTAGCCCGGTGAGCCAGGCTCCACACGGCAGCTTCGAACTCTTGCAAGCTTTCCCCAGCCTCTTGAACACGTGATTTCAGCTGGGTCTGGTATACTTAAGCAAGGTGTTGATCGCCATATCGTAAATCTAAGGCAGCTTCTAAAACTCTAAAGTTCCGTTGTTGATCTACCGGAATTGTCTGGAGCAACTCCAATGCTTGGCCTCTTAAAGCTACGATTAATGCCTTAGCCTTCTCTTCGTCATTCCAGTTGTTTGCACTCGCTGCTGCCTCAAACTGTGTTTTGTAAGTCATTTAGGAACTTTGACCATCAAAGGAGGGAAGTTTTAATCGCTGGCATGATGATACCACTTACTGGTTTCCTCTTTCCCTCAACTGTTATTTAAGTCGGTCTATTTCTTCCTCTACCTGGTGCATTTTCTTTTTGACTTCATTTACTTCTCCTTTGACTTCCCTTACCTCTTGTTTGACTCCACCGACTTCTTCTGCTACCTTATTTTTGAGTTCTTCAGTGACGGCAAATATGGCACTCTGTTGGCCTTCTATAATTTTCCTTAGTTCGTCTCTTTCTTCTTGTTGTTTAATGTCCAAGTCTTGCATGATTTTTCTCAATTCTTCCTGACGTCGTTTCTCTTCTTCTTGATGTCGTTTCACTTCTTCTTGTTTTTCCTCTTGACGTCGTTTCTCTGGTCTATCTGGTCTTGGTCTATCATCATATTTTGCATTTTTGCCATAAAGTCCTGCATTTGTTTTTCGGATGCCATGCTTCTGGTTGTTACCGGCATATAATTATCAATAAAATTTAATAATCACGTCAATATCGGTAATGGAATTGTCCAGAGAAATCGCAAAACAGCACGAGAAAGTCTTTTATTTAAACTACTGTCCGAATAGAAAAGTTCTAGAAAGTTCACGAAAATGCACTTAATTAACTGCACGAAACAAAGTCTTGTTCACAGTCTTTATCTCTTCTTAGTTCAAAGGATTTAATCACTATCACTAACGTCCTAATAAAATGTTCCAAAAATGCACTTAACACTGTTTTTCCTGTTCGAAAATAATCCTCGAACAATATCCAGTAAATTAGTCCTTCCTGTGTTAGCACTAACTCCGAAAATACTGTCCCGGTCTTCTCAACACTTCCGAAAAATCCTCTTGTTAAAATTCCGCGTCTGACACCAGTGTTACGTATTTCCACCTCTTAGGAAACACCCTGTATAAATCCGTGGGTTCTAAATAATTTCAACAAGAGATAAACACTAACACTTTATTTAATAATTTACTGACTATACAATTCTTCAAAATAACCTTTACACTTTGTTTACTTGATATTTAACCTCACTTTTTCGCTACCTTTCACTTTTATAAACTTCTCCTTCTGCGCCGTTAATCGCGCCTTATATTCTCTGAAATTGCATCTAGATTCATTCAGAAACAATCAAGAACCTTCTTACTAGAGAAAGCCCATTTCTTTCTACAAGTTTCCAGTCACTCACTATTAGGCATGGGCGTATCAATTTCCAGTTCCAAGGGGGTGTAATTCATAACAGTATGTATTATAATGTCCTCTGATTGAGATGATTCCGATATAGGGGGTGAGGGGTATGTAAACTGTGGAAAATGAGTCGAGCAAGCTAATAAGGTTCAAAAAAACTTCATTTTTGACGTATATGCTATGAACTAGCACCCAAAAATTTTTTATATCTGCCTCAAGTATTATTAAAATTTTATGACCAATTTTTTCCACATACTAGAGTGCAATTATAGTCAAGATGTTTTCCTTTAAAGAAAAATTGAATGGAAAATCTGGACGTGGAAGTAGTGATTCCTTAGGTAGCGGTTTTTTTCTTTATGACATCTACAACCCTCACCACCACCACCAACATTCCCAGTCCATTATTAAAGGACCTTCCAAACTAAAATATCTTTTAGTGTATCTATGAGAACATAAGTTTTCAAAAATTTCTGAACATCAGCCACCGCCATTACCACCTCGGGGCAGTTGATTTCAAATATTTTCAAAAATTCTATGAGTAATTATTTCCACTTAGCAGAGTGCAAACATAGTATCAGGACATTTTCTTTTAGAGAGACTTGGATGGGAGATCTGGATGTGAAGCAGTGTTTCTTTAAGCAGAGTTTTTTACTAATATGTTGAATGCTTCAAAAAATAAAGATGACAAAGTCATTGTCATTATGCCAAACTTTATAAATATATTGTTTATGTTCTCCATTATCAATAACTCTAATAAGGTATTCTGACAGCTCCTTTAAGCCTACACATTTTTTTCAATAGGTATGAGATGAGTTTCCCTACAAAATGACTGTGCAAAAAATACGGAAATGAAATAAGGTATAATATTTTGAGAGCATATATCAAACTACACCTAGCAGAGTCACCCTTTCGTCCTTAGTAATAGCACGATTTGAAAAGAAAATCAAATATCTGTTATTTAACATTATTTAGTTCAAGTCCATTTGCAATGAACTATTTATTGGTAGTTTTTTCAGTGTAATTTCAACAATTTGATAAATTAAAGTAAATTGTGGTTGTAGCAATTAATGTTGTGATGTTAGTACAGCAAATAGACTAAGGTTAAGAAAACATATTCAATATCATTTATAGATAATACATACAACAATTGTTCCAAGTCAGATCTTTGTGGGACGCCATGATTAATATTTCTAAGACTTGAGTTTATATTGTTTACAGAAACACACATTTTGCTATTGGTTAGGTACGATTTTAATAAAACTAGGTATAAATCTTTTATGCCATAATATAATGGCATTGTTATGCAGAACACAATCAAAAAGTCTTGGAGAGATCTTATAATGCAAGGATAGTATGCTTTCTTTCCTCAAGACCCTCGACTAAATCTCCAATTAATTGTTAAACGGCTTAAATGGTGGGAAATTTAGAGCAAAAACTAATTTACGAATTTGATATTACAGCATTTCGTTCAAAAACTTAGTGATCACTTTAACAGAATTTTTATGCACTTATTTTCTACATACTCTAATAATCGCTGATATTCAACAGTTAGTGACACTTTAACAATGTATTATGCTAACAAATTTGAGGACGGAAAAGTCATGATTTGTAACAGTGACATACAAAAAAGCTCTATAAAATAAATTTTAACCAGTACTTAAAGAAAATCCGAGGATTAGTACACAAAAAATCCGCATGAGTCTCCGCTGGCGCGAAAGATAAAAGTTCTCAAGAACGATGAGTCGACTAGACGTAAAAAATATTAAGGAGCACCAAAACCTTAAGCAGTTAGTATTTGAGTTTTGCAGTAAAACGGCGGCGTCAGCAAGGAATTGTGGATTACGTCTCCAATTTAAGTTGTTGATGTCACGGCGTAAAAACTTGGTCATTTATAAGAACAGCCATTACTCTTAAGCCAACTTATTACTTCAGCGCTATCATAAATCATAACTTGATGATACGCGGACAACGGGGGTTTAAAACAATTTTTAATAGAGAAATTAATGGATGCAAGCGCTAAAAACTAATATAACTCATCCGGACTATTTAATAATCTTTTTAGCTAAACATACATGAGAAAATATTATACACGAGAAAAAAACAAGGGCCTAATTATTATTATTATATGGGGTACTTATAGCTCCAATACCCATTTTTAAATATCTAAATAACTAGCAACCAGCTTTTAGTACAGGCAATGAGGGCAAAATGTTGTAAAAACCTCGCAAAAATTAATTAAAGAATCATCTCTGGGATTTAAGTAATTAATAACCTGTAGAATGGAATGATGCATTCTTTGCACTTCCCAGTTCCGGGAAAATTTTTAAAAAATTGGAAAAACTTTTTGATTTTCGGTTTCTTTGCTCTAACGGCTAAAATAATGAAAATACAGAAAAAAGTTTACAACAAAATTTGTAGCACGTCTCTTTCTCTACAAAACAGGTGTTTACAAATTTTTGTCTTACTTAAGCCGTTTAGGAGATAAATCCAGTTTTCCACTTATAGTTTTGAGCCGCTCGGAAATGCGCGGAAAATGAAAATTCTCTGGGAGTTTCGTACGACGGACATATCGCTCGATAATTATTACTATTCAGCCGCTAAAAAAATGAACATCGTAAAATGTAGAGAAAGATCTCAACCTTAATGTGGAACTAATCACAAAATTGATACAAATTTTTATCACAGAGAAAGAAGATGGCTTAGTAAACTGTATACAGTTGATGTATTCACATCTTTGATTTTTATGCATCCTGCCTATTTCTCCCGTAAAAATGGGTGCTTTTTCACTACATGGATTCGATTCCAGGCACTTTGATCTATATTTCGTGAAAATTTTATGGAAGAATGTTAAGAAACAAATAAGTTGTATATGTTTTACTGCATAATTATACATTTTCTGAAAATGTATGAATAATGTAGACAAATTCAAAAAGTACTGCGCATTTAAAAAACTCTAAAGTCATTCGAAAGAATATATTTTATTGCACTTATAATCCAAATATTAAGACTGCTATTATTATTACTTAAGATATAGCGAATTGAAGTCCAAAATTTGGAGGTGATGATCGATGAGAAATATACCCTCTACTTTGATCGCAAGGCATATTTTTCCAACAAAAGCAATTGCAATAAAATGTTAATTGGACTAATATGTCATTATATAAGAATATATAAGCAAAATGAATTATCATTCTAACGGCTCCCGGCAAAGACATGAATAAATCTGTGGATCAACTGTACAAAGTTCACTAAGCCATCTTCTGACACTTTCTCTCTTTGATAACATTTTTTATGAATTTTGTGATTAGTTCCACATTATGGGTGAGACTTTTCTCTACATTTTATGTTATTTTTATTTTTCTTAGGGGCTCAATTTAGTAAGAATTATCGATCGATGAGCCCGGTCGTACGAAACTCATGGAGAATTCTCACTTTTCGCGCATTTCGAAGCGGCTTAAAACCATAAGTGGAAAACTCGATTTATCTTCTAAACGGCTTAAGTAAGCCAAAAAAACCTTTTCGTAGAGAAAAAGACGAGCTACAACTTTTGTTGGGAACTTCTTTCTCTATTTTCATTATTTTGGCCGCTAGAGCAAAAAAACCTAAAAACAAAAACCATTTCCAATTTTTTTTTTCATTTTCCCGGAATTTAGAAGTGCAAAGAATGCATCATCCCATTCTCAAGGTTATTACCTACTTAAATCCCAGAGATGATCCTTTTATTAATTTTTGTTAGCCTAAATTGTTAATAATCCTTTTATTAATTTTTGTTAGCCTAAATTGTTAATTTGCCTGTACTAATTATCATTCATTATATATGCAATACAATTGCAAGGTAGAGTTAAACATTAAATTTACTTTACATAGAGATATATCTAGAGTGCTCGACTTGAATTCTATCTGAGTTTTTAATTCGTTTATTTCGTATGTGTCGCACAAAAGTTTATTGTAATTATAATAAATTATTATTAATTTATAGTGTATTAGTATTATACAGTCAAACACATTTCCTGTCATTTTAATTCAATTTACTTATCGGAAGTAACACAAAGTCAAATTTTAGAAATAGTTCACGGTTTAAAAAATAAATATTCCAGTGGGGAAGATAACATAAGCAATATCATGTTAATAAACAATTGGTTGCTTTATAGTTAACCTCTGACTTTGTGCTAAACAAGTCTTTAAAAAATGGTATTTTTCCGTCAAGATTAAACCTAGCTGTTGTGAAGCCTCTATACAAAAAAAGCGATCCTTCTTTAACAGAAGACCACAGACCCTAAGAATGTTATCCGCTGTCTCTAGGTTACTTATAATTGCGATGTGCAGAATATTAATTCCATTTTTAGAAATACACAATATAATCACTAAAATGAAACATATTCTTTATAGGATTTTGCAAACAACGGAAAGAAAACTATCTATGAGAACTAAAAGAAAAACTCTATGTAAAATTATTAAGGAAATCTTGAACAAAGATTAAGGCATTTATTGTTTTAGCTAGGGTAGACAAATGTGGATTAAATTCATTTATGAAGCATTAGTTCTGTGCAGCAGGCCCCGAGGTAAGGTAATCCATATGTATTCACAGTGTAAATATTTCTTGATAGGCGAAAGACACATGTAATAAACAGAGTTTTCGAAGGAAAATCATGATTGAGTATTCCAAAAATGACATTCCCAGGTATTCTTTGGTGCTGGATACGACTAAGGAACTCACCTAATTCGCAGATAAGAGCTTTCTTTGAGTACCCTAATAGTTGTGTTTCCACCGGAGGTTTTATGGTTTTTCATCTCCTAGGTCGGATCCAGCACCGAATAATGCCTGGGAATGTCATTTTTGGTGTACTCAATCATGATCTTCCATCAAAAAGCCTATTTATTACGTGTGTATCCTCCCTATCCAGAATCGCTCAAGTTTTTTGCCCACAAAAAGAAAATGACACACGATAGATCCTTTTTTGGGCTACGGATTTGGATTCTGCGTCAAAAAATGCACCAAATTCATATATTTTGATTGTGACGTGCTTTCTTCCAGTTGCCTAGCGCATAGGCAAGTGGAAGCGTCACTTTGACGCTGAGCTATATTTCGGTTAAATTCGGTAATCTCGAGCGCCACCTTTGCAATTTTTACGTGGGGCAAAGGTCCCACATTAGCCTCCTAAACGCAGCCTGTTGCAGTAGGGCTGGGATAGCTACAGTGGAGACACGGTATGTCCAGGGGTCTGGACGGCAGTATAAACTTTCACTCACATTCAACAGTAAAAGGCAGATGTCGGTAAATAACAAAGTTTATTAACATACAATGAAATTTTTACAAAACAATAAAAAACGGTTAGGTACCAAAATAAGGAGTTTCTGATAAATACAATAACAAAAACTTAAAATATGTCATTTTAATTTAATTTGAATTAGGTAGGGCGCCATTTTGTGACGTACGGGTAACCAGGCGGTGAGAAGCTAGTTAGCTACTCATTAATGCGGAAGCAAGCGGTGGTAAGCAAGCAAACGGTGAAAGCGTTAAAAAAAAATAGAAAAATCGGTATAAAAAAAAGTAAACGGAAAAAACTACACCAGTAAGTAATTAAAAACAAACAGACAGCGTGCAAATACCAGGCAAAAGCAAGCGGTTATCTACAGCAATAATCACGCCTACATGATGCATTAGGGTGTGCGTGTGAAGAACTTGGCAAAACTAAATAAGACTGATACCAAATAAATAAAACGGTTGTCGGATTCGGAGCGGTGTATAACCTAAGTCACACTCGGATCGGAAAATAAAACGGTTATCGGATTCCGAGCGGTGTGTAACCTTGGTTACACTCGGTTCGGAAAATAAAACGGTTGTCGGATTTGGTATCAGCTTACGGCGGAGATTATTCTGCCTAGACGGACAGACAGTAATAATCAGAACGGTGGTATTTCGGTTCGGTTCGGAAATGTTGAAATTACATCAACACTTGATGCGGTGTTTGCCAAGCGCCTCAAACCCCAGAGCTGGGTGCCTTCATTAAATGCATTTCGGTTCGACCACGTGGTATCTTGTCGGATACTAATGTTAGTTACTTTATTCACGGTAGCCTAGATTTTATTCTCAACTCCCGGACTGTAATACATTTCTATAAATTATTTCAAAGTAAGGAATTTTGTTCCATTTCGTATCAATACGAAATATTGGGAACAAAATGAACGGTAAATTAACAATAACACTACAATAAATTTCACAAAAATAATTTTTACAAATACAGATTTTATTTTGCTACGACCTAGCTAAAATAAAATATACGGTAATTAAAACTTCTACCCATTTGGTAGAACAACATATTATTTTATCGCAGTACCATCACAAATGGTCTAGATTAAAATAATATAAACGGTAAACGGTACACAGTTTTCTCTCGAAATATCATCTATGTTCTTTTTCCCATTTGGAAATTCTTGCGAACATAGCTATTTGGATAAAATCGGAGAAGTTGACAGGTAACTTGGACTCTCTTACTATTGTAATAATTTAAATTCATTTAATTTCGGCAAAGTCGGAAAATAATAATTATATTCTGATACATTTAAACGGAATCGGTTTCAAATTATTGCTTTAAAACACACATTTTAGTGGATTATTCTTATCGGAGTTAATATAAAAAGGTCGACAAGAAACCAGCGGCGATGATAAAACGGTGTACTTACATGTGTTGGATATACGGAATAATACCCGACTGGGCTGTTTGACGGATCGGACAGAAGTGATTTCAAATGTGGTCTAATGAAACTAATTTGCGCAGCTGACTTACAAACGCTCTCAGTATCAAATCTTGTAATTAATGTTAATATTATGGACAGCCCTCTCACTGCCAGGTTTATCAAATTACCTGTTTAAAGTAGAAATCTGTTTCATAGTTTTAGCTAGCTAAACTTAGGAGAAATCTATAATAATAATTTACAATACATATGTTCGAATGTAAGCGGAGCAAATAACGAAGTATATTATTAATTTAAACTACATTTTTGGCAACGAAAAATTCACCTCGTTACATGGTTTGCTGCCCAGAATTTATTTTGTGTGGCTGTGTAATTAAAACCGTCTTTGCTAGGGATGTCCAGTTAGGGAACCAGACATGCATACCATGGATTCACGACCGTCTTTGGTTGAAGTTTTTATAATATGGATTAAGTAAATTGTTTTTTAATGCTTCATTTTTGTTAACTCCCTGGGGGAATTAAGCCATAGCTTTTCCACCACTAAATCATAGTATTCACAGACAGAAGACAACACAACAACCATTACTAGGCCACAGTTGAGACTCGATCTGAGGAGAGATTACTGCGAATAACTGTATTGACTCACTCAACCGTGGTCTAGCCCACTGCTGTCATCACGGTAACATATTACTTTCCAAGCTTAATACACAAGCATCGAGTCACTAAGACGGTTATTGTTTTTCATGTTAATCAAGGATTGTATCCGACAACGTTTGAAATTAATAATTTTGTTGTACGGCTTCTCTATCTGAATCTTATGGCTGAAATTATGTTACTCGGTCAGAGTGAAATTTGTATTTTCTTTATTAACATCTTGGTTGAATTTATATAATTTTAACTTTGCAAAATAATATTAAAGTTATTTGGCACGATGGAACGAAGATATGCCCTAAAGTTATCAAGAAGTTTCCTGAATGTTTCCGAATTCCGGTAGACTTCAGTCAAATTCGCATACATAAGATATATAAGATGGAAGCTTGTCGTCTTTGCCTGAGTTGTAAAATCTTCAACTGGAACGTAAACATGTCTTTATGTTTGTATGCATTGCATTATATGTAATTTGTCTGTGATGGATTATCCTCTTAATCATATTAAAGTATGTCTCCGAAGTTTAACATGTTTTTTGTATTATTAAGTTTTGCTGCATGTCTCTTGTTGTCTAGTTGATTCTGAAGTATGAAAATTGTTGGTAAAGTTTAAAACAACATGGTCGTGCTATTTAATTTTTCATCTAAAATATCTGATGTAGTGATAATATACATATACGTGTCGTTAGACACAGCTCTAAAATTTATATAATTAAACCTGTAAAAGTTACTTTTGAAATTTTATTTTTTCTTAGAATTTTCAACATCTTCGGATTTGTTTAGTAATACAAAAGCCAGATAAATATTTAAAAAATTTGTTTGTCCCCTACGGCCATGCAGATTAAACCAGTATCTACATCACCCCCTACGATTATGAAGATTCAGTTAAAAATGAGAACAAGGGCCTAAAATGAATTTATTTATCTACCCTGTCTTAAAAAAAATAATTCTAATGGATTACATTTTCATGAAATCTATCATTCTGTTTCTTGGAAATGCAAATTGATACGCCTTTGTGGATCACCTGGTTGAAGGCTTTGGACTGGCTGTATTCGAAAAGCTTTTCTGTGGTCTTTTTTCAGAATCCGAAAAACTTTGTTTTTGGAAACATGCACAGCTTGCGCACGCAGCTGTTGGACCGCTGTTCTGATACTTAATTTATTATTATTGTTAAATTTGGCCAAAATTATGTTTTTAAATCCCCCATTTCGCTGTTCTTCATTTCTTGGACCTCTTTTAAGTCTAACATTTCCAAATTCTAGGTGGGTTCGAATAAAAACATCTTTAGATGGTTTCCTTCTATGAGGAAATATTCTGCGAAATTCGCGTACCGCGGCATTCGCGTTTCCATTGCAATATCCATATATAAAATGAATATCCGCGTACTCCACATTACTAAACATGACCATTTTTTACTTTTCAATAGAACACTTTTTCCAAAAGGAAATAATAAAACTACAGAACTATGAACTACAGAAAACCAAAAAACAGCAATGTCATTATTGTCATTCTGGCATTGCATGCTAGATTATTTTTCATTTGTTACAAACATTACAATCACAGCACACTCCTGCATACCAGGAATGCTGGTAATAATGATTACTAATTAATAAAGTTCAGATAATATTTACTCAAAAACTGACAATTTTAGAGAAAAAACACAAGAGACTTTTTTTGTGTAGAAAACTTCAAATTTTTAATTTTTGCTCATAAATTAATTTAAAAGTGTCACACAATAAAGTTGGGGCTAAATTATACCTAGCCCCCCCCCCAAGTTTCACCCGCTCCTGAATGATTTTCGTAAATAGTTGCGATTTTTTCTTAACAAGCATAAAAGTTAAATTCCATTGTAAATTATGATTTGTTTATCTTTAGACGTTTCGAAAATATTCATAAAAAAACATTTTCAGGAGAATTACTTGAACACCCTTTATCTCGGAAACTAATCACTTCCCGACCCATGTTTATAGAAATTTTTTTTCTTATTTTGAAAAGTTGTATTACTTAGTGAAGTTTGGCCTATGCGATTCGGGACACCCTGTATATTTGTTGCACATTCTATAGGATACCTTTTGCAGTTTTTTTGTAACTAATATTAGTTCTAGACATTTTTAGTTTAATTACAAAATATTTAAAAAAAATATGTAAAAAAAAAATGTATTTAAAAAATGCATAAACTTTTTTATTTATTGATCGATTTTGTTCAAACAATAGGGTTCGTCCTCTAGCTGACACTAGATTAGATTTTAGATGGAGGAGCTGGCGATTGGCCTTGTCTACTGCGACCAGTATAGGTCTATTGTAGTACTTCTTTTTGTACCTTAGGGCTCCTTATCCAGACATGGTCCTTACAAGACTTCGAGTCTGTTGATAAGGAGCTCCTTGGTAAAGTTATCAGTCCTTTGTTTTTATTTTCTCGCCAAGCCGTCTCAGTCCAGTCAAGGCTATTACAGCTCATGACATAGACTGACGTACCTGAACGAGAACTCACCCATCCATGCGCTGGACCCGACCGACGTAGCTTAACTTCGCCGATCGAGCGCCGGCACCATTCCATTTAAATATATTTTATTAATTTAAATATTTATAATATATGGGCCTATTCTAGAGGTATACAGACTGTCTATTTTACGAGGGCCACACCAAATATCTCGCTTAATATCTATTGTAGAAGAATAAAGTTTTAGAAACAGTTATCCCATTTTTTGTGAGCTATATTTCAGTAAAAAGAAATTTGAAATCCATAGCCTACTTTATGAGATATATTACAAAAACCTGAAAAATAGGAAAACCACAAACGGTTATAGCTTCCTTATTTGAGGAGATACGAAAAAAGTTAAAGGAATGAAAGTTGACGGCAAAGACAATAAGAATAATAACGTGTAACAAAAAAATCGAAAAATGCAGTTGGCTTTGACATACGCTATTGTGCAAAAATGAAAAATACATATCTCAAAGTAGGCCATGACGCCATTAATTCCGTTATTTTTTTCTCATTCCAACGATATAAAACATGTCACAGAAATTTTAACCGATAGTGTCAATATTTAATATTTTACGAATACCACAATTCATATAATTGAATCGTAACAATCAGCTGTGCCATAATAGTAAAAATTCACTTTATAATAATTATAATTACGTAATTATTTATTACAATTTAATACAAACCAATAAATATCTCATAAATAAAAATACAAGTACAAAACGAACATCCAAAGAAAAAAACGAAAAACTATGTATAACAGTACTACCTACTACTATATTGAAAAGAAATTGTGTGTATTTATTTTTCTAACTACAAATGCTCAAATTGTGCACCATGCATTCTGACACATGAACGTACTCTACGAGACACGTCACGCATTACATTTTGGAGCATTTTAGGAGTAATTGCCTCACATGCGTTTCGAATTCTGGTTTTGATGTCCTCAATATTTTCAGGGGCAGTTTGAAATACCTTGTCTTTAATGTAACCCCAGACGAAAAAATCCAAGGGAGTAATATCTGGTGATCGAGCTGGCCATAGAATGGGTCCATAGGTGCCTATCCAGCTATCTGGCATAACTTGATTTAAATAATTTGTACATATTACAGCATTGTGAGGTGGAGCCCCATCTTGTTGAAAATATGAATAATTTAATCTTTCTGCCACTGTTAATTCATAAAGAAAATATTGAAATTCGTTTTGCAGGAAATTAAGGTATCTACGAGCGGTTAATTTGCCATCATAAAAATAAGGTCCAATTACTTTAGTCCCTAAAAGACCCAACCAAACATTCGTAGAAAATCTTTCTTGGAAAGCAGTCTCTCTGCACCAATGTGTATTTTCTCGTGTCCACTTATAATGCATATTTCTATTGAAAAATCCACTATTAGAAAAATTTGTTTTAGAAATGTGTCGATCGAATGGAATATACTCTTCATTTTATATGTGCGAAAAGTAGAATAATATATAGGGTCTTCCATTTAAAAGTTAGATGCTACATCCGGTGTAAGCGGAAGTAACACATGCATGAAAATATTTTCGTTAGATCCGTCGCATTTGCAAAAACTCAACAGATATCAAGAAATGTCTAATACCCGCTTTCCATGAATAACCCTGTATAAAAGGTTCAATAAATTAAGGAAGCAAATAGTTACAATTTAGTTTCCTTAATGATGGATTATTTCTTATTTAACAACAATAGGTTAATATTACTTTTTTAAATATTTAAGCAAGTGCAATAGGAAAATATGCACATATCCAACTTATATTTCCTATGCGATTCTGCACTCTTTATGATACACATGTGAGACTCCGTTGTACAAATACTATAAAAACATGAAGCAAAAAGTAAATGCTGCAGTATTCGACACTGTTTGAAAGTACATTACTGCATTGCTGATTCTGGCTTTATTTTTTGTATAGAACCACACATTTTTCACTAAAAATGAATTCGCTGTGCATCTAAAAGCTTAAAATAAATACAAGTAACGAACATTTCATATAGTCTAAAATCCTTGGTATGCTTTTGATTTTATTTTATTAGAGTTGTTTGTGAAGTAAAAATCCTTTGTTGCAAAATTAAAATTGATGCCGTAGGTCGTTTAGCATGAATATCGGTAGGTTTTTGCTATGTGCTTTTTATTTTATTTCCAGCTAGCTTTAATGAGCCTCTGTTTCACTGAAACAGCGAGACGAAGTCTACATGCAGAGTTTGTGGTGCATAATTTGAAATTGTTCTTGTAGAATCTAGTTTCCAAATAATGGCATATACTTTAAAGATTGTACATTGTCTATTTATACTCTATTTTTTGCACTATGCAGACAGAAACTTATTAATAAGTCGATATGTTTTAAACATAGACTAGTTGTCCACTTCTTCAAGGTAACTAAAAGCGCATATATCTATTTAATTTATTAGATACAAGCAAAAATTAGGGGGGTGATAATGGGGTCAATTGTTAGGTAAATCGAATATTTTTTATAACAAAAATATTACCACCATCTTATAAGAAATGTAGCCACTTTTGAAAAGGTTGTCGAAATTGTGTTGATGCCTACATGTTGTATGGTACAGGACATTCATTAAAACCGCTGTGTGCATTTTTATTGTCAGTAAATAATGTCAGAAGTAAATTATAAAGTCTTAAGCTTATATTACTGTGAAGTCAAAAACGTTGTTCACGATTTCAAAGATAGCTGAATAGGGCCCGCGTAAATGGAATTTTTTAAAGGGAATTTATTCTTGACAAAACATCATAATTACCTGTTTATAACTCTAAAACTACTAGTAGGCCGTCAGAAATAATGATTTAAGGTCTGTTTTCGAGTAGTTTTTTCTCCATCAGATTTTATTTGATAAAATGATAGATTTAGGTGTAAATGACAATAAAATCATAGTGTGTATGCACAGCTTTGGCTGGAAGACATATTTAAATGCACTTTTATGCAAAAAAGTGCATTTTTGCTATTTCTCGATTTTTTCGATAGTTTTTCAAATATAGTAATTTTAAAATAATTACTATTGACTAGAAACTTTTTATTTTATTATCTCATAAACTTTATTGTGCATATAGAGTCGTTTTTTACCCTCCAAATGCAATTTTTAGCCCTTGATTGCATCCAAAAGTTGCTCACCATCTGAAGTTTCACTGCTGTCTTCACGTACATCAGTGTTGTCAATGTACTCTGGTTCATCATCTTCTTCTACATCCCTAAAACAAGAAGGTTGTACTTCAACTTCTATTATTTCAGGTTCAGCTGATTTTAGAAGTGTGAAGTCATCACCTTAGTGCGCTATTTAAGCAATCATTCCCCTTACATTTTTTGCAATGTTTATTGCACTTTAATCCAAGCTTCTTGCAGCCACATCTGTTTGTGTAATTATTTTGGCACGAACATATGAAATTTTTCAGTAAGCTTTCAGGAATCATTGGCTAGTCAGAGAATACTGGTTCTAAAATATTTTCAACAACATTTCTTCGTCAATATTAATTATTTTTATTTTTTTTTATTTACTATATTTGAAAACTATCGAAACATCTGGAAAAATAGCAAAAAATGCTCTTTTTCCATCGCGGAGGAAAACAACATTTGACAGTATTTGAGTACGAGATTTCTAAACCTCAAAATAAACACTGTGTTCAGATTCGAACAGACTTTACATAAATTAGGTTATATTATGTTAGCTTTTCTTTGAAATTGTGTTGGAGGTTAATTCTAATATGATTTATATGATATTGTAAAATGCGTAAAAGTTGCACTAGGGGGTTGACGACTATTAATACCTACTTGAATAATAAAAATAATGAATATCTGTTTTTGTACGACACGGCCATGTACGCTCACAGTTACAATGCACAGGCATCTACGATGCTGCTGAAGGCGCACATGACTCGTGCGTCGGCGTATTAGGACAATTGAAATATTAAGGTCCACGAAAAGTTAGAAGCAATGCTCTTCACACGTAATTTTATTAAAAAAAAAAATATGTTACGCCAATTTTGATATAGGGCACCCAAATTCCAACTAGGGAAGAGAGTGTGAAGTACCTAGGTGTACACTGGGACAAACGACTAACACATTATAGAAAGATGCGGACAGTTTATTCTATGTCCAGGAACCTGTATCCACTCCTCGCTAGGAATGGCAAAGTTAACAAACATAATAAGAAAGTCATATACACCGTTGTACTAAGGCTAGCTATAACGTATGCGGCTCCGGCATGGTGCAGCATACCGAGCACGACAATGAATAAGTTAAAAGTCCCTGAACACAAGTTCATGCGCCTCATTACTAACACAACGCGATACATCCCCCTCGGGAATCTATACGTTTTATGTCACGACATTACTCATATAGCGAACTACGTTTTTGAATTTTCACAAAAGTTTTATGCTCTCAAACTAAACGATAGTCCGCTAACAAACAACATTACGCGAATAAGACAGCATAGTGCATCTTTTAAAATAAAACACAAATTATCATATCAGACGCTGCCCATCTTTCGGCAGCCATTATAGCTACAATTTTTTAACATTCTTGCATAATAAAATTGTATCATTGTATCTTTCCCTTCTTTTCTGTTTGTACATTTTTGTTTTAAATACATCTGTTTTTCAAAATTCTCTTCAGAAAATTCTAAATTAACTAAAACTTTCCTATTTCAAAAATGTATTCAAATCATAAATTATTTTAAATCAAAAACTCTGCGGTATCGCTGACTGTTAGCAATGTAAGTCTTGAACGAATTGCACAAAGCAGGTAAGACGTTTTAGCAGTCACCTGTATAGGTCTACCACCAACGACTGGACTTTTCTTTTTAACTATATTTCTATACATTTTTTACAAATTATTTTAAATATTCCCTTTTATACGTTCAGCTTTGCCATCGTCTTTTGTAAATCTTTTATTTTAGAGATAGGATTTAGTTTAATTATTAATTATTTTAAGTTTTACATCCACTCATTCATCCACCCTTCAATTGCCACGGCGCTTTGCGCCGTGCATGTCTGTCTGGCTCTGAGTAGCTCTATATAATACAATGTTATTACTAAATAGAATACAAGCATTTTGAATTGAATTGAATTGGTTTTTGTGCTTAATCTCAGTGACACCACGTAAAAGTGAATGGGGCCATATTCAAGCAAACTGCTAATCAAATAAATATTCACAATCGGTCACGCCGGACTACAACTTCTCTCTATAGTGTTATTTCTTTCTGTGCTTAAAAGCTCACAAAAGTATAGCCCGTTTTTTCTATTATTAAAGTTTTACAGTCGCCTGAACGACATCAACGGTGCAGAGCTCTGTCGCTGAAAAATACTGCGCGAATGCACATGTTCCTTGCTCGTCTCATTTCTGAAATAATAATAATACGGCCTTGTGAAACAAGCTCTGTAATGTGCACTGGATGCAAAACTATAGCATTTTCCCACCGCTCCGTAATTAAATTTATACATTGCTGCATGTAATTTGATTAAATGAACACCAACGGAGCATGTGAAAACAAGACATTGACAAAAGCTATAGAATAAATTATGGTAATTGTTCTGTTAACAATATTACTGCAGCTATTCATATACGAAATTGTATACATATAATGAAGAAAGTCATTGTCGTTATTTCTTGTAGCGTTTATATTCTGTATAGTTCAAATGCATTTGTTTGCAGAATTTAAACATATATTTTATTCCTAGGGGTGGGGTTGGAATCTTTAGTGTGAGTTAGTTTTAGCCACATCGAGATTATCTTGTTAATGAACCCAGTAAAACGCTCCAATCCAAAATTTAAGTATATGTAAGAAAAGTTAATTTTAGCTGAAAATTTCATTAAAAAATTGTCCTGCTGCTTACCCAGATAGCCGATTCTTTTTGACTATTCAATGCTGCCTTTATTAAACTGGTAGTTTCCAAAAATCCACTTCGAAAAGTAGACCCCGAACTGTCATAACACCTGAAATTGAGGAAGCGTTGCTGCATAAAATCTACGAACATCCGGAGGCTCGCCGCCAGAGCTCTGGATATTTGTCATCAAATTGTTTGTCAATTTTGGTTGCTTTTTTGTTGTATTCGTACCATATTCTAAGAGTACAGCCATTACTTCCCAGGGATTTTCCACAGCGTGTGAACTTCTGTCAGTGATACTTTCAGAATATTATACTAAATCCGCAATTTGAATCGCAAATTATGTCCACAGACGAATCAAATTTTTCTAGGTATGCAGTTCCAAATTTCCATAATAATCATGTGTGGGCGGACGACAACCCCATGCCATTATCGAAACCCATTTTCAAGAATAATTTACGATTAATGTATGGGTGGGAATTATTGGTAATAATCTTACAGGACTTTTTTTCTGCCAAGACGCCTTAATGTACAATAGATCCTGCATTTTCTTCGAGAAGAACCGCTCCTGTTCATTTCATTATAATTTTTAGCGACTACTTACATGTGATTTATCTTAATCGTTGGGTATACAGAATACGAAAATAGTCCCGGAAACTTTACGTGGCACACTCTGTACATGTAGAAGAAGTTAATAAAAGAACATATTGTTATTTATTTGAACAATGTTCCAATTATTTAAAGGGACGTAAAAGAGAATACATGGTAGATAATGATAGCTTTCGTACTTCAGTGTAATAAAAATTTCGTCCAAAGTTATACAATCAAGTCATCAATACTTATTAAATAAAATATTGCAAATAAAAACTTACTTGGCATATCGGACAAAATCTCTATTTAATAACTCAACAACTCATATATTTCCACGTGTGTCATTTTATGACAGCCGCGTCTCAAAAATTAACATATTTCTGTTTCCTTTGATGAACGATAATTATGTTCTTGTAAATATTTCACGGAAAAGAGAACTAATAAAATATAAAATGCCACAAATAAACAAGTAGTGGCATAATGAGAATATTATATGACCACAATGTCAACATTGCAGTTATATTTTTCACGTGATATATAGAAACGTAGAATTTTCGTTTTGTTTGCAGAGAACTTTATGAAAATAAATGATGATATCAATCATTGGATTATATTTTGAAGTGTCCTAATCCATTATGGCAATAAAGTTTTAAATTGATGAATTTTTGTTTTGCTGGCATAATGTATAGGTGAATATCAATCAATTACATTTCAGTTTTATTTGCTGCGTCAAATACAGACTCAATTAAAATAACAATAGAGAAATATAATTCAATTTCATTTTTTTATATATATATTACTGGTGCATCTGCAACAATGCTGATATAGACAACTAAATAATTAGTTTTCCGATAAACCGTCACTGTTTCAATAAAAGTTAACGCCTCTAAGTTTAGTTAAAAAATCGGTAAAGGTATTTACACAGAACTTCCCTCGTTCATGGCAGTCTCTCTAAAAAAATAATAATTACGAAATATGGCAGGCTTGCGCAAATACCTTTACAAATGTCCACCATGACTGAATTATTTCTTGGGATGACCACCCTGTACATTTTTCAATAAAAGTATAATAGTTGCATATGCCAGATGTTATTGCCATCTGTCACATTTTCAATCCAACATTCACGTAATGGAGTAGAAGTATAGTGGTGGTTAAAAAAATTCATTTTTTTAAAATTTTTCAAAAGATGGTAAAATAATTTTCAAATTTTTTTCTTCTGAAATAGGTTTAAAATGTCAAAGGTAGAAATTTTAAATTAGAGCAAAAAGGAAAGTTTCCTTCTGTTCTATAGTAGTGCTAAAAAAAGTTTAAAAATTAAAAATGATGTATTTTTAAAATAGGTTTAGAATGCTACGAAACGTGAAAATTTTAAATTTGAGCAAATAAAAAAAAATTCGATCTATTTTAGTGGTAAAAACTTTTTGTAAAATGTTGGTGAAAAAAATTTTCAAAATTTTTTTTCTGAAATACCTAGGTTTAGAATGTCATTTAAATTTGAGCATTCTGGTGTTAATTTTTTTTCCAAACTGGTAACAAAATGTTGCAAATTTTTTTTTTTCGAAATTGGTTTGGAATATCATGAAACGTGGAAATTTTAAATTTGAGCAAAAAAAATTTTTTCGTCTGTTCTATAGTAGTGATACATAAATGGATTAAAAATGTTTTCAAATTTTTTAAAAAATTCTTCAAAAACATTTTTAAATTTGTTTGAATAGTTTTAGAATGTCATGGAAACGTGGATAGTTAAAATCTGAACAAAGAAAGAAAAATTCTATCTTGGTGATAAAATTTCAAAAAACTTTTTTTTTTAATCAGGCTTAGAATGCCATGAAACGGTAAAATTTTAAATTTGAAGAAAGAAAAAAAAAATTCATTTTAGTAAAAATTTTTTCAAAAATATTGGTGAAAAAAATTTTTTTTCCTGAAATAGGTTAAGCGTGGCATGAAACGTAGAAATTTTAAATTTGAGCAAAAACAAATTTTTTTCATCTTGGTAAAAATATTTTCAAAAATGTTTGAAAAAAATTTTCAAAAATTTTTTTTTTCTGAAATAGGTTTAGCGCGTCATGAAACGTGGAAATTTTAAATTTGAGCAAAAAAAAATTTTTTTCATCTTGGTAAATTTTTTTTCAAAAATGTTTGAAAAAAATTTTCAAAAATTTTTTTTTCCTGAAACAGGTTTAGCGCGTCATGAAACGTGGAAATTTTAAATTTGAGCAAAAATAAATTTTTTTCACTATTTATTCCGTTTAGACGGTCCACCCTGTATATTTTTCAGTGAAAATTCTACCAGTTTTTCGCTGACAGTAGGGTTAACTACCTACCAAATTTGACTGCTCTCCGTCAAGTAGTTTTTTAGTAAATACACCAACAGACAGACAGACAGACAGACAGACAGACAGACAGACAGACAGACTGACGGAATTCAAAAACCTATATTTTCGGAATCTACGTGTTCTGAAACGTCAGAATCCGAAAAAATCTCGGAGGGTGATTTTTTCTCGAATACAATACTTCTATTCGGTATGCGAGGGAAGTAAAAATTGTTAGTAAAATCAAAAGTGCACACACCGCAACTTGTTTTATTCGATTACTGCTATGTATATAACATTAGATTATTAATCAAATTTTTCTAGGTACGATTTTCTCGAACACTGCTAATCAGAGATAAAAAGTTTCAAATAAACTTTATAAACTTAATTATAAACTTTATTTCTATATAATGATAACAAAGTTTCTCCCTTGCTACACTTACGCCTACGAATTTTCACATTTTATGGACAAGACCTTGGAAAAATATTTCAATGCTCTATTAAAGTAAGAATTTGAAACCAATTCATTGCTCCTGTTTTACTTCCCTCGCATACCGAAGGAAAGTACTGTATTCGAGAAAAAATCACCCTCCGAGACTTTTTCGGATTCTGACGTTTCAGATCACGTAGATTACGAAAATATGGGTTTTTCAATTCTGTCAGTCTGTCTTTCTGTCTGTCTGTAGGTCTGTCTGTCTGTCTGTCTGTCAGTCTGTCTGTCTGTCTGTCTGTCTGTCTGTCTGTCTGTCTCTTGGTGTATTAACTAAAAAACTACTTGACGGAGACCTGTCAAATTTGGTAGGTAGTTGACCCTACTGACAGCGAAGAAATGGTAAAATTTTCACTGGAAAATATACACGGTGGACCGTCTAAAGGGAATAAATAGTGAAAAAAAAATTTTCGCTCAAATTTAAAATTTCCACGTTTCATGACACGCTAATCCTATTTCAGAAAAAAAAATTTGAAAATTGTTTTCCCAACATTTATGAAACATTTTTTAAACATTTTTGAAAAATTTTTTACTACTAAACAGATGAATTTTTTTTTTCTTTCTTCAAATTTAAAATTTCCACGTTTCATGGCATTCTAAGCCTGATTCAAAAAAAAATATTTTTACCACTAAAATAGATTGAATTTTTTTTTATTTCTTCAAATTAAAAATTTCCAGGTTTCATAGCGTTCTAAATCTATTTAAAAGAAAAATTAGAATTTTTTTTTACTATTTTTAAAATATTTTACCACTAAGATAGATTTTTTTTTCTTTATTCAGATTTCAACTATCCACGTTTCCATGGCATTCTAAAACTATTCAAACAAATTTAAAAATGTATTTGAAAAATTTGGAAAAAAATTGAAAACATTTTTAGTCTATTTATCACTACTGTAGAATAGACGAAAAATTGTTTTTTGCTCAAATTTAAAATTTCCACGTTTCATGACATTCCAAACCAATTTCGGAAAAAAAAAATTTGCAACATTTTGTTACCAGTTTGGAAAAAAAATTAACACTGGAATAGATGGAAACTTTTTTTTTGCTCAAATTTAAAAGTTTCACGTTCATCACCTATTTCAGAAAAAAAAAATCGGTAAAGGTATTTACACAGAACTTCCCTCGTTCATGGCAGTCTCTCTAAAAAAATAATAATTACGAAATGACATTGAGAATAATAATCGGAGTAGAGTTATTGCTATTATTACAAAGAAAACTTGATAAGTTTTGGTCAAAAAAATATACAGATTGCTCATCCAACAGCAAAAGTTCAATACTAAATAGCAGGTGCCACATATGGCAGGCTTGCGCAAATACCTTTACAAATGTCCACCATGACTGAATTATTTCTTGGGATGACCACCCTGTACATTTTTCAATAAAAGTATAATAGGTGCATATGCCAGATGTTATTGCCATCTGTCACATTTTCAATCCAACATTCACGTAATGGAGTGGAAGTATAGTGGTGGTTAAAAAATTTCATTTTTTTTTTATTTTTCAAAAGATGGTAAAATAATTTTCAAATTTTTTTCTTCTGAAATAGGTTTAAAATGTCAAAGGTAGAAATTTTAAATTAGAGCAAAAAGGAAAGTTTCCTTCTGTTCTATAGTAGTGCTAAAAAAAAGTTTAAAAATTAAAAATGATGTATTTTTAAAATAGGTTTAGAATGCTATGAAACGTGAAAATTTTAAATTTGAGCAAATAAAAAAAAATCGATCTATTTTAGTGGTAAAAACTTTTTGAAAAATGTTGGTGAAAAAAATTTTCAAAATTTTATTTCTGAAATACCTAGGTTTAGAATGTCATTTAAATTTGAGCATTCTGGTGTTAAATTTTTTTCCAAACTGGTAACAAAATGTTGCAAATTTTTTTTTCCGAAATTGGTTTGGAATATCATGAAACGTGGAAATTTTAAATTTGAGCAAAAAAAATTTTTTCGTCTGTTCTATAGTAGTGATACATAAATGGATTAAAAATGTTTTCAAATTTTTAAAAAAATTCTTCAAAAACATTTTTAAATTTGTTTGAATAGTTTTAGAATGTCATGGAAACGTGGATAGTTAAAATCTGAACAAAGAAAGAAAAATTCTATCTTAGCGATAAAATTTCAAAAAACTTTTTTTTTAATCAGGCTTAGAATGCCATGAAACGTGAAAATTTTAAATTTGAAGAAAGAAAAAAAAATCATTTTAGTAGTAAAAATTTTTTCAAAAATATTGGTGAAAAAAATTTTCAAAATTTTTTTTCCTGAAATAGGTTGAGCGTGTCATGAAACGTAGAAATTTTAAATTTGAGCAAAAACAAATTTTTTTCATCTTGGTAAAAATTTTTTCAAAAATGTTTGAAAAAAATTTAAATTTTTTTTTTTTTCTGAAATAGGTTTAGCGCGTCATGAAACGTGGAAATTTTAAATTTGAGCAAAAAAAAAATTTTTTTTAACTTGGTAAAAATTTTTTCAAAAATGTTTGAAAAAAAATTTTCAAAATTTTTTTTTTCGTGAAATAGGTTTAGCGCGTCATGAAACGTGGAAATTTTAAATTTGAGCAAAAAAAGATTTTTTTCATCTTGGTAAAAATTTTTTCAAAAATGTTTGAAAAAAAATTTCAAAAAATTTTTTTTCCTGAAACAGATTTAGCGCGTCATGAAACGTGGAAATTTTAAATTTGAGCAAAAAAAAATTTTTTTCACTATTTATTCCGTTTAGACGGTCCACCCTGTATATTTTTCAGTGAAAATTCTACCAGTTCTTTGCTGACAGTAGGGTTAACTACCCACCAAATTTGACTGCTCTCCGTCAAGTAGTTTTTTAGTAAATACACCAACAGACAGACAGACAGACAGACAGACAGACAGACAGACAGACAGACAGACAGACAGACAGACAGACAGACAGACAGACAGACTGACGGAATTGAAAAACCTATATTTTCGGAATCTACGTGTTCTGAAACGTCAGAATCCGAAAAAATCTCGGAGGGTGATTTTTTCTCGAATACAATACTTCCCTTCGGTATGCGAGGGAAGTAAAAATTGAACATTTTTGCACCAACATTTTTCAAAAATTTTTTACCACTAAAATAGATCGATTTTTTTATTTGCTCAAATTTAAAATTTTCACGTTTCATAGCATTCTAACCGTATTTAAAAAAAATATATAATTTTAAAATTTTAAATTTTTTTTGCCACTACTATAGAATAGAAGGAAACTTTCTTTTTTACTCAAATTTAAAATTTCTACGTTTGACATTTTAAACCTATTTCAGAAGAAAAAAAATTGAAACTTTTTTTACCAACATTTTTGAAAAATTAAAAAAAAAAAGTGAAATTTTTTAACCACCACTGTACTTCCACTCCATTACGTGAATGTTGGATTGAAAATGTGATAGATGGCAATAATATCTGGCATATGCACCTATTATACTTTTATTGAAAAATGTACAGGGTGGTCATCCCAAAAAATAATTCAGTCATGGTGGACATTTGTAAAGGTACTTGCGCAAGCCTGCCATATGTGGCACCTGCTATTTAGTATTGAACTTTTGCTGTTGGATGAGCACTCTGTATATTTCTTTGACCAAAACTTATCAAGTTTTCTTTGTAATAATAGCAATAACTATATTCCGATTATTATTCTCAATGTCATTTCGTAATTAATAATTTTTTAGAGTGACTGCCATGCACAAATAACGAGGGAAGCTCTGTGTAAATACCTTTAACGATTTTGAGAAAGAGTACACCAAGAAAAATTAATTCATTTATTTATTTTAGATTTCATTATTTGATAATAATAATAAAGTTATTATTATCCAACAAATGCCGATAACAAAAAAAATGATTCAAGAAAATTTGGAATGGTTTTAAATTATTCTACGGATCATTATGAAATTCAATAGGCTTCTGCCGGCACTTTCAGTTTATTCCGTGTTGATGAGAGCTAACAGGATCTAAACTGATCTGCAGATGACAGAACGTGCCTACCGAAGTAAGGATCTTAAAGTAGCTATAAATTCTTTACTCGCATTTGTTGCAGATTTTCTAGTAGTAATAATTATTATTTAGAACACATTGTAGTAATACAGAAAAAAATTATGTTTTGAATATAGTTTTAATTCAAATGCATATTAATAATAAATAATAATTGTTACTAACCATGTTGATACAATACAGTACGTGTGGCAAGTCAATAGAAATAATTTGTATATAACATTACTTATAAATGTAAACAAACTGCAAAAAAAACATTGAACTGCTATCACAAATATGAGTCACATAGAACATTTTCTACACAATCAGTATCAAAATATAAATATAGAATGAATTTTTCAATGATGTAAAAACTCCTTTATACTATAATATTCTCCTTCGAGTAACATCTGCTTTACTGCTTTTTTATATTTAACATAATTTTCAATATTGTTTATTTCAACAGGTAAACTATTGTAAAAAATCGGAAAAGGTATTTACACATAACTTCCCTTTTTATTCATACAAGACGGCCACTCTAAAAAATTATTAATTAAGAGATGACATGAGAATTATAATCGCCATGTAGTTAGCCCTATTATTACAGAGAAAACCTGATCACTTTTTTCCATCATCTACTGTATAGCGGTGGGGGAAATTTTTTTCAATTTTTTGTTTAATTTTCAAAAAAAATTTTTTGTTGAAATAAGTTTAGATTATTCGCGAAAATCAAACAAATGAATCCAAGAGGGATTTACCTTCGATACAAAGGAATTCACCTATAAGGAAAAATTTGTATAGTAACAGCGGAAAGTCGTAATATCTAAATCGCTCTCACGTATTGGTGAATTTGTGTGTATCGACGGTAAATCCCTCTTGGGTTCATTTGTTTGATTTTCGCGAATGATGAAACGTGGAAATTTTAAAATTAAAAAAAAAAATTCATCATCTATTCTATTGTAGTGGTAATAAAAATGTTTAAAAATATATTTTTTTTAATTTTCAAAACAATTTCTTTTGACCAGTTCTCAACGTTGCCCATTTTTACTAAAATTTGTAATTTTAATTGTCGATATGCGTATATATACATTTTACAGTACACAATAAAGGTATAATTCCAGTTCGAAGTATATAGATCTAAATACTTTCTGGTCTGCTATTATTCATCTGAAATTACATCTATCTTTTCCACATAGTTGTGTGTTGTGAAGAAATTCTAGGTCACTATGCGTAGTTTTTCACATTTCCAGTGTTTCCACCCTTTTCCGCATGCGAAATATTTTATCTTTTTTTAAATAGCAAAATATTCATCTACGTGACGTCTATAAATTCTTTCCAGAATACCCCAGACATAGACAAATGTGTAATGCAATAGATAAGGTGTTTATATACACTGTAGTTTATTTCTAGCCCGTAAGAGTTGAGCATGAATAATGCACCCCTTCTGTCGGGTGCACGGCATTGAAAAACATCCAGTGCTGTCATGTGATATTCATCTGGTCAGCCCATCACACGCCTTGTCGTGAATTACTTGAATATTTAGTATATTATAGCAACATATTGCCATAATGTCGTCAACACATCATCCCTGCATCTGACAGTAAAATCCGACAGTGTGTAATCCGGCCAGGGCCGGTCGTAATGTACGCCTCGAAGCATTCCTTACAATGTTAAAACTTCACCCTTGTGATTTTAAAGGATACATAGTGCTACAAAACTCTGTGCATTCGTTGCTTGCTTTTTATTTTTAACACTGTTGTAAATTAATCGTAAATTATTTCTGTTACAAGGTTTATGTTTATTTTATATGCAAGTTTGTGTTTAATAATTTTACGGCTCTAGTTGAAACCTAATTTTATGCATTTATATTGTAATATAAATAGTATATTGCAAGACTAGTGTGAAGAAGATATTCCAATGCAATGAGAGAGTTATATTGTTACTTACATCAGTTTCGTGATTTTTGCTCTTTAGTACCAAAAAATATTTAATTCCTGTAAGCAGCAACATTAATATTGAAAGCTTTGCAACCACAACTTCTCAGCTGGGTGCTGAGAAAGCTATGAAAGAGTAGCAACCGGTTAACTCAGGGCTGGTCGAGGGTCACTCGGTGGCGAGAAGAGTTATATATTTTTTTGAACAATTATTTCCTTGTCATATTAACCAAACAAAACTCTAATAAACTATAAAAAATTTGGACGCCAGCGTATTCCGTAAATAATACTCTTGCAAACTTTATCAGGGGGAGAAAACAATCAAAATCAAATATAAAATAAATAATATATTAACATAAGTATGAGACTGAAAATTTTACAACACTTTACAATTATAAAAAATATTTATAGTGAAAATTTGATTTAATTAGTTGAATAAAAATTTAGTTTAAAAAAAAAATTAAATTTGAAGATTAACAAAAAAATTACAATAAGAAACGATCAACTGGTTTACAATTTTTCTTCTGACCAAAAGTTGAATTTTGCACATAAATCTGGGATACTTAGCTTAGCGGAGACGTGGAATCCTGAAGATGGCCACGGGTACCCGGGAAGGAGGACGTAATATTCAGGTCCTGACAACGCTGATTTCCAGGAGACGCTGCGTCGGAACAATATCCAATACTTTGAGGATAACTCCAAATATTTAATCGCCTTGTGCCTTGCTTTGGTCCAGGATTTTACATGAAAAAGGGGTAATCTAAAGAACTAGTTGATAACAGGAAAAAATTTAAAATGATGAGAAAAAAGAAATACAAGAAAACTACAAAAAACTATAATGACGAAGGTCACTGCAAAACCAAACAATTAGAAATTTAACAAAAAACCTGAGTATTGATAAAATTTTACTTCTGAAAATATATGAATAAGCTACTGATTAATATAATAAATGAAATGAATAAATGAGAAAACTACTCTATTCTAGCCGTTCACAAATTGGCTCACACTGGTTATGACCAAAAATTTGAGTAAAGCTAACAACGTTTAGTTAGGATTGGAGAGAAAATATTTGAATTACTATCTGAAAGAAGACTAATGCTGTAACAAATATACAAACAAAATTATGGGTTTATCTCCCAAAAAAATTAACTAATAAAAAATGATCTCTTAACCTCTTGTACTAACACGAGGTTAACTAAATGCGACAAAATGACTTTAGGTTTCGACTTTTAATGAGATAAGATTGTCTACACACGATTAAGAAACAAAGATTCTAATTAATCCTTTGAATAATTTCCGAGTTTAATTCTCGTCCACAATAATCAAAATAATGAGAAACACCATGGTATTGTGTCTCAAGCGACCACAAAATACAAAATTGCCGCGATAATTAATGAGTTAACATGTATCCAATGGACGCGGAAATCATACAAACATGTGCGTTAATAAAATTTAATTATTACACGGAATATCCTTTAATTTCCAAAAATAACTATACAGCAATGTTAACTCAATAATATGACTTCATTTAATAATCAAATATATTCAAAATATCAAAGGATTAAAGAAATAAACATGAAAATCCGTTAAAGAACAAGTAAACGATCTTAACTCACCCAGGTCCAAGGCGAAAGTAAAGGTAGCATGGATATATCAAATGATGCTTCTACCGCGTATGTGCACTTGTTGACTTCCCGTCGGCATTTCCGCGGGTAATTCAAATTTATTTAGCACGGGTGCTTCAACGAAAAAATTATTTTTTCGTAACAGCTTCTGAACTATAATAACAACAATTATGCTCAAGACAATATATGGGAAATGAATAAGAAAACAAGCAAAAACATTTCAGATATTTAGAATGCTGCCTGAAAGATCCAGAAAAAGAGAAAGGAGACCAATAGTGAAAACATGTGCAAACTGGACTATGAGGTTGAAACCAAATACTTATGATTAAATAAAGATGTCAAGCTCAGATTGATTTATCATATAAACATGTCAGAAAATTGTATTTGTTAAGCCTCTAATGCATGATTTTTTTTGTGAACTCATAAATTCAGGGGGGGTGATTTTGGGAAGGAAACACGAATCTGATGTCAAAAATTAATTTTGTCGTCTCTGTCACCTGCTGCAGGTGAGAAAAGGAAGCCCGCCTGTAGGCGGACCTGTGCAGTACATACATAGGCTCAATATAAAATGTGCATTTCATTTATTCAATACAAAAGCTAAGATAAATTGCAAAAAAGTAGAATGAAAGTAAATACAAAAACAGATTGAAATAACATAAAACATCCACAAATATGTCTTCTCTTGTTAGGCATGTTGTGCAAGTAATGGAAGCTTGTTTGTTGGGGAATTACATAGGCTGAGGTTGCATTTGGTGCTAAATGCTTCTGTTTCGGAGGTACATTTTGGGTACTTGCACTGCTTCTTGCCTGATTGATCCCGAAAGATGTACCAATGGCCTATTTGATAGAAAGCAGTAATACGGAGTTATCAATTCCTTCAAACTTGCTGGCAATTCTTTTTCTCCACGAGAAACTAATTTATTAACGTGTAATTGAAGATTTTTCTTCCTCCAATAAGTGATTGACTTGAATTCTTCGGCATCGTTCTTCATATTCATGACGTCACCGTTGAGCTTTCCTCTGGTGGGAACATTTGGACCACCGTACTCTTCTGCTAGTTCTGGCGACCGGAGACGCTTTCGATGCTTGGAAGTTCGAGTGGCCAGTGGCATAACACTTCACTTCATCAGTTTGAGCAGATGTAGAAGGCACAACAGTTTGAGCAGGCAGTGGCTCGGAAACTTGAGTCCCTAACAAAGCAGCTGATTCATCCTTTGACGATGAATTATCTGATGAAGCATACAGTAACTCAAAGTGCTGAGATTGACACTCGCCATCATTGCTTCTGCGACAACTTCAGGCGATGTTGCGCTTCTCATTCCTTCCAGATACACGTCGATGACCAATTCATCTTCGGCACTTACATCATTAGGGTGAACTCTGTCACTATCATTATCAAAATCACCTTCCTCCTCATCACTGGTGCCTTCGTCATCAATAGGAATCGATTCCATTACTTCCCTGATTTCCTCATCTGACATTTTCGACGATTTCAAATATTTTCGCTAATATGCCATGACTAAAAAATGAAAGTAAATTATTGTTCTCTTATTATTATTATTAGTATTATTATTATTATTATAATTACTATAAAACAAAAAATTTCAAATGTTTCCCTTGAAATTGCATTGAAAAACCAAAAGAAATGAAACTGTCAACTAGCTAAATTGCAGTAACAGATTTTACACTACACTGCACAGGTCCGCCTACAGGCAGGTAGTATATTCGCTGAGAAAAATTTCACTTCAACAAACATGAATAACATAAAACATAGGATAAAAGCTACTCACCGATAATTTTTCCAGCTCGCTACGACTTTCACAAATATTTATTTTTATTTTTTGAAAAACTATTTTGCCGCCGTTCGCAACGAAATTCTGATTTCAACTGACTGTTGCTGCTAAACTATTCATACGACAGTAGCGAGACTTTGATCACTGTATGAAGTGAAATTCTCGATGATATGCAGTAATTACCGCTCAGGTAAAGTCCGCCTTTAAACAGTTCCATGCACTAAAGGGTTAATTAATGTGTATGCCAACTGTCATAGTTCTATATTTGTGCGCGGTTTTGTAGGATTTTTTTTTTCCAGGAATGCTCAGTGAGAACTTTAGCAAATACTTTTTACTCTGGTGTGTTGAAACTCAACCGACTTGCATTAAACTCACAATTCTAATGCCCATTTAACTTTTATGAAGCCAAAAGAAGATATTTTTTAGCTCAAATAATGGGTACAAATACTTATTTCTTTGTGTAAAAGTTGCTGAGATAAAATGGAGATATGGATGTCATAAAATTATGTAGGAGCCCCGTCTTGTTGGAAGTAAACCTCGTCAATATTGGTATTGGGAATTTGATTAATCTGTGAAACTGTTATATTTTGGAGAAATTCTAGATATCTTGGTCCAGTTAGTGTTTCGTTAAAAATTATTGGACCTATGATATGGTCGCCTAGTATGCCGAACCAAACATTGAAGCCAAACCGCTCCTGAAACCGCCCCTGTCTCATAATGTGAGATTATCAATTGCCCAATATCGAATGTTGTTTCGATTAAATAACCCAAGGTTTGTAAATCAATTTTTAAAAATACTTCTATTATTACAAAGGATATCGTTAAAAAATGATTATGGCGAAAAAATTATGGTTAATGAATCATTATTTCTGATTAATAAAAGAAATAGCACAGTTCCATTAAAAAAATTCCATAGGACTCCTACGGAAATGAAAATGAAATTCCGTTTTTTTTGAAAAAAAGCTAAAAATACTGGTACCTATCGGTAATTCAAACGATTGTTTTCTTCTTTACAGACAAGTCTACAACCTTACTAATAATTATCATAGCTACTTAGTAATTTTCTTATATCGCATTCATCTGACGCGGCCATTTTGAAACAATTCAAAAATTGTTCGTATCTCACTTATTTTTTGGAATTTTTTACATCTGAAAAAACTGTTGCACTTATGCTTAATGAGAAACCATAAAAAAAATATAGTCATTCTATTTAAGAAAAAAAAGTTGATGTCACTTCCGGTTCAACCGGAAGTGATATTTTCATTCCTGTTAGTCTAAAAGTAGTCAATTATTGTCTAATTTATTTTTACCAAAAACCAAATTTTTAAATACAAAAACAACTAATATGTTGGGGGCGTACATTGACTCGTGGCCACCCGGTATACTAATTCTCTAAAGTAAATTTCAAACGTAATCATATTATACAAAAATGGATACAAGAAATTTAACATTTTCAGCAAAACAATAATATGCACCACATCGTGTTTAATAATATAGAATTTAACATAATTTCAGCATTACATTCGTCTACCGTATCTAACAGAACTTCTCTCTTACTGTATTTTGTCTATATGTGAGCATAACCATGGACGAAGCCAAAACATTTATAGAGAATGCACCGCCATTTTACGATCAGGGCATCTGTGCATGAAAATAACGACTGTAGTCATGTAGATATAAAGGTTAGAGTCAAATGCATTTATTTCGGAGGACTATTATCGACAAAATATTGCAACGGAATAAAGCCAAAGCTACCAACACTGCAAGATGAATTACACGACTAGATGTAAACATTATACGCTCCGTCGGTTTATTGAATTTTTCATACAACTGTTGAACAACACTTCTCAGTTTTCTAATGTAGATTTTTTGATAAAATTACTATATTTTTAACTTTCTTTAAAATTATGTTTTTGTGTGTATTTAATCATTTACACTGGAATGGAATAAGCGATCTTTTCTACACCAATAGGATGTACTGGAGTTTAGCCATAGCTGTTCAACCATTCAATCAGAACATGCACACATAGTCATCAATAGGACAACCATTCCCTCGCCATTGCTTGAATTTTTTAGTCCATTGTTGTCAATTTTTTAACATACTAAAAGTCTAGAAAAATCTGAATGTGCGAAATGCGTTTTTTTTAAAATCATAGAAAATCGTGTATTGTATTAAATTACATAAAATTTCATGCTAAAAAAGAATTGTATTGGTTTTAAAAAATAAAAATAAACAACATACTTAAAGTCTATAGTAAATATCGACTAGCTTTTTCAAAAGGATATACTCCTAACTGGTTCAATGAAATATTTAAAATCATGAAAGTTCATAAAGGTAATCATAGAACTTATCTCTTGGAAGACGAAGCGGGAGAGGAAATTTTAGGAGGTTTCTATGAGCATGAAATGCAGAAAGTGAAGTATCCGGGTGTATATCTCGTGGAAAAAGTTTTAAGAAAAAAGAAGAAGAAGCTCTATGTTAAATGGTTAGGATTAAGCAATAAACATAATTCATGGATTTCAAATAATAGTGCTGTATGAATATAATTTATATTTTATCACTTTTATGTATCATTATAATCTGTAATATCTTCTTTTCGTCTAATAAAACCAATATTCAAGCATAAGAATGTTTTATTTCTATTTATCTGTATCACATACATAAATACAGTATGTGGTTACATATCATTTAAATTACAAAATCTATCATTATACACTTTATATCTATAATTACTATCTAAAATAGGGTTTATGATTTTTGAAATGTCTTATATTCTTCTGTTAAAGCGAAGTCCATCTAGGGCTACAATTTCCCAACATCTCCTTCTCGATAATTTATATGCAGGATTCCACACCACCACGAGCTGAGTCTTATTGTCTCTTAAATTAAATGTCACTTTCTTCATCTTTACAAGCTCCAATATATTCAGCTTCCAATACTTCCGGATAAATGTAAATTAACTCCATTTAGTACAGGCAATGAAGGCAAAATATTGTAAAAACCTCGCAAAAATTAATAAAAGAATCATCTCTGGGATTTAAGTAGTTAATAACCTGTAGAATGGAGTGATGCATTCTTTGCACTTCCAAGTTGTAATTTTAAAATATTCGGAAAAACTTTTTGATTTTCGGCTTTTTTGCTCTAACGGCTAAAATAATGAAAATACAGAAAAAAGTTTTCAACAAAATTTGACGCTCATCTCTTTCTCTACAAAGTAGGTCTTTACAAATTTTTGTCTTGCTTAAGCCGTTTAGGAGATAAATCCAGTTTTCCACTTATTGTTCTGAGCCGCTCCGAAATGCGCGGAAAATGAGAATTCTCTGGGAGTTTCGTACGACCGGACATATCGATCGATAATTATTACTATTCAGAGCCGCTAAAAAAATGAAAACAACATGAAATGTAGAAAAATGCCTCAGCTTTAATGTGGAACTAATCACAAAATTCATACAAATTTTCATCATAGAGAAAAAAGTGTTAGAAAATGGCTTAGTAAACTTTATACAGTTGATTTATTCACATCTTTGAGATTTATGCATCCTGCCTATTTCTCCCATAACAGTGGGTGCCTTTTCACTGCATGGATTCGATTCCACGCACTTTAATCTATATTTCGTGAGAATTTCGTTGATGAATGTTAAGAAACAAATAAGTTGTATGTTTTACTGTATAATGTGCATTTTCTGATCGTGTATGCATAATGTAGACAAATTCAAAAAGTACTGCGCGCATTTAAAAAACTCCAAAGTCATTCGAAAGAATATGTTTTATTGTACTTATAATCCAAAAATTAAGTCTGTGCCATTATTATTACCTAAGATATAGCGAATTGAACTCCAAAATTTGGAGGTGATTGATCGATGAGAAATATACCCTCTACTTTGATCGCCAGGCATATTTTTCCAACAAAAGTAATAGCAATAAAATGTTAATTGGACTAATATATCATTATATAAGAATATATAAGCAAAATGAATTATCATTCTAACGACTCCCGGCAAAGATGTTAATAAATCTGTGAATCAACTGTACAAAGTCCACTAAGCCATCTTCTGACACTTTCTCTCTTTGATAAAATTTTTTATGAATTTTGTGATTAGTTCCACATTAAAACTGAGACTTTTCTCTACATTTTATGTTATTTTCATTTTTTTAGAGGCTCTGAATAGTAAGAATTATCGATCGATGGACCCGGTCGTACGAAACTCCTGGAGAATTCTCATTTTTCACGCATTTCGAAGCGGCTTAAAACTATAAGTGGAAAACTCGATTTATCTTCTAAACGGCTTAAGTAAAACAAAAATGTGTAAAGACCTTTGTTGTAGAGAAAAAGACGAGCTACAACTTTTGTTGGGAACTTCTTTTTTCATTTCATTATTTTGGCCGCTAGAGCAAATAAACCGAAAATGAAAAAGTTTTTCTAAATATTTTTTAATTTTCCCGGAACTTGGAAGTGCAAAGAATGCATCATCTCATTCTCCAGGTTATTACCTACTTAAATCCCAGATATGATCCTTTTATTAATTTTTGTTACCCTAAATTGTTAATTTGCCTGTACTAATTAGCATAACAATATTTTCATTAATCTCATTTCTCTTTTCAATTAGATTTACTGCATTTTTAAACAGAATCAGTTCTTGATGTTGTAGTTCTCTCACCACATTCCTCAAATAACTTTGGAATTGTAATCGTTTCAAGATGTCAATGTTCGCTTTAATGAGTGGTAATGCTTCCTACAACTTGCAGATTGATTCATATCCCAAGCAAATATAAGAGTTATTTTTTATTACTTTTATAAATCTGGTATAGGAAATTTCCTCAAATTGTATAACAAAACTATGAGTATCTATTGGTTGAACTCTTTCATTGGAGTATAAAGAATTAGTTATCACATTCTGGAACGTAAGAAAATGAAGCCACTCCATCAATTCTATTTCCACTTCGTTTCACACATGGGTTATAACACAAATCATGTGATAATCCCGTTGACGCATATTTACTTCTAGATTTATTCAATTTGTATCTTCACTCACCAAGTACTGCTATATCATTTTTATTTTGCGGTGCTTGAAATGAGTTATCAATTACATCGTCAAAAGTCAGTTCAGGTAAACTAAATTCACTTCCACTGTAAGCCATTGTGAACACTTGAATTTCTGAAATTGATCGATACAAGAACTTTTTCTCACACTGTCGTTTTGCACCTTTTTATATAATCAGAAATGTTTTATTTTTAGTGGGGTCTGAATTATAGTGGGGGTTTCCGCATTATAATGGAGAGTTTTGTGCCGTGGTGGGGGGTTCTAAATTATGGTGGGGGTCTGAATTATGGTGGGGGGTTCCGCCTTATGGTTGACAGTTCTGTGATGTGGTGGGGGGTTCACGAATTATGGTGGGGAGTCTAAATTATGGTGGGGGTTTCGAATTATGGTGGAGGTCTAAATTGTGGTGGGGGTTCGAAATTATGGTGAGGGTGGAGGTGGGGGCGGGGTGTGGCTTAGGGAAGGTGAAAGGGCGGGGGCGTGGCTTAGAAAAGTGCAGGTGCGGGGGCGTGGCTTAGAAAAAGTGTAGAGGTGCCGAAAGTGGTGGGGGTGTGACAGAACTGTCATTTATTAACTACTCGCCAGTCAATTTATGCACACAAGGGTTCGACCTCGCAAAAGGTCATGTAGTTCTAATTATTTTATGTTATTAGGACGTATCCCAATAGTAATAAACCAAGTTTGTAGCATCTAAAAACATGATGTATACTCTATGATTACTATCTAACGGATGGTGGGTAATACTAGGGTTTTCAGTTCTCTCAATTCCGGGATGAGGCATATGTTTCTTGAATCTTGTTAAAATCGATCGTTTCGTTTGCCCAGCAAACGTCAAGCTACAATCATTACAACTAATTTCTAAAATTACAGACCTTTTGCTTGATTCAATATGATGCTTTGGGTTGCCTAAAAGTTGTTGCAATTTATGTCCCGATGAAAGACAACTATCTAAGTATTAAATATTTTACTTACACCACAGATAAACCGAAATGGATGTATTTTTTGAATTTTTTTCGATTTGAAGGGTCGAGGAGTTTCACTAAATTTACAGGGTATCCACGGTTCTTAGAATTATCCATAATTAAAGCCTTTTTCTTTGCATATCTCTTTTCACTCATAGGGAAACTTAATATATTATTACTTAAGAAATTGAAGTAAGGCATGTTGTGCTGGGGATAATAGTGTGAGTCATTAGGTATGTGTCTTAGAGTACTGGTGTCTCTTCTTTATATACCGTCAATAGCCTTTGCGTGTTCTATCGTAAATCTATTTTAGTTTCACATTTAACAGATGTGAGATTTTCTTTTATTTAACTACAGGTATAGTTACAGCTATTATTCATTTTTAAAATTAACAGCGTCCTGAAACATACTTGAATAAAGTTCATTGTATTATAACTGAAGTCATTGATAAGGCAAATGCTAACATAAGAATGTACCCATAGCGTGAGTATATTTTTGCTGGTGTAAAATAGTTAAAAATATTTACATTTATTATCAGAAAAAGCACAGAATTTATTTAAAGTTTAATTTTATGAGCGTAACATTTCGTTTATAAAACATGTATTAGATAAAGTGTAGCAAAAGTGCGATACTAAATTTGTTGCCGTTTAAAATTTAGCAAGCAAGCCTTTCCATAATCTAAAATTTACATTAAAAACTCATTATCGAATTACTTTTATATTTGATTTACCGTAGGTACAACCTTTTAGTAGTAGCAGGTAATCACTATAATAATATATTCAAATTCTTTCAAACTTCTGATAACAGATTATTTTTCCTATTAAACACCACATGTACCATTATTTTTTAATACAAGCGTGGCGGACTTAAACATACTTTTGATGATTGATAATAAATGTATAGCTAATGATTTTACTTAAAAACTGCTGCCTAAGGAACCACTAAGTCCACATCAAGATTTTCCGGTCTCTTTAAAGGAATACATCTCGACTATATTTGCACTCTTGTATGTGGAAATAATTGGTCATAGAATTTTAATAATGTAATATTTGAGGCAGACGTCATAAAAAAATTTGAGATGTTGCGTTGGCATCTAGCATATACGCCAAATATGAAGTTTCGCGACTCTCATTAGCTTCCTTTACTTATTTCCGTACAACGGAATCATCTCAATCATATATCATCACACTACATACGTGTCAAATTATTATTATTTATTATTTATCATTATTAAACGGGGTTGCCCCCAATATTGCAAATAAACTGAGAAAATTAAATGTGTCAAACAATTAAATATAACAGAAACATACAAAGATATGATTACATCACATTAACTATTACACAAATATTTTTTAAGAACATTAAGAAGATTAGCATGAAAAAAATCCAGTATGAAAAAAATCCAGATTAATTCTGTTACAGTAAGACATCATCATTTGGTTCTAATTAAATGTTAAGAAGTAACTAAGGTGGCTTTGAAAACAATGAAATATTTAGGTTGTCAAACATTTGTTGGTTTAACGGTGTTTTATTGTGTCTTTTAAAGTTGTTTAAAATTTTTGTTAATTGTGTTCAAAATACCGCAAATTTATACAAGAGATGAAAAAGTGGACATGTTACTTATTTATGGCGAAAGTAAAAAAAAATGCAATTGAAGCTATGGACTGTTATGGCCGACGATATCCTGATAGACAATGTCCAGCGAAAAATTATTTTAAACGTGTTGAAAACCAATTCCGAAGAGAGCCCAACAATGATCCCGAAGAAAACTTCATTATTGACGAAGGAACGGAAATTAATGTTTCGACTCGAATAGAAGTTGATAAGACTGTTTCTTTAAGGCAAGTTGGGTTTTAATTGAACATCAGTCACCAAACAGTAAGCCGAATTTTGCACAAATACCACTATAAATCTTTTAAATACCAATAGCACCAGCATTTGTACGGAAGTGTTTACGAACGTAGGATGGAATATTGCAATTGGATTTTGTATAATAACGTGCAGCCAAGCAATGATTTTTTGGGACTGATTTTGTTTTTGGACGAGTCAAGGTTACAAATTTGGGATTATTTAGCCGGCATAATACAAAATATTGATCACAAGAAAATACAAATTTATTACGGGAGGGTAACTTTCAAGTGCGGTTCGGTTTCAATGTTTGGCTTGGAATAATCAGTAGTAGAATCATTGGTCCAATAATATTTGAAGGACCTATTTTACTTTACTATTTTACTGAAATATTATACTTAACTATAGTAAATAATACAAAACCGTTATAAAAATTTTTATTTTTGAATGTACTAATAATTATATTATGCCCCGATATAAACTCCATAGTGTAAGTCAGCGTTCAAACTGGAATAAAAATAAAGTATACTTCACCCTTTTGGGGCACGTATTCCATTCGGATCCTTGAATGTTTGATTACATCGCTAAATTATTTAGAGTACACGTTCCGCGCCCTCTTGCTACATTTAGGGATATACTTACTATATTATTCGATATTCAATCAAACTTTAATAATTACGAACCACGTAATAAGCATATACTTACATGTATATAACAAATTTTCTCTTGTGGAATATTGACCAACGAATAAAACAACACATAGTTGCATAGACCGGTGTCTATTTGAAAATCTACAAAATTACTTGTTTAATTGATTACACGGAAACAAATAGAAAATATTTCCAAGCGACTTTAAAAATAGGAGATTCTCAATTACACCAGTATGTATATCACAATTAAAGAATATCAAAAGCGAACTTATTTTTAACTCACTTCAATATCGACATTAGGCAATAAGGTTCAAGTAACCGAAATACGGAGTAGTTTTATTTCATAATTTTTGTTACATTTTTACATTGTATTCGAGAAAAAATCACCCCCCGAGATTTTTTCGGATTTTGACGTTTCACATCACGTAGATTACGAAAATATAGGTTTTTCAGTTCCGTCGATCTGTCTGTCTGTCTGTCTCTCTGTTGGTGCATTTACTAAAAAACTACTTGACGGAGAGCAGTCAAATTTGGTAGGTAGTTGAACCTACTGTCAGCGAAGAAATGGTAAAACTTTCACTGGAAAATATACAGTGTGGACCGTCTAAAGGGAATAAATAATAAAAATTTTTTTTTTGCTCAAATTTAAAATTTCTACGTTTCATGACACGCTAAACCAATTTCAGAAACGGAAAAATTTAGAAAATTTTTTTCACCAACATTTTGAAAAATTTTTGACCACTAAAATAGATGAAATTTTCTTTTCTTTGTTCAAATTTAAAATTTCCACATTTCGTTTATTAAAAAAAAAATGATTTTTTTTTTACCATTTAAAAAAAAAATTACCACTAAAATGGATGGAAATTTTTTGTTCCTTTCAAATTTAAAATTTCCTCGTTTCCATGGCACTCTAAACCTATTCAAACAAATTTAAATTTTTTTTGAAACGTCTAAAAATTTTTTTCCAATTTTTTTTTGTTTATCGCTTACTATTGAATAGATGAAAATTTTTTTTTACTCAAATTTAAAATTTCCACGTTTCATGACATTCCAAACCTATTTCGGAAAAAAAAATTTGCAACATCTTTTTACCACTTTGGAAAAAGAATTTAAGACTAGAATAGATAAAAAAAATTTTTTTTGCTCAAATTTAAAATTTTCACGTTTCATGACATTCTAAAACCATTTCAGAAAAAGAAATTTTGAAAATTTTCTTTTCACCAACAATTTTGAAAATTTGTTTACCACTAAAATAGATGGAAAAATATTTTTCTTTGCTCAAATTTAAAATGTTCACGTTTCATCGCATTCTAAACTTATTTCAAAGAAAAAAATATTTTTTTTCTACTACTATAGAATAGAAGGAAACTTTCCTTTGTGCTCAAATTTAAAATTACCACGTTTCATGAGATTCTAAACTTATTTCAGAAGAACAAAATTTTGAAAAACATTTTTCCGACATTTTTGAAAAATTTCAAAAAAAGTGAAATTATTTAACCACCTCTATACTTCCACTCCACTACGTGAATGTGGAATTGAAATTGTAACAGATGGCAATAATATACTTTTATTGAAAAATATACAGGGTGGTCATTCCAAGAAATAATTCAGCCATGGTGGACATTTGTAAAGGTATTTGCGCAAGCCTTCCATATTTGGCACCTGTTGTTTAGTATTGAATTTTTGCTGTTGGATGAGCACTCTGTATATTCTTTTGACCAAAACTTATCAGGTTCTCTTTGTAATAATAGTGATAACTATATTCCCCTACGCTTTCTTAGAGTAACCGCCATGCACAAATAAAGAGGGAAGTTCTGTGTAAATACCTTTACCGATTTTTTTTAAAAGAGACAATTTTTTCGAAAATTTTTTAGAAAGAAAGTAATTAAATGAATTTTTTTAAATGTGTGCGGTTTGCAATGTGTTGCTCAGACAACTGAATACCTAAATAACTTTTACATAATTACTATAAAACTACTTCAAAATTGAAATTGAAAATGTATGCTTTAGGCTAATAATTATAATTCTCGTATTAAATTGGTATACAGACAGATCTACAACTAATGTGCCAAACTTCAGCGGGTGTTAATTTTCTGTAAATTATATGGCTCTTTATGTTGCAGTAATTATTAAAAATAAATATTGTTAAATCATACGATTTATCATCACAGTCAGTATTGGAGTACAGAAAGCAGTCAAACTATTCTAAACCATGAGAGCCTTTCGTAATTATTACCGTAGCTCTTTTTGCAAACATAACTTACTAAATTGAACAATAGATGTAAACGACATGTGGTTCCATACCCAGGTGTAAGAATACGAAAAAAGGGATGATTAGGACCTTTATTTAGGATTTTGTCTACTGCACTTCCTAGAAGAACATGCGAAAGTTTACCAAGAGAACATTTTTTAAGAAACTGATACTCTATAATATTGATAGCATACTAGAGTATCGATGTAATTCCTTTCATGTAACAATTTATAGTAGGGAGACTGTTGTACCTTGGAACACTGTTTGATTTTTAATTTTTTTTTTAGCATAAAATTTAATTTTTCAGTAGTGCATAAATCAGACATTAATTAATACACATTTGGACAACTATACAAATTTTTTGAGGGCCATTGGTTTAAAAATGTCAATTTCACACAATTTTGAAGTGTTAAGCAGAATCGTTCCATGGTGCATTATGTTCATGTACCTTAGAACACATCCTCATGTACCTTGGAACACTTGTGTTTATCTCAATAAAACTTGACAAAATAGTGTTCCTTTATGTTGGTAAGTAGTGGAGTAGATCTGGCAGAAAAAAGGGGGTGAAAAACAAGTGCCCTTTTAAAAAAAAAAAAAATGTTTCCGTGTTATAGAGGACGACTTCCCCCACTTTCACATCCCAGATATAGGTGGTGCGGGTTGAGTGGGAGCTGTTAAACATACGGAAAATGGGTTTTTCTCAGTTTGCGTGCGATTGGGGAGACGGACAAAAAATGTTTCAAACAAAAAAGAAAGGTCTCCCCAAGGCGCGTAAACTGGTTTTTGACTTTTTAAGATCGGCCAATTAGGGCCTGAGATATGGCCGTTTGAAGGGATTAAGTATCAGGGTAGGAAGAGGGGTCAAACAGGAGGTATGAGGGGTGTTTAAGAGATAAGTGATGGGGTTAGGATGGTGTTTTTTTCTCTGTTGTGGGTGGTTATAGGAAGAGATCGAAGTCGCGGAGGGAGCTCTCTAGGGCAATTAGGGAAGGAGAGGGAGGGGAAAACGTGCAAAAAGGGAAAATGGCCATATCTCCAGTTCTAATAGGGCGATTTTGAAAAAGCAAAATGGGATTTCTTCCCTTTTTGAGCAGCTTTAATGTTGGATAGGTAAGAAATAATTTTCGCCGAAAATGTAAAAATGGGGGGCAGCAGAAAAAATGTTTTTTGTTTTCAAAACAATTTTTTTTATGAAGGGGGTGAGTGGGGGGGGGATAAAATGCTCCTTATACACGGGGATTTTCATCCCCTTTGAAATGAAAAAAGAATTTTTCAAATTCCTTCATTACGACAGGCAGGGCGACAACTTGAAGTCTAAGAAGGGCAGAAGGGCAAAGGAAAGTACTACGCCCTTCTACCAGGGCTCATTTTAAAGAGAACAAATTTCTCTTTTTATAAAAAAAATCGATCGGACAGCAATTTGCGCTACGCGCGCGAGTTAGACTTATAAATTTATTTCTTTTCATTCTGCAGCTGCAGCGGCGGGAGAGTAGGCGTGACCTCTACCCCCTCTACTCACTCGCTGCTCTCGCACACACATACAAAGGGAAATCGAAGGTCAGAAAGGTAAGTTTGACATTTTCCCTTAATAAATAAAAACGTTTTGAAAAAAATATACATTTTTACATTTTCGGCGAAAATTGTTTCCTACCTATCCAACAGCTATAGCTGATCAAAAAAGGAAGAAGCGATATTTTTATTTTTTTTAAATGGCCCTATTAGAACCAGAGATATGGCAGTCTTCCCTCTTTGCACGTTTCCCCTTCTCTCTCCTTCCCTAATTGCCCTAGAGAGCTCCCTCCGCGACTTCTACCTCTTCCTATAACCATCCACGATAGGAAAAAAAATTACCATCCTAACCCCATCCCTTATCTCTTATACACCCCTTATACCTCCTGTCCCATCCCTTTTACTACCCTGAAAGTCAATATCTTCAAACGGCCATATCTCCAGCCCTAATTGGCCGATTTTAAAAAACCAAAAACCAGTTTACGCGGCTCGGGGAGATCTTTCTTACTTATCCGAAATATTTGTTTGGCCGTCTCCCCGATCGCGTGCAAAATGAGAAAAACCGATTTTCCAGATGTTTAACAGCCCCCCCCCCCACCACCTAGATCTCGGATGTGAAAGTCTCAGGGAAGTAGGGGAAGTCATCCTCTATAAGATGGAATTTTTTTTTTCAAAGGTACTTGTTTTTCAAATGCCGGATCTACTCCACTAAAGGTAAGATAAATTAGGCAAATGCTATTACTTTGAAAATATAACTGATATATCAAAATCATTAAAAGTTTCGAATATAAAATTTAAAAAAGTGATGGTCGATGCCTCTTCATAAAAAGACTCCATTGTTCTCCAGCAATGCTATTTTATTCCCATGTTTTGGATTTATTTCCCGTTTGCTTTGGCATATTTGTGTGGAAGTTCTAGAACTACCTTTTTACTGAGACCATATCGTATGCAATATGAATAATGTATTTTGATAAACCTGATTCTTATTCTTCTTCACTAAAAACTGTATTAACTTCCATCTTTGCTTTATAAGTGAAATTTTTATCTCCACTTTCCTTAAAGCGATTTAAATGTCGAGATAGTGACGAGTTTCACATCACAAACCTTACGAGGTTCACGCAAAGAAATTTTCCTGTCATTATCACACAACACAGCAGCTATAGCTTTGCATAAATTTTCGGAATAAACTGGAGCCCTTTTCAGGCCTATGTTTGTTTTTGTATATTTATATAACGAAAGTGTTTTGTTATTCACTCACCCCTGATGTCTCATGCTCGAGTTTAGTTAATAAATAGGGTTAATTAGTATTTGCTGGTTTTATTTTTTAATCAGTTTCAGGTGGAATATTCTACAATTTTGCATTTTATATCTTTCTCCCTTGGCTTAAAACTTTTTAAGTTTCAGCTTAATGCCCAGAACTGAACCGGAACCGTCTTTCAATTTTTGCTTAAAACTAGACCCGTAATGGAACCGTTATTTTATTTTGGTCCAAGTCCCTGTGGGAGCGTAAAGCTTCTGTGATGGGAAATGTACTAATTTTATAAAACATTGTAATTATTTTTAATTTAATTATTCACAGATAAAATATATTTAATTGAAATTATAATTATAAAATATAGCATTTTCAGTGACCAGTAAGCCTCCATACTAAAGGAAAACTCATGGCGAGTGTTATGAATTCCCATTCAAACAGCTTTGTCGGTGAGCGAAATAAAATAACAATAACATTGTACGTCGCCTCCCACATAAATTTAACATGAAATACCACTTTGCTGTAATTGACAGGTTCGATTACATTTTATTGAAAACATCGTAGTAATTGTTTTATGCAGATAATGGAAACTACTTTTACGAGTTTTTGCCTTGTGCCATGGTTCGGTTGCGTTTAAATTGATTATATTTTAATTTCACGAAATATTGTTCAGCTGCAGCAGCAGAAATTAGGGATGTTGAATGCACAAAATATTGCACAATTATTTAAAGACTCCGTTAGATATTATAAAACTTTTTTTTGCATATTCTATATTTTCAAACAATAGTAATGTTGAGAAATTTAACAAAAAATTTACCGTCTGCCTCAAAATTCCTTGTGAAGCTTTTATCTATACAAAAATTGAATTGCATCTACTAACATTTGTTGGCATTCAACAATCCCTATCGGTTAAATACCATTTGGAAAGCTAAGAAAGTCCTGGCGTACGCCGCGCGACCACTCCTATTACACAGCTCCACAAAAAAAGTTTTTGATCCGGATAACTATGTATTTTTCATCGCTGCATCGAATTTCTAAACCCTTCACATTTTGTGTGAGGCAAGAACATTCCTTCAATAAGGTACATTTATGAATATAAGTACCTATCATTAAAGAATGAATGGGGACTTTTTATCTCCCATGTTCTTCTTTTTCAATGCCAAGGGCTTCAGCGAAGAGATAACAATTCTCCCAAAGGAGTTGATACACCCTCTGCAACCCTCATATACCCTTCTGGACATAGGGCTGCATCATAAAAGCCTCTAGCTTACAACCTCTTGAGAATGCAAGGGAAATATGGTAGAGGGTCAATACACCTCCGGAACCAAGCCTACAGAAGGGCATAAACTACCTCCTACTGGATGAGGAATGCAGGGGTGGAGGGGGATCTGGGAGAACAAGTGTTCCTTGTCTGTATTGCAGAATGATCGCAGTGCGTTAATGAGAATCTCCTTCACTTGTCTTGACCGTGCCCTGCAAAGGACGAAAACTACCCCCTAAATCCCCAAAAAGGGTTTAGATAACTTTTAGAATCGGAAATATGCACTTTGGGGTTTTTAATCTAGAGAATTTTTATCAGGTCAAGAGGAATAACATATGTCGATTCCAGCGAATTTTACTGGAGCGGGGGCCAGTTCCCACAAGAAATGAGCATCCCCCTTTACACCCCCGATATCTGGAAAACCGTCCAATTTCCGACCTTGAGCCCATGGAGACTTTTGATCAACATCGATATTTGGATAATATGCCCGAATATCAAACACTTTAACCGGGGGCGGATTTCCATATGTTCCGTGCGGGGTCCTCTAAAAGTGGTTTATTAACATTTGTAACATTGTTTTAAAAGCTTAAAAAAGTAATAATTATTTTATGAAATTGGAAAACGAACAATTAGACGTCCGAGATACGATAACAGAAAATAGTTGTGTATTTTAAGTTAGGAAAAAATCTGATTTTCTTAACGAATTGAGCGCATAATTTTTCCCAATCAGGCATTGAAAACTAAAAATCGAGTCTTCGGACTCTGTGAAAATCAGTATAAACAATAATAAACAGATCAAGACAAGACAGCGAATACTAATAATAATAATAATAATAATAAAAATAATAATAATCATACCTTTAATGCCCAATAAGTAACACCCAATAACTGAACAATTCTATTGAATTTTTCGCAAAATTTTTTCGAAATGACCTCCATCTCCACGTATCCACATTTCGGCACGTCGAACTAAGGACATATGCACTCCGTTCAACACATTTGGTAAATTAGGATCATTTTTTATGGTCTCTATGCACATTAAAATACGTTTTTTTCCCTCTTCAATTCTTTGGAACTTCCTGCCACATGCATGTTTTCTTTTTAAGCGGTGCTCGTGGAATCTACAAAATATCACAATTAACCAGTATGTTACTGGTAAATAACCTCTACGCCTGTGACTTTTACGTCAAAGGATCAGTTTAAGGTTGCTTTTTTAAATACAACAAAAATAAGTATAAAAACTTGAAATTAAATATTTCGCCGACGTTTCGGAAACCTATTCTGTTTCCTTTTTCAAGGCTTTTTTGAAAATTCTTTTTTTTTTTATGTGCTGATCCTTTGACGTAAAAGTCACAGGTTTAGAGGTTATTTACCAGTAATATACTGGTTAATTCCAATATTTTGTAGATCCCACGAGTACCGCTTAAAAAGAAAACATACATGTGGCAGGAAGTCCCAAAGAATTGAAGAAGGAAAAAAATTAAGATAATGCCACAAATACATTTAGACAATATTAAAATACATTGTTGCAATTGTTCTAAAGTGTCAATTGGATCACGGTAAACCAGAGATTTAAGATGCCCCCAAAAATAAGAGTCCATCGGATTTAAGTCTGGTGATATAGCAGGCCATGATACTGTTCCGACACGTCCAATCCATCTGTTAAAGAAATTCCCAGATTTGTTCAATTTGTAAAAATGTAAACATATGTTACTGACATATGTATGGGACGATGGTAATGAAAAAGTTTAGAACTTTGTATGCTTAATCTGTTGTTTTTTGTAAGTGTTGGTCACTTCAGAATGTACAACTAGTTAATATAAAATTTGCTATTTATTTAAAAGACAGATATAAGATACTTGCATGATTGAAAATGAACATGGTTAGAGCAACATCATCCTCCGATGAATTTCAAACAAATTTTCAAATTGCGTTTGAATACTCCAAAAGCTAGGAATGTAGCATCACTTAATTGGAGGTACACAAAAGAAATAGCGTAATAGATAAATCTGATTAAGTTGGGCTTCAATATTTTATTGGTTAACATATTTATTTTTATTGCTTTTCTTTTGTAAAATATAAATTGATTACTTATATGTTAAATTTTTCAACCAGAGTTGGAAAAGTTCATGAAATACTTCTGTGTGCGCTTTCCATGGTGAACAGTATAAATCAATAGATTAATGAACTGAACAGAAAGAATTTATGTACGGTTTAGCCACCCTTTACAAAAAATCGCGTGTTTTAATATACGTAGGTGTTGACTAATTTGCAGCAAGCTCCTTTACACGCGATCTTTGGATTTTAAAACCAAATAATTAGCATACCTCATATGAAATTCTAAAAATGGTCTGAAGGACTCATTCAGAAGTATGTGGTTATAATTCGTACATTCCAACATATGAAACATATTCTTTATAGGATTTTGCAAACAGCGGAAATAAAAACTATCTATGAGAACTAAAAGAAAAACTATATGTAAAAATATTAATGAAATCTTTGCAATCTTTCTATAACCTGACTTCTGGTTATGCTAACAAGTAAAAATTCGTATTTCCATTCTCATTGTAACACTAGCATACAACATAGTCCCCTACGGCTAGGCAGATTAAACTAGTATCTACATGATCCCCTACGATATGTAAATTCAGTTAAAAATGGGAACAAAGGCCTGAAATTAATTTATTTACCTACCTTGTCTTTCATTTTTTTTTTTCATTCTAATGAATTACATTTTCATAAAATCTCATTCAGTTTCTTGGAAATGCTTAGCCTTTGAAACGTTTTTCGTCCTTATTCTGGACTCATCAGAAAAGCCCATAGCCACTCATAACTATGTTCCATGCAAAACCAAGGCAATATCCTTATTCATGGATATTGCCTTGGTTTTGCTACCAGTAGCGACGGGGGTCTAAAACTTGAGGAAATTATTTATTTTCCTATTGTCAATTACTCACCCCGACTTAGGCCAAACACTTCTGCTACATCCTTTGAGACATGTTTTGTTTAATTATAAAACATAAAAAAATAAATTTTTATTGATCGAGTTCAAAAATAATAGTTCTTCTTCTAGCTAAGACTAAAGGCGTGGATCAAATGCCATATACTCTTCCTTTACATATTTGCGAAAAGTATTATAACCAGAGCCGGCGCAAAAGTAGTTATGCCAGGGACGGTCTCCACACGCAGATAAATATAATGTTTTGTATGATTCACATAAGCAAATAAATACATTATTTATAGGAAACAAATACCTACTTTTGCGGTGAGAAATAAAAAGTATTTCATAAAACTCATAAAATAATAAATAAATAATGTATTATTGGTTTGGAGAAATTATTTATTTGGTATAGTTGAGCAGGTAGATGTAAGAGATGTTTACTGAAACTGGTGGATAGAAAACAGCAGACTTCGGCCGCACATTATATATACCTGCAGCGTCGCGCGTCGGTCTGTTTGTCTAATCGAAAACAAAAAACTCGGCACTTTAAACGGCATATGCCACTTCAACTTTTTGTATCAGTTAAGGAAATGTAAACATCTCCCATATGTTTCTTCCCAACTATATTAAACAATTTTCAATTTAAAATATATTTTTTATCTGTGCACATAATATAAGGCACTATAATTTAAAAAGATATAAGGAGAATTTCCGACACCACAAAGTCACCGCCACGCTTGTCACTCTCTTTCTGCTTTTTTACGACATCAAATAGGATACGGTAAACAATAATAATAGTAAAATAAACAGCAGATTGCGTTTTATATTTTGCAGAAGACTTCAAACATACAGAAAGCATTTGAAATAAAAAAGGTCCAACAATTATTATTAATTTATTACACAATGACCAATGACATGTGAGATTGCTTCATATGCACATACGCATTATGGAGTCAATACTACAGACTAAGACTTGTCAGTACATTTGATAGAAGTAAATGTATCGTGATTTGTTATAGCGTCGAGTGGCTTTCCATTAAATGAAATAGTACTTTCGTAGATTAAAGATTTTCTGGAACTGCGGTTTAACGGTATAGAACTTTTCTCTGCCAGCTGTGAAAAAACACTTTCGTGGACATGCAATTCGAATATTTTAAAACAAGTTTCAACTGAATGTCACAAAAACTAAAATTTAGCATATTTACATGGATATCTCTCACGGATCCCTCTAGCTATACGCAACGTTCAACGTAAGCCGAAAACAGATCAGTATGCAGTAATTGATGCAATAAACATTATAGATATTTGATCTACGTCAATATATTTTTAGTGTCTCAGGGGAAATTGCTGAGCGAAATACAAATTGGATACATAACAGTGTTAAGAAACAACCCCGGTTTTTCAACATTTTTGTGCGTGGCAAAGAAGTGAACTGTTCAATGCACAATGACATAAATCTGCCATCTATAAGAAACTATACTTATTTTAAATATGCGCCGACTACATCGGTAGACGTTGAACGGTTGAACGATCCTTTTTCACAACACAAGTGGGATATTCAGTGACAGACGCCGAAGTTTTATTTCGGACGATTTAGAAAAAGTGCAAATAATATATTTTTATTATTCTAATAAGGTATAGTTACTAGGCGTTTGTATTTGTGCATCCAACAATAAGTGCATCAAAGTAGGTATGATTTATAACCGTGTAGGGACCATTTACCTTTAAATATTACCAAATTCATTAGATATAATCATAAGGTAAAATATTGTATTATTGCGCATGGAAATGTTTATATAGTTCATATTGCGCAAAGCCGACTCTGACTTTTACGTCATAACTACCTCTGAGCCGGGCTCTGATTATAACACAGTGATCGTACCTCTATCCTTAACCCTAATAATGTACTCGTGTTAATAATGTCATTTGTGAATAGATAGAGCGCAGAGGCAGTGCTATGTGCAGATGTAAAGCCTGATATTTATAATTTCTATTTACATAAGAAAATATCGCTTTACTTCTATAAAATAAACATTTCTTGTTTATATTGTATTTGTGTATGTGTATTTGTTTAAATAAACTGTTTTAAGCCTAACAGATTCGCGAGTAGTCGACTAAAGCAAGTGTCTTTTAGACCAGCATTAGTGCATTCATAAAAGAAATCTTCAGTTAATAATGGCATTAACATAAAAGGGAGTGTTTAATTTACGAATTCATAGCATTGTTGATAATAGGATGCAGTTTTCGAAAGAAGGAAGGTTTCTTTATTTCATACTTACACTTTTCTCAAACAATGATTTACATAGCAATGAAAAGTCTTGGCAAGACAAATCAACACTATTACAGAATGTACAAATAAAATGGACTTGCTAAATATTGCAACACCAGATACTGCAAACTACATTTAACTCCTGTCTGCAACACTGCGCTGTTCGTAATCTCCCCCCATGTTATCTTATCTGGTCTCTCGTCCTTTGAATCGAGACAATGTAGTCTCCAAAGGGCAGTAGAGGGCCAGCGGCTTCCTCTGTCGCATTACCATATTAAATGCTTCGGGTATAATACACTACAATTGAATTATACAATCGTCATAAATCCGATGAATAATGCAAAGGTGCACCTAGTCAGGAAAGGATTAATTATATTAAGATTTGTGAAGACGGGCGCCAGCTTTATGCTTACTTTGTGCTTTGTATGACTTTATACATGTTAATATTCATTGCAGGTCATGAGGTCGCAAACGCAAATAGGCAGTTATAGTTCTAGATCACACTATGTCTGAATTGATAAATAATTGCTAAGAATTAAATAATTTATTATTGTAACATCAGACAGATATCAGAGTATCCACTAAGTTTCTTTGAGAAAGAAAAAACTTTAACTAGGCCTCAAAATAAAGAATTCTTATGAAAAGTAAATTGTACCAATAACTGATGGCGACAATCCAGAAGTATTAACATAATATTTTTATTGGGTATAGTTAGATAATTACAATCATTCTTATGGTACAAGAGTCAGCGTGACACACGCCATAGAGAATGGAATTATTCTTATTTGATTGATTTATTCATTGATTCATTCATTTTCCAGCGTAAGGTGGGCACTGCTACCGATTCCGGCATTCAATCTGGATGTTTTATACAGGGTGTAATCAGTTTCATGTCATTAAAAAAAACTGGTAATGGGGACCGACTAGACAAACAAAAAACCTTTATGACTTTTCCCTCTAGGGGCACATTGAAAAACGCTGATCTAGGTTAACATATTTAATATTATGGTAGACAACTATTGAGAACCACTGCTTTTCTTGGTCGATGGACTTGTACTTCCCAATTATACAACTTTTAAATTGTCATAAAAAAGTGCTGGCCGGCACACGCGGTGTCAAAGGATAATCGACCACCTTTGATGTACAGCCTCAACTGAACTGAGGCAACTATAAAGAGGTAAATAATTCGTTCTCTCTTCGTGCACAATTGCAAGCAAATAATGGCCATATAGGTTTAAACAGAGCATTTCTTTACATGTGTGTTTTTTAATTTGGAACAAAATATTGGATTGTTTATAATTCAGAAAATTTAAGTGTGGTTTATTAACATTTGTAACATAATTGAGTGTCCTGGGTTAATAGCTTACTATCTACGTAAATGATTCAAAATCTCTGCATCTGTATCAATACACAGTTCGGTACGTCGAATTAAGTGCATACATACTTCGTTCAACACTAAACTATCAACTAACGTTGTCAATAAAGAAAAATAAAATAAAAACTTGGTACAAAAGCCAAAAAGGAATACAAAGAGAACGAACAGGTAAGTTGTGTCTGTACGTAATCAAGAATTTGACAACTTAAACGGTAAGTCAATAAAATAAATCTTAACTATAAATACACAATGACACGAAATTCAAAAATAACAAAAACAACGAACGGCGGGTTGGACGTGTGTACATAACGAAACACTGACGGTAAGTAAAATATTACACAAGGGAGAGTTAGAGTATAGTTTTCTTCAGATCAGATCTAGATCTAGACCTACCTCAATATTCCAGCAGTTCTCAACAATTTGTATTGAAAATTTGCGAAATTTTTGTTTTTTTTTTCTCCAAAAGTATGAGGTTTAGACCCCATGTTATATATGGTTTTTCTGTTTGTCTTGTCGTTCCCAACCACCAGGTTTTTTTAATGACATGAAACTAATTACACCCTGTATACCGCCGGACCGGCTACATACGCCTGATTGTATATTGGACATGCTTGTTGTCAGCAGCGAGTGCCACATGTCGCTTAGGATAGGAATATAGGATGGAAAGTGTAAGTGTTTGTGAGATGCTTCTTTCTCTATTTCCATGCTTCTTTGAAGTTTTCATCTATCATCATCGAATGGAGAGTGTAGGTGTTTGTGGGATGCTTCTTTTAATTATTCTTCTGGGTCTTCTGTTTCCGAGTCTAGCGATGACTATCTTCTACTGCCCGTTTGCGCTCAGGTATGGTCTCATATGTTTCACCGGAAATCCGCATTTTCGCTTCAGCGTCCTGCGTCAGCGCGTCCACCTCGTCCGTTTGCCAGGACATAAATCAACTAGCCGCAAGAAGATTTTATTTATTAACCGTTCCACAGGTAAACAGCCGTCTATGGTGGAAGTGCAAGGAAGAGCCCCTGGAGAACACTTGAGGACACCCTGTATACTGATTTGCCAAGGTAATACAAAACACAAAAATAAAGTCTGCAAAAGCAAAAAGAGGTCCAGGACAACATTTGAAATGCCCCGTGTATATCCAACAGACACCAACTAATTAGATTTTCATCCGACTCTCGCCTATTTAAAACTATATTTTGAGTCGATAAATTAAGTTAATAAAGTTAATAGAGTTAATAAATTAAGTCAATACGTTAAGTTTGTAAATTAAATTAAATTAATATAGCTTAACTTTCTGTAATCGCCTGGTTTGCGCGTCTTGGGTTGTTTTCTTGCACTTCACTTTTTGCGGGGCAATTTATGAGTTTATGATATGACCCCCTTTGATATCTAGCACTAGCTTGGTCGGTCCGATTGCACGTGTTTACTTTGCTTTAGCAGATGTGTTTATCCTCTTTTCAAATTGTTTGTATACGCATTTAGTGATGCTATAATCAAAAATATCAGCTATATATTATGCTAATTTATATCAATTAAAGTAGAATTGTCCACGCTTTAATTCAACACAATATCGCACGATATTTCACAGTTTTAACCGATTTTATAAGAGATTTTGCAGCAGGCACTTAAAGACGCGCCTGCCTGCATCGCCGACCGAACTCGACTCCTTATAAATAAAATTGATTATAATATAAAAAAAATCTGCTTGACATTTACTACTCATAACCGGTCGAATTTTAGTAATAGCTAAGTAGTAATTAATCGATAACAAAAAAATCAGCTTGCAGGCTTAAAATGTCTGTCTCTAGACCTTTATTAACCGAAATGTAATCCTATTGTATTTTTGTATTCATTAAGTGATAAGTAATCGATAAAAAAATATCCGCTTGTCAAAAATACTGGTAGCAATTGTAAAAGACATTTTGAGTTAAGTGAAATTTCCACCACTAAAGAATTCCTCATATCACTTTAGGAGGTTGTAGAAAAGTTATTTTAGGCAGAATATTTCTAGTAAACTTATACTCCTTACCTTTGATTGCATTGTACTTTGGTTTATGTAAAATAAACAGAGGCGTCTCGTTTGGGGTATACTTGACGATTTTTTATCAATAACTTTTTCTGTGGTAGAAATTTCATCAAATCAATAGGGGATTGAGAATCTCTCTTAGTCAAAGTCGATAAGATGCATCGTTTTCGAGAATTTTATTTAAAGTAGATATTAGTGTTCATTGTGAAGTATTGTTTTTCTAAATAATTTTAAGTGTGCTATGAAAAAATGAATGACGTGATAGATATTTAATGACAATCTGAATTGTCAAATTTTATTAAGACTAGTAAATACAAGACATGCCTAGGTGAATTATTGTATTAAAATGCCCAGTATTTACAAATCGAGAATAGCCGATAACCATTTTGTTTATGGATTATGTAATAGTATTATTATGTAATAATCTACGTTATCCTGAGAGAAAGCGTCAAGACCTAAGCATTTTTGTCCAAATTCATTTACGTTTTACGGAACATGGTATTGGAAGGAATAATCTCGAACAAGAGAAGAAATATGCAGATTCCAAGAGAGTTTCAACAGAATTCAATTATAAGTGTTAGTATGACCTTGCGATACTTTAATATTAACGCTACTTCCAAAATCGCCAACATGCACCCTATTTACAACCAGTTCAGGGATTAATGCCAGGTGATTACGGTCGTCGTATAAATTTTTGTCAGTGGTTGCTAAATGCATTTAGAAGAGATGGCAATTTTTTTTGAAAAATTTTATGGTCAGATGTAGCAATGTTTACCCACCGAGGTATTGTTAATTTTCATAATTATCATGTATGGGCACATGAAAATCCTTGTGCAATAAGACCAACGTATTTTCAACACGAATTCAGCGTAAATGTATGGCTCGGAATTATTGGATATAACATTTGCGGTCCTCACATTTTACCACCCAGATTGAATTCCGTATCACTTTTTGAATTCCTTGAGGAAAATATTCCAGATATTTTGGAGCCAACGGAATTGCGGAATACAAGTTAGGAACTGGTTGAATGCTAATTATCCAAGAGGGTGAATTGGGCGTGGTGGGCTTGTAGCATCGCCAGCACGTTCACCAGATATTACACCCTTAGATTTTTTTTGCATGCTCTCAATACAAGAGATGAATTAATCAACCGCATGAATACTGCGTGTGATGATTAATTCATAGATGTGAACTGTATATTGAAGAGAATGGATCTCACTGTGAGCACCTTTTGTAGATTTATTATTGTTTCTCTCTTTTTGTTCTTGATCACTATTTTTTTAAGATTTTATTACCATGTTGCTGTTTTCTATAAGGTTATTATAAATTAAATTAGAAATATTTTCTTCATGTAGTTGTTTTTATATTATTATACCCAGCAATGAATACTAATAGGTGAGTCTAATCTACTTTAGATCAAATTTTCTCAAAAACGATTAATCTTATCGAGTCTGACTAAGGGTACATTATTTATGTATTATTTTATGTAGATTCCCTATCCCCTATTGATTTGATGAAAGTTCTGTCAGAGAAAAAGTTATTTACAAAAAATTCTCATCCAGCCTCCTTTTAATTTAGTATTTAAGTTGATTGTCATAAAATATTATCTATTGCCCTAAAATAAATTCTAAAATTCAATTTTGTACAGTTGGCCGCGAAAAATACTCGGTCGCGCAGAACCCTACTTTTCGGCTACGAGAAGGTGGAGAAGTGGGTCTGTGAGACAGTTTTTAAATCTGACCGCTAACGAGCACGTGTACTAACTGTGTCTCGATATTCTCTATACATATTTTTTCTTATCGCTCAAAACGCTCATTTTCGCTCGTCTCGCTAATAGTGTGTGAATTACATCACGTTCAGTTGTTCGACTTGGTGATCCAACTACAGTCCGCTGCCCCCCCGCCTAATCAACCTACCAGAGCTCAGAGGGAAGATAACCAGGCCCACAACATCGGCCAATAAAGGTAGAAAGTGCGACCGAGTTCGAACAATTTGTTAATTTTCTCAGTTCATATTTTTATTCAATCCAACACAAGATCTATAAAACAGGATATAAAATCGTACAACTATTTAATTAAATAAATGTATATAACAAGATTAAGCTAAGATATATATACACACACACATATATCTGTACTTACAAAAACTCATATACACATATATAAATATGTACATATAGGTGAAAGAACCAATATAATCTTTAACCAAACAGTACTTAATAAACCAACAGTAAAAAATATATAGCAAACAACAAACATTATAACGTCATAGAAAAATCAGCCTGTAAGAATTCATCAAAGTCATACAAAGCATTGTCTAACAAGAAACGTTTAATTATGGTTTTAAAGCGATTGGATTCAAGTTCTTGTACAGCGACTGGTAGCACATTAAAGAATTTTATTGAGAAATAGTTCGTACCATTTCTTGTCTTCGATAACCTCAAAGAATCTAAAGTAATATTTCTTTTCTTTCGTGTTTAGTGTTCATGAATATTATCATGTGTTATATATTTATTAAGATTATCTTTTATGTATATGAGGAATATGTTCAGATTTTTAAGTGTCCCTACAATCGTCTCTATATGAGAACCCAGCAATTATTCTTACAGCATTTCTTTGCATAGAAAAGCCTGTTTTAGCATGTGCGGAGTGGCCCCATGCTAGTATGGCATAAGTTATAGTACTTTGAACCAGAGCATGATATGCCATTAAAAGCGTTGCCTGTGAGACATGTTTTACTAGACTGCGTAATAGGAAAATTTTCCGAGACACATTTATGCAAACCATTTCTGTGTGTTTATCCCATGATAGCTTGGTGTCTAAGTTAAGGCCCAAAAAATTAAAAGAGTTAGACGAATCAATTTCTAGACTGTATTGTCTTAAACTAAAAATCGTTGTCTCTGTCTTATCTTTATTTAACACCAACTTGTTGCTTAAGAGCCGTTCTTGAACTGTGGATAGCGAGGCTCGAGCCTCGGTTAAAAAAACATTCAAATCTACATGAGTATGAGCCAATGTCGTGTCATCAGCAAAAAGGGTGAAATCCGACATAGGAGCACTGTTAGGCAAGTCATTAATGTAGATAAGAAAAAGAATAGGTCTCAGAACTGAGCCCTGTGGAACACCTAGTTTTACGTCAATTGAATTTGATATAACATTATTTATATTGACAAACTGTGAACGATGTGATAGATATGACAGAATTAAATTTTTACTATTTGCAGAAAATTTGTAGAAACTTAGTTTTTTACCAGTGCAATATGTGGTACACAGTCAAAATCTTTGCTTAAGTCCAGAAATTGAACGTATACAAATTCCTTAGTCTCAAAACCTTTATTAATCACATCTACCAGAGAATTTATGGCTGTTGTCGTAAACAATTTAGGCCGAAAACCAAATTGACAGTTATTAAACAGTTTGTAGTTCTCAAAATAATTGGTCATCTGAGTTTTTAGAACAATCTCAAAAATTTTTGCAAATATAGGGACGATAGAGATTGGCCTATGATTTGTAGGGTCATCCAAACAACATTTTTTGAACACAGGAAGTACTTTAGACAGTTTAAGAATTTTCGGAAAGCTATTATTTCTAATACATTGGTTAATAAGCTTGGTGAGGGGACTAAGAATAATATATTTAATACTATTTGATACTTTTAAGTCAATATCATAAGAGTCTTTACTCTTGGTATTCTTCAAATTGTCAATTATATCAAGTACTTGAATGTATGACACCTCAGAACAGTGAAATTCCTCGTTAATACCATTTAAGGTGGAGTTATTTAAAAAATATTCAGAATTAACATTAGAGGGTGGAAGAGTGGTTATTAAGTTATGAGCAATGTTACCAAAATAGTTATTAAAATCGTCAGGAGAGATAGTTAAGGATTGGTTGTGATTAATTTTGACATTTGTGTTAATTAAATTTCACATAGCTCTTTGTTTGTTATTATTCCGAAGAATGTAATTGTCGTTAGCTATTTTCTTTGCTTTTGCTAGCTCATATTTATAATTCCGTTTTCTGATTTTAATGAAATCTTTCATATCGCTAGAAGGATTTGCTCTATAAAAATCTTGAAGAAAATTCAGCGAGTCTCTCATCTGGCGAAGGTTGTCTGTGAACCAGTTTACATCAATTCATTTATTGCTTGCAACGTTTTTGGATTTTACCAGGAAAACCCGATCAAAGGTAGAGGTAACTTTATTCAAAAATATTTCAAATTTGACATCAATCGTCAAGGAGAAATTGTCGATAAATCCCCAATCAGCCTGCTGCAAGTAGTTGTGTGGAATGTACAGGTATATTAGAATGTTTTCAACAGTTTTTGAGATATTTATAAAAAAATGGTTTCTCCCTAATTCTTTATTGGGGTGTAGCTACTTTAGGAAGCGATTCGGAGTATAAGTTTACTAGAAATATTATAACTAAAATAACTTTTTCTACAACCTCCTAAATCCTGGTATTAAGAATTGAAACACCCTGTATAGTCCAATTGTGTCAGTTTTGGTTCAAATTTTGGAGGACCTTGCCCCTACCCCTTCCGATTTCGTGGATGTTGAATAGATGGTAGTTGGAAAAATTCTCCTGGAGGGGGGAAACATCCTTAAAACGCAAAACAATCCATATTTAAGGGTTGAAACAACCCTTTCAATGGGTGAAAAATTGATTTTTTAAACGTTGCAATTTACTTAATATCTCGTTCTCCGCCTGAAACAAAAGTGTTGTTTCGACCCTATTTTTAAGAGTATAAAAATAAAATATTTTTTCGACGTTTCGGAGGCCTATTCTGTTAAACCTTTGATATAGTTAACAGTTTTGTTCCATACAAGTTTCTGGAGTTTTCTGTTACCATTGGCAATCACTAATCTCAGTATTAATTGTAGATTCCTCGGACGTTATTTACACGACAAATACATACGACGGGATGTCCCAAAAGAAAAGCAGAATAATTACTTTCACGTGTCAGAACTACCGATTTCAAACTTTATTTGCAATATTCTTAATTTTAAGAAGCAGCCGATATACGAAAACTTAGCTTATCGTGCAATCCTTCATTTCAACATACATAGATCTTTTACGATTGTTCCTCATAACGCGAACCACCTTTGCATTATAAATATAAAATAAATCAATAAGAGCGGAGTAGTCACGCCACTGTGTAAGAGGCATTATAAGATATCTGGGAGCAGTCTCTTGAAACATTGGTTGTGTGCAATGATGTAAACCGCTTACAAAGGCACAGGCCACGCTAGGCATAATCCGCCTTTCCCAAGGACGCCCTGGACGCTCATATCTACATTTAACTCAACGTAATGATCTAAGAGTCCATTTCAAGTAATATAAACGGATAGAACTGAAAGGTTTCTCGCGTTCTCTTATTTGCACCAACGCGCATTCGCCATTAATTGAAAAAGAAATCGTTTGTTTTCGTTATTTGACAGGGGAATTTTCTGGTTTGTTGAACTATACCAACCTTTTACTGTTTGAACTTAACGTTAAGAAAAGTAATCGTAGTAACTACGTTCAGGCAGAAAGAGTATTTTGGATAATTTTGTAATAATAAAACAAGTCGCCATTAAATGCGGAAGCTATAAGAAGTTTGAGAGTCAGAAGTTCTGTTAACTTTGAGGAGTTGTACTATGCGTACGCCTTAAAAAAAATGGTACATGTTTAGACTGGTAATCCTTTTCGAAAAATTTCCACCACCTTAAAACACTATTTCTGTTTAATGTTTATTAATATAGGTAATGTTGTATCTCATGTTTTAAGGTATGCTGAGTGTAATAGAATATGAATACTGACACATTAGTGGTTGATTACTTACTCCATACAAGAAAAACTGCTACAAAAATTTTATTAAGGGCCTACTGAAAAATCCAAAGTTATCTTAGATTCTATACACAAAGAAATTTCCAAAAGGAAGAAAGACAAATCTGCAACTGAGTCTGTACTTCAAGAACCTATGATGATGCTCTTCAGTGCATGTTAGTAGAACAGATTTATATATAGTGACATTACTGAAATATCTACGGTTTGCAAAACTGCAACCTGGAAGGTCTACCCCTTCCCTTTATTAAATGTTGAGTAAATGCCAGTAATTGCCACAGTGTAGGTAAAAAGCGATTTTGAAATGTTTCACAATTTCGACGGCGTCGTATAATTAAAAGAAATAAAACCGCATAAGTAAAAAACATAAAAGTACCCCCGTACACTGGAATTTAATGTTGACGCTCGGTCGGGGTCGAATGCCTTTAACACTGCAAATATAAAAAACCGCTGTCTAAGGAATCACCACTTCCAAATCCAAATTTTTCATCCAAGTCACTTTAAAGGAAACATCTTGACTAGACTTGCACTCTAGTGTGTGAAAATTATTGGTCATAGAATTTTAATAATATTTTGCGCAGATGTCATAGAAAAGTTTTAGGCGTTGGTTTCTACCATATACGTTAAAAATGAAGTTTCTAGTTTACTCTACTTATTTTTCTTTATTCACAATCTACCACCTCCCACCCCTTTAATGGAATCATCTCAATCAGATGTAATTACGATACATAACGTGTATAACTTTCAAGTGAATATCTCATTTTTATGTTACCAATCCCATTAATAACGGAGCGGAGGTGGTGGAGTTTGAAAAATATTAGAAAGAAATCTGAGGCCATGTTTCTAATACATACACCAAATCCCAAATTTCTGTACTCTTACCAGCTCGATTTACTTATTTTCCCCTATTTCCTCCTATTTAACCCCCAACCCTTCAACGGAATCATCTCAAAATATAATCTAGTTCCAGATGGCCTTATAATACATACGTCTACCAAATTTCAAGTGAATATCTCAATTTTATTTTATCAACCCCTTTAATATGGAGTAAGGGTGGTGGGGGGTTGAAAAATATTATTAAAAAGTCTGAGGCCTTGGCTTCTAGAGCATACACCTAATTTCAAGTTTCTGTAGTCTCACCAGCTTGCTTTACTTATTTTTCCCTATTTACCTCTACTTACCTGCACTCCGCAATTAGGTTAATGATAATCTAGTTTCAGATAACGTTATAATACATACGTGTATCAAACTTCAAGTGAAAATCTAAATTTAATTTTATCAATTTTTTTAATAAGTGGGTGGTGGGGATTAATAATATTATAGAAAACGTGAGGCCTTCACTTCTAATATATACACCAAAGCCTAAATTTCTGTACTCCCGGCTTGCTTTACTTATTCTCTCCTCCCTACTCCTAATTAACCCCCAACCCTACAACGGAATATTCTCAATTTTGTTTTATTAACCCCCTTATTAATAGAGTAGGGGTATTTGAGGTTGAAAAATATTATAAAAAAAACTGAGACCTTGGTTTCTAGTACATACACCGAATTTCAAGTTACTATACTCTTACGAACTTGCTTTAATTATTTTTCCCTCTTTACTCCTATTTAACCCCCAATCCTACAACGGAATCATCTTAAAATATAATCTAGTTCCAGATCTAGTTATAGTACATACATGTACCAAATTTCAAGTTAATATCTCAATTTTATTTTACCAACCCCTTCAATAATGGAGTAGGGGTGGTGGGGGATAAAAAATAATATCAAAAAATCTGAGGCCTTGGGTTCTAGTACATAAACCGAATTTGAAGTTTCTGTACTCTTACCAGCTTGATTTACTTATATTCCCCTATTTACCCCTATTTAACCCCCAACCCTTCATCAGAATAATCCCAAAATATAGTCCAGTTCCTGATGTCATTATAACATATACGTGTTCCAAATTTCAATCTCCAATTTTATTTTATCAACCCCTTTAATAATGGAGTAAGGGTGGGGAGAATGGGGGGATGAAAAATATTATAAAATAATTTGAGGCCTTGGCTTGTAGTACATACATCAAATTTCAAGTTTCTGTACTCTTACCAGCTTGTTTTACATATTCTTCCTATTTACCCCCCCGCCCCTTCAGCGGATATCTTCAAAAAACAATCCAGTTCCAGATCTCGTTATAATATATACCTGTACGAAATTTCAAGTCAATATTTTAAACCGTTCAGGAGAAAACGTGGGGACAAAAAAAAATTACAGACAGACAGACCGACAGACAGACAGAAACTCTATACCTATTTCAAGAAAAAAAATTGAAATTTTTTTTACGAACACTATACTTTCAATCCACTACGTGGATGTGGTAGTAAAATCAACTATGATTTTAAGTAATTGTCAGTACGTTTCACAAGTGTAGTAGATTTTCGATAAAAGAAGGTTGTACGTATTAACATTTTAAAACAAAATAAAATTCACTTTGTCACGTGATGCACACGGTATATTTCAGTTTTGTGACATTAATCCTTAACTTTATTTGTTACGTATGATTTAATATTATATGAAAATGGTTTATTTTATCCGGAAAAATGTGTTACATATGTTAATTGGGTTTTTACATTGATTTATTAAAATAAACAAAATGAACACGCCACACATTAAACAGAACAGAAAAGTGTTTGTTTCATTCAAATTGTCTTTTCATTTGCTAAATGTGTGTAAATATGTTTTACATGTTTTTTTTAAGAACTATTACCGTTTTTAAGTTAAATTTATTACCACAAATACAATGTAGCTGACAGTAATAAATATTTCACCACTTTGTCGTTTTTCTAAGTGTTTCAGTAAATGTTTGCAGTATAATATTACGTCCATATGAGAGCCGTCACTGATACCGAGATAAACTTTCCGATCTCTGATTATGATGTACATAGTGATGGGCTTATATGTAATACTGGCTGTACATACACGGCACCTTTACAAAATATTCTACTATTAAGCACATAACAACAATAAATTATGCATAACATAAAGACCTATTTCACAATTTCGTTTTTATCTTTCAGTATTTTATATTACCATTATAATTACGACTGGAGCTTCATAGCTCTATTTTGTAGGTCACCAGAGCTATTTGCATATAAGCATTATGTGGATATTTTCATTAAGGTCTCACTGGAAGTCAGAACATTGTCTCCTAACTCAATTCTAGTAATACCCTATGAATTTTAACACTGGGTAATAAAATTACGAACAAATGAGACTTAGCAAACTTTAATTATGAACACCATCCAAAATTTTAATAGGAACGATCATGCATATTAAAATTTTAAATTCTCTCAAAGGAAAGCTACGCGAGTCTAGAGTATCCAATCGATGTTGGCAATGAACACGTTATTACATTTATCTAGATAATGGGAAATGACATCTAATCAAGGTTTTAATTAATTTAGGATAACAAATTTAATTCGTCAGTTTAATTAATTTGTTGATAATATTAAATGAAATAATTACAAAAATATAATATATATTATTTAATAATAATATCTTTTATTTCAACTTTCATAATTACTGAAAAATAATATTAATCGATTGAAATGTTACAAAATTTTTGCCTAACTTTGCATATTGGGTAGGACGAGATTTTTTCTTTTGATGTTTAGGAGGGTTAGTGTGAGTATAAAACTCTGTTGTCAGAGTTGAAAGCCCCCCATTTGGCCGCCATCTTGAAAAGGGGATGCAAACAGTTTTCCGCGATATTATGAGAAACGTAAATTTCAGACTTTTCAGGCGAAGAGCTGTACGATGTCTATATATGAAAAAAATAAAATATTGTCAATGAGACTCACACTCCAATATTATATAATAGTAAGAGAAACCTTCGTACACTCGTATAGGTCTGTCAATGCAATTATAAACAGTTCACCGACAAATGATGACAATTCGAGGAGAGCAGGAGAGAGTAAGCGCCTCTGGCGGCTCAACTGACTCGCTCGCCCGTTTTCGTTCTGTTTGTTCTCTTATAACACGCGCGGGTGGACAATGTATGGACATCGGGTACTTATAAAATAGAAAAGTCGAAACAAAAGGCTTTACTCAAAATTTTCATCCCGGCCCAAATCCCCCACCACTCTTCGTTTTCCCACTATACAGCAAGAACTGTCGGCCTGTATCGCCCTTCCTAGTCATCCGATCGCGATCTTGCTGGACTTAAATTGAAGATTAAAAAAATGCTGTTAATTGGTAAAAAAATTATCCAAGTGTTCATCAATACCATTCTATTCAGACAAAATTGAGGCCCCAAGTCCACCCCTTCTCGAGAAATAATTAATTTAATTTTTCGTTTTTTCGCAACTTCAATCGCGATATCTCGCGAACTAACTGTACAGTCGGGTTCGGGTTAGAACAAGCTTACGTGTTTTGTCTAGCTCTTCATTTTTGGTAAGTATAATTTTCTTTGTGGCACCAAGACCTGCGGAGATACGTCGAAAAAACTGCTTTCCCATACTTTAAATGGGCCGTTTCCCCCACTCCCCGCCGACTCCTCTCTTAAAAACTTGCTGGAATCATGGAGGGGACCTAACTTTATCAGTTGGAGAAAAAAATTTTTTCATTCGGAGCAATCACTTTTCAAAACCCAGATCCGCCCGGCTATATAGCCTTTTTAACTTTGTCCCCTGTACTAGAATAAAAATAGAGAATCAATAAACATCTTTAGACTAATGGGCCATTCTTGCATGAACCGTAAGTTCGAATTATCAAATAAAGTTCCAAGCGTTCGTGAATTGTATGCAAAATATCGATAGGAAACAAGTCAGTTTGAAAAATTGAAGATTGTTATTTTCACTTTCACAAAAATAGAAAAAAGCGAGTGGGGCAAGCTGGCTACGGCCATAGAAAGCATCAGATAAATCAAGCGACGGTTTTTATTCAAATCATACGAGTGTTTCCATTGTGTTCGAAAATAACACCGATAGAAGTTGAATATCGGGCTGGTATCTGTAAAGGCTGGTTGAATGTTCGATATGTTGAGGTGGAGGGCGTCCCGATTTGTGATTCGCTGAACACTGAATAAAATGTGATGTGGAAGTGAATTACGCCGAAAGGGAAACTAAATAAATATTTAGCACGGGTTTCACGATTCAGAAAAGATCTACGTTATTTTACTGCGTACAATATGCATATGGGTTATTTGATACACATATTTAAGACAATAAGTTAGATATATAGTAGTAGATAATACTTATACAAGTAAGCAAGAACAGTAAAGGAAGATTTATTGAAATATAGTCATTGATTAGCATCAAAGCTTTTGTCTTAGTTTGTAATAAGAAAGCGAATTTTCTGTACTTTTCTTAGTTTATAAATTGAAAAACTTAAAGCTTGCGTATGCACACAGTTTTGCTGATTTTAAGGCTATTCGTGTACGCTCTTTTATTTGTCCGCAAGTTAGTAAAATACAATAATATATTCTGCTCACAAAAAATATAAAAATATCCATCGTGTGAGTCGACGCTACTTACCGCTATTAATAACACCTGCACTGCACAGAAACGATTATTGTATCCTGTACGTACTTCTTTGGGTAGTTATTAGCATTCACGGGTAAGAGATGAGCTAAACCAATATTTATACAGTACTAGGGAGAAAAAAACTAATTTCGTATGTTACTAGTTTAGGGAATACTGAAGATATGCAAATGGCCGCCACTTTGTGTTTTATGATCAGCTGATCGAACTCCTTGTTTTAGCTATATACAGGGAGGGGCAATAGTGCGTCGGACCTCGATATCTCGAGTTTACGACAGCTCGAAATTTTTTGAAAAATTGCAAGTAAACTAGATAAAAAAGGCTATAACTATAAATGCTATGTATATCAGTATATTTTTTTGAAGCCTCATTCTAGGCTCTATTCATTCCTATATGAGCATTGAATATTTCCCAACCACTTGGATGTACTGAATTTTTTTGTTGAAATAATGCAATCTGCAAATGGATATTAAAGAAAATAACCACAGTCACAATTATGGGTTTTAAGACAAACTTATATGAACACCAATTACGAGACATCTAATTAATGTTTTTGAATCATTTTGATTTAATAAAATTGTACAAATTATTTTTCAATTAAGAACTTTTTAAATTGAATTTTCTCATCTTTTTCAAATGGAATACCCTGTATACTTTTCAACGATGTGATGTAGAAATGAAAAACGAACATTTTTTGTAAGTACTTCCCTACAGCTAATTGCAACCAGTTTCGTTTTGTAAATAAATAAGTGTCAAATTCAAGAATAAACTTAAAACAAGAGGTTCCCTCAAATACATTCGAAAAATTTATAATAGGTATTCGACGTGTTGCCCATTTTGATTGACACACGTCTTTATGCAATTTTAAAATGAGGCCGTTTAGTGGGACCATCTCTTCCAATCCATTGCAATGAATTAAATAGTATTTAACAGGCCCTTACTGTAATGTTCTTTTGTACATTTTTTTGCCGTTTTCGTTATTCGACAAGCAATAAAAACTCAATTTGGTATAAATTGTCATGCTCAACGGAGCATTTATCACACTTATCGGTCGTTAGTTACAATTTGTATTGAATCTAAAATATTTAGAATTTTACAATAGGGATTTTAATAAAGCGGATCTTGTAGACATGACTTTTGTTTTGGGCGAGTCAGTCAGAAATTGTTTGCCTGCCTGAATTTATCACCAACGTTATCCTGAAAGAAGTATTCCTGATGTTAACAGCTTCCAAATCCTTCTCGACAGATTTTCTGGAAACTGGAATTGTCGAACACAAAAAAAGTAAAAGAATAAAACGTGTTGTGAACGAAGGAAATGAGTTTTCTGTGGTGCTGGCAACGGTTGAGAATCCCTATATTACTTAAAGAGAAGTGAGCTCATTAGTAGGAATAAGTAGACGGTCTATGGGTAGAATCTTAAAAACAAATAAGTTGCATGCATATCATATTCAAATTCACCAGGAATTATCTGATGACGATTTTCAAACGCGCCTACAATTTTGTAATTGGGCCTGAGGTAGAATGCAAGATGAAGTCAACTTCTTCAATATTGTTTTATTCACTGATGAGGCAACTTTGATAAAAATGGATTTGTTAATAGACCTAATTTCCATTATTATGCTTCGGTATACCCTCACTTTTTTATGCAAGTTGATAACCAACACAGATGGTCTATAAACGTTTGGGGAGGAATTATTGGAGAACATGTAATAGGGCCACATTTCTTTGATGTTACATTAACTGGAGCTACTTATCTTAATTTTTTGGCCACAATTATTAGTAAATCTCCCTGAAAGAATTCGAAATAGAATGTGGTTTTAGCAAGATGGTGCTCCACTACATTATTTAAATGGAGTTAGATAGGGACCACTTAAATAATACCTACCCTCATCAATGGATTGGATGAAATGGACCCACTAAATGGTCTACTAGATCCCCAGATCTTACAAAAATGGATTTCCTTTTATGGGGATACGTGCAGGAAATTGTTTATAGAGACACACCAACAACAGTACAAAATATGGAGGAAAGAATAATAACTGCCTTTAGATCTATCACACCGGCAGTTTTAGGAACAGTAGGAACCTCATTTCAAAAGCGCATGGAGGTGTGTGTCAATCAAAATGGGCAATATGTAATTTATATATTATAATCTTTTATACTGAGTTATTTGTAGAAACCTCTTTTTTAAGTTAATTTTTGAATTTTGCAATGATTGCTCAATAAAACGAAATTGGTTGCAATTAGCCACAGGGAAGTACTTGGTATTCACATAAGTTTTTCTTAAAACAAATAATTGTGACTGGTGATTTTTTTAATATTCATCTGCAGATTACATTATTTCAACAAATAAATTCATTACATCCAAGTGGTTGGGAGATGTTCAATGCTAATATAGGAATGAATAGAGTCTCGAAAGAGGCTTCAATGAAAAATTTTTTGCCGAAATATTGTTTCACTTATACTATATACCACGAGTACTTTATAATTTTCGATTAAAAAAAAATAATGCGCACACCCTATTTCATCATATTCTCGTAAATCACGCAGCAATAGTAGTCCACTCAACGAAGCGCTAAAATTACCAAAATCTTTAATTTCAGTGCTAATGAGTGGATTTTGATGAAACCTTATGCAATGTGTTTGTAATGACTTTAATAAAGAAAGTTGAAAAAAATATTAGAGAAGAAAATGATCAGAAGAAATTCCATAACTTGTAGAATTCGGTCAAAAATGAATATTATTTATCTTTTCTGGCCAAAAAATAAAATGTTTTAATTTTTTCGAAAAATGCATATTTTTCGAGATATGGCCACTCGAAAATTCCTAAAAATTGGGGAGGGGAAATGTAAATATTAAAAAAAATCTGGGAAAAAAATCAGGTAAATGTACCAACAAAGTACAAGACCTATTTTTTAATTGTAACTTTTCTGTAAAGTTCGTTTTCACGGAGTTTTTTCGGAAAAACATGAAAACTTGAAATTGGAGCGCTTTAAAAATATGTAATTTAAAATTTTGAAATAATTCAGACGTATGCATTGAGGCCTTCTAAACATTTTTTGTCATTTACCATTTCTTTGTAACTTGCTAATTTTCCGAGTTAAGGCAGTTTTTCGCGATAAATAATGTACCACATTTTTTGCACATTTTCAATTTAAAAATTATATTAAACATTTAAAAACGGTATAACTATTACCCCGAGAGCTAGCGTCACAGAAATTTGTACTATTTTTAAATGGACAGAATGTGCCTTATTAGGTTGTCGATGATCCATTGAATACCCTCCCATCAGTCTGCCGGGCTGGGAGCGCTGCGTTTAGCCCGGGAGGCAGCGACAGATTTTTCGCGTTAATATCTATAAAGCTAGATTTTTTCCAAAGAGAGTTTATATAGTATCTACAATGAAGGTGTAATTCTACCAAACTCTTAGGGCCTGTTTTTCAATGTCCAGTTAAATAGCTTAACTGTCAGATAAAATATATCTGGCAGATAAACTGTTTTTCAATGTGCAGGTAAAATTTACCGGAGGGTTAAGCTCACTATCTGAAAGTAAATTTAGCAGAGAGTTGGAAGTGCCAGTTAAGGATTTATTCTACTGTTAGAGGATTTGCACATGCACATTTGGTTCAATTTCTGACAATTCTAAAACATTCTAACCTATAAACTAATGTGATTGATTGCAATGTTCGTTTTCAATTTTGTGATTTATATTAAATATATTATTGCCAATAATGAATTGAGTGATGGTGACGATGATATTATACAATTTATAAAGTATGAAAGGAAACCCTATACCATAAGGGAACGAGAAAATAATTTTGAGAACTATGGTGATACAGATTTTTTTTAATAAGATTTCGACTTCGTAAAGAAACTGTTTTACATATCATTGAGATGGAAGATAGAGGAAGTTGCAGGAATAATTCTGTTTCTTCAATCACTTTAAAGTGTAGTTAGCATCTTTTTCCTTTCTACGCTCTCTACGGCAATTATTGCCGATACAAAACGCACAAAATTAAAAACAGAACATCAATCAACACGCTAGACAACTCAATGAATTTTGAGGTTAAATTAGATATACCTTCACTAAAACACGCGCCATATTTCAATTAAACCAATTGAAAGAAACTTCAGGTAGAATCAGTAGTGCCAACATAGCTAAAAAATAATTCAACTCATGAATACGTAGCTGGCAGTTAAATTACTGTTGATAAACACTACCATAATATAACTGCCAGCTAAGCGTAACTAGCAGCTACTCATCTGGCACTTTTAACTGGACATTGAAAAACCGGCCCTTAGTGGTGCATAAATGAGTAAAAAAATAAACATTTAAAATTTCGTTTTTCGAATTGTTACGAATTATCAAAAAATAATGATTCGCGTTCGCTCCTGCCGGCCCCAATTTTCGATTTTTACCTTGCGATTCATGTTATACGATCATTGCCGACGTTCTCCTCGCCATCGAGACATAGAACAGGTATCCGATTGCCGTATTTGTTCAGATCTTACGTTTGAAAAATTGACTTGCGGTCGTCAATGTTTGCTGCTTACACTTAGATGGTAATTAATGTTCTAAAATAAGTAAACTCTATTAAAAATATTTCATATGTAACATAGTAGAAGGCAAATTAGCCTCACATGGTACCATACGTTGCCTTTACAGTAAGAATCTTAAATATTTCATCATTCTATATATACTTAGAGCTTAACTTATAGTTGCAAGATTGTGGTATGATTTATTTTATTGTTTAAACAAAAGATCACTGAATAAATCTATAATAACTTCCTTTAAAAATATATAACCAAAATGAAACTAAAAAACATGTTTAGAACCTCGGCATTCTCCGTGACTACTGTAGCGTGACCTGTCACCACTTCCTGGACGTACTCGACGGTGGCTGCGACTACAACTCCGTGCTGCACCAATATACCTGCATTAAATCTCTTGGAGACTGCTGTGAACAACTCTCCAAGCCAAAACTTCTCTAAATGTCAGCAAGACCCATACACAACTAAACTTCTGAGTAATAGGCTTCCTCCTATTACTACTAACTCCTCTAAATACTAGGCTCCATATAACCAAAACTACAGCACCAAACAGCTGAGCTCTTACATAAATCAGTCTGCTAAGTTGCCTGACCCAAATATAGGCCTATCCAAACATAAGCCTGTCCAAACACTCGGTAAAAATTACAACAAATAAGAACTTTACAAGAAAAAACTCAAATTAAAAGACTTACCTCATAGAGAGAGTATTACATAACCTCACAAAATACGTGGCGACAAAATTACGGCAACCAAAAGAATTTCTTCCAAGATTACAAAATGCTTTCGGGAAGGCGGTAAAGAAACACTGGGTACATCAAGTCAAATCCACGACCGTGTTAGTGATATAAAACCCAAATTTTTCAACACAAAAGCAGAACCGCAGCCGTTCGCTGTCAAAAAACGAACCCACTAGACCGGAAATTCACCACAGTTCAGTGTTGCCAATTTCAGTACCTAGAGAAAACTTCTCTAGCCAATGATAATGCACCACCAAAGAACTTAATAATCAAAGGACTGAAATTCACAAATATGTAATACCTAAACCATAATAATTTACAATTAACGCCACGAACTCAAATTTATCTTAAAAGTAAACATGTTTAATTCCGAGGTCTTGCATTCTCGCAAGTAGGCAACGCCTTAGACCAACCAACGTCCGTGTTGTTGCATATCCATTTACTCCAGGGAAGTGAATGAATTAGAGCCTAATTGATGTAAACAAGCATAAATCACATTTAAATGCTAAGAGCGAACATCGCCACTATATAACTTTTGTTCCTTCAGCCATTCCCTACTTACTGTCCAAATTTTACGTCAATCAGTTTTATCCTAAAGAATTCTGAGCGAACAACCGTCAAGCACTGGACTATTAGACAACATTGGGGAAAAAGTTTTCAGTAATTATTAGTAAACAATGTTGATTCGGTTGTAATATCTACCAATCTGCATTGAACTTGTAGAATAAAATCAACATCTCAATTATCTGTTTATAAAAGATGAATATTCCGCATATTCCACGTAAACGAGTACATTTTAATTTTCAAGTTTATTCAGATGTACTGCTCTTGATATTCATTATTACGTAAACATCTCCCATGATATGCTATATTATGCAGCCGAGATTGTAATTAATGTAAATGTAAGGACTAATATTTCAGAGACACTCTAAGGTAACGGATGTTGTATTCAAGCGTGGATTCGCCTACGGAAGCACTAATAAAAGACTGGAAAATGTAGTACAGGTTCTACATCTTAAATTAGTACTCGCGCTCTGTAAAAAAGAACTGCTTAACATGAAGCATTACAACGTGTTTTACATTATCTACTTACTTATCTAAAAATGAAAAAAAATTAAATCGCAATTGTAATTTCCTTTTCATTTTAATGAACTTCAAAACATATTAAATGCACCCCTGTGTATATTTCTATTTTCATGTATCTTCAACGCTTTCTCTGAAATGACTAATTTTTGAAAAATGAATAATTTTTAAAGGAATAGAAGGGTATGGTGATGAATCCTTGATAAAATCCATGAATGGTGTCATTATAACAGATTACAGTTAAACATCAGGAAATGCAATGTAACTTTTAATAATAAACGTCAACTTGTCGAATTTAATTGTTTAAAAGATTCAGTTCTTACACGTCCATCATTTTATACTCAGTTCCGCTACATGTTTAACCTTTACTGTCCAAAATCACACAAACAAAACACTAAGAGCGATAAGAAAACGTAGATTACTGATAAAATTTAACAAAAAAGTAAATTAAAGAGGAAAATGTTTACTAATGAAGTGGACAAGGACTTTACAAGGCATTCTGTCAGGACTTAAAGCATCTAGTTGATAAAGAAAAAAGAACATGTATGGTATTTACGAACTCAATTGCAACAGTACGGAACTAGAGGATCTTACTGGGCATTGTCAATACATCGCTTCACATTGAATGAGAGAGCACAGTATTATACAGATTTATATTCACCACTCCTCGTCTACAGTCCACGTGGACTTGATCCGCCTGTCACATAGAAATATAGGTGGATTAGATGCTTAGCGAATTTGATTTGTCAACACCAACCTCGTTCAGAGTTTTTGCATGCCATAATATATAAAACAAAAAATACGTATGAACTATTTGTATCGTATGATCTGTACGAGGCAGTGCAGTACAGCCAGGCAGCGTTATAAATTACTTAATTCTAGTGAATATTTGAACAAATTATTAGTTTTATTACTGAGTTTGAGTGATTTGTAATTAATTGTTTAAGGTGGCCATTCCCTAGAGAGAGACATCCGATAGGGGAATATTTATTATTTTTGCCCATAACTTTTTTTTCTTAGTACGTATATTTTAAAAAAACTATAAGAGTGCCCAAGTATAACCATAGCAAGACTATTACTATGAATTTTCACTCAATATTTTCAGTGGTTTGCAAAATAGCTAGATTTAAAACTACGAAATAGGAAGATTAACATAATTTTTAATTTAAATCTAGCTATTTTGCAAACCACTGAAATCATTGAGTGAAAATTCATAGTAATAGTCTTGTTATGGTTCTATTTAGGTACTCTTATAGTACAAAACAAGTTATGGCCAAAAATAATAAATATTTCCCTATCGGATGTCCCTTTCTAGGGAATGGCCACCTTAAAATGGCATTTCGGAGGCCTTTCGATAGTAGTGACAATGAAACGGACGATTTTGATACAGATTTAGTAGAATTGCGGCAAGAAATTATAGATGGTATGCCACTCGTGGAATAACATTATTCTCATAACTATCTAAAATTAAATATCAACAAAACAAAACTCATTAAATTTTCCACAAATAATGAAGAAAACATTGAAATTACTGTTGATAGAGAGAAACTTACGTCGTCCTCAGACACTAAGTTCTTGGGTGTCATAATAGACAAACAACTCGAGTGGAAGGCCCATATAAGCTATCTAACACCAAAAGCTTCTGTTACGCATGAAGAGTGTTGTCTTAGTCGGTCGATGAGTCCACAAGTTTATCTGCATATTACGCATATATCCATTCTATTATACGTTACGGAGTAATTTTCTGGGAAAATTATACAGACGCTCATAAATTACTTATATTGCAAAAAAAATGCCTTAGAAGTATTTACAATATGAAACGAACAGACTCCTGCAAACACATCTTTAGTGAAACGAGTATACTTACCTTCACCTGCATCTGCATCCTAGAAAATTATGTGAAAGAGCATTACACCATGTTTTTAAAACATGAACATGTTCACGACTACGATACTCGTAAAAAAGAAAAATTACGTCCTATATAGACAAATTTAAGTTTAATGCAAAATAGTGTGGTCGGTCATCTAATCAAAATTTATAACCATCTACTTGGTTGTATCAAGAGTGTAAAATCTGTTAAATTACTGAAATTAAAATTGAAAGAACTACTAATAAAAAGAGCATACTATACCCTGGACGATCAAGTGTAATTATTATTACTCTCTTCTTTTATATGTTTATGAATTTCTTTGTTACTTACCTATTATGTATAAGACATATTTGTTTGTTAATTTATGTATAGGTTTGTTTTTATACATCATAATAACTAAATTTGTTCATAAATAGTCTCTATGTAAGACTATTTTACTCTTTCTTTTTGTGACTCGTTCTACACCGCAAGGTATTACTGAATAAATATATTTTATTATTATTATTATTATCAACTTTTGGCGATCTCGGTATACCATTTGACAGTGAACTAAACTTTAGTTGTCATATAATCACTATAACCAATGACAGTTTTAAAATAATGGAATTTGTAATAAGGTGTTCTCATGACTTTAACGGCAGTAACTCCTGGAAACTACTATACCAGCCTTTTTTCCATAAAAATGGGAACATTTGTCAATTATTTGGTCTTCTCAGTATAGCATATACTCACAAACTATAGAGGCGTCTAAAAGACTTTAAATCAGAAAGAACATGGTGTCTATCCTGCTAATGATTTTCCCAACTGCACTTTTAAACAGATTCTCATTTTCGACTTTGGGGACTAGCAGAATTATTTCACAACAAATGTTTATTTCTAATGTAATACATAACATAATAGATTGTGGTACTTTCTTAGGTTTACTAAATTATAGAACATCTAGACCAGGTTATAGGCAAAAATGTTTATTCATCTACCGACCAGAACTAATGTACAGAAATTCTCGCCATTGTGTATAAAATGTGTGAGAACTGTAATACGTCTTCAAGACCAGTTTGTAAGCAGAAAGAAGACTGGGGTTGGAAGCTTGATTTTGATTCCTTAATACTAGTTGTTCTAAACGAAGCATCAACCCCAGATAATTTGTTAGAAGTATTTTTTTCGCATCTGTACAACAGGTTGTTGCGATTACTGAAAACTACTCCAGCTTGTTTTATATGTAATGGAAGCAGTTGTGCGAACATCTATTCAACGTAAACATTAAGGTGAAAAATATTAACAAATATTTTGCTAATAATAAAGTTCATTTTTCAATTTCATCTAATTTATAAAAGAAATATATCTTCAATTACTGTAGATTTTATCCCTTTGCTAGAATATTACACATATTAATGCCGTGCTTAGACAACCATTTTGAATCAGACATTTTTAGGGTATGTTCGTCCGTGTGTATGTCACAGCCCTCCTATTCTCGCATGATTTTACCTATTGAGACGTAAATTGAAGATCAAAAAACAAAAATTAAAACATATTTAATGAAGTTTTGAATCCATCCCTATACACATAAAAGTGAACAAAAATAAATTACACTTACCCTATCGAATGGGGTGTCGTTTCCATGGGGTAGGAAAAATGCTTTCTGAAAAATTTTGAAACCGTTGTTTTTAGAGAACGAGTAAATTTGTCTGCGTAAAATAGCTCTTAACACGTATGTATACAACATAAAGTTAGTTATTTTTACTGAACAAGAATTCTAAGGTTCTGCCGCTTTCACACCTTTATTGACTGTACTGTACTTATATGAACATTCTGAATTAAATAATAACAAATTTCCATGTATTCCATTTATAAGTCCGACACGACAAATCGGCAAATATATTAGGGACACATGTTTTCAAATAACATTCACTAAATATTTAAACATTCAGTCGTTCATTCTTAATTTATCGAGAAGTATCCTTTTACTGGTCTTGTCAGGGATTAAATTTAACTTCAAGCTACCAACTCAAGTGCATATATTTCCTCTTTAAAACAAAAATTAAATCTTACTGAGCCACTAAAAAGTTCAAAATTTAACGATTCTCTTCGATAGAGCTGTACTATATGAGCACTGAAATTGAAGTATATTTGCCCGAATCTAAAAGTTTCCCTATTATTTGCTTCTCTATGGCCTTAAAGGTATCTTGCTCTTGTTATCGGATATAACGAATAATGGGTATGTCAAAAGTTTAAGTTACTTTTAGTTTTCCACAACTTTAAGATTTATTATTTATGGGTGTTTTATTTATGAGTATGATTTAACGAGTATTATCGAATGCAAGAAGAAACAATTTATGTACCCCTTCGTGAATAAAAGTATGATTTTATAATTTAAGTTTGTAACTTCTCATAATGTTTAAAAACAATTTTGATTGTTATAAAAACAAATAATTTTATAATATCATTCGTTTAATATTATTATATTTTAGTAAGTTTTAAACGTTTGAATGTTTTTAAAATGCTAAAGCTTTTGTAAGATCTACAGAAATAAAGTTTGTTCTGTTCTACTAAACCATATGTAAGAGTAGTAAATAGTAATAAGAATAATAGCATCCTAAAACTTCTTCCGAAAATATTATAAAAATAGTACAATGAATAATGCTTATTTATATATTTATTCTTAGACTGCTCAGCAAGAAAATCCATTTCAAGAATAGTATAAAATACACAATAAAAATAAACAATAATAGTTTAAAAAGACTAAAAAAACACGTTTTAATAGCAAACCGAACTAAAAAGTAAAAAATAATATAATACAATACAAAACAGTGCTTATTGCTATGAAATATTTATACCAGTTGATATCAAGCACTCCACGTTTTTTTGTGTTGTATTGTATTACTGTATTGTAGTCTTTTTTACTTTTTAGTTCGCTTTGCTATTAAAGCGTGTTATTTTAATTTATTTAAACCATTATTTATTTTTTATTTTTTCGTCTTAAAAATCTGGAACTTCGATAACCCAATGTGCTTTTAGAAACAAAAATAAAAACAGAAATCTTAAAAAATTACATAGGTTTACAATTTCCATAATTAATGCGGGGTACTAATCCTATGGAAATTAGGTTTCGACCTTTGTTCATACTGCAGAATTTTGTAGTTCTTGGGGTCCTGATTAGAAGTCTTCCTGGGCACAGTCATCTGATATTATAATAAGTGGTATACCCCCAAATTATTGCACTACAGCCAAAGACAACCACCCAAAATGGGGTGAAACCTTGGAATACATGGGGATACAATGAATTAATGGAAATAAATTGTGAGCAACATACGTACTTTGTATTTAGAAGTCAATCTCCCGAATAATTACCCAAGACTACCCCCTATACAGGGATGGAAACCACTCCCACATAAAAATAAAGGACATAAATGCCAATAAGTCGTAGAAAATGTTGAGATTTTTGTCGTTTGGATATTTCAGCATTAACTCGTTTATTTTCAAATCAGGCAAATCTTGAACGACTCTCAAATGAAATTTGGTATCAGCAAGATCGAACCCCGCCTCATTATGGAGTTGACGTACGTCAATGCCTAAATGAAATACTTCCACAATAAGTGGGTAGGTCGATGAGGAGTTATCGAATGGCCACTGCTATTGCCAGATTTAAGTCCTTTAGACTATTTTCTTTGGGGCCATTTAAAATTCGTTGTCTCTAAGATCAAACCTCATTCGTTAAAGGAGTTGGAAGATAGATAGGACGGCTGTTCAAGAAAAATCACAGCATGCTATTCAAAACTCTTTAAGAGCTTTCGTTGATCGATTAGGATATTGTCAGGTTGCTGAAAATCTCCAGATTGGACATTTGTTATGAATATTTTCCTTTTCTCAATATTAAAGTGCTTAATATTTTGTAATAACAAATTTAATTTTCGATAACTAATAAATATTTATTACTCTTTATTTTATTTTTCTTTTAATATTTAAAAAATCACAACTCGCTACTATATCATTTTAATTGATGAAAAAGTATACAGGGTCATCAATTTCAAAAAAACTGTCGATGACGTCTTATCTCGTTAAATAGGGCAGTTGTTAGAAATCAATGTACGTCACAGAACAGAATAAAACCGCTGCCTAAGGAATCGCTACTTCCACATCCAGATTTTTTTATCCAAATCACTTTAAAGGAAACATCTTAACTACATTTGCACTCTAGTATGTGAAAATTATTGGTCATAGAATTTTAATATTTGGGGCAGATGTCATAGAAAAATTTGAGACGTTGGTTTCTACCATATATGTTGAAAATGAAGTGTTTAGCTTGCTCTACTTATTTTGCCTTATTCACAACCTACCCCACTTCCCTCACCTGTAACGGAATCAATCAGACCTCATTACAATACGTACGTGTTACTAGCTTTCAAGTGAATATCTCAATTTTATGTTATCAATCCCTTTAATGATGGAGTGGAGGTGGTGGGAGTGGGGGGGGCAAAATATTAGAAAGAAATCTGAGGCCTTGATTTCTAGTACATACACAGAATCCCAAGTTTCTGTACTATTACCATCTTGCTTTACTTATTTTTCCCTATTTACCTCTATTTACCCCACTCCTTCAACGGAATCATGTCAAAATATAGCATAGTTTCAGATGTCATTATAATACATACATGTACCAAATTTCAAGTAAAAATCCCAATTTAATTTTATCAACTCTTTTAATAAGGGCAGTGAGGGGATGGAAAATATTATAAAAAAAACCTGAATCCTTCGCTTCTAGTATATACACCAAATTCCAAATTTATGTACTCTTACCAGCTTGCTTTATTTATATTCCCCTATTTACTCCTATTTAACCCCCAACCCTTCAACGGAATCATTTCAAAATATAATATAGTTCCACATGTCGTTATAATACATACGTGTACCAAATTTCAAGTGAATATCTTCATTTTATATTATCAAACCCTTCAATAATGGAGTAGGGGAGGTGGGGGGGGGGGGGGTTGAAAAATATTGTAAAAAAATTTGAGGCCTTTGCCTGTAGTACATGCACCAAATTTCAAATTTCTGTACTCTTACCAACTTGCTTCACTTATTTCCCCATATTTACCCCTATTTACCCCCCAAACCTTTAACCGGATATGTGTAAAAACAATCCAGTTCTAGATATCGTTATAATATATAAGTGTGCAAAATTTCAAGGAAAAAAGAATTTTATTTTTTTTTTTTTACGATTACTATACTTCCAATCCACTACGTGGATGTGGAATTAAAATACTTCAAAAACTTTTTGGGGGTATTTTTGATTCTAAATTGTAGTTTAGCCACAAATCAGGCGTCTCAACACATTTACCCAACCCTGTATACAATAAAACAGATAAAATTAAAAATAGAAAGAGACGCTGATTAGAGTAATACACTGCAGATTTGTCTCTTTCATAACGCCCGCTGAAAAAAGTGCAAACAACGTTATCATCATTTTTCCACGAATTAGAAGTATGAATGTTGTCCCCAGCCGATACACGGCAACACACTTTCAGTATTTTCAGAGCTCTGCTAAATAATTTATTGTAGAGCAGCGATCCATAAGGGTAGCTGCTACTCGATCTGTTGCCATTGTTGCAAAAGGATTGTCCTTTATTGTTCATTTCTGCACAAATGTATTAGATGTGAGCCCTCTACAGCTGCACTATTGTACTGATTTGTTTCAAAAAGTGGACGGTGGAGATAACATTGATAAAACTATCATACCTAACAATATTAGTACGGGAGCCCATTGACAAAAGTGGATCGGGCATCGCAGTTGCCGATGCTTGGTGGAGATGTTGCAGACATCTGTAGGTACCATTTCATCTCAACGGCATGTCACGTGACCGTGTCCTCTTCGAGAGAGAGGCAAAACCAAGAGGCCTCTTAAATGTTGCCAAAAAATTCTGGAATATTTCAGGCACATTTTTTGGACAAAAATAAACATTTGTCTCTTGGTCTTTTTTCTCAAAGTGCTTCCTTCTTCGGGAAAAAATAACAAAAAAGAAAATTAGGTTTTTTGTGGGAGAAAAAAGCACTTTAAAGAAAAGGTTTAAGAGACGAAAGTTGTTTATTTTTATCTAAAGAATATACCTGAATTTTTTGGGATTTTTCTGAGGAAATTAAAAAAAAATCGATAAAGGTATTTACACAGAACTTCCCTCAATATTTGTACATAGCGGTCACTCTAAAAAATTATTAATTACGAAATGACATTGAGAATAATAATCGGAATATAGTTATCATTATTATTACAAAGAAAACCCAATAACTTTTGGTCAAAACAATATACAGAGTGCTCATCCAACAGCAAAAGTTCAATACTAAATAATAGGTGCCAAATATGGAAGGCTTGCGCAAATACCTTTACAAATGTCCTCCATGACTGAATTATTTCTTGGGATGACCCCCCTGTACATTTTTCAACAAAAGTGTAATAAGTGCATATGCCAAATATTATTGCCATCTGTCACATTTTCAATCCCATATTCACGTAATGGAGTGGAAGTATAGTGTTGGTTAAAAAATTTAATTTTTTTTTAAATTTTCCAAAAATGTTGGTAAAAGGAATTTCAAAATTTTTTTCTTCTGAAATAGGTTTAGAATGCCATGAAACGTGAAAATTTTAAATTTGAGCAAAGAGAAACATTTTTCCATCTATTTTAGTGGTAAAAAAATGTTCAAAAAGTGAAAAGCGGAAATTTTAAATTTGAATAAAGAAAAAAAAATTCGTCTGTTTTAGTTGTAAAACATTTTTCAAAAATGTTGGCGTTTTTTTTTCTGAAATAGGTTTAGCGTGTCATAAAACGTGAAAAATTTTAAATTTGAGCAAAAGAATTTTTTTTCACTATTTATTCCGTTTAGACGGTCCACCCTATATTTTCCAGTGAAACTTTAACCATTTCTTCGCTGACAGTAGCGTCAATTACCTACCAAATTTGACTGCCCTCCGCCAAGTGGTTTTTTAGTTAATGCACCAACAGACAGACAGACAGACAGACGGAATTGAACACCTATATTTTCATAATCTTCGTGATCTGAAACGTCAGAATCCGAAAAAATCTCGGAAGGTGATTTTTTCTGGAATACAATACTTCCCTTCGGTATGTGAGGGAAGTAAATCATTTAGGAAACTTCTTAGTCGAAGTTATTTTTATCTAGGCGTGTTCTTTCGACAAAAATAAGCCGTTTTTGGCTCTTGGAATTTTTCTCTAAAGCGCGTCCTTCACCCTATACTAATTAATAAAGGTCTATGAATTCTTTTTACTTCCCTCGCATACCGAAGGGAAGTATTGTATTCGAGAAAAAATCACCCTCCGAGATTTTTTCGGATTCTGACGTTTCAGAACACGTAGATTCCGAAAATATAGGTTTTTCAATTCCGTCAGTCTGTCTGTCTGTCTGTCTGTCTGTCTGTCTGTCTGTCTGTCTGTCTGTCTGTCTGTCTGTCTGTCTGTCTGTCTGTCTGTTGGTGTATTTACTAAAAAACTACTTGACGGAGAGCAGTCAAATTTGGTGGGTAGTTAACCCTACTGTCAGCAAAGAACTGGTAGAATTTTCACTGAAAAATATACAGGGTGGACCGTCTAAACGGAATAAATAGTGAAAAAAATTTTTTTTTGCTCAAATTTAAAATTTCCACGTTTCATGACGCGCTAAATCTGTTTCAGGAAAAAAAATTTTTTGAAATTTTTTTTCAAACATTTTTGAAAAAATTTTTACCAAGATGAAAAAAATCTTTTTTTGCTCAAATTTAAAATTTCCACGTTTCATGACGCGCTAAACCTATTTCACGAAAAAAAAAATTTTGAAAATTTTTTTTCAAACATTTTTGAAAAAATTTTTACCAAGTTAAAAAAAATTTTTTTTTTGCTCAAATTTAAAATTTCCACGTTTCATGACGCGCTAAACCTATTTCAGAAAAAAAAAAAAAATTTAAATTTTTTTCAAACATTTTTGAAAAAATTTTTACCAAGATGAAAAAAATTTGTTTTTGCTCAAATTTAAAATTTCTACGTTTCATGACACGCTCAACCTATTTCAGGAAAAAAAATTTTGAAAATTTTTTTCACCAATATTTTTGAAAAAATTTTTACTACTAAAATGATTTTTTTTTCTTTCTTCAAATTTAAAATTTTCACGTTTCATGGCATTCTAAGCCTGATTAAAAAAAAAGTTTTTTGAAATTTTATCGCTAAGATAGAATTTTTCTTTCTTTGTTCAGATTTTAACTATCCACGTTTCCATGACATTCTAAAACTATTCAAACAAATTTAAAAATGTTTTTGAAGAATTTTTTTAAAAATTTGAAAACATTTTTAATCCATTTATGTATCACTACTATAGAACAGACGAAAAAATTTTTTTTGCTCAAATTTAAAATTTCCACGTTTCATGATATTCCAAACCAATTTCGGAAAAAAAAATTTGCAACATTTTGTTACCAGTTTGGAAAAAAATTTAACACCAGAATGCTCAAATTTAAATGACATTCTAAACCTAGGTATTTCAGAAATAAAATTTTGAAAATTTTTTTCACCAACATTTTTCAAAAAGTTTTTACCACTAAAATAGATCGATTTTTTTTTATTTGCTCAAATTTAAAATTTTCACGTTTCATAGCATTCTAAACCTATTTTAAAAATACATCATTTTTAATTTTTAAACTTTTTTTTAGCACTACTATAGAACAGAAGGAAACTTTCCTTTTTGCTCTAATTTAAAATTTCTACCTTTGACATTTTAAACCTATTTCAGAAGAAAAAAATTTGAAAATTATTTTACCATCTTTTGAAAAATAAAAAAAAAATGAAATTTTTTAACCACCACTATACTTCCACTCCATTACGTGAATGTTGGATTGAAAATGTGACAGATGGCAATAACATCTGGCATATGCACCTATTATACTTTTATTGAAAAATGTACAGGGTGGTCATCCCAAGAAATAATTCAGTCATGGTGGACATTTGTAAAGGTATTTGCGCAAGCCTGCCATATGTGGCACCTGCTATTTAGTATTGAACTTTTGCTGTTGGATGAGCAATCTGTATATTTTTTTGACCAAAACTTATCAAGTTTTCTTTGTAATAATAGCAATAACTCTACTCCGATTATTATTCTCAATGTCATTTCGTAATTATTATTTTTTTAGAGAGACTGCCATGAACGAGGGAAGTTCTGTGTAAATACCTTTACCGATTTTTTTTGTTATTTTCTTTCGGGAGAAGGAAGCACTTTGAGAAAAAACACCAGGAGACAAAAGATGCTCATTTTTGCCCAGAAAATATACCTGGATTTTTTTCAGAATTTTTTGGCAGCATTTAAGCGGTCCTTTGTTTTTTAGCTCTCTCTCGAAGAGGGCACGTTCATGTGACATGGCGTTGGAGGAAAATGGTACCCACAGATGCCTACAACATCTCCACCAAGCAGCGGCAACTGCGGTGCCCGATCCACTGTTATCGATGTTCTTCTACTATATAATTAGATCGCTAAATAATTCTTTCGGCGGCTGTCCAGAAAATCACTTCAATCCAGTCCAGAAATTATCACTTTATTGGGAGAGTTGAAAAAAGTGACTAAAGTAACTAAAGCAACCAAAGTTGCGAAAAATGGTCCGGGTGAATTTTTTAACTTGAAACTTTCAAATATCTTGAGTAATAGGCACTCTATGAAAAAACGTTTCAAACAAAAGTTGTAGAATTAGATGACGGAAATTCGGGGGCATACCGGGTGGCCACGAGTCAATGTACGCCCCCAATATTTTGTTTTCTTTGTATTTAAAAATTTGTATTTTGGTAGACATAAATTAGACAATAATAAGCTATTTTTAGACTAACAGGAATGAAAATATCAGTTCCGGTTGAACCGGAAGTAACATCAACGTCTTTTTCTTAAATGGAATGACTTTATTTTTTTGATGGTTTCTTATTAAGCATAAATTTCTAAGTGCAACAGTTTTTCAGATGTAAAAAATTCCAAAAAATAAGTGAGATACGAACAATTTTTTAATTTTTTCAAAATGGCCGCGTCAGATGAATGCAATGTAAGAAAATTACTAAGTAGGCCAAGGAAATTATTAGCAAGGTTGTAGACTCGTCTGTAAAGAAGAAAATAGTTGTTTGAATTACTGATAGGTACCAGTATTATTTTTTTTCAAAAAAATGGAATTAATCAGAAATAAGGACTCATGAACTATAATTTTTTCGCCATTAATCATTTCTTAACGATATCCTTCGTTAACAATAGAAGTATTTTTAAAAAGTAAGCGCCAACAAATCATTTTAATAAGGTACCTATCTACATTTAAATCCAAAATTGCAGATAGCCATGAACATGACAGACATTCGCAACAATTGAATTAGTCTTGACTTACTCACTAATTTTTTGAAGCAAGTGTATTAAAGTTGTTATAAACAATATGAAATGGCTGAAAATTATTCAAAAGATGAAAGAGTTGACATGGTCATTATTTATGGAGAGACTGGACGTAATGCAACTAGAGCACAAAGTTTGTACGGACGGAGATATCCAGAAAGAAGACAACCTCCGAGAAACAATTTCGCCCGGTTGTAGCAACAATTTAGAACTGAACCTAATGCAGAAATTGAAGAAATATTTATTGTGGATGAAGAAACCTAAATTAATGTATTAGCTTTAGTGCATGTTGACCCAACCATTTCGATAAGACAAATTGAACATGATTACCAGTTTCCAAAGAATCAGCCAGAAAATTTTTAGAGAAACACGGCTATTGTTCTTATAAATATCAATTACATCAATTTTTGTATGAGAATAATTATCAACGAAGAATAACCTTTTGTAATTGGTTACAGTTACGCCAATTAAGAAATGAGAATTTTATCAAAAACATTTTTTTCACTGATGAATCGAGATTTACAGGGGCGGTTTCAGGAGCGGTTTGGCTTCAATGTTTGGTTAAGCGTACTGGGCGACCATATCATAGGTCCAATAATTTTTAACGAAACTCTAACTGGACCAACTCTAACTGGACCAACTCTCACTTACATCTTGGATATTTTTACATCTGAAAAAACTGTTGTACTTAAAAATTTATGTTTAATGAGAAACCATCAAAAAATATAGTCATTCTATTTAAGAAAAAAAAGTTAATGTCACTTCCGGTTCAACCGGAAGTGATATTTTCATTCCTGTTAGTCTAAAAGTAGCTTATTATTGTCTAATGTATGTCTACCATAAACCAAATTTTTAAATACAAAAACAACCAAAATATTGGGGGCGTACATTGACTCGTGGCCACCCGGTATGTCACTTTGACGTTGGATGAAAGGGTTCAGGTCATTCTAGGTCAAATTCGTTTTTTATATGGGAACCCCTATTTTTTATTGCAAATTCGGATTATCTGACTAAAAATAAACTATTTTTGTCCGAAATATTTTTTCTGCAATTGTCATTTCTTTAGTTATCTGGCGAGGAAAAATCAAAATTTTGCGATTTTTTACTCCAAAAGGAAGAAGTTTGGACAAAGACTGCATGAGGCAAAAAGAGTTTGTAATCACCCCAGGAATATTCTCAAATTTTCTCAGAATTGTCCAATGCCCTTTTTGATGCGCTTGGTCCATTTGCAGCGTCCTAACACCTCTCCATAGAAACGAAATTTAAAAATGAGTAGAGAAAATTGTTCGCAATAAAATGATTTACAATAAACATCTGATGTGTTTTTTAAATGAAATCAATAGAAAAAAGTTATAACCCTTAAATGATATTTTTCTTGAAGATTTTAGTCTTTTTAATTACAACTTTTTCATTTTCAATTTTACAGCAAGAAATATCTAGACCAAGATTGTAGAGAATTCAATTCTCTACAAAAAAAGTCTTAGAAAATGTTTTGTACGACTTACGATTCTCAAGATATCGCGGAAAAACTGTTTACATCCCCGTTTTTAAGATAGCGGCCAAATAGGGGGCTTTCATCCCCGAGAACCGAGTTTTATACTCACACTGACCCTCTCTAAACAACAAAATAAAAAAATCTTTCCTACCCAAAATGCAAAGTTCGGCCAAAATGTTGTAACATTTCAATGGACTATACAGGGTGTCTCACCGGGAAATGAATTGATCGATATGGAGAAAAGTACGCATCAGAGATTTTTGAAAATTTAGATAGTTACTAATGTCGGTGTGGCCAATCCAACTAAAATAATTAGAAGCATGGGGTAGTTCCGGTTATACCGGAAGTCGATACCAACTTGCTTATTTTAAATGGAACATCCTATATATTATCATATTTTCAAGATGACAATAAAATTCTGAGTTCAGGCATGTAGCACACCCGTTATCTAGACCCAGTAGTTTAGAAGATATTTGAGATTTTATAAAAAATTTGACAGGTGCAATGGTTTGCAAGAACGGTTATAACTTTTTCTGTGTAGGACATCCTCATTTGCTCTTTGGCGCGAAGAAAGAACACAAGGAGAACTACGTACTGCAATTGAAATAAAATCAATAATATAATACCAAGTGCTCCATTTTTCGCACTACATTTTGTCAACTTCAAACCGCGAAAACTTGTTTAGGTCAAATGGAGCACCCCGTATTTTCTTATGTCAAGTTGTGTAAAATTGAATTCCCTTTTTTCTGATATTAGCATTGAGGGGTTAAAGTTTTCAACTTTTTGAATTATTTGGTTTGAAGTTGACAAAATGTAATACGAAAAACGGAACACTTGGTATGATATTATTGAATTTATTTTAGCTGTAGAACGTAGTTCTGCTTGTGTTCTTTCTCCGCGCCAAAGAGCAAATGAGGATGCCCTACACAGAAAAAGTTATAACGGTTCTTGCAAACCGTTGCACCTGTCAAATTTTTTATAAAATATCAAATATCTTCGAAACTACTGGGTGTAGATATAGGGTATGCTATATGCCTAAACTCAGAATTTTTTTATCATCTCGAAAAGTTGAAAATATATAGGGTGTTCCATTTAAAATAAGCAAGTTGGTATCGACTTTCGGTATAACCGGAAGTACCCCATACTTCTAATTATTTTAGTTGAATTGGCCATACCGACATTAGTAACTGTCTAAATTTTCGAAAATTTCTAATGCGTACTTTTCTCTATATCGATCGATTCAATTCCCGGTGAGACACCCTGTATAATATCTTGTATTAGTTAATAGAAGAAAAAAATGAAAGTTTATCATTGTTATGAAATGTCTGTATTCTTCATTTAGAAGTTATGTTAAAGTTTTAAAAAAATGTCCCAAAAAGCTGTCTGTAACTCCAGAGGTGCAAATGAATACTTTAATCGAAACCCCCGATACGTACAATATCCTGCAATATGAACAACTCTGGCCTAAACCCAATTTCCATAAGAACAATGAGGAGTTTTTTGTCGGTGTGTATGTAAAGGATAAGCATGGGCAAATTGACTTTGATATGGAGCTTACAGAAATCTTTGAGGATCTTTGGGAATCTTTGGGATCTTTGAAAATCTATACAGGACCTTTGGGAATCTTTGGGATCTTTAGTAATTTTTGGGGAACCTTTGGGAGTTTCTGAGGGATCTTTGGGAATTTTTGGAAGATCTATATGAATCTTTGGAGATCATTGGGATCTTTATGGGACCTTTGCGAATGTTTGGCTGATCTTGAAGACTCATTATGTTTATACGCGCTGTTCACTTCTACTTATAACAAGCTCGGGTCTTTATCGAGTATTAGACCATGCTCATGTAACAAATTAATTCCAAGGAAATACGTGAAGCTTGAGGTAGGTGGCATCGGAAGAGGAGATCGCATAATGTATAATTACAGTTATTCATTAATTCATTTTAAATTTGTATTTCGTGATGACATGTGAAAATATCTGAACAAAACAAAAATTGGTGGTAACAAATCTGTGGATATAAGCTCTATTATTTTCTTTATATCATTAAAATCGGTCAAAAATATGCTTTGTATTTTGATTAGTATTGATTACAATGTTTATGAATGATGTTACTTAAATTCACCACTATTCGTCTTTCAGAATTTTAAATTTAAGTCAATGATATATATAAAGACACACGACCATACTCCATTTTCATCCTGCCTAGAGGCTATAAATACAATGTACTTCGCTGTATTATGCAGTTTTAAAAAGCCGCCGTTATTTGACATTAAGATTTACGTATTTTCTTCGGACAAAGATTAACAACACAACGCCCAAGAACAGTGAAAAATTGTACTAGAAACAAAAAAGCTGAATTAGCTAATAGTGTGATGCAAAATAAATTGATAGAATTCGTAACCGAAACATTGATTTATTTATTTACATTTTTCACGCAGCCAACCGCGAATTGGATTCCTCCTGTGTCCTAGGAAGGAACAGGAGCTGGCGATTCTGCATTCAGCACCGGTTCCTGCTCTCGACATGAATTGATGAGTTGAGGGTGACACGTGATCGTGCGGCACGCACACGTGTCATAAACTCAATAACTGTGTCAGCAGTTCTTGTTAAATACATATTAACCCCCGTTCCTCTTGAAACGTCAAGGATTAGACAGATTAGATTAGAGTAGGGTTGTCGAACGTGACTCGTGAAATGATTGCCTCAGTTAATCACGGTTAGAATTTCATGATTAAATATTTTTAGGTCAGATGGAAGTTCCAGGATTGCATAACATCAATTAAGAAGTAGCCGCACAGTTTTTCTACAGGTTCTCAGTCGCTCCCCCATAAAATTGCATTACTACCCATTCATCTATATATTTATCTAAAAATAACAGATACTCACTAAAAGTGTATTCTTAATCACTTGTAGTACTCTGAAAGTGCCTAAATTAGGAAATGTATACCGTATACTAATTTATATCTAATTTGCTCACATATTTCCAAACAGAAACCACCAAACACATCAAACACAATGTAAATAAATAAATTCACAGATTTCGCAATCCTTGCAATCATCGGGACATTGGAAATGATAACATCATACATAAAACATAACATAATAACTTTTTCCGGACTCGGCTTCGCCTCGTCCGGCAATAGCTCGATCCACTACACCGCTGTATTTCCACCTTAAATGAAAACTGGTAACTTGACCCCCTGTTATATATGCAACCCATATTACATTTGCATATATCAGCCGTTGCATATGATAATCTCAGTCGACCGCGACACATTACTTTGAAATAAAGAGATGTTATTATTATTGTCACTCAATTTGTACAACAGACATATATATCAGTTAGTTGCAATTCTAACACATAATTTATTTGCAAGCAGGCACCTATTTGTGGCAAGCTGTACACTTTTGTGTTCTACCGTCAGCATCGCTGTACAACTTTCAGGTAATCTCCCGACACGGTAGGTAATGTAATTGGCAAGCGCAGCAGCCTAATCGATAGTAGCGCGGCCTTTTCGGCAGCCGTGTACAAATTTTTGCTTGAATAATATAAAGTCATACATTTTCAGTCTGTGACGTCACAAGCGGATGTTATGTAATAAATTTAAGTAAAGGCAGGTCAAATTTTAATTCGCTACTTATTGACTAATCAGTAAACATTAAATTCAATCACAAAATAAATCATCTGCCAAGGATATCTTGGAACAAAAATAATTTAGTGTCATTGTAAGTGTTGGCCAGTTTATTGGCATTTTTTAGCTCGAGCAGTGTATATATAGATGAGCGTACGAATATCGGATGCGCAGTGGATTCATAAAAAATAAAATCGATTACAACAAATCTCAAGAGTAAGTGAGCCTACTGGTCTTTCTCTACTGTGCCGCGACACCGCTGTCTTTTGACCTTGAACAAAAACTGGTAACTCTACCCCATATACGAAAACATAAACATTTCCAATCTTAAAATATTTTGTTGCGGTTATGTAGTATTCTCACAGAATCTTTTTGCATAGAATCTGATATATTAATCTAATAAAGAAAAGCTGATAAAAATGTGTGTAGTCATAGCGTTTCATAGCACTGAAATATATTTATTCAGGCCTTTGATAATTTTTTAAACCTCGTTCTATAGCAAAGCAGCAAAGAAGAACAATAACAATCTGTCATGTATGCTACATTATTCACCTGCCCCCCCCCCTCGTTTTCGAGGGAGCTGAACACGGATATGAGGGTAAAAAAAAGCTATTATTCAGCCTTTCACGAAAATCGATAAAAGGAGTGGTTTTTGGCCGTTTGAAGGGGTCGCCCCTGAATAAAAACTTTTTTACTCTCATATTCGTGTTCAGGACCCTCGAAAACGGAGGGAGAAGGAGATTTGATTGCGTTCCACATTTGTAACATGTTTTGACATTCAGTGTTTCTAAGCTTTTTTTAGTTTAAATTTCATCCAAAATAATACACATTCCATTTCTTTCATGAAAGAAAAATAATATTAATGAAGAGGCTTGAATTACCAAGCACAATTTAAAAACATATTAAACACATTTTGAGAATAACTTTAAAATATTAAAGGCAAAGATTTGCAATTTTATTTTGACAAAATAAACGTATTTAAAACTTTAAATAATTGATAGAAAAATTAAAAACGGTGCAAATAATTAAAACTATAACAGGTTTTCAAAATGAATGCCCCCTGCGTCAACACATTTTCGAGAACGTTACAATATGTTTTTTACTGACCTATCAATCAGTTCCGGGTTATTTCTAATGTTATCACATACAGTAATAATTTTTTCTAAAAGCTGTTCTCGTGTATTGAACTCTTCATTGTACACCTTTGACTTGAGATGATCCTATAAAAAATAACCTAGAGGTGTAAGATCAGCAGACCTCGGTAGCCAGTTTACCGGACCTCCGCGACCAATCCATCTGTTGGTGTAATGCTGTTTCGGATGATCCCGGACTGGTACAGAAAAATGGGACCCAGCACCATCGTGCTGAAACCACAAACCCCTAATATTGATGCCTTCTAATAAATCTGGCAAGATATCTCTAAGAAAGTTTAATAAACTTCACCAGTTAGTCTTTCTTCAAGAATGTGAGGCACTGTTAAATGATTATTGTAAATACCACACCACACATTAATATTAAATCTGTATTGGGAATGTTTCTGAATCACTGCATGTGGATTTTCGGTTGCCCATACATGGTGATTTCTACAGTTAATTCCGTCACGTGTGAATTGGGCTTCATCCGTGAATAGAACTCTCGATATTGTTCTTCTGTGACCCAAAATCCACCAACAAAATGTTAAGCGGGGAAAGTCGTCACCGTCTTCTAGACGCTGAACTGTTTCAACATGAAATGGATACAAATTTTCCCTCTTTAATGTTCGCTATGCTCTTGTCTTAGGTACTGCTAACTCATTGTTAATTTTTCACACTTATAGATGGTTTATCTTCCACAATCTGTAATATTTGCTCTTATTGAAAAGCTCTGGCAACATGTTCATGCTTTGTCATTGACGGAAATTGTTCATGTTTCCCACTAAATTGGTATACCTCTGAAAAGGGTTTATGATCTGGTACACGGCGATTTGGAAAACGCATTCGATGCTCTCTTTTTGCAGCTCTCACATTTCCGTTGGAAAAGCCATACACAAAAATTATATCCGCATAATCTTCATTACTAAATTGAAACGGAATCTTAAAAATTTTTGTTTTAATAACTGGCTTTTTATCACTTATTCTAATAATTACTAAGAGCGAACAGCAATTCTTATTTGTAAAATTACACATTTGACATGTGCCTATTTGGGATTTTTATGCAACTATGTCATGTGTTAATCGCATTGTTTTATTACTTATTTCTTATTCATGAAATAAATGGAATGTGCTTTATTTTGGACGGAAAAACACTGAATGTCAAAACAAAAACAAATAAGAAACCCTTCTACGGGGTATTTAGCTGCTAAAATTAATAAAATAATGATGTTAGCAACTGGATTGTGTTATTTGTAGAATATCAAATTTGGTCTTTCATTACTTTTGAAAATTTATTGAAGAATAACCATAAACGTGCCATCAAATATTATGACATTATTTTATAAACTGGTCCATAGGCTTTTTAAAAGTTTACTAACATTTACCAAAAACTAACATACAGTGTGATGTTAACGACCCTAAGAGCCATATTAAAAATATGGAGGTCGGTCCTGGAATTTTTCCAAAATCACTTAAAAAGACTTAGGTTCGGTTAAATTTGGCTTGTACCGGACTTGGGGAGAGGTAGATATTTATATAATATACTTATACAGTTCTTACTCAATATTACCCTTAGATTATTAATTGAACGTTAGAGATGTTTTAGTAAAAGTTGACATCAGTGGAAGGCCAGTGATCAGTAAGCGTGGAGAGTAATGTCGTAATATAATTGAGTTTAAATTACAAACCGAATATTAAGCTTTAAAAATATGTACACGTCAAAGGTAACTAATTAAACTAGTAAATATTCAACGAACTTTGACTCTGAAACAATTAGAATATATTTCATTTTAATGAAACATGTTCTAATTGTTTCATGATTCATTATATATACCGGGTGAGTCACGAATTGCGCTCGCCCCGATATTTCCTAAAATATTTGGAATAGAAAATTGAAATTTGGATGCCTTATTACACGACTAAAATGCCATATTTTCAATAAAAAATCAAGTTTGGTACACATCCGGTTTGACCGAAAATGCCCACAACTTTCGATTTTTAAATGAAACACCCTATATATTTTTACATTTTTGGAATCTAGAGGAAATTTTGAATACAATACATCCATTTTTGTTACTTTTTGATAAACATTAAAAGTTTTATTTAAAAATCTATTTCTGAATCCAGAGTGCTGTGGTGCCCAAAATATATTTTAGTTTGTGTGCTACGTTACTATAAAAATAAAAAGAGCAATATGATTGCATTACTTAATTCTCTAGAGGCGTTTAAAATTTTTAAATGTGACTTTTACCCACTAACTCGGTTTTTTTAAATGTGAATTTAATCGTTCACCAACATTTTTAAATACCTCATTTTCATACGAATCTAATGATACCAAAATTTTGAAAATCCGCTCAGAAATATTTGAGATTTCAGCCAAAATACAATGCAACCAAGCTTTTAGAAACATGCGACTAATAGATAATAGATTAGTGGGCTTTGGAAACTAAAATGGCACATTTCTGTGTAAATCTGGTAACCTAATAACATTGGAAAAATCATAGTAGCCATTGAATGTAATAAAACAATATCAGTTGTCAGACAGACTCGTGTAGTTATAGGCAATCTTGAGCTCTCAAACATTTAATAATTGTGAGCGCAAAGAACGTTACAATTAAGTTTACCATAGGTATGTGGAGGTAAACACAATTACATCCACAAGAACATTTGCAATAGAATGCGACATCAGTTCGGTTTTCAGAGTTTTATTTAAATGAATATAAATATCGGGCCTATAAATAAATAAAAATCAATTCCGTTTGAACAATTAAACTTAAACTAGGTAACAGTAGGTATATTTAAAATAATTAATATAATTAAACCATAAATTGACATTTATAGATATTGTTCAAAATGTCCACCATTTTTTTCTATACACAATTTGTGATACCCGGTATAATAGTTAATATGGGTTCTTCAAGGGCTGTTTAACAAAAACCAGTTTAATTAATATTACCGAGTTTATTTCAATTCCTTTGCTAAGGGTGTACACAGTGTACAAACAGTTGTTATATTCTGGCTTTTCTAAGACTTTCGTTCGATACACTGAACTACGATATCACCTTAGAGAAAATTTAATTTTTTAACTTTTCGGATAACCTTATTGCACTTTTTAAATCCTATCTAACTAACAGAAAGCAGTAAGATAATATTATATACCATGATGTTAGATCTATTGAAATGTTAGCTACATTAGATGTCACCCAAACTTCAAATTTAGGGCCGCTTTTATAAATTTGTTCGTGAACGATATATTAGATAATCTTACTGCTAACTCCCTTTTATATACGGATGCTTTATAATGGTGAAAATGATTGCTTTGAACTGCAAAATAATATTGATTGTATTCATACCTGGTATATGATAAACAAATTGGTTAATTTTCAAATTACTAGAACAGCGTTTAAACATAAGCAATTATTTTATTAGCCATTTTCAAGGACAAGTGTATAGAAATTCTCTACATTATATAACAATTTGAACAATTCTTTAGATACATTTACTTGCAGTCTTGCAAACAAAAGTCTGTCTCTTATGAACTATTAGACTCATTTTACACTACACTTCTTATTTACGTGATTTAATTCTTGGGAGATGGTATGGTTCATTGATATGAAACCCCTATAACGTTTTCATTTATTTAAGTACAGATGTTTCGGTGTCGGTTTACACCTTTTCCAATGTCTTGAATTTGCATTTTTAAACTGAAGTAGTAAAAATAAACAAGCTAACTGTTATACTCTTTGCCGATTTACTGCACTTTTTATATAATTATTGCACATTCTATAGGATACTCTTCGCAGATTTTTTGCAAATAATATTAGTTTTAGACATTTTTAGTTTAATTATAAAACATAAAAAAGAATATGTAAAAAACATTATTAGATTTCCGTTGCCTGTGCAATCCATCAAAGATCTATCGGTGTTTTTCTACAAGGCATTGCCCCAGCAATGAACTACACATTGCTGAGTCAGGAATAATGCGGATAGATATTCATGGAAGAAAGCAAAGGGAAATCAATTGTTGGCTAGTTTCCGCAAGGAGAATTAGTTGCCTCTCCTGAACCGAAGTAGGGGTTCAGTCGCCGCGCCATTCAGGCATGAGGGGTATATTTATGTGAGTACTTATTGTTTCCTTATTTTTTATTTGTCAATATATTTATTTATCATTAATTTGAGTGTTCTTTTATTGCGAATGTGTGTAGCCCTAGCACCCCCTTTCTGCGACTTTAAGTAGACCGTCCCAGTCTCTTACAAATTAGGTCGAGCACCAAACGAATACCCCTATAAAAACAGGAGCGCCCCCGGACTCGACAATACTACCAAATATAAATTCGTACGAAGTGTTTTTAAGTCCTGCCCTGGTTAGCAGTTGTAAACATGTCGCCTGCACGTTGCACCCTTCCTTCCTAGTAAGTATATTATTTTTTTCTCTATTTACTCATTCCAAACGCTGTTGATACATTTTTTTAGAAACTGTTTCCTTCATACCACTACAAAATTTTACACAAAAAGAGTTAGAGATTTTCGAAAAATTGCCACTTAATCTTTCATTCGAGGAGAATCTCAGTAAAAATGTATACATTTGTATATACAGGGTGTCCCAGATTTGAAGTGACATAGACCGATGAGAGATAGAGCACACTTTTCTGAGCTCAAAATACCCCCACACTTACCCTTGAAAGTGAATGGTTTTCGAGATACAAGGTATTTTATGATTCTTGACTGAAACTAATATTCACCATATATTTGGAATGGGTGGACGTATTCAGATTAAAGTTGGTACACATATAGTGCACTCCTAGTCCAATTAATGGCATAGTTTTCATAATCTTCATAATCTTTAAACCCAAGTTATTAAAATTTCAGTGAGTGGTTTAGAATGGATAAAGGATGAATATATAATTTTTGTCAATTTATTCTTAATTTGGAGATATTAAGAGTTAAAGTAAGGTCTCAATACATTTGAATCGTATATTAGGCATATTTCACCGCCGATTAAACCCAATGAAGTTATTTTACATTTTCGTTATTTAAATTTGTTTCTAAAATTGATGTAATTTCTGTTTCACAAGCAATACTTATTTTTAGCCAGTGATATCGTGTAGTATAAATTTTTTTAAATATACCTGTCTAACATCTTCCAGTCATCAGTTGCGCTATGTTTTATTCATATTGCCGTTATAATGAAATCATAAAACACAGTAGTTAGTTATTATTTACAACCTCTGTAATTTGTACATTTGGATTAAACGCAGGTTAATTTGAATTTATTTAAATTTATTCCATTCCCATATCCGACAAACTTTTGGGACAATGCAAATACATGGCCATACGTCCTATATATTTTCGTTAGCAATCGGTAATTGTAATTTATGTAATCAGCGTCCAACCTCTCCGCAATTAAGTCAGTGTTTAGTTTATAATTTTCGGGTCGTTTTGGAATTAGGGATTATGCTAATTAAGTTCCACCAGAGCCCGCTTTAATACTTATTTATAATTATTGCCTCTAATACCTCACTAGCTCCAATATTAAACTCTCTTTATTAACTATTAAGTGTTATTTATCGACCAGTAACTGATACGTTTTCCTTTTATTAGCAACATTTACATAATCCGCGAAACAGTGATTATTAATCCCTCGTTGGATACACAAAACTTGTGGGTATATTATTGGAATGGAATAATTTCTATTGCACGTTGGAAAATTATAAAAAGCATATGATGGTTATTTCCAAATATTACTCTGATAACTTGATACCAATAATAAAACATGACGCAGAATAGTCTGTAGGTTTGAAGAAAAGACAATTACTAAAATTTCACCACGGCTCAGAGACATCTTCTCAAAGAGTGGGATAATCTGGCAACTAATTGACAAATAACTAGGTACAATAAATTATGGCATGTCACCAAGTGCTTACTTTTTACTAAAACCCATTAAGAAAAGTTAATATAAAGTCTGACAAAAGAAAAATTAATGGGCGCCACTATGTTTTTGAATCTACCGCAAAAACTATAAAGAAACTGGTAGAAAATATCTAATAACGATTTTAGGCAAAATAAAAAAATTAAAAAACACAACTTAATTAACAATAACAAAATATTGCGAATATCGTAGCAGCTGGTGCTATCGCGAGGTCGCCGCTAAAATCTTGATATTTTAAATTGTAAAATTAAACAACCACATATATAAAAATGGACTCGTTACACGGTTACCTATATTTTTGGAAATGTCAATAGCTTCGGCATGACATTGCAAAAATGGAGAGGAAGACAAGAAAAATCTAACAATTGGTGGAAATCATCATTCAAATGCGGATGTGTTCAGATTATGAGTCAAGACAAAGGACGGCGGTCGTGGATTAATACAGCTGAATCGGCTTATTAGTCCTCAGTGGCAGGCAGAAACACGTATATTTGGCAAGGGAAGGATAAATTCACATTAGTTAAAGAACATGAGGGTAAAAACTTCATCCAGGACAGAGCACGTAAAAACCAGGAATAATATCTGAGAACCGAAAGCACTGACGAGAACGCGAAGAAAATTAAATTCAGCATCTAGAAAAGCAAAATAGAAGCACTCTGCGCAAAGCCGATAAATGGACAATTCTTCCGCAACAACAACCGACCAGCAGCGGACATTAATAGGTCTACAAAGTGGTTGAGTGTCTCAGTCTTGAAGGGGGGAACGGAAAGTTCACTAACAGCAGCGTAGAACCAAGAGGTAAATGCCAGATATCACCAAAGGATGGTCCTGAAACAGCCTGTTGAATGTGCAGAATGTGTGGCCAGGTAGAGAATATGTCAGTCGCGTGGTGTCGGAATGTGTTACTTTAGCACGATCTGCGTACACTCCCCGACACAACAAAGTAATCTCAACTGGATCGTGTACACGCACCATGATATACTGGTGCTGCAAAAGTGTTATGAGTAAACTCCTAAAAAAGTTGTTGGCAACAATGATGTCACACTTATATGGTATATGCCTATTATAACTCACAAAGAATTCGTGCAAATCGACCAGAGATCGTCATTACATAATAAAAATTAGAAATCCTGTTTGCTGATTGACTACTAACCCTCGCAACTGTTAAGAAGGGCCATGGCTGAGATCAGAACTCTAAGACGTCTCCAGTTCTCAAAGAGTAAGCCCCTGAACACTTTGGTTAAGACAGTTTATATTATAACCCAGAAAAATGTATAACACAGTAGATCAGCCTGGCGCCTCCACTATTTATTACAAGCAGGTGACTTCATGGCCTTAAAACGACAGTAATCCTTAAATCAAACGCTCAACTAGTCCTCTACAGTTTTAATTACAAGAGCTCTATTCTCTATTTAACAATAATGATGACATCAGGATACGATGTTGGAGCCTGGTGTCATTTTTGTGACTATGCCATTCTAAATCTTCTAATCTTTTGTGTAAGAATGTTAGTTTAACGCAACTATATTTTAATAAGTGGTGATGTAATTATATCCGAAACGTTTGTTTAAAGGCATCTTTTTGCTTCCTTGTTTCGATGGAAAAGGAAAGTATGCTGATATAATTAAAGAATCGTGTTAAAAATAAGATCAGACTGAAATTGTACTACACAAGGTAAGAGATTACCTGATATTGTGGGAGTTGTGCATATGTCTGGGTGTGTCGCCTGTGGAGTTTATTTTTATTCACAATTAGTACAGTAAAAAAAGACCAAATATTTATTTATTTATTTATTTATTAAAAATTCCACATAGATCGTTATACAATGACATGAGTTCATCAATAAGTGGGTTAATGTAAAGAGTAAAATGGGTACACATAAAACTTACAACTACACATATCAATATATAACAAAGACTTAATAATTAGAGAAAGACATACAAAAGAGGAGAGAAAAAAGTAAAAAATAAAAACATGTACTGTGCCAGCACAGGGCAACCCTGGGAAGTACAAATAATGACAAAACTATTTAGGGAGAAAAGAGTTTAATTCAGATCACTGGTAAAATATTCATTCAAGTTGTAAAAGCTATGTCTTAAAAGAGTAGTTTTGACTTCTTCCTTAAAAATAGTTATAGAAGTAATAGATTTAAGATTTTCAGGTAAGCGATTGAAAATTTTTATCGGCATTATGTAGCTACTTTTAGCCGTTGAGGCAAGTCTATGTTGGAGTAATCTTAGGTTGTCACTAAAGCGTAATGAATAGTTGCTAACTATATCTGCAGTTGATGTATATTGACTAATGTTATTCTTTACATGAATTACACACTGCAATATGTACATAGAGGTAACAGTAAGAATTTTTAAGTCTCTGAACAGTTCATGATAGGAATGTCTAATTTTTTTGTGCAGTTAGTACTTCATTTATCCGATTTGTATTGTCCCAGCCGACAATGCCATAGCACAGTGCTGAATGCACATACGAGAAGTAGTATGAAAGCAAAATTTTTAAATTCACATATGACCTTAACCTCCAGATGATAAAACAATTGACTGAGAGTTTTTTTAGAACACTATTAATTTGAGAGTTCCTCGATAACCTATTGCCTATTTGAATACCCAAGAATTTCGTGTTGTCAGTCTGATTTATTCTAGAAGTACCCGTCATAGTTCTGACCAGAGGGTTATAGTTGGGAGATGTAGTATTAAACGACATAAGTCCAGTTTGACTGAAGTTTAGCAACAGGTTGTTCGCAAGGCTGTAATCAAGGACAGTACTTATACAAACATTAGCTGCTGTACTAAGCATCTTTACATTGTTGGCTGAGACAATTGCCCACATATCGTCTGCAAACAAAGTTATTGTACTGTGGTAATGTTTATGAAATGGTTCAACTATGTCGTTTACAAAGATTATAAAGAGTAGTGGGCCTAGGATACTCCTTTGAGGCAACCCCATCTTGATTTGTTTTAGGTCAGAGTTATGATCCCTGCCACTATGCATACTATGAGATATGCATATTGTATAGTCTTGTAACAGCAATATTATAATTTTATACCTTCTGGGGTATAACCATTAGTATATAAAAATTTGTATAAAAAAGAAAGAGAATTGCGAGAACATTAATTTAAAAAAAAGTTAATTTTCGTCCATCTGAACTTGAAGATATTTCACTTTTAGCATTTTGGCCAATTGCCAATTAGCAAATGCCTATTTTCGGCTGATATTTAAACTGTATCATTTTGAAACATATTTACTTTATATGAAATAACCAAAAAACATTATTAACTTATAAAAACTAATTTTCAAGCATTTACATTTCGATGTTGTTAATTAGCCTGAATATCTTTTTTTTAATTTATATATTGAGATTACCAGTCGTTTTGTTACACTGTACTCAATTGTTTCCGGGTTACTTATGTTGGTAGTTAACGTATGTATTTAGGGGATATTCTGCTAACTTCTCTTTATGAAATTATAACTTTATTTTTCTTGGTTATTGGTAAGTGTTTGTTCTGTTCAGAGACAACTCTGTTTCTTTGTGTGTGTACTTACTGCTATTTATCTTTTATAAGGTGCTAAAAAGTAAACATGTCTAGTTCAGATGGACGAGATTTTTTTTTAATTAAGGTTCTCGCAATTAATAATAATAATAATAATTGCTTTTATTGATAGGTATTGAAATAGAACATATTTACAAAATGTAACAATTTAATAATACATCTATCAAAAGGCAAAGTTCGCTGATCCTCATGGTATGAGGACCTACGCTTTTCTAATCAACTCTTTCTTTTGTGATAAAATTTCTTATAATATTTTTCAAAATGGCCGAGAATATCTATTTGTTGCCGTTTGGTTTATAGATAAATGCCAAAAAAGTGGCCAAAATGACTTTGAAAGACATTTTTTTAACGCCATCGGGAAGTTGGCGTTCAGAACTGCATTTTGAAAAAAAATATCAATTTTCAACTTAATGGCACCAAATGGAGGGAAATTCAAATTTCAGATAACAAATTCATTTGTGTCCACAAGGTTCGATATTTGGGCACCAAAATTTCACAATTAGTACAGGCAAATTAGCCATTTAGCGTAACAAAAATTAATAAAAGGATCATCTCTGGGATTTACGTAGATAATAACCTAGAGAATGAGATGGTGCATTCTTTACACTTCCAAGTTCCGGGAAAATTTTAAAAAGTTTGGAAAAACTTTTTGATTTTCGGTTTTTTGCTCTAGCGGCCAAAATAATGAAAATAAAGAAAAGAGTTCCCAACAAAAGTTGTAGCTCATCTCTTTCTCTACAAAAAAGGTCTTTACAAATTTTTGTCTTACTTAAGCCCTTTAGAAGATAAATCGGGTTTTCCACATAGTTTTAACCCGCTTCGAAATGCGCGAAAAATAGAATTCTCTGGGAGTTTCGTACGACCGGTCTCATCGATCGATAATTCTTACTATTCAGAGCCCCTAAAAAAATGAAAATAACATAAAATGTAAAGAAAAGTCTCAGCTTTAATGTGGAACTAATCACAAAATTCATAAAAAATTTTATCAAAGAGAAAAAGTGTCAGAAGATGGCTTAGTAAACTCTGTACAGTTGATCCACAGATTTATTCATATCATTGCCGGGAGTCGTTAGAATGATAATTCATTTTGCTTACATGTTCTTATATAATGATATATTAATCCAATTAACATTTTATTGCAATTACTTTTGTTGGAGAAATATGCCTTGCGATCAAAGTAGAGGGTATATTTCTCATCGATCAATCACCTCCAAATTTTGGAGTTGAATTCGCTATATCTTAATTAATAATAATAGCACAGTCTTAATTTTTGGATTATAGGTACAATAGAATATATTCTTTCGAATGACTTTAAAATTTTTTTAAATGCATCTAGTACTTTTTGAATTTGTCTCCATTATTCATACACGTTCAGAAAATGCCCAATCATGCAGTAAAACATATACAACTTATTTGTTTCTTGACATTCTTCAATTAAATTTTCACAAAATATAGGCTAAAGCGCGTGGGATCGAATCCATGTAGTAAAAAAGCACCCATTGTTACGGGAGAAATAGACAGGATTCATAAAACTCAAAGATATGAATAAATCAACTGTATAAAATTTACTAAGCCATCTTCTAACACTTTTTTCTCTATTATAAAATTTTTTATGAATTTTGTGATTAGTTCCGCATTAAAGCTGAGACTTTTCTCTACATTTCCGTTGTTTTCATTTTTTCTAGCGGCTCTGAATAGTAATAATTATCGATCGATGTGTCAGGTCGTACGAAACTCCAAGAGAATTCTCATTTTCCGCACGTTTCTGAGCGGCTCAAAACTATAAGTGGAAAACTGGATATATCTCCGAAACGGCTTAAGTAAGACAAGAATTTGTAAGGACCTTCATTGTAGAGAAAGAGACGAACTACAAATTTTGTTGAAATGAAGTGTTTCCAAATTTTTTTGAATTTTCCCGGAACTTGGAAGTACAAAGAATACATCATTTCATTCTACAGGTTATTACCTACTTAAATCCCGGAGATGCTCCTTTATTTAATTTTTGTGAGGTTTTTACAAAATGTTGCCTTCATTGTCTGTACTAAATGTTTTGTTTTCAATAAAAAGTATATTTTCTGAAAGTTTGAAGCCGATTGGAACTCTTGACGTCCCTGGGCGTTAAAATGAAAAAGAAACGCTTTTTATCCAGTTCATTCCATTTTGTACGTTATGTACGTACTCAAATGACCCAAAACCAACGCAGATTTTTTATAATTTTAATTGCGAAGGTCTTTTGTTTTTAGTTTATATAGGCCGGATCTCTAGAACTGCAGGTGTTCAACTTTTTACCTAAAAAAAACGCTGTTCAATAAACAAAATTGTTCATAAAAACGCAATAGATTTTGGAAGTTCAAAACTCAGATACATACTCCTGGACATACCCCAGAAGGTATGAAATCATATTATTGCTGTTACAAAACTGCAAACTCTGTAACAAAAGTCAAATTAAGGGAGCCAAGTCCGGCCCAGTCGCATATAGAATCACCGTATTCTCTTATTTCGGATTTCGGTAACATTTTAATGGTCGAGACTTTAGTACAATAACGTAAAATACTGGTCATAGAAACATCTGTTTTATCTTGCAAACTGATTTATTTTAGAGCTCAGGAATCATGCTTTGTTAACTTTAGTCTTTATTAGGTAGTCGGCGTTAGCCACTTGGATGCAATAAATAACCATCTAAATTATGTTATGTCCAATCCGCTTTTCTCACTTGGAGTTAAGGACCCGTCAAACACTTGTTTAAATACGACACACCGGGGGGTCTAGTTAAATTTTCAAGACTAAAGCAGTTGAGAGAGGATTCCAGAAAACATATGTAATAGGCAGCAAGATAGATAGATAGGCCAAATAAGGTAGATTTTTTCCCCTTACAAAAGCAAGGTAAGGAACAAAAGGGGTTTTTTCATCTGCTTTAGTGGTATAAAATGTTAGATAGGCCATATGATAAATACCATGGTCCGTTAGGTAATTTCAAATAGAGGTACGGTTTAAAGTAGAGAAGATTTTAATTGATCGAGGGTTTAAAGTTTACTGCCCACTTTTGACTTATTTCGATTGAGATAATACCGACACTCTTGGCTTAACGTCTGATCGGTCGTCATCTACCTAAAGGGGAATAGCAAATTCTAGTTTTGCGGACCTTTTTCAATTTTAGAGTTTAAGTTCATTTGTTCAGTATTTTGTCGGTTATAATAAGCATAAATTAATATGTTGTAATTGAACTAAGAGTATTCGGCTGCGATTCAGCTAAAGATTTGAACTTGCCGCGGACCATTTAATTTCTTGATATAGTGTAATTACTGTTTGTTGATTTATTTAATCGTTAAATGCTTGTGATTGTCATTTTCATTAGTTTTCATTTTCTTCTATAAATATAGTGGTTTAAGTGTTTTGAGAAATCACGTGTTTTATTTGCTTGTTATGTAATTAAGTTCAAGTAAAGTTTGTTTGTGAAATAACCTGGTTGAGGGACACCAAAAAGGATATAATCACCTAGAAGGAAAAGGGTAAGCACAGTTTTGATTTCGATGGATATACTATAATATCGACGGAGTCTACAAAAGTAATTGGGACACTCTGTACTATACCAATGGTAATATCTGATTAAATCATGTAATTAGGGGAATAAAATCCCAGTTATTACATCAATGTCCTTTTTACTCCACTAAATAACTCTGCAAAAATTCATCGATTTTAATTTTTTTTAACTGAATCTAGATTCAGATTTGAAAACATGCGCCCTTTTGCACATTGAAGCGATAAGTATTACGAATATGAATAAATTGAATTGAATTAATGTTTTGTGGCAATTCTTTGAATATCTAGAGAGAGCCGAAACTCAGGAGAGATAACAGCGACCAGCCTTGTTGTGCTACTCAACCACGGTCTAAATCAACTTCTACCGTCTCAGTAACTACTAAATATCCATACACTAGCCAAGATTTTAAGTCCGTAGCATCAAGCCTAACAAGCAGAGTCGCGAATAGCAGAGTCGCGAATAAAATACAATCTTGCCTTCAAATTAGTCTAAATGATGTTATTTTACATGGACCCTTTTCAATTGTTAACTTCTTTTTAAATAATTGTACGCTATAAATGTTCCTCCAGTAGGTTTTTCATATCAGGTTCTATACTGACATCTGCAGTTGCTAAAGTTTATCTCACTATTAAATTCAAATGTAACATTTCCTCCAATGACGCCTAATTTTGGGTTAGTGTTTATTTTTTAAATAATTCCTTTAATACATGCAGTCGCTAATAGCGCTTCCTTTTATGAACGTAGAACTAGTATCGAAAAATTACAACCATTAATAGAGATATGACAGTCCATTACGGCAGTCATTTAAATAAATCCGTTCGGCTGCAAATCGTTGGAAATAAAATATCCCAGGGCGGATTTGAAAAGTGCCATTCTAGTTCGAACTGAAATAGGCGGAAAATCTACCGGCTCTGATTGCATAAACAGTTTCCAATTGGTATCCATAACAAAACTTCAGCACGTAAAGCTTCCAACTTCGGTCATTCTGGCCGGTCGAGTGCGGCCAAAGTCCATTCGGGGATCAGATATTGCAGCAATAAATTGCCTGCACTAAACCTCTGGATGCATTACTTTCACAAAGTAATACCCAACACAGTGTAGAAAATAACAGTTTTAAAACTATTATACGTGTACCGGCCTCCAAACTAACTTATTAAAGTGAATTCCTGTTTTTCTCCGCTTTACCGAACTAGATGGGATAAGTTTTAATTTAATAGGTGGAAATGTGCTTTTTTCGGTCGTTCTTCGCGATATTATGTGTTTTTCTATAATGCTCCTTTTACCTGTTAAAATAATAAGGTTTTAGTGATATACACTAATAAGCAAAAAACCAACAACCCTGCAATGTTTGATGAAAGTCCTATATTTATATCTAAAAAATTGATTTTTTTTCATCATTTATGTCTTAAGATGTATATGGGACAAACAAGTAGAAATTTTAAAAAACGGTTAATGGAACATAAAAAATCTTTTTTGAATAATAATAGTATATTCTATAACAAGTTATGGAATGTCCCATATTCCACACGAGTGAAAGTTTGTAGGCCAACCCGAAGGCGAGGACTACGGTTCGCGAGTGTGGAATATGCCATTCCGAACGTGTTGTAGAATATACTCTCTCTAACAACATTTTGGAAATTATACAAAAAAATTTTAAAACTGTTCAAAACGTCAAATGCGAAGCTACCTTTTGTTCGGCGTAACCATAGCAACCGAACCACTAACAGTTTCTGATTCGTCGAAAGCCGTGCGGTATTATACCATAACAGTGTGTTGGAATGATACTTGTTCCGATACAATTTTTAGTTGTGGAATTTGTAATTTCTGAAATGGTGTTAGAGAAAAATAATTCTACCTTTGCAAACCACCTTTTGGAAGAAAAGCACTTATTTAACGACAATTTTGATATCCTTCATACATCTTGTAAGGGATCAAAGTTGTCGTTACTTGAGAGCTTAGAAGCCAATAGGTATATAAACTGTAATAATTTACTTAACGATCAATTAGACTTAAATAATTCTCCAGTTTAATTCCATTTCTTAGTCGCATATTTTAAATTATCTGTAAAAAATTACAATTGTATGCAAATTAGTTTTCAGGTAATTCAATGTCATGTATTTAAAGTCCAATGAGTTCAATTTGTAAGTAGTGTAGTAGTGCGCTCATACGATGAAGCTAATGTTTAAACGAAATTATCGTCATGTTGACGTAATATACACCGTGTCCCACTTTTCATGGAGCCACCTTCATATCTCACTCACCTGATATCCGAATGTTTTGAAATTTTGGTGGTGAATATCTACCTATGAAGTGAGTCTTTAGAAGTAACCACATTCGACTGTAGTCGGTGGCGTTCGATTCTATCATGGAAAAATTTGAAAAAAAAGTATTAGCGATTTTATTAGAGAAAAACTAGTAAAATATTTTAAAATAATTTGTATCTGTGAAACAGATTGTCATATGAAAAAAATGTATTTTTTTATGAAAATGGCTCAACGTTTAACAATGCAAGAAGGAATTGGTTCGTTTAGTCGGAGATAATGCCAAATCATTTAGAGAAGCTGCTGATGAATTTAATTTTCGGCATCCTGGCCGTCAGCCTCCCATTCGCCATAAATTGGTAGCAACCATTAATACAAATTTTAACAATGGAGGAAATGTATGTAAGTTAAGACCAAGGAATTATAATTTACAAAATCGGCAAATTCAAAACGAGGAACGCATTTTAGAATATTTTAGAAAACATCCAAGATCTAGCATAAGGCAAGTAGCATTAAATCTAAATTTTAGTAAAAACATCGTCTGGTGTTGCCTGAAAAAACAAAAAAAGAGCATTCAAACCAAAATTTCTACATACCCTAGAAGATGGAGATACATATAGAAGATTAGATTTCTGTTTTTGGGCCCAGGGTGAATTTTTAAACAATGTTAATTTTCTGAAAAACGTCATATTTACTGATGAAGCAACATTCACTACCAATGGGGTAGTATGCTCTCAGAATTGCCGTTTTTGGGCTGACGAAAATCCCCACTAGTTTATCAGTACTAAAAGCCAATATGTGTCAAAAGTTAACGTTTGGTGTGGTTTATGGAAGGATCAGATTATTGGACCTTTTTTCATTCCAAGATTGAATGGAGAAGCTTATTTAAATTTGTTGCAAAGAGAAATTGAACCCTTTCTCAATAATCTGCCTCAAGATGTCAGAAGATACTTGTATTATCAACTTCATGGTGCCTCGGCTCATAATGTTGCAAGTGATTGGCTAGAAGATAATTTTCTAGGTAGATGGATAGAATTAAGAAGTCAAGTTCAGGAGTTTCCCCCGAGGTCTCCAGGCCTGACACCACTTGATTTTTATTTGTGGGGTCGTCTAAAAAATATAGTGTATAATAACAGACCACGTAGCCAAGATGAGTTAATGATCAGAATTAGACAGGTATGTGTTGAAATCACTCCAGCCGAGATTAGAAGAGTTGTACGGCATGTAAGAAAACGGATTGAGCAATGTATTCGGAATGATGGTGGTTACATGGAAACGCAAAGAATTGTATAATTAAATTATTTGTGTAGATTATTTGCTAGAAATATGGTAGGTATGGTATGTACAAATTAGAATTTTTGCCTTTTTAAAAGAATAGTAATTTTTTGTAGAACCATATCATACTAGTACAATACATTATTCTGAACAAAAAATAAAGAATACATTTTTTTCATATGATAATCCGTTTCACAGATACAAATTATTTTAAATTGGAAAAAATTAATTTTTAAGGGCCCATATCTCAAACGCCTTTGAACACACAACGATGTAATCTTGTACAACGGGGTTTCTAAAGGTGCTGATTAGGAATATTTTACTAGTTTTTCTCTAATAAAATCGCTAATACTTTTTTTTTCAAAAATCGACCCTCTTTTTCCATGATAGAATCGAACACCACTGACTACAGTCGAATGTGGTTACGTCTAAAGACTCACTTCATAGTTATATATTCACCACCTAAATTTCAAAACATTTGGATATGAGGTGAGCGAGATATGAGGGTGGCTCCATGAAAAGTGGGACACAGTGTATATGAAAACGTTAAAAACAGTTTAGTGTTTTTTATTCATTAGTTTTAAGATTCTGATTCTAATTTTAATTTCAGCAGATGAGATTCTCTTCTTCTTCAACAACAATTTCATCATGTTCTCGTAAATCACGCAGCAATAGTAGAACAGTCAACGGAGCGCTAAAATTACCAAAATATTTAATTTGAGTGCAAATGAGTGGATTTTGATGAAACCTTGTGCAATGTGTTTATAATGACATTAATAAAGTAAGTTGAAAACAATATTAAAGTAGGAAATGATCGGAAGGGGTTCCGTAACTTCTAGAATTCGATCAAAAATGAATATTATTTATCTTTTCTGGCCGAAAATAAGATGTTTTACTCGTGAATTTTTTGAAGAAATACATATTTTTCGAGATATGGCCACTCGAATTCCTAAAAATGGGGGAAGGGAAATGTAAATGTTAAAAAAAAATCTGAGAAAAAATTCAGGTAAATGTACCAACAAAATACAAGACCTTTTTTTAATTGTAACTTTTCTGTAAAGTGCGTTTTCACCGAGTTTTTCCGGAAAAACATAAAAACTACCCCTCTCTTTGAAGTTATAACGCTTTAAAAATACATAATTTAAAATTTTGAAACAATTCAGACGTGTGCATTGAAGCCTTCTAAACATTTTTTGTCACTTACAATTTCTTTGTAACTTGCTAATTTTCCGAGTTAAAAGCAGTTTTTCGCGCTAAATAATGTACCACATTTTTTGCACATTTTCAATTTAAAAATTGTATTAAACATTTAAAAATGGTATAACTATATATGTTTCATATTCTTTTATAATAATATATAAAATTCCCGCTCATTTTTCGAATTTTTATGTATTATTTAGAGTGTAAAAAATGTAGTACATTATCGTAAAAAAAAACTATCTGTAACTCGGAAAATTAGCAAGTTACAAGAACATTTCAAGAGAAAAAATGTTTAAAAGACCTCAATGCATACGTTTGAAAGTTTTCAAATTTTTAAATTTCATATTTCTAAAGCGTTACAAATTCAAAGATAAGAGGTAGTTTTTCATGTTTATTCGGAGAAATTCGGTGAAAACGCACTTTACGGAAAAGTTGCAAATAAATAAAAATCTCGTATTTCAATGATACATTTACCTGATTTTTATATTTTCCCTCGTCCACTTTTAGGAATTTTCGTGGCCATATCTCGAAAAATATGCATTTTTCAAAAATATTCAGAAGAGTAAAGTCATCTTATTTTGGGCCAAGAAAGGTAAATATATTGTTTTTTCGAAAACAGAACTGACACTTTTTATTTGTATGTTTTGAAGTTGACTAGCCTATTCAGGTTCATAGCAACCGACCAAGTAATATCTGTTTACTTAAGAAATTGTTTGTTTCCCTTGCACTCGTAGAAAATATTTTTGTAAACAACACGTTTGAAAACATCATTTCACGCTGTCTCACTCGTGTGAACAGATTTGTTTTCTAAACTTGTCTAAAATACTACCTATTTCATTTGTGGGGCAACGATTATGCATTCTTTAAGTTTGATCGGATAAACTTCGAAAAACATATTGCAAGTACTTAAATTCAGCTCCCTGTTTGTGAAGTACTTTTAAAAAGCTTTACCTCAAGCTGTGCCCAATGCGAATGAGAGGTAAATTTATAATTTTAGGTCGAACTAAGCGATTGTACATCACATTCATTCTTCAAGGAATATATTAATTCATTTCTAACTAGCCACAGTTTCTTAACGTAATGGTGCTCTCTGGTTTCACTATCGAACTTTTTTGGTTATTTTAGGAAAGAACCAGAGGTGATAAAAATATTATGTTTATATATTTGTTATCAGTAGATATACAAGACCAAAAAATATAAAAAACTTTTCTGTGTGAAGACAAAAGTTAAAACTTGTAAACTTGTGTTATTGTAAATTCTGTTGCGAACAAAATCGAAATTGTTTCTAATTCTTTAGGACTTCCTGCCCCATGTATTTCTTCTTTTTGGTGCTCGGGGAATCTACAAAATATCACAATTAACAGTATGTTACTGGTAAATAACCTCTACGCCTGTGACTTTTACGTCAAAGGATTAGCTAAAGGTTGCTTTTATTAAACAAATAGCACAAATCAGTATAAAAACTTGAAATTAAATATTTCGCCGACGTTTCGGAAATCTAATATGTTTCCGTTTTCAAGGCTTTTTTGAAAAATCTTTTTTGCTGTGTATGATAAATACACAGCTCTAAGAACGTTTGTTATATTCAATATCCATATATACTTGCTATTTACATAGAACTGTTGGTATAGTTAACACTTTTTTAAATTTTTATACAATGTTAAGTTTGTGAAGTTCTTCTTTTAACATTGGCAACCAGGTTGTACATACATCTACGGAACAATTCGCATCTATCCTCATTCAATAATATTATCGCTGATTCTTTAATTTTTCTTTTTTTGTTATTCGCCTCTTTTGTTAAAATTTTTACCGAGTTCCAGTTTATTGTATGTCCGTTCTCCCAAACGTGTTCGCAGATCTTGGACCTCCGAATTTCATTTTTTCTGATATAATTTTTGTATTCGCCTAATCTTACACTAAATGGTCTGGATGACTTACCCACGTAATGTTTGTTGCACTCACATAAACACTATACATGCAGTTTTTTGAATTTTGCTCGTGATTCTTCGGTTTCGTCGTTGTCAGAATAGATCTTAAAGTGTTGTTTGTTTGAAATACCGTCCTAATATCAAATCTATCACCGATATGACGCAACTTTTCGGATAGCAAAAAAGGAAAAATTAAAGAATCAGCGATAATATTATTGAATGATGATAGATGCGTGTCGAATTGTTCCATAGAACACTGTACAACCTGGTTGCCAATATTAAAAGAAGAGCTTCACAAACTTAACATTCTATAAAAACTAAAAAACAGTTATATCAACAGTTCTATGTAAATAGTAAGTATCTATGGATACTGAATATAACAAGCTGTGTATTTATCATACACAGCAAAAAAGATATTTCAAAAAAAGCCTTGAAAAAGGAAACACATTAGATTTCCGAAACGTCGGCGAAATATTTAATTTCAAGTTTTTATACTTATTTGTGTTATTTGTTCAATAAAAACAACCTCTAACTGGTCCTTTGACGTAAAAGTCACAGACGTAGAGGTTATTTACCAGTAACATGCTGGTTAATTGTGATATTTTGTAGATTCCCCGAGCACCAAAAAGAAAAAATACATGTGGCAGGAAGTCCCAAAGAATTAGAAAAAATTAAGATAATGCCACAAATAACATTTAGACAATTGTTCGATTTCCTACTGTGACAAAAGTATTTTATTTTTAGGATACGTTATCTTCGAGCTATAGCTCTTTATCATCAAGACCAATGAATATAAGAATAATTTGAGTATGTTTCATTTTATGGAATGCCTTTTCAAAGTTAATAAAGCACACGAAAACTTCGCAAATTAACATTTGGTGCATTTGCGACAGTCTCTTAATGTTTAAAAATGAATTATTATTTGTTTGCTTATAATTGTATTGAAACATTCTTTATAGGATTTTGCAAACAGCAGAAAAATTAACTATCTATAAAAGAAAAACTTTGTGTAGAAATATTAATGAAATCTTTGCATTCTTTCGATAACCTGAATTCTGGTTATGCTAGCAAATTAAAATCCTAAAATGAATTTGTCTAATTTCTTATTTGACAATTCTCATTCTAACACTAGCATCCACACAGTCCCCTACGGCCATGCAGATTAAACTAGTATCCACATAACCCCCTACGATTATGAAGATTCAGTTAAAAATGAGAACAAAGACCTAAAATGAATTTATTTATCTACCTTGTCTTAAAAAATTTTTCATTCCAATGGATTACATTTTCATGAAATCTATCATTCTGTTTCCTGGAAATGCTTAGCCTTTGAAACGTTTTTCGCCCTTATTCTGGAGCTCATCAGAAAGACATAAAGCCATTCATAAAGATGTTCCATGCAAAACCAAGACAATTTCTATGAATAAGTGTGAAATGATTATATTTGACATTGACTGATAAAAACAACCTCACCTATCTCTTAGCTAACTAGTATTGGAGCCTATATACTCTATGCATGTTTAAAAATGAATTATTATTTGTTTGCTTATAATTGTATTGAAACATTCTTTATAGGATTTTGCAAACAGCAGAAAAATTAACTATCTATAAAAGAAAAACTTTGTGTAGAAATATTAATGAAATCTTTGCATTCTTTCGATAACCTGAATTCTGGTTATGCTAGCAAATTAAAATCCTAAAATGAATTTGTCTAATTTCTTATTTGACAATTCTCATTCTAACACTAGCATCCACACAGTCCCCTACGGCCATGAACTGAATCTTCATAATCGCAGGGGGTTATGTGGATACTAGTTTAATCTGCATGGCCGTAGGGGACTGTGTGGATGCTAGTGTTAGAATGAGAATTGTCAAATAAGAAATTAGACAAATTCATTTTAGGATTTTAATTTGCTAGCATAACCAGAATTCAGGTTATCGAAAGAATGCAAAGATTTCATTAATATTTCTACACAAAGTTTTTCTTTTATAGATAGTTAATTTTTCTGCTGTTTGCAAAATCCTATAAAGAATGTTTCAATACAATTATAAGCAAACAAATAATAATTCATTTTTAAACATGCATAGAGTATATAGGCTCCAATACTAGTTAGCTAAGAGATAGGTGAGGTTGTTTTTATCAGTCAATGTCAAATATAATCATTTCACACTTATTCATAGAAATTGTCTTGGTTTTGCATGGAACATCTTTATGAATGGCTTTATGTCTTTCTGATGAGCTCCAGAATAAGGGCGAAACACGTTTCAAAGGCTAAGCATTTCCAGGAAACAGAATGATAGATTTCATGAAAATGTAATCCATTGGAATGAAAAATTTTTTAAGACAAGGTAGATAAATAAATTCATTTTAGGTCTTTGTTCTCATTTTTAACTGAATCTTCATAATCGTAGGGGGTTATGTGGATACTAGTTTAATCTGCATGGCCGTAGGGGACTGTGTGGATGCTAGTGTTAGAATGAGAATTGTCAAATAAGAAATTAGACAAATTCATTTTAGGATTTTAATTTGCTAGCATAACCAGAATTCAGGTTATCGAAAGAATGCAAAGATTTCATTAATATTTCTACACAAAGTTTTTCTTTTATAGATAGTTAATTTTTCTGCTGTTTGCAAAATCCTATAAAGAATGTTTCAATATAGTCTCTTAATGTCTTTATTTCTATTCATTCCTTTAAGATATACATAAGACTACCATTCGGGTATTAGATTTCATGTCAATATGTCGATCATTTTATTTAGAAATATTTTATTACGACCTGTTTTCTGGTAAGATAGACTTGAATAATATTATGAAAAAATTTCCATGCAAATCCCTACCGAACGAAAAATGCAAGAGACAATATTCAAGGTAGCTCGTGAGCCCGTCTTTTATATTTTTATGATTCTTTTCCGGCAGACAATACACTCTGACGACACTATTTACCATATACTGTTCTATTTCTCAGATATTCAAAAGTGATCAGGGACGTAACAAGAAAATTGACAAATAAGTCGGTTGGCTTTATTATCATTTTTACATCGACCTCAATATGATCTTGCGTAATAAGGTCCAGTTAACCGAGCGAAGATGACATTTTACTTCATAATTTTTTATCAACTTGTTTTTAAGGCGGTTACATTTTTTCAGGCTTTTATTTAACTTAACATGTTCACCAGTCAGTTTAGGTAAAATCTTGCAAGTCGATTTTAAATCACTTCCACTTGATCCATTGTCTTGAAAACTTCCATATATGTGTAGTACAGATCACAACACAATTTTTTAAAGATGGACTATACAGGATGACTCACGAAGGACGTTCGCTAGAAGTTTTTCAACTTGCAGTTGGATTACAAACTTGAAACTTGGTCTGCAGACATAATCGATCAGGCCCGTTCTACCTAATATTTTCAGTCCTCCAGCCAGACCAACTTTCTTATTTTAAATGAAAATCTACATTTTTTTACATAGATCGATTGGCCTTCCAAATCTAAGTTTAGCCATTCCAAGTTATGTTAACTAATCTGTTACAGGCTTTAATACATGTCAATTTTTTTGGAAAAAATTCCCGCTGTAGTAGTTTACGAGCAAGTTTGTGTATCATAAACCGTTCAAAGTTATGAAACCAAATTGATGAAGCAGTTAGCTGGAACTCCAGGCTAACACCTGATGTCCCATCGGTGGTCCCATCTTCTACCATATGGGAGCGGACGATTTTCAAATGTTGTATTGAAGAATCGTCAAATGGCACCTACTGTTTTTTTTTTACATCATTCGAAACAATTTTAGGGTGAGTTACTTAAGCATTCCCTATACCTAATTTCGCCCCCAATCAAGTTATTCAATAATGGTAAAGAAATACCTTATCTTGCTGAGATATTGCTTGGTTTTTCAAATATGTCATAGAAACAAATGACAATTCTAACGATTTACTTAATAATATGTATAAATAGGGGGTAAAAAAGAGGTGATTTTACAAATTTTGTATACCATTTGAGTTAGCAACGCATTCATATAAAAAAAATTTCGCTGAACAAGATTGTCTTATGAAAAAAATTCCTAAACCACGAGCTTCATGGTCAAACACTTGTTTAAACAATTTTTTTTTTTCGTTTTTATTTATTAAAATGAAAACGGTTTTACAGATCTGAAAAATCTTGATTCAATCTAAAGATATTTTCAATACACGTCGTTTGGCGCCAGGCACAACTCATTTTGTCGACCCGTTCATTTGCTGTAGCCAAAATATATTTCTTAATTAACAAATTGATTACTCCGAAGCTGATGAGGTCAGGATATTGTTTTTTTCAAAAAGCATGCCTTTTATAACAAAGAATATACCGTATCTTCAATTCTTTTTGATTGTTTAAACAATTGGCATAATTTGTTAATTAGCAAATAATTTTTTTTCGAAAGTTTGATCGACTTCAAACCAACTTTAAATGATAAATATTGATGTCGGGCATAACCCCCACAGAAGTCTACGCGAATGCAACTTTTTGCTTTTATTTATTTAAAGTTTAAATTAATTTTGCAAATTAACAAATGGAATATCTCGGCTCTGGGTAAGCGTATCGAAATTGGATTTTGTGCATATGAAAATTCTGAGACCAGAAAGAACTTGATAGGATAACCGTAACCGGAAATAAAAGTGATATTGCGTGAGAGGCTCTAATTTGTTTATTAACAACTTTCTGGACACGAGGCTAGGTGCAAATGAAAGCTAACAAGTTTTTTCACCACAAAAAGTTCTACAAAAAATATTCAATCCCTGAAGAGTTATACGTGTTTTTGACCCTTAAAAAAATCTCTCCCGCAACGTGACAATAGTAAGATTTGACGCGCAATGGGGTTGCGGGTTCGATCCTCGGTGTGGGCAATTTTCTTTGTCAAAATCACTTTTTTTTTTCGTGCAATAAAATATTTCCTATAATAAAATAATTTTTAAATTGTAACAAACGCTATAAATAACTATTTATTCTTAAGAAGTTCATTAAATCTGTAACTCTCGAGCTGATGCTGTGCACCTGCTTTATATGCTCTACATTTCTTAGTCGAAATCATGGAACGGTGGAATACTCTAATAGTTATTATCAGTTATTAATTGTAAATATTTGTAATTAAAACAATAAAATAATAACGCCATTAAAATTGTTAAATCTTTTGATTATTTCTCATTCTCACAAAGTGTGTGTTTTTTCATGAGACGTGAATTTCTTTTCATTATAAGAAAGAAGTGAAAAAAAAATCTTTGCTTTTTATTCTTGGTCTTTTTTTGAGTGGCACGCCCTCAAATAAAGTAAAACAGGCATTTTCTTTCACAAAAAGTAGTAAAAAAAAAACAAAAATTACCTACAAACCCTCGTTGGACAAGAATAGTCATATGTTTATTGCAAGATAGCCATTTGTTTAATGAAAATTGCAAAACAATGTCTCAGAAATTAAAAACATTTATTATCATAAAAAATACTTGGTTACATGAAAAAAAAGCGAATTTGGCGAAAAAAAATTGCCCACACCGAGAATCGAATCTGCCTTAAGGGTCAAAAACGCGTATAACTCTTCAGGGATTGAATATTTTTTGTAGAACATTTTGTGGTTGATGAGAAAACTTGTTTGCTTTCATTTGCACCAAACCTCGTTTCCAAAAAGTTGTTAATAATTGTTTCCGGTTCCGGTTATCCGATCAAGTTCTTTCTGGTCTCAAATTTTTCCTTTTTCCAAGCCCTTTCATATGCACAAAACCCCATTTCGATACGCTTTCCTAGAGCAGAGATCTTCCATTTGTTAATTTGCAAAATTAATTTAAACTTTAAATAAACAAAAGCAAAAAGTTGCATTTGTGCAGACTTCTATGGGGTTATGCCCATAGTTATTTATCGTTTGAGGTTGGTTTAAAGTCGATCAAACTTTCGAAAAAGTAATTTGCTAATTAACAAATTATGCCAATTGGTTAAGCAATCAAAAAGTATTGAAGACATCGGGCAAAAAAAATGATATATTCTTTGATGAAAGGCATGTATTTTGAAAAAAACAATATCCTAACCTCATTGGTTTCGGAGTAATCAATTTGTTAATTATGAAATTTATTTTGGCTATAACAAATGAACGGGTTGACAAAATGAGTTGTGCTTTCGCCAAACGACGCGTATTGAAAATATCTTTCGATTGAATCAAGATTTTTTCGGATCCGTCAAACTGTTTTCATTTTATTAAATAAAAACGAATAATAAATTGTTTAAACAATTATTTGACCTTGAAGCTCGCGGTTTAGGAATATTTTTTTTTCTATAAGAATCTGTGGTTAACTCAAATGGTATAGAAATTTTTTGCGAAAAATCCCAGGCAAACTCGCCTAAAATATATTCAGTCATTTTTGAGTTTTTGGCGTTTTTCCAAAGCCTACCTTTGGAAAATTGCGAATTGTCGAACCTAGGCACTATTGTATCATTGTTAACTTATTGTTTCAATTAATTCGTGCAATTTTCATCATGGAACATTATCCGAATTATGTTGCCTTTGATTTTTATTGATTAACTCGATTGGGGGTGAAGTTAAGTATAAGGAATGCTTAAGTAACTCACCCTAAAATTCATTTTTCTTTCGAATGATGTCAAAAAAGCAGTAGGTGCCATTTGGAAAGTCTACTTGTTGACGATTTGTCATTGCGACATTTGAAAGCGCCTGCGCCCATATGGTACAAGATGGGCCACCGATGAGACAGCAGGTGTTAGCCTGGACTTCCAGCCAACTGCTTCAGCAATTTGGTTTCATAATTTTGAACGGTTTGTGATATACAAATTTGTTCGTAAACTACCACAACGACCATCTTTTTCCAAACAATTGATATGTATCAAAACCTGTAACAGATTGTTGTCTAAACTCGGAATTGGAACAATCGGACCAAGTAAGAAAATGTAGGTTTCCATTTAGAATAAAAAAAGGGGGTACCGACTTTTGGCACACCATGTATAGCTATAGGTCTGAAATATTTTAGGTAGAACGGACGTGATCGATTATAGTTACATACCAAGTTTCAAGTTCGTAATCCAACTGCAAGTTGAAAAACTTCTAATCAACGGCCTACGTGAAGCATCCTGTAAGAGATCCTGTTTGAAACACCGGCGACTTCGGCATAACTTGATATCTTTAGCACAATTTGATAAATTTTACATGAGGGTTGTTTATATCTTAGTTTGTTACTACTTTTTTCTGTCACAAGCTTTGATTCGACTTCACATATTAGTCAGTTGGTTTAGGGAAATTGTGAAGGTCAATTTTGAACTACTTGTAGTACATGTAGTAGCGATAAAAATAAACTTGTCTGATGGCCATTCCTGATGCTGCAAATAGGATAGTCACTATGCAACTCATCAATGGTCAATGGTAACCATACCGTGAGTAAAACTGAAACAATAAGATATTGGGTAAATTTTCTTAAATTTCAAAGGGTTGTCAGACCATCACAAGGGGCTGAAACGTGCGCCAAATTTGGTATTAAAATCGTTGGGGAGTTGCTTGACACACATTTCAAAATTTCAAATCAATCTGATAACAAACAAACTTTTGGCAGGAATTTGAAAATTACATTTTTTTACAAGCCAAAAATTTTGAGAAGAGCCGTTATATCTTTTTCTGCAGCCCTCCTTCGTGCGCCAAAGAAATTTCATTATAAAACTCATAGCCTGTTCCTCGTCCCTCGCAAAAATGACCTCATGTAAAATGTGTCTAAAATTAAAAGTCCCACTGTTTTCCATGAAAAGGAGCGGAGCGTGTTCGGATTCGCGCATTTATCTCATGTGGTAACTCCAGGACTAAGGAAGGACTCGAACAATTATTTTTTGAGGGAGAAGAATGAAGTCATTTGCAATCAAAATAACGTCTACTTTCGAATGGTATATTAAAAGTGGATATTAGGTTGAAAATATGAGAGTCTATGTGCCAAAGGGGCACTCAATGTCATCCAATCTGGACCAAAACCTTTTCAGCCCACGTGCGGTATCAATATTATACTTTACCCAATTTTATACACACAGAAAGTTACAAAAATGCTCGAAGAAATGCACCATATCTTGGTATATTTGATTTTAAGGCTATTTAATAAATAACACAGCCCCACAAAAAAAAAATTCTGACCTAGACGAATATATCCTTATGTATTTTTGATCGCTGATTCCGATTCCGGGGTCAAAAAAAATCGTACACCCCAAAAAAAAAATTTAGAGCAAAAAAACACCACCTGATAGGGTATATATGAGATAACGCTCTGAAAATGATGTCATCATTTTAATCAATCGTTTTGTTTAATATTTTCGGGAAAAATTGAATGTATTACGATAAAAATAAAGGTGAATTGCAGCGTTCACCCTATCGGTATGAAATGCACCCCCAATGATGTTATCATTTTAATCAATCGTTTTGTTTAATATTTTCGGGAAAAATTGAATGCATTACGATAAAAATAAAGGTTAATTGGAGCGTTCACCCTATCGGTATGAAACACACCCCCATAGAGGGTGAGAACCACCCTCATCTGCCATCAAACCAATTGAAAACGACAATGACTGAAAAACATCTTAAAATGTTTAAGTTTCGTTAGGTTTGCACTAAACTGACTTAGAATTCACGTAATTCCCCAAAACTATCCCTATAGCGTTATGAAAAATAGCCCTTAACTTCAATTACAGAAAAAAGAAAGGAAAAAACATAAAATTTGATAACGATTTCATTATATGGATGTTCTTATTCGCAGAGATCCTTATGGCTAGGATATTAGCAGTCATTTGTCAGCAATCTTAACACCATTTGGGTATAAAACGCATCCCCGAAGGGGGTGAGAAGTACTCTTACTTTAGTAGCTTTTAATTCTTTTTTTAATCTTTTTTTTATGGTATGGTTATTTGCAAACCTAACGAAATTGTTATCAAATTTCATATTTTTTCCTTTCTATTTTCTGTAATTGAAGTTAAGGGTTGTTTTTCATAACGCTATAGGGGTAGTTATCAAACCAATTGATAACGACAATGACTGAAACACATCTAAAAATGTTTAAGTTTCGTTAGGTTTGCAATAAACTCACGTAGAATTCAGGTAATACCCCAAAACTATCCAGATAGCGTTATGAAAAACAACCCTTAACTTCAATTACAGAAAAAAGAAAGGAAAAAACGTAAAATTTGATAACGATTTCATTATATGGATGTTCTTATTTGCAAAGATCCTTATGGCTAGGAGATTAGCAGTCATTTGACACCAATCTTAACACCATTTGGGTATAAAACGCATCCCTGAGGGGGGTGAGAAGTACTCTTACGATAGTAGCTTTTAATTCTTCTTTTTTTAATCTTTCTTTTTATGGTATGGTTCTTTGCAAACCTAACGAAATTGTAATCAAATTTCATGTTTTTCCTTTCTATTTTCTGTAATTGAAGTTAAGGGTTGTTTTTCATAACGCTATAGTGGTAGTTTTGGGGTATTACGTGAATTCTACTTCAGTTTATTGCAAACCTAATGAAACTTAAACATTTTTAGATGTTTTTCAGTCATTATCGTTATCAATTGGTTTGATGGCAGATGGGTGGTTCTCACCCTCTATGGAGGTACGTTTCATACCGATAGGGTGAACGCTGTATGTAATTTACCTTTATTTTTATAGTAATACATTCAATTTCTCCTGAAAATATTAAACAAAACGATTGATTAAAATGATAACATCGTTTTCAGAGCGTTATCTCATATATACCCTATTCAGGAGGTGTTTTTTGGCTCTAAAATTTTTTTTGGGGGTGTACGAATTTTTTTGAACCCGGGTTTGGAATCAGCGATCAAAAATATATAAGGACATACTCGTCTCGTTTCTAGGTCAGATTTTTTTTGTGGGGCTGTGTAATAAATGATAAGGCAGAATGAACACACGAGTTTAATTACGCCTGCAGGTATGTTGGAGACAGCACATATTGTACTCTTAAGTTTACTCCCTCTTAGTACCGTTTAAACCAAATACAATTTTTTTTATGATGTACGCTATCAGACTGAGATGAATGTCTTTTGAGTTCGATCGACGATGCCTATGGCCACTATTTTGCCAAGAATTGACACTGAAATAATCAGGCTACAAAAACGATTATGAAATGTTGGCTCCATCAAACGACCAAATATCACGTCAACATTTCAAACCGTGAGCCAAGAAATTTTAAGATGGCTCTTTCACAGAACTACGCCATTACACCCCTCGAATAATACTTTTCTATATAGTCGTTTTATAATAAAAGGCCGGCAGATGAGTAGTAACGGCCTGTATAACTGCAAAGCGTTGTCGCAAATCATGTTTAATACTGGTGAAAATTGTGAAGCTATCCCGAGCCGCAGCTTTATCGCCAGGCTAAGTAATACAAATGGCTTTCATATCCCCAATAGAGTTACGTCCCCACGCCGTGTGTAACTATGCTGTTCTAGTACCGGAAATGGAGTGCATTCCCGGATGCTCTGTCGACGGCTGTCATCGGAAACAATGTCATTTCAAAGTTCTGTTTTGTTTACTGCTGGGATTAATCATAAGCGGATATGACCTAAACTCTTCCTCAGAACTCCAGACTGATGTTATAGGCTGTTTTTTCAAGACTAATTTTCAAGAGAATATGGACGAATCTTGTGTGCTGAATTCTTATTATTACAGTTGTCTACTTTATCAGACTGGTTTGTCTCTGCGGTGTTAATATAACATAAATACAATGTCAAGATGGGGATTTCTTGGAAACACATGAACGAATACTTAATTAGAGAGGATACATTTCAATTTAATTCCCTGTATATGGTATATTTAATAACTTCACTTCAGTTGTAGTTGGCAGAACTTGCACCAATAACTTTTTTAAAACCACTCAATTTCTTCAGACCACTCCTACAATTTTTACAGTTCAATCTTTTTAACGCAAAATCAAGAAAAAGAATGTCTTGCCGCCCATCAAGGCCTTGCACCAACATGTTTGAAACCAAACTAATCTTTTCCATGACTCAAGTCTCACACATACTTTGACTAAACATGATTCAATTGGTTTTTTCTCCCTCTCCATGCTCACGCAGATACGTCTTGTGGCCCCTAACCGGGAATGGCTTATAACACGCACAAGAGTCATGCTTTATGTCTCCAGATTGGCACGAGGCGAACATGTTAGATCCTGTCGTATACCACAGATAATAAATGGTATTGAGGTTATCATATAAGTAAATTGAAACAAGTAATTATAGTTGTAATGGCAAAAATAAAATATGGGTACCACCTAATCTATGTTTTCTTCCAATATATTTGACCCGTTTTTTTATTGAAATCTAATTTTGAGGAATAAAACAAGAATTCACTAGCTCTTCTTTGGGAGTAATCCGAAAGTTGTCACTCTTATATAACTCTCTAAACATAGCGAATGAATAATTTTTTTTTGTGTTTTAAAAATAGTATTTATTGTTACTTTAAAATGGGAAAAATGTGTAATAAAGTACTAAACATTTCAAAAGGTATCCCTTTGATTTCGTCTCCTTATCTGTTACAGTTTACAAAAAACAAAGTTTTAAAATGTTTTATTTTTAGGTATTTTTTATAACTCGGCGAAATGTACAGATTACGAGAAAATACATATTTTGTTTCCTACTTCACTAAGCTGCATAACAGCGTATATATCATTAGATTTGATTGCTTGAGCAAATCACCTATGGCAATGGTGGTAGACCCTTTAACATTTCAACGAAATTATTTAAAGTATAATTTTATAGATCGTATTTAGACGGCATTATAATCTTTAATGCAACACGATATACCAAATTTAAAAGGATACAATTTGTTGTATGCTAGACTAGCTAGTGAATTAACTTCTAAACCTGTCAGAAACAGCTGCGTTAACAATGTACGCAAAAGTACTCATTGCATCGTAAATATACAATATTTACCATTATAAAGTAGTATGCATTATTAAGGAAACACGTGTTTTCAAATTATGCAGTCTATATTTTATGATGACACTCGGTTTACAATAAACACTTTAATTTAAAGTAGTTCATTAAATATTTCTTTTACTGCATTTTCAAAATATAACGACTTTAAATACAACTTAACCATGTTACGACCTATAGTAAAAGATCTAACATATTTTGACACAAAGAGGTCCTAGGTCTTACAATTCTATATGAGTGAGTTAGAGGAGGTTACAAATAAATAAAACAGATAAAATACAAAATTTATTTATTAACACCGTTTAAACATTACACAGATACAATGGTATTGGATGGATCTATTTAATATAAAATATAAAAAGTAGATTTTTGCAAAAAATCGGCAATATTTTGCAAATCTGTAAAAACGCTCTTATTCCACTTATTTTTTACTACGCTCACACCGAGTTTGGTTAAAGAATATCTTTTCTCCACGGAGATATAGGTATTTAGAAAAATTGCGATTTTTAGCGGTTTTTTTGCAATAACTAATTAATATTGCAATTTTTTGAGACCGGACCGGGCCAGCTCGATCCGTATTAAATAGTTACACAACTTCGCTATTCAACTTTTTTTGTACAATGCCAAGTTTTATTTAACGTAAAAAAACTGTTCTTCGAAAACTTTGGCCGCCATTTTGAAGAGGACGCATGTTCGTCATTTGTTTTGAAAATAGTTCTTTGGATTCTACGGAAAATTTCGGATTTTTTACATACCTTGGTTTGCTGTTAATAATTTTTGTAGGTAAAATCCCTGACTTACTGGACTAACAATCCCCCACACACGCACACGCGCACACACAACACATATTTGAATAAATAGGTATAATTCGTGGTTTTAATAGCCTATAAGCTAATTGGAAAAATGCACAACAATACACAAAGAAACTTCATCAGAATTAGTTCGGTGGTTTTTAAATTGCGCGAGGACACGCAAACAAATTGAAGAAGAATACAAGTTGTGAAGCTTATATTAAAATGACACCGAATCCTTCGCCATTTTTGTAAATTATACTTTATGTAGGCCTGTTTCACCGCCGCACCACCAGAAAACGGTAAGTATATTATTTTTAAGAACAAACAGTAAACCAATATATTATCTTATGTTCCATTTGTTAACCTTTCTTGAAATTTATGAACAGAGTGTATGAAACCATAACAAAAAGGTATGCTTTTAATTACACGGATTTACGAAAGAAAAACGTTGTCTGGATCTGGGGTCGGACCATACGTTTCTTATACAAAAATCACCATATTATGTTTGAATTTAATAACACAGGTTTGCAAGAAGAAAAAAGTTTTCTGGATCTGGGATCAGACCGTACGTTTCTTGTGTATTTTTCGACTCTGAATTCGAATCTGTTTTTAGTTTTGCGCTGTCACGTCAGGATTTTGAGACATTCTAACCTAAAAGTTAGACATATTTGAGGTTATGTAGCTTTGAGATTTTTTTTCTCAAGTAACCATGTATGGGATCTTAAAGTACAAATCTTCCTCTTTATAATGCCGTAGAGTTTGCTCAAATATATTTTTTTTTTTTTTTCGCTGAGATATCGAATTTGTAAAATTGTCTGTTCATATCATATCTCTTTCCCAATACATTTAATTAGTACGGAAACCTTATGGTCATTATTTATATTGCCATTATCTTGGCGAAAAAAAAAGATATTTGAGCAAATTCAACGGTATTTTAAAGGTGAAGACTTGTACATTAAGATCCCACACATGATTTCTTGAGGAAAAAAATTCTCAAAGCTAAATAACCTCAAATATGTCCAACTTTTAGGTTAGAATATCTCAAAATCCTGACGTCATAGAGCAAAACTAAAAACAGATTCGAATTCAGCGTTGAAAAATACACAAGAAACGTATGGTCTAACCCCAGAAACAGAAAACTTTTTTCTTTTTGTAAACCTGTGTTATTAAATTCAAACATAATATGGTGATTTTTATGATGTTCATCATCCTTTACATCTACTTGAATGTTGTATACTCTATTTTTATCCTGGCGCAAAAAAAAATTAAGCATTGTTGAAACAGGGCTTCTGGAAGACAATCAAGACAAGATATTTTTAATCGGCATGACAGGCCACAACAGAAATAAGTTATAACAGGTTGTTGGTTGCAAAAGAACTATATTTTTAACACGGTGTATTAGCTTGACCTGTAATATTGTAATGGAATCTTACAACTCACTTTTCACTCACTTCCAGATGTCGTATTGACTTGAAATTTGACATGTGTATATGGTTCACATGACAATATAATTTAACAATTTTTATTGAAAAATCCATGACAGTGTCGAAGATGACGGAGAATCTATTATCATTTAATGTCCGAGTCTACTGAAAATTGGTACCTGGGGATTCTTGAGGTAGTAGATTATAAATACATGATCAGAACTCAGAAATTCAAAATGGCGGCATCAATATGGCGGAGAGGTGTTATTATTTATCGTCCGATTTGACTAAAAATCGGTATCTGAGGGTCATCGAGGTTGCACACTACAATCATCTGATCAAAATTTAATAATTTAAAGGAACGGAGTCAAAATGGTGGATATGTTTTGTTATTTATGGTTTGATTTGAACGAAAGACAGAAAACTTTACTCGTCGATCGTCCCACGCTTTTACGTTTATTGACATAATTATCGTTATTAACATTATTTTCTTCTTTCTAGTGCAATTTTTAACAGTTTCAGTGCGTTTTTTAATTTTTTTAAATTATTTGTTTTTGGTGACTTTAATAAAGAGCAAATAAAAATGTTTTTTTCGCCTGTTTTTGCGTAGCGGATTAGGAGATTGAGCAAAATCGTAAAAAGGTCTAGCAGGTCTTAAATTAATCTTCATTAAAAACCAAAGTAGGAAATCTTCTTGGTTTTTTGAAAGTTTTCGATAATCAGGGGTTGATATTCAGAAAATGTCAAAAAATCTAAAAACAATTTTATTTGCATTATTTCTATTAAATCAATCCCAAAAAAGCGAAATTATGTATATTCTATCAAGGATTGTCAAAAATTCACCCATAAGCCCTAGAAGGGGGTGAAATAATCCTGAAAATATCAATAATGTTTTGAAACATTCTAAAAATAAAATATTTAAATATTTCAAGTCATGGCAAATATGGAAAAAATAATTCTCGCCAGTTTTTATTAAAATGCAACCCCTACGAATGGCAGAACAACCCCCTAACACGAAAACATGAAAGAAAATCGTAGCAATTTTTGGAAACACTTATTCATTGTTTTTTTCTATAACTCACATTCAGTTAGCTTATGTTATACGTTTTTATCCGTTTTCATTTGAATTCATCCCTCGAAGGGGGTGAAATTGTAGATGAACCTAGTATCGTTTAGTCTGAAGGACACGACAAGGATTTTATATAATTTAGGCCGGAGCCGTGTCGCCGCTACGATACTGATCAACTCTACTCACAAGGGGGATTCAAGATACCCTTCAGACTCCCCAAGACGAAAATAGACAAAATTATACTTACTGTGATTGCTACAGACTGCTCTCTCCGTCGAAATCTTTTGTCGGGTAGTGCACTTTTAATGGATATATCTTATAATTAACACTTTGTCAGAAACACTTCTTAATAATTAAGACCGTCGATGGCTTCTATGATTATTCGGACAAGTACACAGACTTGGCGGGATCAAAGGTGACCCGCGGAAAGTAATTGTGCGACTCACGCCACAGAATCGCACGTCGGTCACAAATTTTATAATTAGTGGATGAATAAGAAATCCAATTCAAAATATATTTTTATTTATTGAAATAATTCATAAAATGTAAAAAATATAAATATTCAATATTTAGCTAATGTGTATAAGGCAAACATCAAAGAGCACCACCACTCGGCAAGCCGTTACCTCCCGTAGGAGTGTAACTCATCCAGCGTCGAGAGAACTATGACAATCGACTGTACAAAAAGATTCAGACTCCCAATTAGTAATATTTGTAAAATATATGCAAAACTTTTTGAAAATTATTCATTTTGAATTTAGCACTAAAATTATCGAAATGATTGTCAAGATGCTTAAAGAAGCTATCTATATGTGTCCAATGGTTTTCCTGCTTTTATAAACGTACTAACGGCATCGAACACAAATATTTTTTTTTCCGTCGACTCGCCTTCGAGCGATTAGTATGGCGTTGTCCGCCTAAGCCGGGATAAAAAGTATTTTGTGTTCGTCGGAATCGACCCTCCGACTTTGAGTTCTTTGACTAATTTTCTGTACATTTTGAGGGTTTTGTATGAGGATTATGCTCCAACCCTTTGAGGAATATTAAGTGAGGATTTTGGTTTTTATTGGAAAAACCGTCCCATTAATTTTTTCCTTAATTTTGGCGTTTAAAATAGTTACTCGCTACATCCTGACTGAGGATTTCGACTTGTGAACCACCAAATTCGTGGTACTTTCGAAAAATTCATCTCGAGGAGCGGTTTTCTGCTTTATTTACGTCTTGTTATTGTATTTTTATATAAATAATTTTTTGAGATTTTCAAAAAATTAAATTCGTTGTACTTTCGAAAAATTTGTTGTGCGGAGCAGTTTTCCATCTTATGCAATTTTATTCGTTGTACTTGTAACGGTTTGAAAGCAATATCGTTAAGCGGTTGATTTTTAAATCTAATCGCGGGGAAATATTCTACTTCGCGGGCTAGTTAAATTACTAGAGGGCGATATCAGCAACGTGAATTTACCCTAAGTGTATATCTGGTTGCGGATTGTGCCGAAGTCGAACAGTCTCAGTTGCCGAGGAACTTGTTTTTTCTCTAAGACTGATAACGTTTTTGGTTGAGCAAAAAGTATGGTGACAAGTGTTGGGTTCGTATTGAATTTGTTTATATTTATAAACATCCGTGAGGGAATTTATAATACGTACCTAAAAGTTAATAATTTTCAATTGGTGTGTGTAAGTCTCTGGATTGGAGAAGATATTTACTTGTTGGAAGATTGAAAATTTCCGCTTTCGGGATTTATTGTCACCATCGCTCTGTGATAAGTTATTTAGCAATTTATATTTGGAAATTAAACCCTCTTGGCTAAGAGGTAAAGTATACAGGTATGTTATTAATCGTCTCTAATTTTCTCGTACTATTTGTAGGGTTTTCGTTACCGGCTATAGTTTAAATTAGTTCATGGTTTAAATTTTACTATAAGGGGAAAATACGTCTGCTTGGTGCACTGTGATTGTATCCTGTTGGGTGTGTATAGGAGTCAGTAGCTGGAAATTCAGTAGCAGAAAATATATTTTCCAAGGGGATTCAGGCCTCAAGTAGGAGATTCTAATTCGGCGATTCAAGGAGCCTCACCAAACAGATAAGCCTTACAAGTTACTGTGATTTTACGTAAAATTGCTTTGATATTTGTTATCCTAAATATTTAAGAAAATCGAGGTAAATTTCATTTAATGTCACCTGAAAGTTAATGTGCTGAGTTCTAGAATTTCCGTATATTAGGTATCATATGGTATTTATTTGTATAGATGTGCTGCTTTGAAAATGTGCAGTTTGCAGTTGCCCTATTTTATTAGCACATGTTAATTAAATTTACTTATTGCTAGAGCTCGCTAAATTGTGTTTGATGCGCTGCGAAATCATATGTACATACCTTATTATAACATCGATATTATTAACATTATTAACATTATATTTGTTGATTAACCTGTTAACCGTACGTGATCACGTTTGGGTATAATCCATATGTTTTATTTATAACTTTTGCTATTTTAATTATTGTGCATTTTGATATTAGTTTTCATATACACTGCTGGCACAAATTAATGATACATTTTCTCGATTTATTTTGTAAGTTAACTTTTCTATTAAATTAAGTATTAGACTTTACTTGCGGCTATTATTTAGTGTGGCGTGAGTGCTTCCTGACCCTTTTTTAGGGTTATTCCTACAATAATTGAACATTCTAGTATTATTTAATTGTATTTTCGTAGTTTCGTAATTTCAGGGGAATACCTTCTAGAGAGCAGTATATTATATAGCCAGGTTAAATTACGTGGCGCCTACATTTTTTTTATTACTTAACCGTTTACCTAAGTATAGCTGAGGCACTGGCGTGCGTATATACTTGCTAGTCAGCCGGTTATTGTAGCAAGAAATTCCTTTTGTTAGTCTGGGCATTTATATGGCGATTTACAAAACGAACCTGGTATAAAAGTGAGTTACCAAACGACCCTGAGATCATAAGTTCAAGAAATCGTCACATACTTTCGAAAAACCAAATTTGTGGTACTTTCGAAAAGTTCGTCGGGCGGAGCGGTTTTCCGTTCCGTGCAACTTGAAAATTTTTTTCAATTTTTGGGGTGCTGTTGAAAATTCGAACGACGCGCGACGGAGCCCAAAGGCGATTGATCGTCGTCCTCGAGATGTCAATATTTTGATCATTTTTAGTGAAATAATTTTTTACCTGGATTTTGATTTAATATGATGCCAAAGGTGTTTAGAAGTCTTTCTACTGATTTAAATATTATTTTTTCATGGGATTTTTGTCTGAATTTACTTCTTTAGTAAATTGGATATTTTTTCAAATGGATCATTTTACTTGGTTCAATAACACAATCAGTGTACTGAATGTCACAGTTATAGAAAAAGAGCAATGAATACAAGTTGTGCCAAAAATTGCCATGATTTTTTTCATGTTTTCGTGTTTGAGGGAAGTTGTACCGTTAGTTAGAGTTGTAATAACTGGGGTTTTATTCCCCTAATTACATGATTTAATCAGACATTACCATTGGCAGAGTACGGAGTGTCGCAATTACTTTTATAGACTCCGTCGATATTATAGTATATCCATCGAAATCAAAACTGTGCTTACCCTTTTCTTTCTAGGTGATTTTATCCTTTTTGGTGTCCATCTCAACCAGGTTACTTCACAAACGAACTTTACTGAATATAAAATGAACTTAATTTCATGACAAGCAAATAAAACACGTGATTTCTCAAAACACTTAAACCACTATATTTACATAGGTTCATTTTAAAAGACGAATTTTGAAAATTCTAAAAAATGCAGTGACTCAATTAATTAACTTGAATATTAATTGGCTATGCAAATTTTTTCCTTAAAAAACATCCTTTTTAGACTGCGCCACTGTAATAACTGGGGTTTTATTCCCCTAATTACATGATTTAATCAGACATTACCATTGGCAGAGTACGGAGTGTCCCAATTACTTTTATAGACTCCGTCGATATTATAGTATATCCATCGAAATCAAAACTGTGCTTACCCTTTTCTTTCTAGGTGATTTTATCCTTTTTGGTGTCCATCTCAACCAGGTTACTTCACAAACGAACTTTACTGAATATAAAATGAACTTAATTTCATGACAAGCAAATAAAACACGTGATTTCTCAAAACACTTAAACCACTATATTTATATAAGAAAATGAAAGCAAATGAAATTGACAATCACAAACACTTAAAGACGATTAAATAAATTAACAAACGATAATTACTCTATATCAAGAAATAAAATGGTCCGCGGCAATTTCAAATCTTTAGCTAAACCGCGACCGGATATTCTTAGTTCGATTACAACACATTAATTTTCTACTTATTAAAACCGGCAAAATACTAAACAAATGGACTTAAACTTTACAATTGACAAAAAGGTTCGCAAAACGAGACTTTACTATATCCTGTAGGTAGATGATGACCGAACAGACCTTAAACCAAGAGTGAAGATAATCTCTACATCGAAATAATACGTTTCCAAAGTGGGCAGTAAACTTTAAACTCTCGACCAATTAGGATCTTCTTTACTTTAAACCGTACGCATTTGAAATTACCTAACGGACCATGGTATTTATCATATGGCCTATCTGAACATTATTATACCAGTCCAGCAGATGGAAAAAAACCCCTTTTGTTCCTTGCTTTGCCTTTGTATAGGGGAAAAAATCTGCCTTCTTTGGTCTATCTATCTTAGTCTAGTACATATGTTCCTGGAATCCCATTTCAACTGCCTTAGTCTAGAAAATTTTAACTATGCCCCCTGGGTATTTCAACAAGTGCCCTTAACTTCAAGTGGGCAAAGCAAATTGGACATAAAATAATTTGGATGCTTATTTATTGTTTACAAGTGGCTAACGTCGACTACCTAATAAAGAGTAAAGTTAACAAAGCACGTTCCCTGGACTCTAAAATAACATAAAACAGATGTATCTATGACCGGTATTTTACGATAGTTTACTAAAGTCTCGACCCTTAAAATGTTACCAAGATCTGAATACGGTTATTATGTTGCGACAGGGCCGGACTTGGCTCCCTTAATTTAACTTTTGTTACAGAGTTTTTTTTTCATCAAACTGGAGAAAAACATGTTTTCCATATTTGTCATGACTTGAAACATTCAAATATTTTATTTTCAGAATTTTTCAAAATATGTTTTATTTCTTAATATTTTGGTAATGATTTCACCCACTTCGAGGCCCTATGGGTGGATTTTGAACCCGTCTTAATAGAAAATATATAATTTTGCCTTTTAAAGATTGATTTAATGGAAATAATAAAACAGAATTGTTTTTAAATTTACTGATGTTTTTTAAATTTCAACCCCTGAACATTTTCAAAGATCTATGCAAATTTAAGTTGCATAAAAATACACATCTTTATAGAGGGTGCTGTTATGCTGTTAACCCTGTACTTAGAAACTGATTTAAATGATTCTTAGATACATGAAACTTTACTATTGTTCGCCTGAGTACGCTTAACCTTTGCTCTATTTAAAAAATTCCCAATCCATCATTTGATTTGAATCGCCGGATGCGGCGGTATGTTTCTGGAATTGCCAATAATAATTAATATAAGTGTCCACTCTGAATCCTTTCCAATTCAAAACTAAGTATTTGTGTGTACCAATTTATTTTGTAACGTGAAAATAGCCATTCCGAAGTATCACTCGCTTCCAATAACATTTTTACGAGAAATATAAAATCTTTACAGTGTAAAAGTTTCATCTAGAGTTTAAATGCACACCGCGTAAATGTTTTTACGATTGAAATATAAATTTAGTGGCTAATCCAAACGGCCTCGGGGCTCCCAATGGAGATATAGTTCCCAGCATGCGCCCCGAATCTGTGATGATGGCACTGAGTGAGAACTGAAAAGGGCACTCTCTCTCCTAAGAGCGTATATCTAAAGAACTGCGTCTCAGCTACCCGAAAATGGAGCTTTCTTATCTACAAAAAACCCATATTACCAAGTTTCTTATATATCTGATAAATTAGACTTTTACTTGTGTGCACACACTGTTTGGTGGATTATACAAATAAATCAAAATACGAGTATACATATCTGTATATCACTAATTCAGTTTTTTACTTTCCCATGTATACAGGGTGTATGGCGTAAACGCACGAATATTTTGCATGATAATACATTGAACCAAAAAACCGCTGCCTAAGGAATCACTACTTCCACATCCAGATTATTCGTCCAAGTCACTTTAAAGGAAACATCTTGACTATATTCGCACTCTAGTATGTGGAAATTATTGGTCATAGAATTTTAATAATATTTGGGGTTGATGTCATAGAAAAGTTTGAGGAGTTGGTTTCTACCATATACGTTAAAAATGAAGTTTCTAGTTTACCGTACTTATTTTCCACCATTTACAACCTACCACCTCAATGGAGTCATCTCAATCAGATGTCACTACAATACATACGTGTACTAACTTTCAAGTGAATATCTCAATTTGATGTTATCAATCCCATTAATAATGAAGCGGAGGTGGTAGAGTTTGAAAAATATTAGAAAGAAATCTGAGGCCTTGGTTTCTAGTATATACACCGAATCCCAAATTTCTGTAGTCTTACCAGCTTGCTTTACTTATTTTCCCCTATTTGCCCTATTTAACCCCCAACCCTTCAACGGCATCATCTCAAATTATGATCTAGTTTCAGACGTCGTTATAATACATACGTGTACCAAATCTCAAATGAATATCTCAATTTTATTTTATCAACCCTTTTCATATTGGAATAGGGTGGTTGGGTTGAAAAATATTATAAGAAAATCTGACGCTGTGGCTTCTAGTACATACACCGAATTTCTAGTTTCTGTACTCATACCAGCTTGCTTTACTTATTTCCCCCTTTTGACCCCTAAATAACCCCCAACCCTTCAACGGAATCATCTCAAAGTATAATCTAGTTGTCAGATGTCGTTATAATTCATACGTGTACCAAATTTCAAATGAATATCTCGATTTTATTTTATCAACCCTTTTAATAATGAAGTAAGGGTGGTGGGGGTTGAAAAATATTATAAATAATCTGAGACTTTGGCTTCTAGTACATACACCGAATTTCAAGTTTCTGTAGTCTTACCAGCTTGCTTTATTTATTTTCCCCTATTTACCCCTATTTAACCCCCAACCCTTCAACGGAATTATCTCAAAATATAATCTAGTTCCAGATGTCGTTATAATACATACGTGTAGAAAATTTCAAATGAATATCTCAATTTTATTTTATCAACCCTTTTCAAATTGGAGTAGGGGTGGTGGGGGTTGAAAAATATTATTAAAAAATCTGACGCTTTGGCTTCTAGTACATACACCGAATTTCAAGTTTCTGTACTCTTACCAACTTGTTTTACTTATATTCCTCTATTTACCCCAAATTAACCCCCAACCCTTCAACGGAATCATCCCAAAATATAATCTAATTCTAGACATCGTTATAATACATACGTGTGCGAAATTTCAAATGAATATCTCAACGTTATTTTATCAACCCCTTTAATGGGGTAGGGGTGGTGGGGGGTTGAAAAATATTATAAAAAAATCTGAGGCCTTAACTTCTAGTACATACACCGAATTTCAAGTTTCTGTACTCTTACAAGCTTGCTTTACTTATTTCCCCCTATTTACCCCTATTTAACCCCCAACCCTTCACCGGATTTTCTCAAAAAACAATCCAGTTCCAGATCTCGTTATAATATATACGTGTACAAAATTTCAGGTCAATATCTTAAACCGTTCCGGAGAAAGCGTGCGGACAAAAAAAGTTACAGACAGACAGACAGACAGACAGACCGACAGACAGACCGACAGACAGACCGACAGACAGACCGACAGACAGACAGAAAATTTTTTTTCGCTCAAATTTAAAATCTCGACGTTTCATGACATTCTAAACCTATTTCACGAATAAAAATTTTTGAAAATTTTTTTGCGACTACTATACTTCCAATCCACTACGTGGATGTGGAAGTAAAAGTAAGAGAGTCTTATAAACTGTTCACTTTACTCCAACGGTATATCTTTAATTGAATCTATTCTAAAAATGCAATATTTTCAGGCCAGACTGTAGTACTTACATTATTGACTGACCAAATAAGTAAGCTCAAGGTCGCTTTGCGACCTGCATCTCCCGATATATTATATTTATTACATCTATGAAAAATAAAAAACGGAATAATGTGCCAGATAAGGGCCACACCACCTACATCGGCAGATCAAAGAAACTTTCAGATATTTTTCCGGCCCTGCGTTATTTGGTTGTAGGTTATACCAGAACTAATCATACAGTGAAACAAATTCTTTATAGGATTTTGCAAACAGCGGAAAGAAAAACTATCTATGAGAACTAAAGGAAAAATTATATATAAAAATATTAATGAAATCTTTGCATTCTTTCGATAACCTGACTTGTTATGCTAACAAGTAAAAATTCTAATTTGCCATTCTCATTTTAACACTAGCACCCAACACAGTCCCCTATAGCTAGGCAGGTTAAACTAGAATCTACATGATTCCCTACGATATGAAAATTCAGTTAAAAATGAGAACATAGGCCTGAAATTTATTTATTTACGTACCTTGTCTTTAAAAATTTTTTCATTCTAATGAATCACATTTTCATAAAATCTCATTCAGTTTCTTGGAAATGCTTAGCATTTGAAACGTTTTTCGTCCTTATCGTGGACTCATAAGAAAAGCCCAAAGCCACTTATAACGATGTTCCATGCAAATGAGAATGGCAAATGAGAACTTTTACTTGTTAGCATAACCAGAAGTCAGGTTATCGAAAGAATGCAAAGATTTCATTAATATTTTTATATATAGTTTTTCCTTTAGTTCTCATAGATAGCTTTTCTTTCCGCTGTTTGCAAAATCCTGTAAAGAATATGTTTCATTACTATAAGCAAACAAATAATAAATAATTCACTTTTAATCATACAGTATTGTCAATGTGTTTGATTTGACTAGTTTGTAGGTAAATTTGTAATGAAAACCAACACAACTGGGTATGATGAATGAGATGGTAAGTTAAGTATTATTGAAATTATATTGACCGCTATTTAATTCTGACATGTTAAACAAATTTGCATTATAATAAACAGGAAGTTAGTTTTATCTCATCATTTATACATGCCTGAAATTTGCAAATATCTTCTAAAGAAATAATAACATTCAACAGGAAATATTCGTAATACAAAGAAACTTATAAGGACAATGTATTACTCCTATCAGTTTTATACGTTTGCTTGTTTTTAAAAATAAAGATGAATGAATCGATTATCACTAACAGAAATTAATCTGTATTAAATGTGTATAAATAAATTCAAAAAAGATATAATAGAGATATGTTGACTACTTTGTTGACTGAGTTCTGGTAAACAAACAAATAATATTATAATAATTTTAGTTCAGATAAGCATGTATCACCGATGTATTAATATCGCCAATTAAAAAAACAACTTTTTAGAAATTTAGCATTTAATCCACTGCTAATATTGAACTTATTATCTATGTCCTAAGTATTTAGGAACTTCATACTCTTCTTGAAATCAATTATATTTAATAATGAATATGTTTCACTTTGGCTTTCAACTACGGAATAGTCATTATAGATCGGCGGATACTTCTTGTATAATACTATTAGCAAAGTAAAGATTATCGTGACAAATTTCAGATTCTGTATTTATATTTTTAATCCAACAAAGATTTAAATGTGTCAAAAATGAACTAAATCAGTGTCTTACCATTAATTAAAAAAATATAAGAAATATTCCAAAGAATAGCCACCCTCAGCATGTATTCGGGAATTAATTAAAAAGACCCACACCATGATCAATACCCTAATTAAGTCGAGAAAGGATAATCCGAGGAAATCACAGAATAAAATTCGTGACATTAATAGACAATTAATTAAAATAATTTAATTCACGACAAAATCGAACGTATAGATGAAAAAGCTCGTCTTCTAATAATTATTGTTCCTTTAATGGTATAAATTATACTTATCAGTGCTCTACTCCCTAGATCACTGATGTTTAATGTGCTGAATGGCAAGACTAACCCTTGAGGTACATTACATTATCCATTATCCTGTGTAGTTGGTGAGGTAATCATGCATTCACGAAATAGTGAAATCGAAACCGCAGAATCGCATCTTTGTAATATTGTATTTTCTGGCAGTCTTAACTATTTGCTTTAGGCGAATGGGAGTCAATTAAGGATTAGTAGAAGAATTTCCTCCACCTTGGAGAGAACTGAGGTTTTACATACTTATTTTTCTATTTGACCACAAAGACGCTTGTGGGAAAATGTACAGCTACGCCGCGCCGTTCAAAAAATACACATACAAAATCAGCGCTTACATCAAGTAGTCTTCATATTTCATGTTGTTTGATGTTATTGTTATTGAACCAAGTAAAACGATCCATTTGAAAAAATATCCAATTTACTATAAAAGTAAAATCAGACAAAAATCCCATGAAAAAATAATATTAAAACCATTAAAAAGACTTCTAAACACCTTTGGCCTAATATTAAATCGAAATCTACGTAAAAAATTATTTTACTAAAAATGACTAAAATATTGACTAATTTTTTCATCTCGAGGACGACGGTCAATCGCCTTTGGGCTCCGTCGTTCGAATTTTCAAAAGTACTCCAAAAATTGACTCCTCGGGATGAATTTTTCGAAAGTACCACAAATTTGGTTTTTCGAAAGTACCACGAATTTGGTGATTCACAAGTCGAAATCGCCAGTCAGGACGTAGCGAGTAGCTATTTTAAACGTCAAAATTTAGGAAAAAATCAATGGGACGGTTTTTCCAATAAAAAACAAAATCCTCATTTAATATTCCTCAAAGGGTTGGAGCATAATCCTAATACAAAACCCCAAAAACGTACAGGAAAATAGTCAAAGAATTCAAAGTTGGAGGGTCGATTCCGACGAACACAAAATACTTTTTATCCCGGCTCAGGCGGACAACGCCATACTAATCGCTCGAAGGCGACTCGACGGAAAAAAATATATTTGTGTTCGATGCCGTTAGTACATTTATAAAAGTAGGAAAACCATCGGACACATATAGATAGCTTCTTTAAGCATCTTGATAATAATTTCGATAATATTAGTGCCAAATTCAAAGTGAATAATTTTAAAAAAGTTTTGCATACATTATACAAATATTACTAATTGGGAGTCTGAATCTTTTTGTACAGTCGATTGTCATAGTTCTCTCGGCGCTGGATAAGTTACACTCCTACGGGAGGTAACGGCTTGCCAAGTGGTGGTGCTCTTTGATGTTTGCCTTATACACATTAGCTAAGTATTAAATATTTATATTTTTTACATTTTATGAATTATTTCAATAAATGAGAATATATTTTGAATTCGATTTCTTATTGATCCACTAATTATAAGATTTGTGACCGACGGGCGATTCTGTTGCGTGAGTCGGAAAATTACCCTCCGCGGGTCACCTTTGATCCCGCCAGGTCTGTGTACTTGTCCGAATACTCATAGAATCCATCGACGGTCTTAATTATTAAGAAGTGTTTCTGAGAAAGTGCTAATTATAAGCTATATTCATCAAAAGTGCAGTACCCGACATAAGAGTTCGACGGAGAGAGCAGACTGTAGCAATCACAGTAAGTATAATTTTGTCTATTCTCGTCTTGGGGAGTCTGAAGGGTATCTTGAATCCCCCTTGTGAGTAGAGTTGATCAGTATCGTAGCGGCGACACGGCTCCTGCCTAAATTATATACAATCCTTGTCGTGTCCTTCAGAACAAACGATACTAGGTTCATCTACATTATCACCGATTTCTCACTGAATGAAACTAGTCGAGTCGATGAAGGTTTTTACTTCTTAGTTCTCAGGGACAGCTCCGATTTTGATGATTTTTTTTTAAATGTATGTTTGTTAATATTATTCAAAATCAGGAACATCCCAAGTGGCGCAAATAATTATTTATATTGTTTTGGGGTGAATGTCACCCCTTCTGGGAGATGGAAATTAGTAAACTCAAAATAACCGCAGAAATCGATAGGGGGATGAATTCTAAGCAACAAATGTTCTATGAGCGCACAGCACAGCCTCACCAAAGCTCTCTTGCTTGGTGACATCAGTGATTTCTTGGAAGGTATCCTCATCGCCTCTTGCCGTCTCGTTTTCCCCAAATTATCAATTGTTTTATAGTGTTCTGACTCCAGGGATGTGAACAATAAATATTTAGATTCAGGAGAGTCGCATTTCGGTAGGTAAAACTAGATATTTGAGGAGTAACCCCATCTCCAGTAATGCAGCTCAAATTTGTCCTATTCCACATTGTCAAGAGCCTTACGGTAATTTCCGAAACAAAGGTATGCAGGTACGTAATATTATCATGCTTTCTCATCTCAGTAATATAGTATCTGTACAGAGAGAATTTTTAATTGTTTATCGCTTCTAAAATCACATAAGTAGAGCTTGGCCTTATATGGAAACAATCTGCAATAGAAGTAATTTTTTGCAATATATCATTTGAATATATCATTCTTGCATAATATAGTACAGTCGGAAAAGTAAAATATACACCAGAAGCTCGCAAAAAATGTTATCTGAGATTTTCCTTCCGTAACTGTTAGTGCGAGGATTAAACATCACAAAACCACAAAAATCAGTTCTGGGAGTGCCGCGCAACCCCCGGAAAAACCACCCCTTGTGGTGAAAGCTTGACTAATTGCCTAAAAGAAAGTCCTCTTGTAATTTTATTGCATATGCCATGGTTTTCTATAAAATCGATATTGACAAAAATTGTAAAACTTGTATTTTTTTTTGTTTATTTGAAATTTTTTGCGCGTGTCCTATAGAAAAAATTGACTTGCTCGAAAACCAAATAAGCTGGGAAGAAAAATCAAAATGGGTTTTAAAGGGGATATAAAATACTCTCTTATGTTGTCATTTTTTAAAGGATATGTACTAGTATATAAAAATAACAATATGTTATAGTTATCTCTTGATTTTTTGTGCATCTAACTATTTACAGGCCCATAAAATATAACTGACTTTAATACAGGGTGTAATTAGTTTTATGTCATTAAAAAAACTGGTAGTAGGGAACGACAAGACAAACAAAGAAACCTTATATAACATGGGGTCTAAAGCTCATAGTTTTGGAGAAAAAAATAAACAAAAATTTCGCAAATTTTCAATGAAATCTTTTCAGAACTGCTGGAATAATGAGATAGGTTTAGATCGTCGCGCGTGTCTTTGTTTATGATACTCAATATTTGTGGAGATAGCTATAAAATGTCGGCGGTCTTTAGCGGTGCGGTAAATAAGATGAAAGACGTCGACGTTTTCTGAGTGTTTAGTAGATCTGATCTGAAGAAAACTATTCTCTGACTCTCCCTTGTGCAATATTTTAATTTCTGTGGGTGTTTCGTTATGTACCCACGTCCAACCCGCCGTTCGTTGTTTTTGTTATTTTTGAATTTCGGGTCGCTGTGTATTTATAGTGAAGATTTATTTTATTGACTTTACCGTTCAAGTCGTTAAATTCTTGATTACGTACAGACACAACTTACTTGTTCATTCTTTTTGTATTCTGTTTTGGATTTTGGACCAAGTTTTTGTTTTATTTTTCTTTATTGACAACGTTAGTTGATGGTTTATTGTTTAGTGGTGAACGGAGTACGTATGTCTTTAATTCGACGTACCGAACTGTGTATTGATGCAGATGCAGATTTCGAATAATTTACTTAGGTAAGCTTTTAACCCAGGACACTCATTTATGTTACAAACGTTAATAAATCACATTTAAATATTCTAAATTATAAACATTAATCCAATATTTTGTTCCAAATTAAAAGACACACATGTAAAGAAATGCTCTGTTTAAACTTCTACGGCCATTATTTGCTTGCAGTTGTGCAGGAAAAGATAACGAATTATTTACCTTTTTATAATTGCCTCAGTTCGGTTGAGGCGGTCCATCAAAGGCGATCGATGATCCAAGGCCTTTGCACTTTCTTATGACAATTTAAAAGTTGTATAATTGGGAACTACAAGTTCATTGACCAAGAAAAGCAGTGGTTCTCGATTATTTTCTATATTAATATTAAAAAAAATATTAAAAAGGTTGACCTAGGTCAGTTTTTTTCAAAGTGCACCTAGAGGCAAAAGTCATAAAGGTTTTTTGTTTGTTTAGTCGGTTCCCATTACCAGTTCTTTTTAATGACATGAAACTGATTACACCCTGTATAAGTTATAAATGCATTCATTATCTTTTAGTTCAAGGTAGTACTTTAATGCAGAAAAAGTTAGGAATAAAAATATTCACATTTACAAATTTACCAGCATGTTGAAGTTAGCCAAGAAAAATCCAAGAAAGGCTGCATATTCAATTTTTTGATTATATTTTTTTAATACAATGTTTTAACTGTTAAATGATTAAAAACAATAGTTATATGATACATAAACTAAAAAAAAAAATTAAGCTAAATTTTCAAGAAGTGTGGGTCTTTTTTTTATTTTTAGGAAACAATAAGAAATTGGTAAAAATTTGGCTAACTTCAATATGCTAGTAAATTTGTAAATGTGAATATTTTTATTCCTAACTTTTTCTGCATTGAAGTACTACCTTGAACTAAAAGATAATGCGTTTATAACTTATATTAAGGTCAGTTATTTTTTATGGGCCTGTGAATAGTTAAAAATGCAAAAAATCAAAAGGTAACTATATTATATTGTTATTTTTATATACTAATAGATATCAATAGCCATCAAAAATGGAAACAAAAGAGTATATTATATCGCCTTTAAAACCCATTTTCATTTTTCTTCCTAGCGTGTTTGGTTTTCGAGCAATTCAATTTTTTTATAGGCCGTGCGCAAAAAAATTCAAATAGACGAAAATTCGTCCGCATTAAAAATACAAATTTTGCAATGTTTTTCAATACTGATTTTCTCGAAAACCATGGCATATACAAGACAATTACAACTTTTTTTTTGGCAATTAGTCAAGCTTTCTTTTTTATAATGAGCATTTTTTTATATCTTCAACGGTTAACGAGTTGTCAGTAAAACAAGGCTTTTTGGGGGGGTTGCGCGATACCCCCAGAACTGATTCTATGTTCTTGTGATGCATAATCCCTCCACTAACAGTTACTGAAGGAAAATCTCAGATGACATTTTTTGTTATGGAAATCTTTATAATTATTGGACTAATAAAGCAATATATGTGTACACGTTTCATTGCCATGTGACATATATTTTGTTTTAGGGCAAAAGCGATAACTGGCCCATGCAGTACAGAACAGTACAAACACAAACTCTCTTGCAGGTATTACATATATTTGGTCTCACCATCTTAATTTTAAAAATGAGTGAACTATATCCAGATGTGTTTATTTATTGTATCTACTGTTGTGGAAAGTTCATTGTAGAATTAGTGAGAATAATATAATATAAATAGGTAAAGTAACTATCAATTATGCATAACAGTTTGAAAGTTGTGAAATTTGTATATCCCTAGTTTTAAACATTGCTATTGATATTGATATTGACATACTTCGAATATTATTAAAACATCACTCTAAAAAACTTGCTTGCTAACATTTTTTAGATATGCTGATGGAACAGGAAGGGAAAGCATGAAAGAAATGCGTCCGCCAGCAGTTTCCAGTTCAGTTGTTCGGATTTGTTTCCTTAATTTAGTTCCTTAAATTTCCTTTGATTCTCTAGAGCTTGAAAATATTATACGTCCTATCAATACTTGACTACATTATTTAAGATGCAGATCTTCGAAAATCTCTTTGTTACCAAACACTTTTTCATTTCTGTTTTATTAATTAAAACATAAACTGAACATAAACAAAATATTTCAATTATGTAGAAAAAATTCTTTTTAATGTTTCCATAACTGTTATTTAAACTCTACACGTGTTTCGGCTTATTAGGCTTTTATCAAGGGTACAATGAATACTAAATTATAAAATTCATGTTTGTTGCTTAAATAATATTAGATGGTATTAGTAATGGAGTTTACGATATGTAAATTCAGTTAAAAATGAGAACAAAGACCTGAAATTAATAAATTTCAGCCTTTGTTCTCATTTTTAACTGAATTTACATATCGTAGGGGATCACGTCGATACTAGTTTGGCCTGCCTAGCCGTAGGGGACTGTGTTGGATGCTAGTGTTAAAATGAGAATGGCGAATAACAATTTTTACTTATTAGCATAACCAGAAGTCGGGTTATCGAAAGAATGCAAAGATTTCATTAATATTTTTATATATAGTTTTTCCTCTAGTTCTCATAGATAGTTTTTCTTTTCACTGTTTGCAAAATCCTATAAAGAATATGTTTCATTATTATAAGCAAACAAATAATAAATAATTCACTTTTAACAATGAGTTCAGGTTCCGCGCGGAATTATATCAGCTAAAGATGTTGGTGGGGTATCACTTCCACATATCTACGGCTCGGCGTCTTCAACTTAGGCACTCAAAGTGGTTCCGTGGAGGAAAAAACTAAATTATCTGTTCCCAGGTCAAAATATTCTTCGACACTTCCCGAACTATCATCAATGAGGTCGTACAGTAGAAAATCGTCATCTTCCACTTCTTCCACGTCGCGACCTAGAGGCAATCACGCTCATTTGTTTGTTTTGACGCGCTCTTGGCTTTTCGTGAATATACTGTAAAGGCGAGCAACTTTAAGATATTTATTCATCCAACAGTTAGCCAACAGTTAGTATAGAAGGGACTGAGTGTTTACTTTCTTGCTGTCGTCTTTCGACGCAGAATTCATGGGCATATGTCATCTAAAATGAGTGTAGTTAAAATCGATATGATTTTGCAATAAAAAATAAAATTCACTATATGCGCTATGCAAATTTGAAGTTTAATACTTCGAATGATGTAAACAATAATTTGCATAAGTTAATTTGTTTGCAACATTTGTTCATGAATAATGAAAACTACAAGAAAATGAATAATTTTATTTAAATTCTCTGCAAATATAGGTACAATCTAGATTTTGCCTCCACGGAAAGTTTTTTGAAAGATCATCGCCTGAGTTGAAGTCACCGCGCCATAGATACGTGAAAGTGATACCCTGTCCCTTGAAATTTTGAGAATTTTCTTGACTAATGCTCTAATTCACGAAAAGAGACTTCAGGTGATCGTATCCTGGACCAAACATCTTCAACTGATATAATTATTTTTCCGCGAGGAACTTGAACTCAATGCCTCGAGCCGAAACTTCATAGTACCAGCTGAAAGTCTTTAGTCCATTAAGGATGCATCTGAATAATTTTTTCACACTTTTTGTGATATTAGCTATCGTATATTTGAAGTTGATGCGGAAGGAAATCACTTGAAAACATTTTTTTTCTGTACACTTCGAAGGTACAGCTGAATCATTTTGGCCCTTTCTCGGCGCAGCTGAAGCTAATTTTCTGTTCACTAGTAACATCAACAGTTCGCAAAAAAAAATTAAGCCGGTTGGAAATGAACATTTTTTTAATTTCATCATTACCCCGCTTAGAACTGGTGGGATAGCTGAAGTTCACTTTCTTCTTTAGAATAATGAGTACCCACTAACTTTTTCATTTATTTTCGGTCGGTAGGAAATGACTTTTTGATATTCAACGCAACCTCTTAGACTAGATGGGTAATGTTCTCGCTTAGGGTGCGAGAGGTCCCTGGTTTTTTTGCACACACCGAACTTTTTTTTAATATTTTGTAACAATTAATATATTTTTCCACAAATTCAGGTTTGATTTGACCGCAGAAATAATATTTTCCTATAATGATTTCATTCTTTCATGTGATTTCTTTAGATAAAGGTTAGTTAGGTTGATTTTTATTTTGCTATCTAATTGTTAATAATTATCAGCGCCGCAGGCACCATTAGGGTCGCAAACAAAAGAAAAAGAGGTGCAGGGGTCAACCCCCGCTTTTTTTTCGTAAAATAACACAAAATATTTCAATTTCATGCGGGATTATTTGTTACGGCTCGGGGTCTAGACTCTAGTCTAAAACTGCACCTTAAACAGAGAAAATGGTTTGATTGATTTTTTTAAACTAGCTCTTCATTTCATTTATTTTTCACAACTTAAATTGACCAAACATGTTCAGGTGAATCTAGTATACTTTGCAATTTTGTTATGAACTATTTATTTTTTTCTTCATTTTCTTGAACACAACCAGAGATATGTAAGAAAAAAAAACACCATTCTTTTTTAAAACGTACTCGGGATACAGCTTTAATACTATTTGCTATATGTCATGTAAAGTTTGTGACAAGTTCAAACAAGAAAACTGTTATCACAGGGCAATTATTTTTTAGGTGATTTAGACTCCCCTGAAAATAATAGAATAAATCCTACGTAATATAATCGAACTTTCTCAAAGGTCCAAGTCTGGTATTTACAACGATTAAGCAATTCCCGACGGTTTTGAAAAATGTTTAGGATATATTTAGTATCAAATGTATTGCTTTATTATTTTCGTAATAAACATTTTTGCCGTAAAAGGTACCCGATTTTTTGCGCCATTTTGTTGGCGGCAACAACAGTTTCCAAAGTTTAAAAATTAATTTGAATCACACACCTTGACCGCACTATAAAATAGTCGATTGTTGCTATCTGTAACGGGTCACTTTTTGTTTACTCAATAAAAAGAGTAATTTACCTGAAATACTGCTTTTGTTTAATATTTTGTTCTAAAATTACCTTAAGCCTACCCTGCTAGTTCGCTAGAAATAGATCCATTGCGCTGTAGATCAACTGTCACTTTATAAACAACCAATCAAAAAACGACCAATCCCGCCAAAAATGCATTGAGAGTAGCGTCGCGTCGAAATTCATTATTCGAGGCCGGACCCCTGATCGGGGCGGTTGTGCACGAGAATTGTCGTGACATTTTTAAAGTCTGTAATCTCGTTTATACAGTCTACCTGCTTTGGTAAATTGATACCCAGAATTAATGTTATCAATGTATCATACATTGTAAAGTGAAGTAGTGTAGTACCCTGTTACAGAAGAAATAAACTGTAAGTGCGTTTATAAACTATCTATCTACTTCGTTTTCTGCATTGCAAATGGCCGATGCCATAAACGATGTTTGCTAACGTATTTAGTTAGTCATGATGCTGTAGTCCCTGGATGTTTTGGTAATCAGAATAGTAATTTGCGAACATTACATCCTGTTATAAATATTTATTTTTCATCGATGGTTTCCATGAAAAACTGATTAGTGAAAACATCGCGAGTGTCGAATTTAAACCTCGGCGTGTTCTCCAGTAAATTTCTTTCTTAGTGTGTGAAAATATATGTTAGTTCGACAACTAACATCGAAATTTAATTGATCGGTTTGCTTTTGTAACTAGTTTGTAGATTTTGATATTGTTGCAAAAATTGTTATCATGTAAGTTTTGTTTCTATAATAGCAATACATTTATTTTACGCGGAACTAGCCAGACGCGAATGTTTGAGTTTATATTTTGCATTTCCATCCAATAAGTTTTTACTTCCCTCGCATACCGAAGGGAAGTATTGTATTCGAGAAAAAATCACCCTCCGAGATTTTTTCGGATTCTGACGTTTCAGATCACGGAGATTACGAAAATATAGGTTTTTCAATTCCGTCAGTCTGTCTGTCTGTCGGTCTGTCTGTCTGTCTGACTGTTGGTGCATTTACTAAAAAATTACTTGACGGAGAGCAGTCAAATTTGGTGGGTAGTTGACGCTACTGTCAGCGCAGAAATGGTAGAAATTTCACTGGAAAATATACAGGGTGGACCGTCTAAACGGAATAAATAGTGAAAAAAAATTTTTTTCGCTCAAATTTAAAATTTCCACGTTTCATGACGCGCTAATCCTATTTCGGGAAAAAAAATTTTTGAAAATTTTTTTCACCAACATTTTTGAAAAATTTTTTACCAAGATGAAAATTTTTTTTTCCTCAAATTTAAAATTTCCACGTTTCATGACGCGCTAGTCCCATTTCGGGAAAAAAAAAATTTTTTTTCACCATTTTTGAAAAAAATTTTACCAAGATGAAAAAAATTTTTTTTTCTCAAATTTAAAATTTCCACGTTTCATGACAAGCTAATACTATTTCGGGAAAAAAAAAATTTGAAAATGTTTTTCACCAACACGAAAAATTTTGTACTACTAAAATAATTGAAAAATGTTTTTTTCTTCAAATTTAAAATTTCCACGGTTCATGGCATTCTAAGCCTAATTCAAAAAAAAAAAATTTTCAAAATTTTTTTTACCACTTTTGAAAAATGTTTTACTACCTACTAAAATAGATGAAAAAATTTGTTTTCTTTCTTCAAATTTAAAATTTCCACGTTTCATGGCATTCTAAACCTGTTTCAAACAAAATTTTTTTGAAAATTTTTTTTACCAACATTTTTGAAATTTTTTTTACCACAAATAGATGGATTTTTTTTTATTTCATCAAATTTAAAATTTCCAAGTTTCATAGCGTTCTAAATCTATTTAAAAGAAAAATTAGAATTTTTTTACTTACTATTTTAAAAAAATTTTACCACGAAGATAGATTTTTTTTTTCTTTGTTCAGATTTAAACTATCCACGTTTCCATGGCATTCTAAAACTATTCAAACAAATTTAAGAATGTTTTTGAAAAAAAATAAGAAAAAAATTGAAAACATTTTTAATCTATTTATCACTACTATAGAATAGACGAAAAATTGTGTTTGCTCAAATTTAAAATTTCCACGTTTCATGACATTCCAAACCAATATCGGAAAAAAATTTTTGCAACATTTTATAAATTTGGAAAAAAAATTAACACTAGAATAGATGGAAACATTTTTTTTTGCTCAAATTTAAAATTTTCACGTTTCATAGCATTCTAAACCTATTTTTAAAAAAACACATAATTTTTAAATTTTAAACTTTTTTAACAACTACTATAGAATAGAAGGAAACGTTCCTTTTTGCTCTAATTTAAAATTTCTACGTTTGACATTTTAAACCTATATTAGAAGAAAAGAATTTGAAAATTTTTTTACCAAATTTTTGAAAGATTAAAAAAAATTGAAATTTTTTAACCACCACCATACTTCCACTCCATTACGTGAATGTTGGATTGAAAATATAACAGACGGCAAAAATATCTGGCATATGCACCTATTATACTTTGATTGAAAAATATACAGGGTGGTCATCCCAAGAAATAATTCAGTCATGGTGGACATTTGTAAAGGTATTTGCGCAAGCCTGCCATATGTGGCACCTGCTATTTAGTATTGAACTTTTGCTGTTGGATGAACAATCTGTATATTTTTTTGACCAAAACTTATCAAGTATTCTTTGTAATGATAGCAATAACTATATTCCGATTATTATTCACAATGTCATTTCGTAATTATTAATTTTTTAGAGTGACCGCCACGCACAAATAACGAGGGAAGTTCTGTGTAAATACCTTTACCGATTTTTTTATATGCATGTATTGTTTATGCTATATTGTTTTTGTATACTTAACGAAAGTGTTTTGTTATTCACGTACCCCTGAAGTCTCATTTAATAGAGTTCTTTATAGTTTGCTTGTTTAATTTTTTGATAACTTTTCAGGTATAAGTAATCAGTAATTTTCTAATATTATTAATGAGAGACTTAAAATATTTTAAGTTTCATATCATTTTCGTCTTAAGCAACACTTGACTTGACTTAATATGTGTTTCACAAATAATGAAATCTCATTGCACTATATATTTTCTACAATAAAGAGAAAGGCGAAGAGTGTATCTAGTAAATTGATATTCTTTACAGCAAATGTAATAATCCAATGTCCATAATAAATTGCAGCTTTATATTCTAGGAAGAGACTAGTTGGGAGTACATTTCATTAATAAAATTTTCTGATCGTGTCCGCAATTGTTATCCCGGAATCTCAGGCCCAATTGAGCTGCGCAGCGCCGTCACGTCCCATCAACAGTTAATTGGATTTGAGATTGCATGAAGCTTCTTTTTTTAAAAGGTGAAATAACAAATTAAATTGCATATTTCTTCATTATGTTGTGCGCCAGTATGACATGAATAACAATGCCACGAATTTTAATAAATATTCCCATATTCTCCGTGGAGACAAGTTCTTGCGCTTGCACGAACAATGTACGGAAAGCAAGGCCCAAATATTTCCAAGCATTGTTATCTATTACATCAAATTTAATTACTACAAGTATAGATCTGTTGGGTTGCGTCAATTGTTAGGTAACTTCCGTTATCTATTGTGGTAAATTTACCTCATTCGAAATAACGAGTTACGTGAGACGTATGGTGAGGTGTTTGGTATTAGTCTGTAATAAAAACATACTCCTTTGAAATTGTATAATTATTCCATTATACCCATTACTCCCAGAAAGACCTTTAATCGATCGACGGGGGATGAAATCGGTGTGCAGCAAGACAGTTATTGTTTCCTTTGCCAAAAGGAGAGAACTGAGTTTAAAGACTCCTATGTTAAATAGAACAGTACGAAACTTTTCCAGTAAAGTTGTATAGCGGAGTAAGCCTGGATGATAAATTTACCTGGAGTTCCCATCTAGAAAAAATATTTACAAAGGCCACCACACGCTGTTTGATAAGACTTGAGGTCTGAAATCGTGAATGATCTACTTGTTTTATCTTCCGGCTGTGAGATCCGTGATCACCTACGCATCATAAGAACGGTGGTCAAGAACTTAACAAAAATCAACATAACGAAAGGTGCAGAAATTGCACCCCTTGCCTGTTTATGGATTATGTGCTCCTATCCCACAACTGCTATAGAAGCAATGCTATACCCATTTCCTTTACATCTATATAAAGCAGGGGACAACAATTAGCGCCATAATGTGGCAGCGGGCCCTCAAATACAAACCAGGCGACCTGGCTAACTTACTTACTTAAGTATTTTATACCTAAGTCAATTGAATTTCATAACCAAACTCACCGGATCAATACCAACCAAGCAGGAATTCTTTGTTCCTAAAACCGTAATTAAAGGCAAGAGTTACCCACCGTGGTATAACTCCAATATAATTAAAAGCCTTAAATTAAAACATAGAGCGTGATGCGATTACAAGAACCATGAGGATCCTCTTGCACTCGATGAGTTTAAATTATTAAGAACATATATCAAAGAGCAGGTTGATATCGAATATAAAAAATATTGTCGCGACATTGAAAGTAATATTAAACTCAATCCCAGTAAGTTCTGGCAGTTTATCGACAATAAGAAATCTATTAATAATTTGCCAACAGCTATGAACTATGAAGATAAAGATTATGTAGGCAACAAGGAAGTGGTTAATGGTTTCGTTGAATACTTTTGTAGTTCATATATTACCTCTAATCCATCAATCGAGGACCTTCCTGTTGACTCAAATAGATTTTTTAACAATCGAACGGTTTACAGAACAAGAAGTTGTAAATGCCTTGAAAAAAATCAAGCCTAAATATACAATGGGCCCTGACAAAATTCCAGCCTTCATACTACATGATTGTGCTAGCGTGCTCACAACTCTCACATTTTTATTTAATTTAGCCATTAAATCTAATATATTTCCTGATGCACTAAAATGTTCTAAAATAATTCCTGTATATAAAAGAGGCAAAAAAAATAATATTGAGAATTACAGACCTATAACGATTATCTCTCAAAAGCGTTCGAAATTTTGTTACATGAACCAACATTTTCTTATGCAAAGAATCGCATTACTGAATACCAGTACGGTTTCTTCAAGGGCCGATTTACATCAACTAATCTCTTTTGTATAACTCAATATATATCTAATGCTATCGACACTAACTCACAGGTTGACGTAATTTACACAGACTTTACTAAAGCATTTGACAGACTAGATCACAGTATTTTATGTTCTAAATTTCAACAATTTGGCTTCTCAAGAAATTTGTTGTTATTTTTCAAATCATATCTTGAAAATAGACATCACCATGTTGAATGCCGTGGACAACGTACCCCAAGGTTCTGTTTTGGGGCCATTATTCTTCAACATTTTCATTAATGACATTGCAGAGGAATTCAGTGTCAATTGTCTTTTATACGCAGATGATATGAAGTTATACAATAAAGTAAATGATGTGAGTGACTGTGTGGTATTACAAAGTGCCCTTGATAAAATTAACGAATGGTGTAATTCAAACAAATTACAGTTGAGTATAAGAAAGTGTAATTTTCTAACTTTTACTGTTAAACATCAATATGTAGAATTTAATTACCGTATAGAAGATTCAGTGCTTACACGTCCATCAACATTCCGCGACCTAGGTGTAACATTTGACATCAAACTATCATTTAATTGTCATATAAATACCATCACTACGATGTTCTTGCGATTTTAACAACGTTGACACACTGAAACTATTATATCAATCGTTTGTTCGATCCAAATTGGAATATTCGTCAATTAGTTGGTCGCCTCATTATAACACACATAAAGACTTTGAATCATAAGGAAGATGGTGTCTATCCTGCTATTGGTTTTCCTCAGACTGGACTGTTAAATAGATTCTCACTCTCGAGTCTGGAGACTCGTAGAACTATTTCACAGCAAATTTTTCTTTTTAAAATAATACATAATATAACTGGTTGCAGCGCTATCTGAAACTTACTAAATTTTCGAAATCCTAGACCTGGTTCTAGCCATAACTCATTGTTCTATTTGCCGACTCCCCGAACTAACTTCCAGAAATTTTCGCCGCTATACAAAATGTGTGAGAATTGTAATAATCTACAAGATCAGTTTGACATATCAAACTGCAATGTAACTGCGATAATTTAAATTTTTTTGTTTTGTTTTATCTTTGGCTTTATCTGTTTACTTTGTATTCTACTCTCATACGTTATATATTTGTAAATACTTACTATTTCCTACCCTGTAATTGGAATGCTCTGTTGGGTCGTGTAATGTTAAATAAATAAATAAATAAATGTGCTGTTACCTTGATATGGGCGCCAGGACACAAGGGAATGGAAAGTAATGAATTAGCTGACTGTCTGAAGATAAAGATGTTGAACACCAGTTTTTCGGTTTCGAACTATTGCGTGGGACACACAATGGAAATCATCCTAAAATGGGAAAGGGAATAAAAGAATTCCTACTTTAGGAATACTGTGGATTAGAGACAGGCTAAAAAGTTCATAAATAATTAGATCAAGGCTTCTAGAAGTCGAAAACTCTGACTTATGGCTGATGACGGGTCATTGCCCCTTGAACTATCATTTTAAGAACATGGGCATCGCAGAAAATGATAAATGGAGATTCTGCAATATTGGAGAGTGGAATATACGTCCAAATACATCGGCAAATTATCTCATGGGAAATCAAAAACTTTGGGAAAATTCTAGACAACTAATTGTAGAGTAATTCACAGAAAACGTTTCAGGTTGTAGGGCTGAAGAACCGAACAAATTCTTAAACAATCTACGATGAAACTGAAAGTAGTAGAAGCATTTCGTTTATATAAATTACAATGTATTCAAAGTAGTATTTCCCCAATTATATAGGTATGTATCTCTTAGAGGCAAGATGCGTGCCTGATTTCTTTTACATCCATATACCGTGTGAAACTTCGTAGTAGAAGACTAATGTTAAGTTTGCCATATTAATCACATAAATATTCGATAGCAAAATTATTTTTGGATATCATTTTCTTCGTTCTGTTCAGAAAAATCACTCAGATTTCAAACAATCGCTACCACATCGGGAATGTCTCAAGACCCAATTTTGGACTCCGTGAACTTTATTTTTATGATCTGTTCGAGAAATCAAGCACTGCTTCCATGAGTATCAAACGTGTACTTAATTAAGTTGGTGTATATCAGAAAATAACTAATTATAATAAGGACTCCCATTATATATTTAAATACTCAGTTGATTATAAATTGAAACTCAATACTCAGAAGTTTCAAAAAAATAATTTCATAATTCTGAAATTTAGTATAGAGGTATAAAATTGAATTCTAAATAACTTTCCTTAGTGGAATTTTTTCATATTTTGAAAAATAAAGGTACTTTATTAGTGGTGATTTTTACAACTTTGCTTATAAAACACCCTGTAGAACACCAAATCAAGTCATTTTTGGTAAACTTTAGTTTTTCAACAAGCAAGACTCAATCCCCAAATACCGTTCCAAAATTCCAAAACGTTTGGTCCTTTACACCTCTTGTTACATCTATCCTGGGACACACTGTATACTAGAAGTGAAGGCCTCAGACTTTTATAATATTTTCTATCCCCCACCACCCCACTCTATTATTAAAGGGGTTGATAAAATAAAATTGAGATATTCACTTGAAATTTGGTACATGTATATATTATACCCTCATCTGTAATTAGATTATATCTTGTGGTGATTTCGGGGGTAAGTAGGGGCAAATAGAGGAAAATAAGTAAAGCAAGCTGGTAAGAGTACAAAATTTTGGATTTGGTGTAAATACTAGAAGCCAAAACCTCACATTTTTTACAACAATTTTCAACCCCACCGCCACTCCCACTCCATTATTAAAAGGGTTGATAAAATTAAACTGATATATTCACGTGAAATTTGATACACGTATGTATTATAACGACATCTGGAACTAGATTATATTTTGAGACGATTTCCTTGAAGGGGTGGGGGATAAGTAGAGGTAAATAGGGCAAAATAAGTAAAGCAAGCTGGTAAGAGTACAGATACTTGAGATTTGGTGTATATACTAGGAGTCAGGGTCTCAGATGTCTTTATTATATTTTTCAAAGATTTCAAGACGTTTTCCTTTAGAGAGACTTGGAAAGAAAATTTGTAGTTATCTCGAAATATGTTTGTTAATTAATAGTTTTTCATTTGATTAATAGGCAACACAATATTTTATTCCTAAACACCATATAGTATAACACGTTTTGCAACACAGTGGCCAACATTTGAATACAAGGACAAATTCAAAACATTTATTAAGTCTATGAAACTTAAATAAACCAGTCATTTTATATAGGGGAGGAATAATAATTTTGAAGCGATACTTCTAAGCTCGGTAAGATATTCTAGTAGCAGTATACTCTTAATTTATCGCATGTGTTCTGTAATAGAGACAGCAGTTTCACAAGAACGTGTGGACAGTCGCCAGAAAAGCTTTGCTCTTGGTAATTACAATGAATGTGCAACGACATAAATAAACTCCAACTTTTTCTGCTCACGTATATTTTACTTTGAAATACTTAACGTTGTAACATTGTGTCTTGCTTAGTACGAAAAAAGTATAGAATGATTCCATTTGTGCGGAAGAGTGTCTTTGAACAGGACCGTCCTTTAAAAATACCCAAGATAGAGCAAGATTTTTCAAAGTGGCCGCTTCCCTTACGTATACTCAACATAAAGATATAAATTAATTACAGCTAAAGTAAATTGTTGCAAATTGCTGTAAGATGTACGTCACAAGGTTTGTCATAGATATCCAAAAGCTGTGTCTCTTTTACAGCACTTAACATGTGTAGATATTAATAATCAATTTGAAAGAAAAAAAATGCAATAGTTATTTATGCAACAAATGCATAAAGCTGTACTTTGTTGGCGGCAATTCCATGACTGAAAAAGTTCACTTCGTGCATGAATTTTACACCAGATTTTTTCCAAGTACATCTACACTGGGTTGGATTTGGATCAGTTTTGTTGCTAGCAGTGAGAGCCACGTGGTGTAATACACAGGAATACAGGAATGTAGGCTGGGGGATGTAGGTGCTTGTGAGATGAGTTCCAGCATTGCGTCGTTTTTGCTCCCTTTTTGAATCTCCTTTTTTTTCGTCACTTATTCCAGTAGCGGATCTAGCCTTGCGATTTATTTTTCGTCCTTTCCTAGTTTGTTCGTGATACTTTCAATTGTTGTTGTTTCAATTTTTCTTTTAATTGTCTTATTTATTTTAACGTTCTGATGAAGTTTAGCTAATACTACTCTTCCACTTCACCAGGACGGCGAAATGAGATACGGACACTCATCCAAGTGACGTACTCGCCCGGCGGGTCTTAACTTCGCCGATCAAGGTCTCGCCACTGAAACCATTTCCATTTTCATATTTTTATTTTATTTAACTGTTGTATACAATTTAATAGTAACTAAGATATCGCATTGTGTACAGTGTTTGCAAAATGGCACCGTACCTCATCTCACCGCGTTGTTATCCGCGTGTAGCATATTCTCTCTAGAATTAATGTATTGTTGTTTAGTATTAGCGATTTCTTCAGTAAATGTGTTGGATCTTTTCCTCAGGCATGCTCCCGATTCTTCTTTTCATAACTGTCTATCCTTTTTGCTATTGTGTTTCATCTTATAAATGTTGATAACTTCCGTCGTTCTTTCGTTCTATTGTGTTTGCGAGTAGCGAATAGGATATCTCAATGCCAATGTTGGATGAAAGATATTTTTGTGACAGTAATGTCACAAATAACTCCAGAGCCACGCTACCAGCGTACAAAAGTAATTAGTTTGATTTTTTTTCATCACTACTATTAAACAGATGCTGGAAAAAAATGTTTTTGCTTACATTTAAAATTTCCACGTTTCATGAAATTCTAAACCTATTAAAAAAATCGGTAAAGTTATTTACACAGAACTTCCCTCTTTAGAGGTGCCAAATATGGAAGACTTGCGTAAACACCTTTACAAAGAGTGACCGCAGAAAAGGCCAAAAAATTCGCCTATTTTGCGTAGTAGATAGCAGGCCAAGGGACAGAGCAAAATAAATCCTATAGGACTCAAGTTAAACTTTGAGAAAATTTTTAGGTGAGCATATGTTTTACCTTTTTAAAAAATGCAAGTCACCCCTATTTAAGGGTAATGCCAACACCAGAAAACGAAAAAAATCGTAGGTCCTACCCACATGATAAAGGCGTCATGGGATTTTCACTGAAAAACAATTTTCTTTATGAAATAGATTTAGAATGTCATTCCCATATTTCTACTGGTAAAAAAGTTTTCAAAAATTTTTGAAAAATTATTTTTTTCTGAAATAGGAGGTTTGGAATGTCATGACACGTGGAAATTGTAAATGTGAGCAAAAAAAAATTTCCACCATTTATTCTTGGTATAGTACGCGGTATAGTAGTAAAAAAGTTTTCAAAAAATTTTTGCTTTTCAAATTTTTTTTTCTGAAATATGTTTAGAATGTCATGAAACGTGGAAATTTTAAATTTAAGCAATAAAAATATTCTGACAATTTTTTAAAAATTTATTTTTATGAAATAAATTTAGAATGTCATGAAACATGGAAATAATAAATTTGAGCAAAAAAAATGTCGTTTTTCTACTGGTAAAAGAATTTTCAAAAAGTCCTTTTTTTTCTGAAATAGATTTAGAATGTCCTGAAACGCGGAAGTTTTAAATTGGAGCAAAGAAATTTTTTTTTTCATTATTTATTCCCTTTAGACGGTTCACCCTGTATATTTTCCAGTGAAAGTTTAACCATTTCTTCACTGGTAGTAGTGTCAGCTACCTACCAAATTCGACTATTATCCGTCAAGTAGTTTTTTAGATAATGCACCAACAGACAGACAGACAGACAGACAGACGGGATTGAAAAACCTATATTTTCGTAATCTACGTGATCTGAAACGTATAAATCCGAAAAAATCTAGGAGGGTGAATTTTTCTCGAATACAATACTTCCCTTCGGTATGCGAGGGAAGCAAAAAATAATAAAATGAATAAATTTTGTTTTAACCACTATACTTCCACTCCACTACGTGGATGTGCAACTAACAGTGTGGCAGATGGCAATAGTATTTGGCATATAGTTAACACAATTGGCAAAGTATCAACCTCTTACAGTTTTAGTTACAAACATACAGGGCAGTCATCCTAAGAAAGCAAGGGTGTTTACGCGAGCCTTCCATATTTGGTACCTTTTATTTAATAATGAACTTTTGCTGTCGGATGATCACTCTGTATATTTTTTTAACCAAAATTTATCCAGTTTTCTATGTAATAATAGTGACAAATACATTCCGATTATTATTCTCATATGTCGTTTAATAATTAAAATTATTTTAGAGTGACCGCCCTGTGTAAATAAAGAGGCAAGTTCTGTGTAAATACCTTTGCGGATTTCTTTATATAAAATATACTCTTCTTACTTTTTCTAAGACTGAACAGCAACAAACTGAAAATAGAGATGTCACCCAAGTAGTACAGACTAGTTATATAACGGTTTAATAAACGTTAATAGAATTTTGCTTAAAACTGTGTGACTTTTACTAAAACTCAAATAATGCCAAAACATAGCTATCTAAACGTTTTATAAACGTTTATATCAATAAAGTGGGGAATCTATAAGACTGTTACAAGACAAGACAAGTTGCAGTAACGTTTCAAACACTTTCTTTAACACTACTAAGCAACTAACCTAACAGTCTTGTTCTATTTTTATATCGGCGTTTTAACAACGTACATATAATGATATACAAAGACGTTAATACAACCCAGTTATAAAAGTCAAAAAGTATATACATGCCACGTATTAACTCATCTATATCAGTTACAAAGAAATGAACATTCCACGGCCTCTATTAAATCTCATGCGAAACTTTCTGTTATAATAATCTTTAGTTATAGTGTGAACACATACGACTAAATGATGACTTTATTCTGGTTCTCAATATTTTACGGTGCATAATCCATTTGGACGTTATATGGAATATAATAATAAGCTGTTGTGAGTAATTCACTGTTGAAAATTAGTTGCAAATGAATATTGTCCGTGAATATAATTGTTTTACCTCTATAAAAAACAAAGCGATTCAAATATTATATTATAATACAAGTGTATAAGTAAGCCTTTAAAGCACGCACGGGTTTAGGGCTCGACGAGCGTAGCGATCACACTGGCAAGAACGGCAAAACAAAAGAAGGAATATAATAAAGAAATGTCAAAGATACACACATTGCTAAACTCAGAAAGGGAAAACTCAAGCACCGTCCACCTTAAACCATGCGTCATGTGGCTCTCGCTGCTAGTAATAAGCATGTCCCAAATCCAATCCGGCGTATAATGGAAGTGGCAGCAATGCCTACCGTACGCTGGCTAATCAATCAAAAAATCAAATTATGTCCTCTTACATTTTACCCTGTTATCATTTTCCGAAAAGAATGAAACTGACAAAGTCATTTACAAAAATCATATTTGTGCAAATAATGTCTTAATTAGAAAATTGCAGAGTTTAAGTCGATAAACTGTTTAATTCTCATATTTTCAGCGAGTTCAGAGAATTTCAAAAACAAAAATCTAAATGCATCGGACTATTACGATCAATCATAAAAAATTCAATACCGGTGGTTACAGACTATTTCCTACAATATCATGACTGGTAGCAGCAAATTAGATACACGTATTTTCAATTAGTATTTCCTAGTAAATCAAAACTCCTCAATAGTCGTTCGACACGAACCGATTCGGGTGCATTAATCGAATTTATTTTTTTCCCGCTAGAATGTGAATACGGAACGAAACGGAAAGACTGTTCATTAGGCATTAATTTAATTTTAATCTGAGAATGTGCAAATTGAAAATTATTCAGGTGGAATAGGGAAGCCGACCGGAAACCGTAATGGGTGGCCGGAGTTGGCACTGTTCTCTGGTATGCGGCCACCACAATTCTAATTGAAAACTCCACGTCGTCTCTTGCCATGCCAGCACATTATGCAACTCTCTGTGCACCCGGACTTCCGTTCCGGAGTATGACTACTGGTCAGTGGCGGACCGCTGGAAAAATCCGGAACACCGCAAAGTACGCTAATGAAATGTTATAAAACCGCAACGTGTCCGAGTACGAAAAAATTTTGAGAAAAATTGTGAAAGCATCAAGAAGATGGACACAAAAAATTATGAAATAAAACTTCACTCCATCCTATTAATTGGACCTTATTACCTACTGTCGATATTTAAAGTCAGTTGAAATAAATAAATGATTTAAAAGAAATTTATAACACTCCTTTGACAACCAATTGAAACTGTTTAAAAAAATACCCTAAAGAGAAGAAAATAATGTTAATAATAACAATTATGTTAAATGGCAGTGGACCCGTGAATACATCAAAAATAGTAAAAAATTCCTAAGGAACAAGTGGATGTTTTTATGGGGGAGTTACTTACACTATACCACGGAAAAGTCTCCTTGAGGTATGGTCAATGGAATCTGACAAAGAGGAAAAAATTATAGGTTGTACTTGTATGTCCTTAGTCTCTGCGCCTTTTAGCTTTTTTATAAAGTTTATTAAACAATTTCCTTGGCCGACCAAATGTTTTGGAAGTGGATGGCTGATTAGACGTGTTCTCTATCAACTTTTCCAGTTCACTAAATTAAATTTCCCCACCCAAGGAATCATGGTTTTTAAAACTTTACCTTGATCCTACAATTTTTTCGCCATGTATCAAAAATTTACTTATTGCCTGTCCCTCTACAATGTTGTACGTTAAGGACATGCAAGTACATCCTATTATTTTTTCCTATTTGTCAGATTCCATTGATCATACCTCAAACAGACTTCTCCGTGATATGACATAACTAACTAATAAGTAAAATTATGATTAAAGTAGCAGATGATGGCAGCTTTTTTTATAAAATGCTGAAGTAATAATAGATACATTATAGTTCTTAAAACGACAAAACTTAAATCAAAATGTATAAAACTATACAGCTGGAAGAATTTATAGATATTCAAAAAAATAGGGAATTGTATTCCCTACTTTTGCATACTCTCTACTCAGCGCATTTAATTTTAAATACAAGTTAATTTACAATATATCTTAATATTATTTCAAGAACAACCTGAAATTATAAAGCATACCATTTTGCATCAAAAACAGAAAAAAGATAATTGAAATAATTTCGTCCTAGCAGACATTACAAAAGTCACTCCACAATTATGCTGAAAAATTTCTCGCTGCGGCGCTAGTAGACGTTCTGCCGATAGTCTAATTTTGAATTCTAGTTTTGAAAATTGTGAATTATTTTTCTTTGTGCTCTAAATAATTCATAAATTTCATAGATGAACTAGCATTTTCGACAAAAAAAAAGTGTAGGGGTCTTTGGTGTCATTGATTGCGAATGCCTTGTTAAAAAATGTCAGGAAATGTTTTTAAAATGTTTTTGAACATATCGTTGTTAAACGAATTATAAAAAAAATATCTATGAAGTATAAGGTAAGGTGGGGGAAGTGCACCCCCAAAGTTGATTAGTAACGCTTTACAGAATCACAACTACCACCTTACCAACATTCAAAATAAGATACAAATGAAATTTCAAAAAGTACCATGTAAATACCGAAATTTGAGAAATCATATTTCATGTTTACCGAATTTACTTTTCGTATATCTTTAACCGCTATTTCGTATCATAAAAGTAGGTCAGGTTTTTTTACAACCAAACATGACTAGTACCTATTTGATAAATAGCAAATCCTTTAAGTGACATAAAATAAAATGTATTATGAATTATTTATGATAATAAATGACGTTCATTAGGTATTTTGAAGGTTATTTTAAGAACCATTTTCAAAAACATAGAAAATGATACAAAAATAATTCTTAATTTATGAAGGTCTTTTAAAGTCAATCTGAATTTAAAATAGTTCAAGATAACATTTAACTTTGAATAACAACATTAAATTCCCATCTCTGGAAATACCAATTGATAATAAAAATATTCGACAATAACAATACCCATAGAAAATTGACAGAGGGTTTCTATGCTTTAATACATTAAAAATATATACTAATATCAAAATATACTAGTCTTAGATTATAGTGGAAAGGATACTTCGGGATAAGATAGGTGAAATGCCCCTTATCATGGATTTTTCTTGGGCCTAAAAAATAAGGGCCCGTATATCAAAATTGCTCAATTTATTTTTTATTCTTTTTTTACAAAACTGGAAGTAATTTAAAATTTTTAAAAAATCATGCATATAGTAATCCCAAAAACCATTAGCCTCCATTTCTTGGGGCTCTATCGGACCCCATTAAGGTCCTTAAACATGTTTTTAAATTCTTTATAGTGGAATATTTTTGTTGTGATAAAGAGAAAAATTTAATTACATCATATCGTCTGTGACTAAATAACGCAACTGGTAAGGCAGTATAGAAACGTCCAGAACCCGTGCATTAGACCCAAAATTCAATGTTTTCATTTTTTTAACGAAAATTCACGTTAATTAGATAGGAGTGGCTTTGAAAGCTTGAGCAATGAATCACCCCACTGGGGCAAAGGACACTCTTCTGGAACCAATAGCCACCCCGTTGGGTTGGCCTCCTGGGGACCAAAAACCACCTTTCGTAAAAGGTTTTCCTCTTTGGATCAAAGGTCATCCGGCATGAGTGAATAGTCTCCTAGAGAGCAAGATGGCACTCACTGGGGTCAAAAGACATCCAAATAATTTATCTCCCCAGGTAAGTATTCATTATGATAGACAAGAAATTAAAAGTAAGAAACAATTTTTGCCAAAATTAAATTTTATTCGAAAAAATATTTAAAATGAAAACATTTCAACATTAAAAAATAATAATTAATGAAAGATGTATTTAATCCTCTTCGCTGCCCCCTTCAATCACAGGACATTTAGTTGAGGTAAATAAGGGAAAATGAGTAAATTAAACTGGTAAGAGTATAGAAATTTGAGATTTGGTGTATATACTAAAGACCAAGGTCTCAGATTTCTTTTACTTTTCGAATCAGGTACATGAAGATGTTTCTTGTACATTGTCGAAACGACATAAAAAGGTTGCAAAAAAAAATGAAACCGTGTTGAGCAAGTGGATACCAAAAATTTCTCTGTCACGTCGTTGACGGACAAGATAGCGGACAGTTTTTGGTCATTTAATATGTGCTTCTACTAAAACTTAGTATCTGGGGATTTTTTATCTTCTGCACTTCTTGCCCGCTCGGTTGACCAGGCAGTTGTTTTAGATTCCGCACAGTAGTCAATTTTCAAGTTCTAAAAAAATTCTACAAATTTGCAAATGAATAGAAAATATTCGTTAGAAAAGTGAAAAAATATTTAAAAAAATTTAGACATTAACGGGGTGGTTTTGAGGTGGTTTTAAAAAATTACATAGTCTTAAAATTCCGAAACTTTGTAGATAAGATAATATTGAATACACCAAAAAGAATAAAAAAATTCTAAGGTGCAAAAAGACGGTGTTCATGGGGGTTGAACATAAATATTATATTAAACTTACGTAACTTTACGAACAAGATTTGTGAATCTACGAAAAAAAAATGTAAAGTAAATGTAGTGAAATAAATGTAAGCTCTTAAAGGAAGAATTTTGAAGGAGTGCAGCGGACAATTTTATGTCTCTAGGAGGACGAAATTATTTCAATTATCTTTTTTCTGTTTTTGATGCAAAATGGTATACTTTATAATTTCAGGTTGTTCTTGAAATAATACTAACATATATTGTAAATTAACTTGTATTTAAAATTAAATTCTCTGAGTAGAGAGTATGTATAAGTAGGGAATACAATTCCCTATTTTTTTAAATATCTACAAATGTGTTTTCTTGAATAAAAAATACATTGTTTTTTGTTGCAATTGTTATTAATCGTAAATACATAAAATTTCTTACAAAGCAAATGCAATTTTCGTAAGCATTATATTTATTTATTGTGTTGAAGCCAGCCGTTGAAATTACTATATTTGTATTTTATTGTTTGCAGCTCCTTTACTGAAACGTTAATATTTTTGAATATAGTGGCACTGATTTGACCAATTGTCGCCGAAGAAAGAGGTTAATCGTTCAAATTTTAAACTGTTAACGTTAGTCGAGTAGAAATAGTAACACAGGCACACAAAAGGAATAAAAGAAAACAAAAGTCGAGTACGAAAAGGCAAACCCGTCAGAATGTCCGAAAAATCTCAAACAAGTAAATAAAAAGCTTAAATGCTGACCACCATTTCCATACGTATTTTGGGGAGTTGAGACTGCGTGTGGGCAGCACGATGATCTATGGTCATTTTTAAGAGAAATACACATCGCCAAAGTCAAAGGTCAGATGATTTAGTTTCTCCGGAGACATGGATCCGCCTCGGGAGCAACTGTATCCGAACGAGAAACCACGAAATTATGGAAAAATTCTGAGATACACAACGAGAATAGAGAAATCTAATGGTGTAAAACAGATATCCCTACGATACTTCGTTTCCGAGATAGGGCCACTTAAAGTCACCGGAAGGACATTTTTTTTCCCCAATTTTCGAGACTCTATCTCGGAAACCAAAAAAGCTACTGACTTCTGGTTTACGCCATTCGATTTATCATATCTGCGTACTTCTCATTTTTTTCAGAATTCTAGGGTTCCTCGGACTTCTTACTTTGGTGGCTTGTAATCTCGCTAAAAAATAATCGTAGATCATCGCCCACCATCGGATAGAAAATTTAATTTTTGAATCGATTAAACACAAATAGGTAAGGGGTCATTTTTGTTTGGAACAAATTAGAGCGTGGGATGTGAAGAGATGTCGAAAATGCGTACATTACTTTGATGATCCACCTTCAGCAGGTTAAAAAGATATGGGAACACATAAGTCTGCATTCTTGCACTAGAAATTTTTTTGTGTGCCTATGTAACCGTTAATTAATTTTGGAATGAAGCATATCTGCGGAATAGTTGAAAATAGATTAGAGAAGTATTCCTATAATTATCGCCGAAAAAGTGACAAAATTATAAAATTTTAAAATCGAATTAGTCGAACGAAATATAATTTTAGAATCAAAAATATCTGACAAAAGATTTTAAATAACTAAAAAGTACTTCGATAACGCGATCAATTTTATCCCAATCTGATCCCAATTTTAAATTTGATGTATTATAACCTCGGCAGAAAATGTAACATTTCAAATATATCAAATTTTGAAACATTAATATCTAAGTAAATACATTTAGTGGAAGGTCGTTTGTGTCTCTACGGAAAAAGGAAGATTAACATTTTGTCGGCATCATAGATCGCACCGGCGAAATCGGAAATCCGGATCGGCACGAGCGAATCACAAACGGCTTTGTTGATATTTTTTGTGATAGGTACTGCATGGAAGTTATTGACTAGGCCATTAGGAGGCCTAGAAAGCTCCGTATTTCTACCTATAGTCTAAAATAAGGTATAAAATAATTATGTTTACAGTTTTTCCACCACTTGGCTGTCCATACTGCTTGTGTTTTAGTTGGCAATATGAATTAATGAATATATGCTTATCTGATAGTAAGAGCCTCTAATACGATTGATTCGTGTATTTTTTTTTTTTTCATTTTTCGCTTAATAATCAGAAAACATATCTGCGCGCTTTTTCGCACATGTTGCATTTTCATTATCACTCATAATGTGCAAAGTTTGCAAGTTATATACGATATTCTATTAGTAAATAAAGTGAAGCGTAATAGTTACTTTGCTCATTGCCGTGCAACCCTGTTAGAGAATAAACCAAACGTAAAATTAGCGACAGTTGGTTGTAATATAAAAATAATGTTCAACATACTTTTATCATTTTATTGTAACAATGTCAAGTTTTAAATAAAGACGAATCACATCAATGTAGCCTTCATTACAGTTCCCACTGTTACAAGAATTACAGTATTTACAGACAAGTTTACTCTTCATAGTGCTAAGGGGCTATGGGAACACTAGTGTTATAATAAGAATTGTCAAACAGTAAATAGAAATATTCATTTTAGAATTTTGTAATTTTTAACATAAGCACCACACATAGTAGACAACTCCCAAATCCAAAGCCTCTCATAGGTTGTCCGGGAGGGCGTTACACATTTGAAAAAACGCAGACAACATCCATTACCCACCAACATAGCCAGTGCCGGTGCTGGGGATCGAGCCCAGTACACGTTAGGCGGTCTGACCAAGCGCACTCGCCACTAAGACGCTTAGCCGATTGAGCTACCGTGCTGGTTGCCGTGCCGTGACGGTTGATAGATTGATAGCATAACCAGAATGCAGGTTATCGACAGAATTCAATTAATAGAAATTAATATTTTTATAGATAGTTTTTCTTTTTATTTTTCGTAGATTACCTTTTTTACTTCTTGACAAATGGTATAAAGAATATTTTTTATTATAAAGGAGAAGGTTATGAAGTGACAAATACTTTAGTTTTGTTCTTTATTTCTGTACAGTTCTGAAAATATGGCAATTTAAAGATGACGTTAGATCGATTATAAGTCGAAATATACAGAAGCGTCTAGAGAGACCGAAATGCGAAAGCTTAGACACGCCCAACACGTGATATCACTAGTTTGGACTATTTCTTCTTTGCTCTAGCGTTTACTTCCAGCGAGATGGTTAGCACATAGGTTACGCTTTTGCTTATGGCGCGAGGGGTCCCGGGTTCAAATTCGTATGCCCGCACAACTTTTTTTAAAATTCTGTAACGATTAATATATTTTTTACAAATTCTTTTCTGATTTCTTTAGGTTTTCCTTCTTTTTATATAATAATTTCATTCTTTTGTGTGATTTCTTTGGGTTAGGTTAGTAGGTTTTTATTTTGATATCTAATTGTTAATAATTATTAGCGCCGCAGGCAGTATTAGCGTCGCAGACAAAAAAATGGGGGGTGCGGGGGGTGTCCCCCCGCCTTTTTTCCACAAAATAAGAGGAAATATTTCAATTTCTCCATTTGCACGAATTTATTATACATTTACAAGGTAATGCGCATGCTCGAAGCTTTCGCATTTCGGTCTCTCTAGACTCTTGTGAAATATACCACTTAAATCTTAAATATCTCAAATAAATTAGTGTGATTAACATCAGAAATACACATAATATAAACAAAAGGTCTTTACATTGTTTTTAAAACGTTCTGGTTTCTATCCGTTTAAAAAAAATAATATTTTTTTGTAGACGACTAGGCAGTCCACCACTGCACAGTGGTTCCAATTCAACTTCTAGCTGGACAAAAATCTGAAACTTCTTGATTCATCTAAAAATATTGCAATCTATATGGAAAAAATAGTAAAAAAATTATATTATGCCTAGGGGTAGTTTTTAAGGGGTGAAAATAAATTTTTACTTAGGAAAAATCTAAAACTAGGCACTCCAACTGAAAATAATGCAGTCAATCTGGGAAAAATTGTAAAAAAATTCTTTGATGCAAAGGGGTAGTTTGTAAAGGGTGAAAATTAATTTTTACTTAGGAAAAATTTAAAACTATGCATTCCAACTGAAAATATTGCAGTCAATCTGGAAAAATCAGTAAAAAAATTCTATTATGCCTAGGGGTAGTTTTTAAGGGGTGAAAATATATGTTACCTTCGAAAAATCTGATATTAGGGGTTTCAACTAAAAATATTGCACTTAACCTGAGAAAAAAAAATCTGTTTTTTATTGGGTTAAATTGGCTTATTATTTCCTTCCGAAACTTTTGGAGAGGGGGTCTTTTTTGTTGGTGATTGTTGGTTAAATCGCCCTTCTTTTGTGCAGTTGCACCACATCTGAGGCTTATTAATTGTTGGATAAATCACTGACGAATTGTGATATATTGACTTTTAGTTAGCTTTTTATCAACGTAAGACGCTAAAGCTTGTTCAGGTGTAAATTTAATGGGTACTTTTGTCTTTGGAGCGGTAAATGCCTTCTTGATTTTTGTTGCCCTCATTGGAGAAAATTTAGCAACTTGCTTTAAAATTTGCGCCGCATCTCTTCTTCCTCTAGACCGTGAGCTCATTTGAGTAGCCAATGTAAGTTCTTCATGCGTTGTGCCACTTACTAAAGACTGTATTTTTCTCTTCTCGCTTTTTTCGCTACTATCTCCAAAAAGTTTCTTCGGTCGACCACGATGAGCACGAATTCCCGGATCAATACTTGATGGAATGTTGCTGTGGTCATTGGCACTTGTACTTTGAATAGCCATCACGTTTTTAATTATTTTAGGAAATAGTACATCCCCTTGAGCCACGTTGAATTTTTTATTAAAAATGTATTTAAAATTCGCCTGTTTTTGATGAATTTTTTTCAGTTTCGCACAGAAATGATTTGACTTTTTTTTATATATACCGCCTATCACTTTCTGTAGACTCTTGTAAATCAAGAAACTCGAAAACACGACTTAATACACGGAGAGGTTTAGTCAAGCCCTTATCTTCACTCCTCTATGCATTAAACAGGGCCATTCGAGGTACTGACATAGCTACAACAAATAACCGTATAACTAAAAAAGTTGTGCAAAGTAGTACCTAATTTTTTGTTTACATATTACCAGATATCTACCCAATTGGCCCAATAAAGGATCACGTCGAATACGTGCAGATATTTTTTTGTATGGCAAGCCCAACACAGCAATATTATTAAAAGCGGCAGTGTTCATTTCACACAAGGTAAAACAAATGTTACATGGAACAAAATTGATTTTTTTCTATGAATTAGGCGAGTACATACCTTTAGAGGAAGTTTATATTACAATAAAATAAAAGGTGCACTTCTAAACTCAAAATAGGACTGTTGACTTCGAAGCGTATATAAGACGAATAATGTGCGCTCACGAGATGGGGGTGAGTTTGGCTCCCGCTACCTGTGTACTGGGTTCGTCATCGGTCGTAGCATTTATGATTTATTACCCACCTATTGTTTAGCTTGAATTAGGCAGACATTTGGCGATTTCTGAGAAGTTTCATATTTTGAATTTTGTCCTGCTAGAATTTGAATTGGAACCACTGTGCACTGCCAGTCCCGCGATTTCAACTACTCTCTACCGAGTTTATCTTAAGAATAGGTACTTATCTTCGGGACTTTCAGGCATGTTGTTCCGCTAGCCGGGAAGAGGGCTTCCAGGGACTCCAGACGTCATCTGATGGTTCACACAACCACATATCGAAATGTTTACTCTTCACATCCCTTAATGCAATCGGTACTTGTTGACAACGTTTCCTTGACTTCAATGAATTATGAGTTTACAGATCTCTAAAAGCCTATCGAAAGGCGTCTACGAAAGTATACCCAGCATATACAGGGGAACGTCTCCGACATTTATAATAGTAGTCCTAATATTGAATTGAATATGTGTAACTCCTTGTTTAATATCATGAATTTTGCTTTCAACTCCACCGACCATTTTTACAACTTGCTTCCTGTCTAAATAGGACGGAAATAATTGTAAAGCAGCTCCTCGAACACCGTACCGTGCTAACTTGGCCTTAAGCACCTGATAGTCCACCAAATCAGAAGTTCCTGAGAAATCTATGAAAAGACCCACAACGGATTTCTAGTTGTCTACCGCTTTAATGATATTGTGAAAATCACCAGACTCTTGATTCTGTTTGCAATAAAATCAATGCAAATTATGCTCCCTTACTCGTGTAATGTTGCATGTCTGTAGGTTATTGAGCAGTTAGAGTTCTTACAATTTTTGTCAGCTGTGTCTTATGTATTGCGCTGATGGCTCTATGTCGGTAGATTCGTGTAAGTGTTGAATTCGTGCATATTTGTCAGAAAATGTGACGAGACGAAAGATTTTGTTTTGGTATACGTGTAGTTTGTGTATCGTTGTCGCGGATGCTGGGCACCATGCGGTGGCGGCGCATACAAAAGCTGGTCTTATAATTGTAGTGTATAACAGATTTTAATTTGTTCTGTTAAGTCTGCTATTCTTCACCAGTAGCGAATATAGGTTTCTGGTCAAAGAATATAATGTCACGTATAGAACGGCCTTGGGGTTGTAAGACTTATTTCTCAGTAAAATACGCGACGTCCACAGGTTACTTACATTTCTTGAACATCTTTGACACTCCTGGTGGGCCACCCTCCACGAGAGGAGTTGGGGGCCACGCAGTACACGTACTTAGACTTCCTCTTTTCGAACCCAAAACCCAAATGCCTTTTTTATTATTCCACGGCACCGTTCCCCTTTTTTCTCGAGTCAGCATGTCCGCCTGATTACAAAGTGAACTCGTCAAACCTTACTTTTCGCTGACTATGACTTTCGCAATTTCAAAGTGAAACCCCACCTTCTCCCCTGGAGGGTGGTCCGCCAGAGGTATCAAACATGTTAAGGAAATGTAAGTAATTTTTATATTTGTATCTTTGTTGCTAATAAACTTGTACTTTGTTTTCTACCACTATGTTTTATTTGATAGAGTGTTCATTCAGTAATTAATTTAAACCCTCTCGTATGCCAATTGAGTTAAAGTGACTTCACGGGTATCACCGATAGAACCCCACGCAACCGGGAAATATGGGAGATACCTGTGGACGTCGCGTATTTCACTCAGAAATGAGTCTTACAACCCTAAAGGACATTTTATACGCAACATATGGTATACTGTACATACGTATAGTTATGTTTATGTCGGTTAAAGGTAAGTGTTTTTTCACCTTACAATGACCGTAATACGTCGTAGCTGTTTGTCATATGTGCTTTTAACAACATATTGGCTGCTTGGCATTGTGGCTGTGACTGTATATAGCTGCATCATCGGCGTACATAGTGTTGGGAAACTGAGGGAAATCAGAAACGTATATATTATTTAATATCAAACTTAGCCTTTATTCTTACTTTTAATTGATGTTCTAATTACTTTCACGAAAATTATTTTTATAATTTTTTATTACATTGGAAGAAGTCCTGTCCGTTGCTACACCACTGGCAGTGGTCACCATAGACCTCCGGACCCCGGATATAGTGTGCCCACAGGAACTAGAATATTTACCTGCTTTTAAAATTTATATCACAATGTAGTACTAGTCTTCGCACTTAACACATTTGTATAGTAACCGGAAATAAAAATGTTGACAATTACTGACTGGATATTCAGGATAATATCGTGAGAAAGGCGGGCTGCGGAGTACATTATGGTTGGGTATATAAATTTTAAAATTTCATTGCATTGTAAAATAGCTTAATAAATGTTGTAGATAAATTGAAATATTTCCCAAACTATTATTGATTCTGAGATATCTAAATATTCACTAATAGGCTGATGTTTAGGATATTATTCTATACAAGGTTGGTCAAGAAATATCCGAAGCGGTATTGGAGATAGTTGAAGAAGACCCCGATATTAGCACTCGAAGGTTGGGGTTACAACTTCCTAGTCTAGGAGTCGTTCTAGGCGTTCTGATATTTGGGATATGGCGGTTGGGATATCGTCTACGATACTCCCTTACTACTCCTGCTGCATGTTGAACTTTAGCGGACCACCCAGTATTTAAATTTAAATCAGCTATTAGCAAAAGCACACTTTGAGATATACTAAATTACCATAGGAGTGAATGACGTCATACAGCTGTTAATATGAGAGCGCATTCTTGGTTAATTATGAAGTATATAGAGACTGTAGAAAATTCCAGTTTTTTGCACTTCACTCTAAAATCAAAAGATCATTCAGAAAATATAATAAGAAAAATGCTAGATGAGCCCATTATGTTGATGTTATTAAATTGGTGCATCCTACTTCTGTTTCCAAATAAAACATTATTTATGTTGCGTGATGATGATAACGGTAATGAGTTTTATCGTTTGTACATAATGCTGATATAGAAAGTCCGCCATAACAGAAGTGCGACGTTTATTGTTTGATTTTGTTTTATCGTTGGGCTTATTTACCGAAATTTTGCATACGTTCTCATGCAAATAGCCGAAATCATTAAATCGCATTTCATGTGTAATGATGGATATTAAAAATCTTTATGACTGATATTAGTAATGTTAATTCAAAAACTGGGACCTGCGTTTCAACTGCAATTTATTATAATTTGATCATTATCAACAAAATGCATTCGAATTGAAAGTATGCATTTGAATATTGAAATTTCATTCGGGGAATAAGTTTAAATTTTGGTTCTCACCAGAGCTAGTATTTTTCTGATTTGACTATATGTAAATCGAGATATAATTTGTTCAGTGGAATATAAATAAATAAAATAAGTAGGTATTTTATCGGTTTACACAAAGTAAACTAGATATGTTTGAAATCCAAATTTAGTATACACTGAGAGGATTTTTTTATGGATGTTGAATACAGGGTTGGCTGGAAAAAACCAGACTGTAAAGAATCAGGTGGTTTTAGCCGGTTTCTTTTGGACTGGTCGAAATTTAAAAAACTGGATATGATTTTTTTTTAATTTAAACTAAATGTTTTACACTCTTTATTACACAAATTTAATTTTTAAAAAATAAACAAAAAATGCAACTATAAATATAAACTTAAAATAACACAAATCTCCAAAATAAATATAATAAACAATAACAATAAATAAAAAATATACTTAAAAAACGTAAGTAACAAACGTATATAAAAATAAATACTATGTATTGTATAATATATAAACTTATAGTAGGTGAGCCCTCGACCAAAATTTAGGGTGACTAAATTCATGAAAAATCTTTACTTCCAATCAAAATAAACAACTTTTGACATTGGAATTGTTAATGTTCGCGAATAGCGTATAGAACAAAAGGTACGAGTTTTTTATAAAGGCCGTCGACATGAAATTATCAGGATCAAATGATGTAATACTGAGCGAGAGCCTATTACTATGTGGGAAGCGATGATGAGGTGTAGTGGGTCAGCGCCGATCGATATTGTACCGCCTATTCAACGAACCTATTAACTCTGGTTGTCGTGTTTATATTCTTCTTCCAAACGAAATAAAAGATCGCGTATCTGTACTCAGTTGTAAAAACAGTTTAAAAAAACTTTTGACAGACAATTCATTTTATTCTATAAATGAATTCATTCTTTCTTTACAGACGAAACTCACCTGATTTCTCGACTAATAATTTAAATGCATGTTATCTGTTTTTATTCTATTTTAATGTTGTATGTCCATTTAATCATGTAGTTACCCATATACTATGTTTTTATTGTATTATTCTCTTTTTGTGGTACTCTGTACATTAATGTATTTACACTTTTAATTTATGTTTTTCTGTTTAAGCCATTGTCTTATCTATAATTATGTATTATAGCTAAAGGACCAATAAAGGTATTTATTATTTATTTTATTATTTACTTATTTATTACTGTTTTTTTAACAAAATCTGTCAATAAATAAAAAATTTATTAATTTTTTAAATAAAGAAAAAATAATTATTGTTTTGTAATTAAACTAAAAATGCCTAAAACTAATATTTCTTTTTAACTGCGAAGAGTATCCTATAGAATGTGCAACACTTATAGTAGTATAGCTATGGGGGTTCGACGCCAAAATCCCATGTTATTTCTTATGGAGGTTCATTCTGGTCATTTTTGTCTGATTTTACACCCCTCCACTTTTTAAGCTCCGCCTTCGGGGAAGGTCCTACCGGTCAAAGAGATATTATTGGCCGAGGTGTTTGGACACATGATCGAGGAGCGTGAGATACTATTGGTCGAGATTCTATTGGCTGCAGGAACGTAGAATCCTATTGGCTGAGGTGTACTATTGGTCGTGAGAATCTATTGGTCGTGTTGTGTAGGATTAATGGGGGATAGTGTTTCTATTGGCTGAGATGCATAGGTATGGCGTTTCAAAGATGGTGGTCCGGTTTTAGGTCGTGGCAGCAATGGGGACTTAACAAATCTGAATATAGGTAGATGGTGTAGAGGTGCAGGGAAAGTAATGGCGCTATAACAAATAGTGGTCTATTGGTAGAGAACGAAATGGTGTATCAGATAGAGAGGTCTATTGGGGTATGGAGACATAGCAAATCAGAATGGTGAATTAGATAATAGCATAGTGGTATAGCAAATCAAATGATAGATGGCGGATCAGAGTGTTGTAATGATGGAGGGTCGTGTGTTCGTGGGAAAGACTGTATCATAAAGGTGATTATCAGTATGTACTTCAGATTAAAGTATATATTTTTCCTGTGTTAATGAAATTCACATGGGGGACATGGAGGTAATGAATTTTTACGTTCTGGCTAAATGTTTAAGAGAAATTTTATTTTTAGATGTAGGATTTAACGTATTAAATAACGGGAGACAAAATATTGGTCGAGAGGTATAGGATTAATGGCTAATCAGAAGGTCTGAGCTCATCCTATTGATCGAGGTGACTTAACAAATCAGAAGCCGTGGTCGAGGCAGCAAAGGATACCTAACAAATCAGAAATGTTGACTTAGCGAATCGGATAGCAGCATAGTGGAATAGCAAATAAGATATGGTGGTCTTACGGGTTGAGGATGATGGAGTCGCAGGCTTTTAGAGAAAAGGTGGGAAAAACGTATGCTAATATATTAACGAATGAGGTTCGGGGAGACGATGTCTATATTAATTATAGCTCTATATACCTAATAGGAAAAATAATTTAAAAGCAAAAATAGTATTCTGTCTAATCGGATGGTCGACAATTGGGATGCTGATGCTGATATATCTGACCCCTTATAGTGACAGCTTCTTTTGTAGGGAAGTCTAACAGACACTAGGGTCGATACTGGCCCCATGTAGAGACGCGTTGCACAAGCCGTATCGTCAAACTTTTACAACATCTCAGCGAGATGACAACCAACTAATGACAAACATACTTATAGTATTGATGTACGTCATAACTTGAAGTCTACGGATACAAATTTCCCAGTCACCCTGTATATGAGCAATTGTAATTTTCTCATTCATTATTATTGTTTATTATTTAGGCGCGTTTAAGGTAAGTTATTTTTATGATCAACAGAAATATTCATAGGTAGTCAGTACATTAAGATATTATTTTTATTAGAGAGCTTTCCTCATATGTATGCTTAAGATCTGAGAGTTTCGGGAACCTACTTTACAAAGTCCGGGGCCATCCGGTATACAAGCATGTCACAATAGGTCATACATTAATTATTTAAGTATTGCTACATACATGAAACAGAGCTTAAGGTGGGGCCATTTTTAGGAGAAATCACGGTTAACCCGATGAAAATAGATAGCTGTTCACAGGTGACAAGGCGGAAAAAATCGAAAGGTCTTATTTATTAGAAATATATGATCAATAGGGTTGAGAACTAGGAGTTAACAAACGGCATAAGATATAAAAAATCTAAAACTTATACTCGGCTACTAAAGAAATATATAGAAAAAGCATGCGCAATGAGGCAATCTGTACAAAACAAAAAGACATGAAGGAGCAGGAAAAAAAGGCTAAAAAATCTATGTTAATTACTGGAAAACGGCGGCCTACTATCCTATAGCAAAGTCTCAACTTGTGGTAAAAACAAAAGAGTGACGTCATCATCACACCACATGTTCTCTTATAACTCAAGAACGGAATAATATATAAAACATCTAAACTTATACTCGTTTACTGAAGAAATGTATAGAAAATCATTAGAGAAAAAGCATGCGCAGTGGAGGATTTTAGGGAAAAAATATCTGTTGCTAAAGAAAATCATGCGCTGTGGAGATTTATAGAAACATCATAGACATCGTGAGGATTATTAGATAATGAAATCGTGTGTATATATAGAAAAGCATACCTACGCAGTAGGAACCTTTTATACTCTCTGTCTCTGACGTCAGACTATGAGGAGCCCATTATAAAAAACAATCATGAACATGTAATAAAATATCCACCTAATGATGGATACTATATTAGCGTAATCAAATATTTCTACATCATAAACCGTATTTACCGCAATACACCGAGGGGACCTCTACATTACGTTTAAAAATAAAACATCAGGTACAATAAACAGAAAGCATAAAGTTCTATAATCTTACTTATCACTTTACTGTGGACCAGCACCTCAAGGTTGCATTTCTAAGAAAAGAACATCCTCAGCTATCATAAACCTATAGTTTAAGTGAATAATAGAATAATCAAATTGATGGATACAAATTCCGGTCCACCCTGTATACAAGCAATTATAATTTTCTCATTCAATAGTTATTTAAATATTGTTTATTATTTAAGTACTTCCAGCTTAAGGTGGATCATTACTGAAATAAATAATAGCTAGCAAAAATACATACCTATTCGCAGGTGGCCGGTATATGGCGTGTTTTCATTAACAAGCTTCAACAAGTCCCTAGCGGTATCATTGATATTTTTTAAGGCATGACAATTTCTATGTCTCACACACAGCTGTATTCCAGCTCAGTGTTTGATGATTCAACTAGAGTAACATTGCGTAATGTGCATTAATATAAATCCCTGGAGCAAAGCTCAGAAGCTCATTCCATGGTTCTAGCGTGTGCGCGAATCAACAAAGTTATTTTTCACCCAGTTCAACAATTATTAGTTAGTGTGTACTTCACCAATAAAATGTAAGTACATATTTTAATTACATATGGTATCAAGGTATCATCTAGCTATGATTTGATATAGTATAACTGATACATCTTTAAAATATAAATTATGGGAAACGTTTTTACTATTCTACTTAAGATAAAATTGTTATTAGTCTAGGGCCTGTTGCATGAAAATAATACTTTCACTAATATAGGAAAACAAATAGTAAAAAACCTACTTATGACAAAATTTATAGTCAGGCCAATATAGAACAAAATTAATACTTTCACTAATATATGAAAATAAGTGTCCTTTGTGTTTAGATGTTTAGCTTAAATTAAATGGTTAGAGGTATTTTAATGCAGTCGTTTTTCTATGCTGTTTTTAGCTTTGTAGTATGAAGTAATTTATTTTTTAGTAACTTTATTTTCAAAGGATTAAGTTCTTCACGTTAGACGCTTAGGACAAATAAAGTGATCAGAGGCGGTACATTAGATATTTGGAATGTTCTTTTTTAAATGATATTTTAGCATTTTGTGTAGTAGATATTTGAAACAGTTCAACGACGTTTTAGAATTGCATGCAGTGTTATAGTATATTATTTCTTATAGATATTAGTCCGAGAGCTGTGAAACAAAAATAATACTTTTCACTAAAATGAGGAAATTAAAAGTAAAAACATACTTAAGATAATTATTTATAGTCCGGGAGCTGTAGGAGAATTTTCAGTAATATAGAAAAATAAGCATGATTATTAAGTGCTTTGCGTTTAGGCGTTTAGAACAAATGGTCAGAGGTATTTTTGATGTTGTTGCTTTTATGGTGTCTTAGCTTTTCATGCAGCGTTATAGTATAAAATAATTTTTATTTATGTACCATTGTATTACGTATAAGTCACGATAATACCTACCGAGACCCAGTGAACTAAACTGAATCGGTGACGGGAACGATATTTTTCCAGAAATTTTGGTTTCAACCACAAGAATAATTTTTAAATCCGTATGCGAAAGACCTTCGGGCTATCGAAAAACATTCATATGGCCGTCTTGAGAATTGTTTTCAATGAATATTTTCTATACTGTTTATTAACCCAATGGCAGCTGGATTGGATGTCTGCATGTTTTCTGTCGTATATTACTATTATTATCATAAGTCCACCCACGAAATTTTTATGCGTTAGCTTATGCTGTTCATTAACCCCATTGGTAGCTGAATTGGATGTCTGCATGTTTCCAATCGTTTAGTATTTTAATTATCATAAGTCCACCCACGAGATTTTTATGTGCTATCTGTATTGGATGTCTGCGTGTTTTCTGTCGTCTACTGTTTTATTATCGCATGTTTATTTATACAATTTTTTACCTACTAGCTTACGCAGTACATTAAACAACGGTAACCGTATTGGATATCTGCTTGTTTTCACAAATGCTGTTCGAAAAGCTGTTCAGACTGTGTTTGAAATTGTGGTGGCGGGAAAATATTTGAGGACATTTTGATTAAACAAAAGACATATTTAAGTATTATACTTTTATTAGCGTATACAGATGAAGTAACTATGCTATTATGATAATCAAATTAACTAGTTGTTTAACATATTTTTCCACGCTTTGCACATAATGGTTAACTATTCTTGTTTGGATCGGTGTATTTATTCAATTTCAGTTCACAGAATTTTAGATCTATGAATGGCTTCGTTCTTTTTGGTGTTCTTATATTTTCAGTAAGTGGAGGCTTTATTTACATATTTCCACATGTATGGTTTCCCTTCAATAATAATTCACTTAGATCTTCTGTTAGTGGACTTCACATCTAACTTAATACAAAGTATTTTAACATGTTCATAAAATATCATTGCAGCGGGAAGATAAAAGCTATAATACTATAATCTAATAAATATATATTTGTCATAATTAATAGATTTTAACACTTGAGCACTACTGTAGCCTAGTAAAGTAGCACTTTTATATGTTTTTCATACGTTTCCTACTCACGCTCACTCAGAATATTTAAATGATCTATTCAGTCGATATCTTGAATAATTTAGTCAATAATCCCCATATCTTGCAAGGTATTTACACACATTTGATAGTCTATGCCTAAACGTTCGCTAACTCTCATTAGTTCGACTATATCGTTAGGATCAGTATTAGAGTCCCACTTCAATACTTCATTCTTTCTCATTATCTCTGAGGTAGGGACCGATCTATCTACGGATGGAATTAACATGTTTTCATTTTTTTGTTTTCGATGTTCAACAATAGAATATTTTTCTGCAGGTAATACTTCTTTGTAACAGTTTTCTTTTAGATCATCACTCGCCTCCGGAACGGTGTATACTCTTTGCTGATGACATGTTAAATTATCTTTCCTTTGTTCAACTATTTCATCAGGCTCGTTGCAGCCATATCGCCCGATAAATTCTTGATCTAAGGATAACGTATTTCGAGACCTTTTTCGCTTAGCAGGAAATAATTTCGATATGATGTTTTGATATTTCCAAGACCTACAAGCATTAATCCGGAGAATATTACCATATTTTCTCATATGTGCATTACTTAGTGTTAGTATACGCTTATAAATCATTAGATCATCACTGTTGAAATCTTGAGGCTGCTGCTTCGTTAGTAATTCTCTTAAGCCTTTGGTTAGATTAAATTTAGATCCTTTGATATAAAGAACATGGTTTTTAATCTGCACTGGTACTTCTCCAATTACAAGATTTGGGCCAATATGCTTTAGTCCATAACTGTTAGGCTCGATGTTGAGTAGGAAAGACATGTTGCCTTCACTAGGATCTATGAGGCTAATAACTTCGCTGTAATATTTTCATACATTTATATGGTTTCATGGCCATCTCATGACCACCTCATGACCACCTCGTGACCACCTCATGACCACCCCATAGCCACCCCATGACCACCCCATCAAACAGGTATACATGTACAGATGTTGGTATATATAGGAACACATTAGGTTAGGTACGATTGCCGACGACATACGGAATAATCCGGCAATAATACGTCGAGCAATTGGTGATCTAGCTAAACGCGCAAGGAAATGAACAGAAGTTGAGAAAGGCCATTTTTAAAATTTACTTTGGTGTAAATTGTATTTTATTCAGTTATTGGCTGGTTGTTTATTGTAAACACAATTCATTCTAAACCATTCACTTTGATGTCTAATCGCATTGACTTATTTACTCAAACTCTACCCCCTTGCACAGAGTCACCAGTCTCTATGGAGCTAATAATATATTAATATTGTTTCATCAAAAGAGGTCTGCACGAGTTTCAAAACTGAGTCTGTAAAATAAGAATAATTGAGGATAAAACGAGGATAAGTGATGATAAAACGAGGATAATTAAGGATAAAACGAGGATAAGTGAGGATAAAACGAGGATAATTAAGGATAAAACGAGGATAATTAAGGGTAAAAAATGAGGATAAATAGGGATAAATAAGGGTAACTTGCTTATTTAATCTCATCCAGCGAACATGTATACATGTAATATTTGTAGCGATACATTCTCTTGGCTCAGTGGCCTAAGCAGACATTCTAACATTCATAAGAGCATCTCTTACCGGTGTGATTTGTGTAATAAGACATTTAAAAGAAAAGATAATTTGAGGTCTCATGTACACAGAGTACACGATACACTGACATTAAAAAACGAGAAGGTTGCTGACCTGACAAGAATTAGAGAAATGTCTGATATATCTAGAGTAAAACATATTAAAACCAGCGATGAAATAGTTGAACCATCTGCAGCGACGACAATGATATCAGAACGACCGAATTTTAAATACATGTGTGATGACGCAATGTCGGCGGCGAATCAACAAGAAGAAGTATTGATGTGGGACTCTGAAACGGATCCTAATGACTTAGTTGAGGCGATAAAAATTATCAGACGTCTAGGCGGAAACTATCTCGTATATATCAATACTTTGAGGGATATGGGAATTATCATATAAATTAATTCTCATCTATACTCTATATTCATTACCCTCCACTGCTATGAAAGTCAATGTGATTAGATTTCAAAGTGATTGGTTCAGGGTGAATTACATACACTATCTGATACATATGAAGGCATACCAACAACTTAATCACATGCTCTAATGATCAAGTGATCTCTTGAACTGTTTGAAAATACGCGTCGACAATGTTGAAATGGCCAGTATAGCGTAATGGTTATCATAAAAGATTTTGATTTACCTAATGAACGGTATCGAAAGGGTTTTTATCAGTATATAAGTGTGTGATTTGAACACATCAATCATTATCAGACAAGCTCTCAGTTACAACAGACGTGTTTGAAAGCTGTACAGACCTCGTTTAGAATCGTAGAGACCTGTTTAACAATGGTATCTAATAAAATAACTTTCGAGACATATAAACCACCTAAGGTAAAACCATATGTATTGGAGAAAGATAGAGAACTTAAAGAGAAAATTAGAAAAGTAATGATGGTCATTAGAAAGAAATATTTAGCCTTAAAATTAGGAAAAGCAGAGGAGGATGAAACCCTTAATCGTTTATTTAAACCAGTTATTGAGCCCCTAAAAGAGCTAAAGTCCATTGTGAAACCTGCGAACAATGTAAATGTTAAGACATTAATAAAAATACCAGTACAACATAAAGTGGAAAATGCAGTCGAAGAAGAAGAAGAAGAAGATAAAGAATATGGAGAAGATAAAGAATATGAAGATAAAGAATATGATGATGAAGATAAAGCATATGAAGAAGAAGAAGAAGACTATACCCTCGATGAAGCAACTAATCAGATGGATCCAAATGAATATTTTGAGCAGTACTCTCCTTTGGCTAAGCAATATATAATGGGACTGTATAACAAAAATAGGGATTTCGATGAAACATATGGCGTTAGACCCGATTCAGAAATGAATAAATTTTATATTGGTTCCCTGGAATTAAACATTAGTCCGAATGCTGAAATAAATATTGGCAATGAAAAGTATGCAGGAAGACGAGGCTTATACGAGCTGCTATTTATGAAGAAACCCAAAGGATATGATGAACAAGATTTATATGATTATAAGAATATTCTAGAAGCGAGTAATGTTCACAGAAGAAATTATGACCCCTTAAGACAATCCAATGGAACACGATCTTTTAAGTATACGAAAGTCATAAAACCATTACTTAAGGGTGGGCTGGTTGGAAAGTCACGTAGTGGAGAGGGCATCAGCATGGTTTATAATGAAAAACCTATTGAATATGTTTACTGGGATGACGTTAACGAACTGGTTGTCAGATTAAGGCTTTTGAATGCATCCAAGAGTGCTGGAAATACCGATTCCCATGATAATGAAATTCTTGCTATAATAAATGAATTACGCGAGGCTGGAGTTATCTATTAAATACATGGATAGAGCTGAACTTTTACATCAGACATTTAATTCTATAGAAGTTCTTACTTTTCTCGATGTAGATGGATCAAAAAACAGTGAAAATGACTCCACACACTATTCTTATATTTTACACTCCAACGTCTAAAATACTACGCAGTATAAGATGAGAATAATATTTCAAGATGGTACCTCTGAAGACATGGGAAAGGCGCATGCGCTACCACTTCAAAACTTCTTGATATTTAACTGACTACAATAATCAATCAGCTCCAATTCTACAATTACTGTGCTACATTACACTCTGTACTTCGATTTTAATTCTAAAGTACCCTGTTAGAATTATTATAAGAAAAAATGGTTGATATCATCAGTGATGAATTAAAAAACGCTATTCTCAAGCTGCATCAGGACATTTCACGAGAAAAATTTCAAGAGCTCAACACAACATCCAATATTACGTATCATGTTAGGGATAATAAAACTGATACTTTGCTTCGTCTTAGTCACTTGGAGTACACACTGAGAAGATATGGTCGAGCTGAAGAATTATGCTGTCATCTTTTACGAAGATTCATCACTCTCGATGAGTTTATTAAGGAAATTAGATCAGCAGGTTTCTTTCACATGTTATTCTCTATTAGCAATTTTATACCTAATGAATATATTGTAAAATATCATATTTATAGTGAAGATACTGTCGATTAAATTATTGAATAAATATACTATATCCATATCTTATTGTTTTATTTACATAGCTCACTATGTGAGATGATCGTAAATCTGAAGACAAATCCTACCCCCTAGAAAAATTAGTAGGTACGCCCATGTGCTTATTATTAATAGCTGGGTGTGTGTCATAAAGTTTTTCATTGAAATTGTCGAGCCTTAAATATCAATGATACCGTTGAGAACTTATTGTCAAAGCTTGCCCTCTGTTAATATAAACATGAATACTTTTGTTTAGTCAATAAATCAAACACCTAACATCTTACTCACCACACCTTAAAAATTTTAATAATACCGTTGAGGTCTATCACTCTAAACTCTCCATATACCAATTTACCATGTACAATCTTCAAAAGTTTTAATTTCCTATGTCCCTTTGAGTACGCCCCTGTATATAATGAAGGAATTTCCTATTTCGCTTACTGGGCTAATGTGTTACCTTATGTGTACTCATAAATATTTGGTGAGATATGATTTGGTTTAAGTGCAGGCTCGCATATCATTTAATGTAAACATTTGATGAATGTGTATAGATTCTGAATGGGAGAATATTTTATGTTTGGAATGATTTAACATATATACTTAGGTTAATTTAATATATTTTTTTGTGCTAATCTGAAAAATCAATCATATTTTCATACACCTTTTGTTGAACACGATTTCATCTAATAATGACCTGCCATAAGCTAGACATGCTTAAGCAATATTTAAATAACTATTTAATGAGAAAATTATAATTGCTTGTATACAGGGTGGACCGGAATTTGTATCCATCAATTTGATTATTCTATTATTCACTTAAACTATAGGTTTATGATAGCTGAGGATGTTCTTTTCTTAGAAATGCAACCTTGAGGTGCTGGTCCACAGTAAAGTGATAAGTAAGATTATAGAACTTTATGCTTTCTGTTTATTGTACCTGATGTTTTATTTTTAAACGTAATGTAGAGGTCCCCTCGGTGTATTGCGGTAAATACGGTTTATGATGTAGAAATATTTGATTACGCTAATATAGTATCCATCATTAGGTGGATATTTTATTACATGTTCATGATTGTTTTTTATAATGGGCTCCTCATAGTCTGACGTCAGAGACAGAGAGTATAAAAGGTTCCTACTGCGTAGGTATGCTTTTCTATATATACACACGATTTCATTATCTAATAATCCTCACGATGTCTATGATGTTTCTATAAATCTCCACAGCGCATGATTTTCTTTAGCAACAGATATTTTTTCCCTAAAATCCTCCACTGCGCATGCTTTTTCTCTAATGATTTTCTATACATTTCTTCAGTAAACGAGTATAAGTTTAGATGTTTTATATATTATTCCGTTCTTGAGTTATAAGAGAACATGTGGTGTGATGATGACGTCACTCTTTTGTTTTTACCACAAGTTGAGACTTTGCTATAGGATAGTAGGCCGCCGTTTTCCAGTAATTAACATAGATTTTTTAGCCTTTTTTTCCTGCTCCTTCATGTCTTTTTGTTTTGTACAGATTGCCTCATTGCGCATGCTTTTTCTATATATTTCTTTAGTAGCCGAGTATAAGTTTTAGATTTTTTATATCTTATGCCGTTTGTTAACTCCTAGTTCTCAACCCTATTGATCATATATTTCTAATAAATAAGACCTTTCGATTTTTTCCGCCTTGTCACCTGTGAACAGCTATCTATTTTCATCGGGTTAACCGTGATTTCTCCTAAAAATGGCCCCACCTTAAGCTCTGTTTCATGTATGTAGCAATACTTAAATAATTAATGTATGACCTATTGTGACATGCTTGTATACCGGATGGCCCCGGACTTTGTAAAGTAGGTTCCCGAAACTCTCAGATCTTAAGCATACATATGAGGAAAGCTCTCTAATAAAAATAATATCTTAATGTACTGACTACCTATGAATATTTCTGTTGATCATAAAAATAACTTACCTTAAACGCGCCTAAATAATAAACAATAATAATGAATGAGAAAATTACAATTGCTCATATACAGGGTGACTGGGAAATTTGTATCCGTAGACTTCAAGTTATGACGTACATCAATACTATAAGTATGTTTGTCATTAGTTGGTTGTCATCTCGCTGAGATGTTGTAAAAGTTTGACGATACGGCTTGTGCAACGCGTCTCTACATGGGGCCAGTATCGACCCTAGTGTCTGTTAGACTTCCCTACAAAAGAAGCTGTCACTATAAGGGGTCAGATATATCAGCATCAGCATCCCAATTGTCGACCATCCGATTAGACAGAATACTATTTTTGCTTTTAAATTATTTTTCCTATTAGGTATATAGAGCTATAATTAATATAGACATCGTCTCCCCGAACCTCATTCGTTAATATATTAGCATACGTTTTTCCCACCTTTTCTCTAAAAGCCTGCGACTCCATCATCCTCAACCCGTAAGACCACCATATCTTATTTGCTATTCCACTATGCTGCTATCCGATTCGCTAAGTCAACATTTCTGATTTGTTAGGTATCCTTTGCTGCCTCGACCACGGCTTCTGATTTGTTAAGTCACCTCGATCAATAGGATGAGCTCAGACCTTCTGATTAGCCATTAATCCTATACCTCTCGACCAATATTTTGTCTCCCGTTATTTAATACGTTAAATCCTACATCTAAAAATAGAATTTCTCTTAAACATTTAGCCAGAACGTAAAAATTCATTACCTCCATGTCCCCCATGTGAATTTCATTAACACAGGAAAAATATATACTTTAATCTGAAGTACATACTGATAATCACCTTTATGATACAGTCTTTCCCACGAACACACGACCCTCCATCATTACAACACTCTGATCCGCCATCTATCATTTGATTTGCTATACCACTATGCTATTATCTAATTCACCATTCTGATTTGCTATGTCTCCATACCCCAATAGACCTCTCTATCTGATACACCATTTCGTTCTCTACCAATAGACCACTATTTGTTATAGCGCCATTACTTTCCCTGCACCTCTACACCATCTACCTATATTCAGATTTGTTAAGTCCCCATTGCTGCCACGACCTAAAACCGGACCACCATCTTTGAAACGCCATACCTATGCATCTCAGCCAATAGAAACACTATCCCCCATTAATCCTACACAACACGACCAATAGATTCTCACGACCAATAGTACACCTCAGCCAATAGGATTCTACGTTCCTGCAGCCAATAGAATCTCGACCAATAGTATCTCACGCTCCTCGATCATGTGTCCAAACACCTCGGCCAATAATATCTCTTTGACCGGTAGGACCTTCCCCGAAGGCGGAGCTTAAAAAGTGGAGGGGTGTAAAATCAGACAAAAATGACCAGAATGAACCTCCATAAGAAATAACATGGGATTTTGGCGTCGAACCCCCATAGCTATACTACTACTTATATAAAAAGTGCAGTAAATCGGTGAAGCGTATAATGGTTACTTTGCTTATTTTCTCTTTGTTCTTGACTTGCCATATATACAAAACCTGTATCGTTACAAATGGTGAATAAAATTATTATTAACTGATATGTTGCCTACTGGCCAACTGCAATCTCTGTGGAATCTCATATTCGTTGTTACCCACAGTGTCAACAAATGCTTCAAGGTGTATAATTCTGTTTATATTCTCACACTTACTAATCCTCAACATGAATGTTTTTTATTTCTGTTTTCTGTCTACAATCATACTTTTCGTTTTGTTGCAATTTAGAATTAAACCGTAGCTTACTGTTTCGCTAATATACGAAAAGCAAACAGTTCGCCTTTTTCAATGGCAGTTTTACTTGGGATAACCCAGATACATATTTCTGACTAATATTAGATTTATCTGCAATTCTACGTAACTTCAGATATTATATTTAAAAATAGATAAATCATCATTCTTTATCAGACAGCCGCAGTTTAATTGAGGCAAAACCAATTAACTTCATTATATTTTTACGAATGAGTTGCAGTAGTACAGAAAAGACAAAATTACTACATCCGAAATGAATTGATCAGTCATCTTCGTCAATAAATAGTCTTACATATTTCACTTAATTTACCATCCAAATAACTGACATCTGAGAAGTATATTAAAACATCTCATCAGGAAATAATGGCGTAGAAGGACCATGAGTAAATAGTGTATAAGTTAGTTAAGCATTGTGAGGATAATGATCGGTAGACAAGAGAGTGGGATCTCTCGCAATTTGATACGTTTCGTTAATGACTCGATTTTCAGCATTGTCTACGACTAGATATAGCGGCAGCCAGGCTACAGCTGGCAATTCACACAATCCAGCTTCATCCTGCCTTGTCTGTCTTTAATGGTTTTGATTATGGTTGACCATTCGTTGGAAGTCACTGGGAATAAGGCAGGGTATTTTAGGATTAAATATTGGATATTATACTGTTATCGAGGCTGTAGACAATTATATACGGTGTGTCTCGTGTATTAACAAGTAACAAAATCGAATGTATTTTTAATCGACCTTAATATCGACATTAAGTGATAAGGTTCAAATAGCCGACGATACCATGATGAAATTTTATTTCATAATTTCTAGAGACCGTTTTTTTAAAACTCGGTTCAATTTCTTTAAAAAAAAGCATAATATAGGAATCAAACCTCGTCAGGAGAAGAATTAATGATCGCGATCACAAAGTAGAAAAGTAGTCAAAGAAGTGAAGCAAAGGTTTTAAAAATCATCGGATTCTCTGCCAGTTCCTTTAAACAACGCCTATATAAATATATTATCAAATTCAAAACAAAACAAAAATTACTGTTACGTATTTTGTCTATAATTTTTTAAATATTAGAAAGTTATATCAGAGAATATTTTATACAAATCATGTTATTTTTGTCGTTCTCTTTTTATCTACAAGGTAGGTGTTTATGATGTTAAATAAGTCGTGAAACCATATTATAGGGTGTGATTTGAAAAACAAGTTACTAACTCAAGTGTCAAAATAGAAATTTGTATAAAAATTCAAACCACAAACCTGTTCGTTTTTTATTTCACTTTTGTATGAAGCATTATTCAACAGAACTAGTAATTAAAAAGTTACAAAAGCTGTGCAATACTTTTTACTCAAATCGTACACATATTGTTGACATACTATATTGCCACATTTTTTTAAAAACATATTGAACATGTCTATTTGGGTAAAAGTACAATAAATAAGTATCAAAGTATTATGCATCAAATCAATAAAGTTTTATTATTTAGAGGCCAATAAATATATTTTGAAATGTTTATTTTGTGTTTATTTGCATATGTATTCTTTATTTTAATTCCTTTTGCTAAAACTCTTGCATTTATTGAAATGAACATGTATTTACATTATCCAGATGGACCGTCTCGTTGGGGTACAAAGTTCTTATTATTTTAATTAGTCCGGGTCTGGCAAAACCACCATATTGTTATTACATTTAGCCACGCCTACTGATGCCGTTTCTGTATAGGAAATTTGTATAGAATGTCTCTCCCTACCTTCTAACTCAATGCACGTGATGCATTTAATATTTAGAAAAAGTTTGGGGCAACTCTTAAGGGTGGGTTCTACTCTGCCAGGGGGTGGGTAAGTGATTTTACTCGTCCTTTCAGTGAGTTCACACGTTTACCCCCCGTTCTCGAGGATGCTAATGACGAGAAAAGAGTACTATGAACTTAGTTTAACCCTTCCTGCCCTCCTAAGCGGATAAAGGTCACCCCTTTCAAACAACGCATCCTCTCAGTGATGCCCAACAATGCTCATTTGGAGTGGGGAGGCAAGAAATATTATACAAGTGGAATCAGCGAAGGGGTTTGATTCGTTCCTGTCCGAAGGATGAGGTGATCTTTTTATCTCCTTCTGAAAGTGGTAGATAATAATGAATACGCATAAACTTGAGGAAAATCGTCATCAGCACCATGGAGTGCTGGTGGGGAGTAAATGTGTAAACTGGGTAAAGAAGAGTAAATCACTTTGCACCCCCTGGCAAGGTATAGTCCACCCTTAAGTGTTGCTCCAAACTTCCCTGACCATCACTCTTTCCATATAGTTCGACTATTATTATATTTCCGCTCATTTCCTTCCAAGTTTGCCAAGCACTGATAAAAGTATGTACGCGAAAGGTGTAGGTTTTGATTTGAGGGGGTAGGAAGGGACGAAATCGCCTAAAAGTATTTTATTCCTTATTAGGGGTAAAAGTTTCAACGAGAAGTAATATGTTTTATTATTTCCCCCCCCCCCCCGGCCCCCTGGAGGGTATATTCAACTCATAAGGGTGGTCACGGTCATGTCTCTGACGTTTATCTCCGCCCTTTATCATGTCCGGGTCTAATCTGCAGAAATTCGCATTAGAACCTTTGCTGTCGCGCGTATGCGTCCGTGTACGAAAACCGACACAAGGGGTGGTTTTTGGCCGTTTGAAGGGGTTGCCCTGAATAAAAACTTTTCATATCCTCATATTCGTGTACAGCACCCTCAAAATCAGGGGTGGGGAGGTGGTCAGGTTGCGTTCCTCATTTGTAACATATTCAACCGACTCCTTGATTCAACTATTGTAAAAAGGAGGAGGGTCAGTAAGGCCTGATTTCAGGTCCCTTTTAATTTGAAATAAAAACATTGGAAACTTAATTGTAAACATAAATATACCTTTTTAAAAAGGTTCCAGCCTAAACGGAGACATCCCACCCTCTCCAAATCATTTTCACCCTTCCCATCTGTTTTCATGTTTCCACGCATCTATGTTGAATCGTACCTTGTTTATACAGGGTGTAATAAGTTTCATGTCATTAAAAAAAACCAGTGATAGGGAACAACAAGACAAACAAAAAAACCTTATATAACATGGGGTCTAAATCTCATAGTTTTGGAGATAAAAATAAACAAAAATTTCCAAAATACTTAATAACATAGTTTAAGAACTGCTGGTATATTGGGGTAGGCTTTGTTGCCTCGCGTCTTGTCGCACATGATACTCTGACATTCGTACAAATAAGTATGGTAAGCCTAAGAGATAATTAGGCCGCGACGGGGGTCATCGAAAAGCATGCCGACAAAGCAGTTAAAAGCGACCGACAGAGGACACCGCCATGTTTTTTGCTTCTTCGCGGCCAAATTATCTTATTACGCGTGCTATACTCTACCTTGTAATATTCTCCAAGTAATAATTTCAGTTTGTGTCCTTACTTGGTAAGCAACGTACAAACGACGCGCCCTACCCGTTCCTTGGTTTTGTCCGTTGCTTTTGTTCTTTTTGAATTTTCTGCCACTTATGTTAAGATTTATTTTATTGACTTATGATTCAAGTCGTTAGTACTTGGTTACGTAAGACACTACTTCCCGTTCGTGCCTTTTGTGTTACTTTTTGGATTGTGGACCAAGTTTTTTTTTGTTTCTTTATTGACAACGTTAATTCACAGTTTAGGGTGGTGTTATAAAACGCAGCTTTTGGATATTATGAGAGATTACACTTATCCAGAGCTCGCGGATATGCACTTGGTGTATGGAGAAAGTGGTGGAAATGCAGCTGGTGCGGAAGAGCTTTATCGTTTAATCTACGTCATCCTTGTGCTCGTACATTTGTTAGTATTGTCCAGCGTCTTCGAGAAACAGCTCGTCTCGATGGACATAGAGGAGAACGAGGTCCATAACGCGAAGAAAGAGTAATTGACGCAGAACTTCAAATTTTGGAACTTATAGAAGAGGATCCAACTTTAGGCACTCGCGATATCGCGAACCGTGTGGGAGTATCCCATTTTGTGGTATGGAGAACATTGAGAGATATAAACTTACATGCCTATCACTATCAACGTGTCCAAGCGCTAGAATCTCAAGATTTTGCAGAGCGAATGCAATTTTGTAGGTGGATTTTAAGAAAACAAGCGGCAAATGAGGATTTTTTAAACGTTCTGTGTTTCTCCGATGAGTCGTGTTTTACCAGAAGTGGAGCGTTTAATTTTAAAAATATGCACTATTGGGCAGACGAAAATCCACGTGTAATAAGAAGGGTGCATTTTCAACGACGGTTCAGCGTAAATTTGTGGGCAGAAATTTGCGGTAATGAAATAATTGGACCTATACAGTTACCCGCTAGATTATGGTGATGCATACTTGAATTTTTTGCAACAATCATTGTCAAATTTGCTGAAAGATGTACCCTTGGCTACGCGCAGACGAATGTGGTATTTGTACGATCGCACGCGCGTCCATGCTGTTCGAAATTTTTGTAACAGAAAGTTTCCTCGACGATGGATTGGACGTGGCGGACCAGTACCATAGCCTGCTAGATCGCTCGACTTAAATTCAATGGACTTTTATTTTCGGGGGCATTTTAAATCTCTGGTTTACCGTGATTCAATTGACACTTTAGAACAATTGCAACTACGTATTTTAATGTGCATAGAAACCATAAAAAATGATCCTAATTTACCAAATGTGTTGAACGGAGTACGTATGTCCTTAGTTTGACGTGCCGAAATGGGTATACGTGGAGATGGAGGTCATTTCGAACAATTTTTGTGAAAAATTCAAAAGAATTGTTTAGTTATTGGGTGTTACCTATTGGGCATTAAATCTATGATTATTATTATGATTAGTATTCGCTGTCTTGTTTTGATCTGTTTATTATTGTTTACATTGATTTTCATAGAGACCAAAGACTCGATTTTTAGTTTTGGATACCTGATTGAGAAAAATTATGCGCTCAATTCGTTAAAAAAATCAGATTTTTTTCTAACTTAAAATACGCAACTATTTTCTGTTATCGTATCTCGGACGTCTAACTGTTCGTTTTCCAATTCCATAAAATAATTACTAATTTCTTAAGCTTTTAACACAATATTACAAATATTAATAAACCACTTTTAAATTTTATAAATTCTTATAAACGACAATAAAAGCTACAATAACTTTGTTCCAAATTAAAAAACACATGTAAATAAGTCCTATTTAAACCCCTGCGGCCATGCTATGCTTGCGTTGTGCCGAAAGAGAAGGAATTATTTACATTTTCATAATTAGTGATATAAAAAGTTCGGTACAAGGAATCCCCTCAAAGTGCCGCACTTCTTCCGGCGGGAACACAAGTCGGGTATTACAGTTTTTTATTACTTCTAATATTCGGAACTATAACATCCATTGACCCCGAAAAACAGTGGTTCTCAAATGTTTCCTACCTTAACATTAAATTTTTAAACTTAGGTCAGTTTTTTTCAAAGTGACCCTGAAGAAAAAAGTCATATAGGTTTTTCGTTTGTCTAGTCGGCCCCTATTACCAGTTTTTTAATGGCATGAAACTAATTACATCCTGTATAGTCCATGAAAAACTTGCAAAGAAAGGGAAAAGTGCTGTGACTAGGACGAGACCTGGGTACTTCCCCATATAATAATTTATAAGTATAATTTATCACATGTACGAGATTTCAAAATTTTAATCAGCATTTAATTATTATGTTATTACAGCGAATTTTTAACTTTGTTTCCTGCATTACCTTCCCCTTCTTTTGACAGCCCCTGTACATTATATGCATTTACTGTCAGTAACATAGATTGGAAAATATGTCTAACCAATGTTTACCGAAGTAAATTAACATCCAAATTTTTTAAGTAAGAAATTCTATTTCTATTTCTATAGATACAAGACAGTATATTCGGGTTTTTCACCTGAGCTATTGTTAATAAGTTCCTTCTAGAGAACTCTTTAAATAATAACAATCCCATTTATTCGGATGGTGAATTTAATCATTAAACCTTCCACAGAAATTACGTTCACTTGAAAATATACGAATATTCAGGGAGCTATGAAATAGATCCCTTGGCAAGATTTTAGAATCCATTATCTTTGTGAATCGTGCCAAGAACCTGCATTTTTTAAAACTTGTACTCTGTTGCACTTCTTTACGTATATTTGATGAGCTTGTTGCTTTGGTATCCAATATATTGACGGTGTTTATTTATTGCTAAGATTAAACTTTAATTTGGTGATTTCTAATAACATTTCTTAAACTATAAGTATTCACCGAAAATACTTCTATGAAGAAATATCAAATCAGAGCATTATTTTTATATCAGTTATAAAATTATCGAATGTTGCTTGCTCTTGCTCTTGTTTATATTTAAATAATTCATTATGGACTCAAAATCGAAGTAAAATTTTAAGTAGACTTTCAAACTAGCTTGTACTCGAGCATGTATGAAAGGAATTTCTATACACAAAGGTTTTTCTACTACAGGGTGTAATTAGTTTCATGTTATTAAAAAAACTGGTGGTAGGGAACGACAAGACAAACAAAAAAACCTTATATAACATGGGGTCTAAAGCTCATAGTTTTGGAGAAATAGACAATAATTTCGCAAATTTTCAATAAAATCTTTTGAGAACTGCTGGAATATTGAGGTAGGTTTAGATCATCACGCGTGTCTTTGCCTTATACTCTGACTCTCCCTTGTGCAATATTTTAGTTACTATGGGTGTTTCGTTATGTACACACGTCCAACCCGCCCCGCCGTTTGTTGTTTTTGTTATTTTTGAATTTCGGGTCACTGTGTATTTATAGTTAAGATTTATTTTATTGACTTTACCGTTCAAGTCGTTAAATTCTTGATTACGTACAGACACAACTTACTTGCTGACTTGTTCGTTGTTTTTGTATTCCGTTTTGGATTTTGGACCAAGTTTTTCTTTTATTTTTCTTTATTGACAACGTTAGTTGATAGTTTATTGTTTAATGTTGAACGGAGTACGTATGTCCTTAATTCGACGTACCGAACTGTGTATTGATGCAGATGCAGAGATTTCGAATAATTTACTTCGGTAAGCTTTTAACCCAGGACACTCATTCATGTTACAAACGTTAATAAATTACATTTAAATATTCTAAATTATAAACATTAATCCAATATTTTGTTCCAAATTAAAAGGCACACATGTAAAGAAATGCTCTGTTTAAACTTCTATGGCCATTATTTGCTTGCAGTTGTGCAGGAAAAGATAACGAATTATTTACCTCTTTATAATTCCGTCAGTTCGGTTGAGGCGGTCCATCAAAGGCGGTCGATGATCCAAGGCCCTTGCTTTGACACCGCGGACTGCACTTTTTTATGAAAATTTAAAAGTTGTATAATTGGGAACTACAAGTCCATTGACCAAGAAAAGCTTCTCAATTATTTTCCACATTAATATTAAATAAAAAATAAAAAATTTAAATGTTGACCTAGGTCAGTTTTTTCAAAGTGCCCTTAGAGGGAAAAGTCATACAGGTTTTTTGTTAGTCTAGTCGGTCCCCATTACCAGTTAAACGATCTAAACCTACCTCAATATTCCAACAGTTCTCAAAAAATTTTATTGAAAATTTGTGAAATTTTTGTTTATTTTTTTTCCCAAAATTATGACCTTTAGACCCCATGTTATATAAGGTTTTTTTGTTTGTCTTGTCGTTCCCTACCACCAGTTTTTTTAATGACATGAAACTAATTACACCCTGTATACCTGGATAGATAGATTAAGAATCAGGTTTGCCACCTCTATGATTATCTCTCTGTAGATTTAAAACTAACTTTAGAATATGCTCTCTCGATATTTTACAATTTTTATTATATTAAACTTTTTTGAAATTTGAAACAGTTGAGGAGATATTGATTGCCCGCGCACTACAGGACTCACCCTTATACCTCAATTTTTCCATTTTTATTCAGTAACGGATTTTGTAATTATTCTAATCAAACTATTCTTTTTGTCACGATAGAGTTAAAAATATCAGTCGAATATTTTATTACTTTTTATATCTTTAACCCAGTTGTCTACGCCTCTGAATTGTTAGTACAATCCACCTGACACAAAACTAAAGCAAAGTAGGGAATCTAATATTTGACTGCACTGTATATTAAACAGGATTATTATCTATATTTAGGTATTTCTCAATCTACCGTTTTGACGTTTTTAATGTCAAACACATGTATTAAAAATGAATATTGATATTAGTTGGCAATATTTTTTTAAACATCTCAAATTTGTATAGGTAAGTAAGTACATTTTTTATGAATATTAAAAAGTTTCAAGGTTATACATAAACAACTTTGTTATTCATACATACATTTTCGTCATTAATATTTAATATAATAAAGATGGTCAAGATACATCAATTAAATCGTACAATTTTTTATAATAATATAAAAATAAAGGAATAATTAATAAATGCTGATCTTAATAGGACCGAAATGTTCACTGACGTCAATTTCCCTGTCCTTCACTAAATAAGCAGGAGGTCCCCCATAGAACTGGATTGTTTTTCCAGCAACCTTGAACCCATCGCCCCAATACGCCAAGTTTCTTATTCGATCTTCGGCTTCGTTGTAAGTGACATTTTTTCCAGTTATTGTGAAATAATCAAGATCCGCATGGCCAAATTTCGAAACGTTTGTAGCCAATTCCGATATTCGATCACTAAAATTGTCGTAAGTACCGATACAACTTCCAAATTCACTCTTAGGCCCGTACCACGGCACAGTCACCACAGAAAAGTACACATAACCAACACCACTCCATTGGGTAATAACACCCGGGTTTATTTGGTTAGCTTCATAGTAGCGGACGAATACACAAAGAGCCGTATTTATTATAAAGTTGGTGTTATTTTCGAGATTAACAGTATTTCCCATTTTGAATTTGCTTACAATAATATATTATCTTGAATAGCACAGTTAAATCGTATCTAAATAACACAACTTTTCTGGACCAGCATTAATCAAACAAATAAAATAATACTGCCTAATATAGCACAGCCATGCACAGACTGTGATTACACGATTACAGAATAGACTACTAATCGGAGTCAAACCACCCATGCCTGGCTAATATAGCGGTGTAGTCCAGGAGCTAGGCGGTTCTTTCGACACGTCATCGTTTCATGGATCATATAATCTGGATGATAAGGATTCACCAAACGGATCTCTGGGAATTATATAAAAAATACATAAATAAGATCCTCAGAAGTGTGGCATGTGGAATCGCATTCAGAAAAATAGTTGTATCTATACAGTGAGCACGTAAAGGTTGGAATAAATTCATTAAAATAGTTACAAAGCAAGTGACAAAAATTCGCTCAGACCCGTCGATTTTTAAATACATTTCTCAATGTGTTTATTTAAAAAAAAAGTGCTGCAAGTATATTTTTAAAGTTATGACGTCATCGCCATTTTTTTTAAATGGCAACCCCCATTTTTTAAAATGTCATTTGAAAGAGCACATTTTTCTGCATACAGTACGTTAAATTCTAGGGAGTATGACGAAATTATCGAGAGAAAAATCTTAACTACTTATAACAATGTAATAAAACAAAAATTCAAGAATTTAAGAATACAGCAAAAAATAATTAGATTAAATGTTCAAATTGCGTGCCATTTGCTTCTTGACAATGTCCAAGTCGAAACTGAAATTCTCGCAAAACGTTAATAATTGTTTCGGGTCCAATTCTTCCAATTTCGTAAGTAATTCTCTATTTTAAGTCCTCAATATTGTTCGGTCTATTAAAATAAACTTTGGATTTAAGGTAACCCTATAAAACCTGGCACCGATCTCCCAGAGATTGGGGGTTGAGCTACCTGACCAGGCGCGTCTCCAGGTGGCGGATAGGAGAACGGCCAGACTTCGTAAGGAGTAGGGCTAGCGTTGGCCATACTGTTGGGAGACCGGGCTAATAACCCAGTCCATCCTGACTAAAGCCACGCCGCGGACCAGCTCACGACTCACACCGTAAACCGCCTGGAGGTGCAACGACCCTCTGGCCAAGGTCAGGGGTACGTGTCTCCAGGGGGCACGGGGGCCTTGGCTTCATTGCCTGGACCGCGTGGATGAAGTACCACTATAAAAACTTACCCAATCCCAAGGTATTATGCGCGCCGAAGGGATGCATGGTCGGAGGGATGTCCGGCCACTAGCGACAAACCTCGGGGCACAGGGCGCACCCCGTTGTATAAATGCCTTCCACGTACGCAGGGGGCTCCGTGCGTGGCGACCACCCTTTCCCCCTTACTCGTGGGATCAATATGAACCATAGAAAACTCAAAAAAACCCAAGCAGAGGGGATCTCCTTGGGGAGCGGTCCTTCTGCAAAAGAGGGGATCTCCCTGGAGAGCGGCCCTTCAGTACAGGAAGGGATCTCTTCAGGGAGCGGCCCTTCCATGCAGGAGGGGGTCTCCCCAGGGAGTGGCCCCTCAAAACAAACAACAGTGCAGGAAGCAATGGACTGCACTGGAGACGACAAAGCCAGCCCCAGCCGAGCAGCTCAGGCAGACTTGGCAACGGCGGGTGGCTCGAAACCAAAACGCCCTTCCGGAGCCCAAAGGAGGAAGAACGCGAAGGCGGCGAAAATGGCTGCAGGCACGTGGACGGTCGAGAGACCACGGCCACGCATGCAACCAAAAAAAAGTATGGAGGTTACACCGGCAGGCACATCCAAGAGGCCTAGACCGGACTCTAACACCCCTACTAAACCAAACCCCAAAAGAGTCAGGAGCGCTACGGCGCCGACTGTCTCTTACAGGGATGCCATGACAGGCATCAGGATGTCTGTCATCAATGCCAACCATCCTGATACTCTGCTGAATCAGGAACAAGCAGACCTGATTCAGGACAAACTGGTGGAAGCACTGGACGCAATCCCCTGCGGGGTAGCGACTCCGAGGTTCCAACGGTTTCCAAAATATGAGGGGGGGATCCTCAATGTAATTTGTGCGAACCCCTCCACCGAAAACTGGCTCGTGGAAACGGTTCGAGGGATGAAGGAGCTGGAGGAGGGGGTGTCCATCACTGTGGTGAACACCAAGGACCTTCCCAAGCGACCGAAGGTCCTCGTCTATATCCCCGAGCCAGTCGACGAATCAAGGGTCAGAGACCGTCTCAAGAAGCAAAATGATGGCTTGAGTACGGAACGATGGTCCCTGATGAGTCGTAAAGTCGAGGAGAAGGGGCAAACGCTGGCCTACTCCATCGACGAAAAGTCGTTGAAGGTACTTGAAGGTCTGGACTTCAAGGCCTACTACAGCTTAGGTAGAGTCTCCTTCAAGAAACTCAAGGAGAAAACCAACACCCAAGATGAAGGTGGTGCAGATAAACCTGCACCATAGTAAGGCGGCAACGTCGGTCCTTGCTAAAGTCATGCAAGGGTGTGACATTGCACTGATCCAGGAACCCTGGGTCTACAAGGGTCAGGTAAGAGGCTTAAAGGAGGTCGGTGGAGAACTCATCTACAGCAGATCCACTGAGACTCCCAGAGCGTGTATTCTTGTTAAAGGTAAGCAAGCAGTAATGTCACTAACTAATTTCTGTTCTAGGGATTTAGTGGCAGTCAAAATCAGGGGATCATGTGGGGGTATGCCGAGAGAGTTAATTCTGGGCTCTGCGTACTTTCCATATGACGACCCTGAGCCACCACCAACCAAGGCCGTGGAGGAACTGGTGAGGAGCTGCAGAGGAAGAGGATCTCAGGTCATCATCGGGTGTGATGCAAACGCGCATCACACGGTCTGGGGGAGCACCAATACCAATCCAAGAGGTGAGTCACTTTTTGAATTTATTATGGAATATAATTTAGACATAGCAAATGTAGGTAATACTCCGACCTTTGTAACCAGACAAAGGCAAGAAGTGATAGATATAACAATAGGTACATCGCACGCGTGTAACATAGTTAAAAACTGGCATGTGTCTGAGGAAGAGAGCTGCTCAGACCACAGACACATTCGATTCGACATAACGGGACTGGACCGTGTAACTGAAACATATCGTAACCCCCGCAGGACGGACTGGGAAGGATATAAGACAGACCTTGCCCGGGAACTTGGGGGGGTAATAACGAATATTAGAAGAGAAGAGGATGTGGAGATAGCTGCGGAACAAATACAGAACGCAATTATCTCTGCATATGAAGACAACTGCCCTCTAGTGGTAAGGAAATCCACCAGGAATGTGCCCTGGTGGAATAATGACCTTACAAATATGAGGAAAGAAGTGAGAAGAAAATTCAACGTTGCAAAAAGATCAGCCAACTGGGATGAATACAGGACCTCTTTGACTGAGTACAATCTGGCACTGAGAAAGGCCAAGAGAGAATCCTGGAGGAGACACTGCGAGAGTATTGATAGTATCCCGGAAAGTGCCAGACTCCAGAAAACTCTCTCGAAGGACAATCATTGCTCAATAAACTCCCTTCTAACAGAGACAGGAGAGTACACCAAGACAGGAAAGGAAACCATGGAGGAATTGCTCCGTGTGCACTTTCCTGGATCTACCATTATTGAACAATCACTCGAGGAATGGCTAAGAACAGAACTGGTGACAACTGGAAACAGGGCCACCAGGACGGACTGGTCAGTAACCAAAGAAGTGATAGATCAATCCAAAATCAGGTGGGCAATAAACTCATTTGAGCCTTACAAATCTCCGGGACCGGACGGAATTCTGCCAATAATGCTCCAACAGGGCATAGACCTGTTGGCATCCAAGCTCTGCACATTGTACAGAACCAGCCTAGCGCTGGGATACATACCAATGAGGTGGAAACCAGTTAGGGTGGTATTTATACCAAAGGCTGGGCGGAACTCGTACACCCAAGCCAAGTCCCTAAGACCCATCAGTCTTATGCCCTTTCAACTTAAGACTATGGAAAAAATGCTCGACAGGCATATTAGGGATGATGTTCTGGTCCGAAGTCCACTACACCAGAACCAATTTGCATACAGAGCAGGCATGTCTACAGAAACAGCACTTCACCACCTAATTCAGAAGGTGGAGAAGGTTCTGGAACATAAGGAGGTGGCACTGGGTGCTTTCCTCGACATAGAGGGAGCATTCGACAACACTTCCTTCAACTCCATCATTAGAACTGCAAGAGAGCGCGACATCGAGGACACCTGCTGCAGGTGGATCTATGGCATGCTCAAAGGCAGGATGGTATTCACCGCCATGATGGGAGAAAACCTAAGTGCGTCAGTTGCAGGAGGCTGTCCGCAGGGGGGTGTTCTGTCCCCCCTGCTATGGAATCTTGTAGTTGACAGCCTATTACGAAAACTCACAATTGAGGGATTTGAAGCCCAAGGATATGCTGACGATATAGTCATCATAGTTAGGGGAAAGTTTAATAACATAGTCAGGGATCGATTACAGATGGCACTGAACATGGTCAAAAAATGGACCGATGAGGAAGGGCTGAAAGTCAGCCCATTAAAGACCCACATCGTCCCATTCACTAGAAGAAGAAGTCTGGACGGCTTAGGCCCTCTAGTCCTTCAAGATACACAACTGCAGATGTCGGGAGAGGTCAAATACCTTGGAGTTACTATAGACTCCAAGCTTACCTGGAACCAACACCTAGACAGGATAATACATAGATCGGTAGCCACATTGGCAACCTGTAGGCGATCATATGGTAAAACATGGGGGCTCAGGCCTAGTGTACTGCACTGGCTTTACACAAGCGTTATAAGACCCACCATAACGTACGCTGCTCTAGTTTGGTGGTCAAAGACAACTCAAACTACAGCGGCGAATAAGCTGAGCCGGGTACAAAGACTGGCCTGCTTAGGAATTACGGGTGCTATGAAAAGCACCCCAACGGCAGCCTTGGAGACCCTACTGGACCTCCCTCCACTTAGCATAGTGATCCAGGGAGAGGCCAGAATGGGAGCATATAGGTTGCAAAACTCAAATACCCCGAGTCTCCACGGAGCTAGATTTGGGGGACACTTGAGGATAATAAACACTGTAGAAGACCCTCTATTGAATATGAGGTCAGACTACATGATACCAAAAATCACCTTCAACAAGCCCTTCAATATCACCATTGGAGATAGGAAGGACTGGTTAAAAGAAGCTCCTGACATGCTACGTAAGGGCCTAACCTGGTACACTGACGGGTCTAGGACGAGCACAGGAGCTGGAGCTGGAATACATGGTGAAAGACCCAGGGCAAGTATAAGTCTTTCCCTTGGGCAACATGCCACTGTATTCCAATCAGAGATTCTGGCTATACTTGAATGTGTACGCGAGAATGTAAGTCGACAATATGTCAACCAGCAGATCTCCATTGCATCAGACAGTCAGGCGGCACTTGGGGCACTGGCCTCCAACAGAGTGTCATCTCGACTGGTATGGGACTACCATGAAGAGCTGAAAATTCTGGGTGCGCAGAACAGAGTCAAATTACTCTGGGTGCCAGGACACTCCAAAATTGACGGCAATGAAAAAGCCGACGAACTTGCTAGACAAGGGGCAGCTAATACATTCTATGGCCCAGAACCCGCGCTGGGTATTTCCAAAAGCTCAGCCAGAAGGGCGATTAAAGACTGGGTCAAGAGCAAACACAAAAATCACTGGAGGAACATTCCAGGAAATCGACATGGGAAAACACTCATTAAAGGTCCATGTGCAAAACAAACTGAAGAACTGCTCACAATGAACAGGACGCAGTTAAGACTAATAGTAGGACTTCTGACTGGACATTTTCCAGTAAAGAAGTATCTAAATACAATCGGCAAATTTGACGGCAACCTAGACTGCAGACTATGCAGCAAGGAGCCGGAAACGGTCGATCACATCATATTCAACTGCGAGGCACTGGCTCGCAGAAGACATGGTATTTACGGGCAAGCACGAACGGACCCGAAATTCATCAGCACCCGCCCGACCATGGATCTGTATCACCTGATTAGGGGTACAGGGGTACTGGAATGGGCGGAGTGAAACATGACAGGGAGAGCACAATAAGCCCAGGAGGCTGCAGTGCCCTCGGAGTTTTTATTAACAGACGAGCCCTGAGAACAAAAAAAAAAACAAAAAAAACCCTATAAAAAATAATCCAATGGGGTTAGGGCCGGCGATCTAGCTGGCCATTCTATTGATCCGCGTATATCAATCCATCTGCGTGGGAAAATTTCGTTTAAATAATTACATACTATTACCGAATAATGGTGGCGGTGCGCCATCCTGTTGAGGCCATATGGAGTTTCCCGGTACATTAGGGTTTTCACCAT